>OY728127.1:1026175791-1026810791 GCA_963277665.1 Viscum album
TAGCTCTCTAATATTAATATTGTGTACCATGGACTACATGAACTGTGGATCCAACCGATTATTATAGAGTGCCCTTTTGTATATTCCTAACTTACACAGACCAGTATTTACTGTGTGACAAAAAGTCACGATCCATGAAATATTTATAGACAACTAAAACTCTAATGTTGTATAAACTATGAGATAAATGAAATATTACTCTGTGGAAAACAAACTATGTAATCAATAATTTAAAATCCATCCCCATGATCATCAAAATTTTGTGGTGCGACCATCACCACCTCCACTTTTTGTTGTCATTCCTTTTCTACTGAAGATATCTAGCACTAGTCACCATAAATATAAGGTTGAAATTTTTATTACCCTCTTTCCTTCTTGAGAAATCTATCACCACTAAATGACCTTACCACAATTTTTCACATGAACCTTGTCCACCTCCTTATTCCTTGAGATAGCCCTTACGACTTCAATGCTTAAACCATATTTTTCCATCAATCATTAGTCTTCTTTTCATCAAACAATCCCATATCCAAACTATCGAATAAAAAAAATTTGATGGTCGTCCTTTACCATGATACAATGGTATAAGTATGTGAAATTGTGGTCAGTGGAGATTATGGACTCCTAAAACCACACTTGCATAAGAAATGACATTGAATTCATGAAATTATTTTTATATATATTATTTTTCAAGAGAACATTACATGGTTAGGTTTCAAAAACAATTTACATCGGTATTAGAAGAATTTGTTTGAACACTCTCCATTTATATATCATAAAAATAGCCATCATAAAAAATATAATCTTCCTCGAAGTGAAGATATATTATTAATAAATTATTATATAATAATAAATAAATTATTCAAAATAAATCCCATTTGGGAATTTTAAAACATAAAATAAATTGTAAAAATATAATATTTGATTTTATTTAAAAATATAGTAATTTAATGGATTGTAATCTTGAAAAACCATGGAATAATAATCCAAAAATATCAACAATACATGGTTGAGATTGACTATGAAATGAAAATATATTATTACATTTTCCTAGAAAATAATCTATTCTTGTTTATAATAAATTATTAAATAAATATATAAAATCAGAATATCTATAATTTTTTACATTTTATCACCATAGAGAATTTTTGATAACAATTTTTTGGACGATTTAATTAATTGAAAAAATAATGATAATATTAATAATAATAATTCTATCTTCATTGTAGGAACATTGATACTTTAACTCGTTCACCATTGCCACATTATTCAATCTTTGAATCCACATGAATCTCCTCTTACTCCTCAAAAAATAATGAGGTCTACCTTCATTAAGGGTTTATGTAAATGTGATGGGTGAATCTAGAGGAATGGGAAAAATGATAATTTATAATTCCATAGAAAGATAATAATATAAAAGATTAATCACCATAAAAGGGTCAGAAAAAATATTGCAATCAAAAATCTAATTTATACTCCTCTAATATAAAATACTCCACTCAAAACACAACCGCTCTGTCAGAATTTCCATATGTGCTTCCATTTAATAAATTTTAACATATACTCTTATGGGATAAATATTTACTAATTAAATAAATATTAAATATCCCAAAAAAGTATGCTAAATAAAACATGACCAAAAACCATCATAAGGGCAAACACATTGTATTTAGATCAATAAAATGATCAAAAAATTCGGAGGCCATTAACTATGGTAAATTTACTATTTTACTCCATCAAAATGAATTAGAATTTTAATGCTAAAAAATTATCAAAATTCTACATGGGGAAAACCCATAGTCACTACATCATCCCCACCATTTATTATTTTCATCCCTAAAAATAATTCTTAAATCAAGAAGGTCGAATAACAAACACATGTGAAAAGTTAACTCACCATATCATTTTATTGGTCTTCCTCTAGTTGTCCTGAATCTAAGGTTACATGTGATATAACAATATTGAGTACCTATTAAGTTTATAATGATAAATTAAATCTTAATCATTCGACTACAAACATCATGAAACCCTGGAACCCAAGATCACCATAAAAGGACCCCTGACCCATGTATATTTAAAATAAAGAACTGTAGTGCTGTCTACTTTAAACTAATAATTTATCTGAGCACATGAGCCTCAGCCTGGTTCATGAGGACTCCTTAATTGAATCTAGGCAACATGGGATAAAATCTAGGAGGAGGTGTGTTTATTGGGTATTATAGAAGTACTATAGTAGGTACTGTAGAGGGAACTGTAGTAGGTAATGTTCAACACTTCAGCAGCCGGGACTATTCCCTTATTTGGGCCTTCGGGCCACATATTTGGTCCTCGAGTCCATTAAGGACTTCGGGACACCAAGGCCTTTGGGTCCATAAGGCCTTCGGGCCACCTCAAGGCCTTCGGGCCACCTTAAGTGTAGATGAAAAACCATAAAATCAACAAGGAAAATCTCCAGAAGGAGGATTAGCAAGGAGCATTCACCATAGCAGAAGCTAAACCAATTGTAAGAATGAGAGGGTATTGCCCCTTCCATAAGTACAAGACTATGCATGCATGAGAAAGCCTAGACAAACAGCCTTGAATAGGTGAAGAACTGATATCATGATGAAGCTGCTAGGGAGGAGCAGTTCCAAGTAGTTATTATGGGTTGTATGTAATGTTTGAAGCCCATAGGCAATGAATTCCTATAATACCTATTGTCCATGTAATACTTATGCCAACAAGTCTTGTAAGGGTTCCACCTCACCACTTAAAAAGTGGATTATGGAAAATAAATAAAAATGAAGGTCTTCGGGCCATTGGAAGATTTTTTATATGATATTATCAAAATTTAGGAGCTTAATAACAAAAAACAAGTGGAATTTGGAGGACTCCCTCCACCATGGTGTATCCATGAACTAATGTGAATCACTCATCATGTAGGTGGAACTCTCTAGTATTCCACAATATTCTTTTATTCTGAATAGTCATGGAAGTTTGAGAAAAGGGATTTTGGGGTGAGGGATAATTGTCTAGAAACATAGTAAGAAGTGTACACACCCATTCTCAATGGATATACCTAGATATATACCCCTTTTCCAGCCTATGTGAATTTACAAACATTTTCATATCTTATGAGTTAATTACTTATGGTTACAAACTTCTACAACCCCTAGGATGGGATGTTAGTCTAATTCATTTTATCTTATGAAATGGATTATTTAATGGTAGTCCTTGTAGAAGATTCCAAAATTATAATAAATATCAATTGACTACAAAATATACCATAAGATGTTTGATAGAATTGTATCATTATATTAAAACCTCAATATAGTCATACGAATCAACCCAATCATATAGTATGATTATCATTCTTATCGTATGAAATCTATATTTCATGTCATGTGATATAAACAAATTTTGTATTATAATATAGCCAAATCATATCATATGTGAGTAAGGATTTAGGGAATATCTCATTAGATCTCTTAATTTCACTAAATTATAATAGAATATATGTTATTTAACATTATATTGTATAATATATAATAACTTTTGACACTATACCTAATACTCCTTTTAATTATTTCCAAAAAACAATTGCAATGTATTCAGAAATTTCACTATATATTACATCACATGTAAACCTTATTATTACATATTAATAAATACATTAAGATAAACTCTAAAACACATTTAGATTAGTTATCTTTGAAAAAAACAATCACCATTCAGTGAAATATAAAAATTAACCCCATTGAATTTTGTATCCTTGATAACATATATGAATCACTAAATACATAAATGTAATCAAATAGACACCTCTAGAAAATCATTAGTGACATTTAATCTATAATGGGATATCGAATGATATTTATCAAAATCATATTTCCCCCAAATGCATCATATATAATCATGAATTTCCATATGATCTCTTTTTCTAAGATATTTCATGACCATGGATCTTAGAGTGTGTCAATTTTTATAAATTCAACTCATACGTTGTCAATTCCCAAAGTATACACTAACAAAGTCAATGAATAAATCACACTTAATTAAACTAATAGATGATCACATAACATTCACCCACCTTATAGATAATCACATCATATGTTTTATCTCGTTATAATCATTCACTTTATTAGTATATCTCAATAAAGGGACTACATTAAATACATAAGAGGATAAATTCTATCTTGGTTAGCTCCAACAAATATGGTCAGCAACATACCCAACCACCCCATGATTTTATAAGTCTTTATGATTGAATAATAATTCTATAAAAGTATAAATATTCTCATTAAATGTTTATCTATGAAATAAATCATTAATTATTATTAATATGAATCATATACCCATAGTATTTAAATGCATAGTGTATGAAACTCTGTGTGATAAATCGTAGCTCATCCAATGATGAAAAACCATTTTTATCCTCACGATAAAAATTATATATCTTAATACATGAATTTCACTCCCAATAATCATAAACTTTTATTAGAACTTATAATACTTCATGATGAAAATAGGGTATATATAACTAAAATTCATACGTTAAGAGGTCAATTATCTTTTCAATTCATGATATATATATATATATATGAAACCAATCTGAATGAATAATGAAGTTAATATTTCATTTTATATAATAAGACATATTTTATATTTTTTAAACATATAAATATTTTTAGAGAAACCCAACATAATTTTTCTTCTTAAAATATCAAATATGATAGACATACAAATTAACCTTTGTTTCATATCGCTGTGAAATTCTTCCCACGCATCTATTTTATCACCAGATGAAACTCTCCCAGGAAACTGTTTAGTAAGTAAAATATATGAATATATAACATATTAGAAATAGTGAGATTTAAGAAACATATTCCTAATGTTCAACTCCTTGAACATATTCAAAAAAACATAACTTTACAATATCAAAGGTTAAAATGTTAATAAATTTTGTTTTCAACATAGAACTCATTCTAATTACACCATCATGACTATTGATACTCCTTGAACTATAATATTTCCTTGAATGTGATATTTAAAATTAATTTTTTATTTTTATAATAATTTATTATTTAACATTAAATTTAAATAAATAAAAACATGTTCCCACAAGACTATTAGTTGTTTAATTTACTTCTAAATTTCTTGATTTGATACAAAATAAATAAATTAACACTTCAAAATCACTCTTATCCCCATTTTGTCCAAATATTTATAAAATAAATTATAGTATCTATATCATAAATTGTAGTATATGTGTTTTGCATCATTTTTCTTGAAATCAATATTTTTCTTCAAAATATATTATTAATGGTTTTGGGATTAAATCCCTTATATTTTGAAAAACATATGGATAAACACTTTTAACCTTGATAGAAAAATTTTATCCTTATATTCTTCTCAAAACATGTTGTAGAATTTGATGAATCATAAAACATGTGTTTTTAATATATCATATTATATTTTTTATAAAAACTCTGTTAGTAAATGTTATACCCAAAGGATATATTCACAAAGACATGAGAGGGGGTGAATTAGGAGTGTATACACTTTTAATAAATTCCTTTTCCTCTTAAATGTTTTATCAAAATTGATATTTGAAATTATTATATTGGTTATGATAAAATTTGATATATTCATGATTAAAAAATCACTCATATACATGTAGTATAGAATATAAAGAAAGATCATCATATAGTGATTTTACATGGTATTACCCCAATGTGGGAAGTATACACAATGCTATTATTTGCATCATCCAAGATATAGAATTGGCACTAATAATATTTTTATTGATTATAAAAGGGTTTTTGGGATCATCAGGAAGCCATGTCGACCATATTACATAGGTCATTCTTCACAATATTTTATAAGTGAATAGAAATTTATACTGAAACCCCATGTATTTAGTCTACCGATTGGTGTTAAAGAATCCTTCCACATTTTGAACTAGATCTTCAATCCTCTAAAGATGTCACTATATCTATCATTCAAATATTATACCTCAGTTAAGAGTCTTAAAAAATCTTTCTATCTTCAAGTACATCAGTATGAAACATGATCTCTATATATAGCTTTATTTCACTGATTTTTTAGACTTATCTCACTTAGTATTCAAGGATCATAACTAAAAATGAATAAATGGAAAAGAGTAATGAAAACCAACCTCCATCAATTCCCCCTCATCTAAATTATTTCTCATCATCTTATACTTCATCAATATATAGTATCACATGGTTTCTTTTTCTTATCCTTTTAATGAAGTTGAATGGATCTGATTAAAAAATTATGTTCAACTTCTTCTTTTTCAATACCTATATGATTTCACTTCTTTAACATTATATCGAGTTCCATTATATTCACTATATTACCTCTAAGGATCATTTTTTTGATACTCATATAGGTTCAAATTGAGATATCTATATCTCTCTTTATTCTTGTTGGGATTTAATATTCTAATTTACCCATATTATATATATATATATATTATATAATTTACATAGATAATTTGTAACAAATCAGCGTGCTTATCCTCCTACCATTATTCATATTTGAATCACAAAGGTGTGCTCCCATTATCTCTATTTATTTTATAAATATTTTCAAAGTGGGTATGTTCTAAAGGTCTTACGATATTCGTTCTTCCTTTATAGATTATCTACAATGATATTATAGATATACCCTATTTTTATTTTTTTAAAATTTTATCCTTTTCAAATAATAATTCCTTTAATATAAATAGTAATTTATATAGTCATCACATCAAAATATTTCAATGGAATGAAAAAATAAAACAAACTCTATTATTATATGAAAACCATAAAATAAACACACAATGTTATTTAATTTTCTCATGTAGCTTGAGTGCTTCTAAAAATACATATGTAATTAGTAAATTCAATATCAAATATTTAGATTTCATCTTAATGTGATATTTTTAACAGAATGATAAATATAAATAAATTATTGGATACAAAATTTCCCTGATGTATAATTCAAATATCACCATGTTTACATTTCTATAATAATTTAATCTGGATGTTTCAAACTTCTTCTAAATTTAAGTTTTCATAATCTAAAACAACTTTTATCATTTCCCCAATTTATAAATATCAATTTATTAAGTCATTTATATGAACTAAAAATTAATTTATGTCATTTTAATCTAAAAAATATCTTCGGTATCATCAGTTTTAATTTATCTTTGATCGTTAACATTTATTTTACAATTTACATATTTAAATATCACAACAAAATATAACACCTATATACTCTATTTTTCTCACTTTATCTTCTTTAAATCGTGGAATTAGTGATGGATTGAAAAATAATTAGGATACATTGATCTTGAATCATAGTCATCTTAACATTTGATATAACATTCTCTTCAAAATATTAATTTAGGAAAATCATATTTCTATCCTTCATCATTCTCATAATTTCACATTGTATTGGTCAAAGGGTTACTCTTCTGAAGTGTGATGGCACTCTTACATAGTAACAATTTACTCTTTTGAAGTCTTGAATACTCTCCCATACTCATAAAGCCATAATTTAATTTTTTTTAAGTCACAAATACTCTTATGAATTAGTTCATTACACTACCAAACATAACACTTACTCTTCTAAATTCACTTATTCTCATATGATGTGTGATGGATTACACTTATGAAGTTAGTTTTACTCATATAAAGTATAAATTAACTCTTTTGAACTCTAATATTACTCTTATAAAGTCACAAAATACTCTTATGAAATCTATATTTAATCTTTTGAACTCTCAAAGTACTCTTATATAGTGTCAATGTAATCTTATAAATTCATGGAATCTAAAAATTTCATTTTCCCAAATTATATATATATATATATATATATATATATCCAAATTTCAACTTTAACACTAAACATTATAATATCTTCGAAATAATTTGATTCTTCTTTTGTTTAACCCAAAAATTCACAAACACATCAAATGACATAACAATATCCTCAAATGTTTGTGGGAATTATTAAAATAATTTTAACCCACTATAACATACTTACAAGGTATTTAATAGCATTTAGATACTTAATTATGAGTATTACCATAAAAAACACTAACATTGAATATCATACATAAATAATTTTTAACAAGACACTATCATAGAGATGTTTTTTACTTGTTATAGTAAATTTTATACTAATTAATATAATGACGGTTTCATAAAACGTCATCCACCTATTCTTAAACCTTTAAACAACTTAGATATCTTCAAAACTAAAAACATTGTAGGATATTAAGAAACAAGTTCAATAGATAAATTAGAACTATATTTCATTATAAACTATTATAGATAGTTTTTATCCAACATAGACACTAGTATTTCTTAGTAATATCAGCTAAAAAATATTATAATTTTTATAAATACTCTCTTGAATCAATACATCTTGGTATTCAAGGATAGTTTCTCCTATAACATCGTTAGCCATCAAATTATAGGGTGCTTCTTCATATATTTGTTTTTTGGGTGGACACTTCCACCATCACCCAACACTCCAAGATAAGCCTATTTAAACATATTGAAAGAAAAAAAACCAAAATAATCCTTTGGGATATTTACTAAAATTTTCTGTTATCATATAAGATAAATTAGGTAAAGTTAAAAATGCTTTACATTTATCCCTATAGGATTTATATATTCCTTTAAATTAAAATCATTGACGTAGAAACTCTTTGATTTATCACATTAATGAAAAATAAAAAATTCATTATTTATTACCTTTATTCTTAATTCCTATAAATTCAAAAAAAAATTAAAGTATACATATCGTACAATATACCCATAAAAATTAATGAATTGGATTCTATAACTTGGATACTTTACATACACATTACGTGGTGTTTCTCAATCTTCATCATGTGTTATAAATAATTCCACTGTATTGAAACATTTACTACACCTCTTACTACCACCATATGGTTTCAATAAACATTTCTAGATATTTTAATAAAAAAATATGGACACTCCATCAGAATTTTTTTATCAAGTTTGAACATTTACACACTTGTGTTTTCAACACAGCATAAGAATCTTGGCATCACATACCTAGTTCATCTATCCTAAAAAAATATTTAAGTAAGGAAAAAGTTTATAGAACACATTCATATTGTTATAAAATTTCAATTAATGAATGTAGAATGAGTTATATAACCAGTAAATCATTATGATAACCATTAGTGAATAATTAATTAATTCTATATGAATTTAAATTAATTTTTTTAACATCTTCTATTGTTGTTTACATAGAAAATTATTACTATAAAACATAAAACTCAACCTATTAAAAACAAATTATCTATTTTTTAGACTATTTTAATAGTTAAATAAATTAATATTATCATTTTGAAGGATTAATTTCAATTTGAATTAGGATGATGATGATTCTATTTATATAAAACAAAATTTTTTATTAGATTAGTATCATGTTTTTCAGATATTTAATAACAAATTTTATTAAATTTGATCCCATTAAAATAATGAACCTTTTTAAATTTATCATATCCATTAATGGGATGGGTCAATATTTCACTAACTAATGTGTCCCATTTTTCATTCCTCTCACAACATATTTATTTAGGTAGGGTAATATCCCAATTATATCATATATTAATCTTGGATGGTTGAGTGAAAAAATATTTTCCCTATCCGTCATATGGAAAATTTCTACACCATTCATGTGGTTTTCTAACCCTTATAGGTTCCCAACTATATATATCCCAATGATCATATCATTATTTCGTAACCTAACACTTAATGTTATCCATTTTGAAAATTCCTTACAATGATAATCTTGTTTTCCCCTTATTTGGTAGAACCAACATGATTTAATGATCAAGGTCATAGCATGAGATATATTTGGATTTATTATAACATTTAGTATTTTTTAAAAGGGATTTAGTATTAAAATATTTAATCACATTATTTCTATTAAATTTATACATATGTTTAATGATTTATTTTATGGAATAATATTCCATCCACTAAATCCGTTTGTTAAAACCATATTAATGTGTAATGATTTACACAAGTCATAGACTTTGTTTGTAATAAAAATCATAATTGAATTAGATTCATAAATATCGTAATTCATTCCCTGAATAATGTATATGAAACCCATTCATATAAGTCTTTATAATCAAGTGAAATCAATAATCCAGTCAAGAGTGCTCTCGGAGTAATATATAGATAACAAAGATATTTCTATACAAGGGATTGGACTTCAATATAGTGAGAAGTTCAACTCATAATACCTTAACCCATGGATAATTTAAATAAAAGTGACCTAAATTCCATCAAAATTCTAACACAAAAATTGTATAAATAATAATTAACTACATAAATAATGTTTATAACTCAATATAAGACAAAGTCATGGTAAAATAAAACCAATATTATACTAAGTATGTAACTCAATAAAGGTATATATGATAACATAGAAGTATTTTAACAACTTAAAATAAATCATAAACTCATTCAAAATATATAAAATATATTTGTGAATAAAAAATAAAAAAAAATAAATTAATAAATTTAAACATAAGATAAAGTATTTATGAATAAACCAAAAGTAATGAAATAATTTTTTTTAATTTATCAATTCATTATGGAAAATTCATAATTAAGGAAATATAAAAATTTTATGTTTATTCCCATTATGAACACTTTCATATTATCCATTATTAGAAATTTACTTAGAAATATGTTATTAAATAAAATTTAAGCATGCTATATTTCAATTTTAATATGTAAATAATTTATATAACCTAAATATCACATATTTAATATTAGATAAACCATGATCATATCAATCATAAAAATTCCATTTGATATGGTTTAAATATTTTTTCAAATAAGGTACTTTTAATTTGAACAATTCCTGACTTTAGATATAAATTTTATTGAATTTTATTTATATCTTTTAATTTATAATCATTTTATAAATAATTCTTATAATTTACCGATAAACACTATTATTTTAAACTGTATGGAATTACATATTTATTTTAAAAATGTATTTAAATACTATAATTAAATATTATGGAATATTTTTTTGAATAATATCTGAAACATTTAATTAAATAAATAAATTTTGTATTAATTAATTAATATAATAAAATAGATATAAATTAAATAAATATCACTAAATTAATTTTCAAAAATATATGAATTATTTATAAATTAGATTATTCAACTATAGTTTGTTTATATCATAGTTTTATATACACATCGAATATTATGATATTATCAAATGTTACGGTATGATTGATAGGTAATGTTTCATGAAACTACTTTCATGATATAAATCATATTTTATGATTGATATTTAATTAGGTGTTTGATCTTTTATTCAAAAAATCTATGTTAATGGTCATAATACAACAAATGATATGCTTCTGGGTAGGATTAACTTACCTTGTGTTAGAATAAACAATTAATGCCCATGATTATCTTAGTTTATGACAAGCATCATGTATAGGAAAAAATGTGTTTCATGGAATGAAAATGAATAAATGAGAGACCTTGGATTGTGATAGGTACCTGTAAATGAATTACTAGGTTGGTAGTTGTATAGAGAAATGATTTTTGATATCACCAATATGTTTCAAGGCTCTATTTTTTATGGATAGATGCCATTGACACATTCAATATCATATATATTATTCTTTGATATAAATTGACTAAAGGATTTAAACACACCAAATGTATGATATATTATACAATATATAATGATTTAATTTATATTATTCCATCAGATGTTATATAAATATCCACAATTCATTTTATCAATCATTTTTAATGATAGGTAATATTTGATCTAATATAATACCATATATATTATTTTAAGGAATAATTTGATTAATTAAACCACATGTTAAAGCTATTATTCCATTTTTTGGATTCTATGGATCGATTAACTCTGAATAAATGTTGAAAAATATTGATATCCCTAAAAACCAATATCATTATTCCTGAAACCTAAATGAATGTATTGATAAAATAAAGAACTATTATGATGTGTACCTTACACTGATGTGAAACCACATCCCCCTCAAACGTATGATCTTGATGAAAATCTCCTAGTATAATTAAAAGGACACCCCCATATATAGTGTATACATATGATTATGTGAATCACTTAATTACATGGTCGAGCCTCTCCTACCTTTTAAACTTAATTGTGTCTTGGGTGTTAAATGGAGGAGGTGAACAAGGATTTTAGTGAGACTAAGAATCAAAAAAGAACATATAAAAGACCACACACACCCATTCACAATGGTAATTCCTCCTGATATATCACTCAACCATCCTTCATTTATTAACTCACACATTCATTATATATATTTTAATTCCTTTTAGATACTATATTTTTAACTCATCTGATAAAATATTTCTCATATACCATTAATATTATGAAAAAAACATTTTATTATATCCCACATAGATGATTACTTAACGATAAAACATTTCATTTTTCCACCAAATATATCATAGGTTAATTGAGAGAATTATACCATATGTTTCAAACCACAATATAACAGTATGATTCAACGTAGTTATATAGTATGATTTTTAAGTTTGTGTCATGAAATATATATTTCGTGTAATTGGATTTACCCAAATCACATAGTATGATTTCTCCTAATCACATTATACGTGATGAGGAATTTTAGGAATATTTCCTTTGAAAAAATCCTTCCATATTACCACTTTAATTCCAATTTCCTTCCCTTGATATACACTCCCTCATTTGGTCTAATCGTTTGAAGATAGTTCTAGAAAAGACATAATAAAATCATAATCTTGAATTACATGAATCCCATCATGATTATATATGAAATATCTTTCCAACCTCATGTCACCCATTCTCATAACAGTAGAAAAATTTAATTTCATAAACATCATCCTTAGAAAATTTTAGTAAAAAGGATACAATATATGAGATCAATAAACTCCCCACCATTAAAGATATACCCAAAAGCTACAACATGAAAAATATTATTAAAAATAAAACCCTACCAATGTCTGAATCAATTAAATATTTCAAATTTAAATTTTAAGAGACTATAGGTTTATGATCCTTTATGTGTGATTTAAATTCGCATTTCTATCTAAGACGATGTATGTACCAAAAATCATCAACTCCAATTAATATTATCGCATTATCCAAAAAAATTACTATTTTATCTATCACATACATAAACAAAACCACCACATTTTTTACTCCAAACTAGATCTCACTCATTAACAAAGATAAGAAATTTAGGTTGTGGTCACTCTTTGCAATGTAACCTAATAAACACATCAATATATAGAACCAATATTGGGAAACTGACATAAAAGTAACCCTTATCTCATTAGTGACCCATTCTACCAAAATCCAAAGTGGAATATTTTGAACCATTTATTTAACCCTTAATTATCATCTTCGTAAAAATGATAACATATGATGGAACACAAGTGACCCAAAAACCATTACCCACTAAGAAACAACCCTCACTATGTGTCCAAAGTTTCTAAATAATGTACATAAATTCTTGGTTGTACTATCACCACCATAATCACATATTTTATTGTGTAACCTCCGTTTAATGAACAAATAAAAACACTAAATATAAGCCTTATGGAACACTATAACTATACCTCAAAGAAATATTTCATACTCCCAACCATTAGGATAAATCATCTAGATCAACTGTTATAAATAATGGATCTCACATTATCCCACAATTGATGCTTCTATATTAGACCTATAGTGACCTAGGATTTTATGGATCAAGACATAACTCAATTTTTAGTTTTATAGTCATGGTACCTCCGTAGGGGAAATAATTTCAATTGACCCGAATATACAGCCTTGAATAAATTCTAATGATATTGTTCATCCCATGGTGTGGGGTTTACCTCCGAGCTATTCTAACACAATATTGAAGGTGTTTTAATGATTTGGGAATAATATATTTACTTCAATATATTATTTTAAGTTCATATGAATGAATTTGAAGAAAATAATTCTTTTCCTTCCATGAAAAACCTCATAAGTGAAATAATAGACTTCAATTACATCCTAGATTAGAGTTTTACTCTAAGAATGATATATATTTTTCTTCAGTTCTTCTGATGGTCTACCACATTGGAAGTTATTTTATTATAATATCATGAAATATAGGCATTCACCAATTAACTATTTTAATCAAAAAATTCTAGGGTTAGTCCTAGGAAGCCTTATAATTTTACAGGAAGAGATATAATGAAATCTAGAAATGATTTTAGAGAATTCATAGAATCTATGGAATCGAATAGGTAATACTAACTAACATCAATAGAATTTGATGTGGGAATGATCAAAATCAATGAATGAACCAACACCGGGTATGGATTTATTATATTTTGAATTAGTCTATTCTTTGAGAATTCTATTTCAATTTTATGATTTGAAACACCATTATATACGGTTGTATTAGGGTGACTTATTTTTTATAAAGATAATATTTAATCCCCCTTGTGAATTATCGAATCCCCATCTATGAATATTTATTCCTATCACCATGAAAATTATTGGGTTGAATTATTTTTTCATAATTTCATTATTGATTATTTTATAGATTTTGTAATAGATTAATGAATAAGGAGGGTTCAATATTCTCCTAATGCATTTGTTTTTTCCACTCTCTCCCACTCTCTATTTATTCTCATCATGAGAAGATGGTGGTAGTCTGAGTTGTGGATGAGTTCAAAAAATATGGTGAGGGGATTAGTTTTATCATGGGAGGTTATCTACTGTATGTTCTATGTGGGTATGGTGTATAATGGATTGTATTGAAAAGGGTTAAAAAATGATACAATTTGGAATGGTAGGAGGCATGTTGTTATGAGATAAAATTGACTTTTAGTCAAAGGAAACTCATCAGATGCATAGAATAATTTCCATGGGAGGTTATTGATATTTCATATGAGTGGGGATCTGCATGACTAAAAACAATATAGGGCAGGTATTAGTTGTATTCCTACTGCAACAAAACATGCTAGTATGACTCAAACCACTACAATGTGTGGGCCTTGATCTATGATTCTAGTTGACTCAGCCAAGATCACATCTAGGTTGAAATATTCCAAGGATTCCAAGGATGTGTGATATTTCTACTCATCTACAATAGGTTGAAATATTCCAAGGATTCCAAGTATGTGTGATATTTCTACTCATTACTAATAACATTACCCTTTCTTATTGGAGGTGGTATTGTGGTGGCGCACTTGTTTTAAATATTTTTAAATTATTTTAATGAATAAGAATGATTTTTATAATGAAATACATTATAAAAAATAGAAATTATAAATAAAAATATAAAATTTTAATTTATAATAAAAGCTACAAATTGAACTATAAAATTTTAAAGATATGTGGTATCACTATATTTTTGTACTCTAGATGATCATACTCAAAAACAAATAACAATTATATAAGGAGCATTATTATTAAGAATAAATGAATAAACATATTATTGGTAATAGTAGTTAAGGAAATGATATGAATGTTCTTAGGATGTCTGAATAAATTGTATATAAAAAAAATATAATAGGTAATATTACCATTGGAATCTGACCATTGGGATATGATTGTTGGGATTTTATTATAATAATAATAATACAATAGTTATTCATGCGTGTTTTTAGTAAAATAAATAAAATAAATTGGTTATAAAAAGAGTAATAATTATGGAAATTTTTATTAATCAGTTAATAGTAATATAATTACACATATATCACTTATAATAAAAAAAAGATTTACTAAATAAAAGAGATTCTATATTTTTGTCACCAAAGACATGATTTTGAATTATAACAATAGTTTTATTTGAAAATTATTCTTCCAATATAAAGAAAATTATTTTCATAAAATGTATAATTGATTTTAATTTGAAAAGTAAAAATTATCTAATGTTGAGTTTTTCTTTCTTTTATAAGACATTCATATTATTTTTTAAATAAAAAAATACAATAAGCATATACGGTATATATTATAAAGTAATTATGTTTTATAAATAATGTAATAATTAATATTAGATAATAAATGAACAAAAATAAATGACATTATTAATATAATTTAATTTAAAGAATTAAAATTATTTTAAAAAACCTTAAATAACTTTATAAAATCAATCATCGAAAGAAATGTTCAAAAAAATATTTTCTGAAAAAATTAAATTCCCATAGAAAAATTAATAAAAAATAATGGAATCCAATTATGAAACTAATATATGTCAAATCTCATTATATATATTTCAAAAAAACATCAACCAATGCTATTGGTAAGCCATCGATTTTTCATTTTCCCTAACTTATATTTCTAGGGCCTATGTTTAGAAATTTATAATCAATACTCCATTGTTTATTATAAACACCAACCCATTCTACCATTCTTATTCACTCAAAATATAATTACAACGAATCCCCCCACATTTTATATTCTATAAAAGGAGTTTTCAAGTGTATATGGATGTCTTATCAAACATTAAGAAGTTACCTTTCAAGGTAAGGGCCCCTCACCTATTCTCTTTCTTTAAGTTTCTCTTTATTTTTAACATCCTTTCCATTTCAATGTAAAATTTAATTATGAATCATTTCTATAAATCCCTTATTTTATTATCAATTAGATATCTCTATTCTATCAAATTATACTATATTATTATGTTGTTATAATTGTTAAAAATTCTGATATCTATAAAATTATCCTAAATTTTGTTAATGAAAATATTTTATAGAATTATCCTATGAATGACGTCCCAGTTAGGATAAAAAATAAATTTTATACGTATTTGGTACATATGAACTGAGGAAAAATAACTCTATTAATTATTTTAAGGTATTAACTTAATATTTTTTGGGTTCATAACAAGTGTACCTTTTTGTGCACTAGGTTTGACCCTCTTTCTGGATATATTATAGATTACTCTCTTTATGTTTATAGTAAATATTTTGATATACATATTGATTGGAGACCACCCTAGTGGAGTGTTAACCATGGTGAAATATTCTAAGGGAATCCACTATTAATGTTCCAATTACATTAAAAATATTTCATTTTGGTTGTTGAATATGAATTCATTGGAGGTTGTGGTTCTCTACTGATCTCATTTGTACAGTGTTATCCAAGGAACTAGAGTCTACAGTGAATATTCATTTCAATGTTCAAGACTATTATCATTATATTTTTGTGTATTGGTCTACCCAATTTACAGTACTCTGAATTTGATATGTTTTATGTTGTTAGTGTCATTCTTGATGTGATATTTGTTACATTTCATGAAATTGAGATGAAATCATGATTGTGATTTCTTCAATTGTGAGTGCATAAGTAGTGGAGATCATGAGGTCGACAAATGGTTTTCATTGATGGATGTGAATTTGTGGAGTAAGGAGACATGTGTTGACTATTTTCCATGATCTATAAATATTAGTGTTTTTTCCGTACTGTTATGGAATGATAAAGCATCTCATATTGGTCAGGGTAATTATACTATCTTGAAACCCATTTAGTTTTAGTCTCAAAAATTGTGAAGTGATCTATACTGGAGTGTGTAATATACCAGTTTTTCTATTTCAATGGTCGTTTATAATGATTTTTAATTGTTAGAGAAGAGTTCTCCCACTAGTTATAACCTTATCAATAGAGAATTTAGATTTGGGTATTTATTGTTCATGTTTTCTCTTTATCCCATACTGAAGAATGAAGATCAGTTTGGAAAAGGTTTTGGGTACCGATGATTTGAGATAATAAAAAACAACAACTGCATGATTTTATCGAGGTTATCCTTTAAGATGATTTTGGATCAAGGATATCAGTAATTAAAAAGGTTGTTTCCTTATTGGTTAGTAGTGTATTGATATTAGATAGGGATGAACCCTTAAATATAAATAAAATTTCTCTTAAGGTGGGTTTTGTTGTATGGGATGGTTTTGTGAGATTCCTTGTTTAATAGGTCATGCAATTTCAATTTCAAGAATGGAATGGATTATAGGTGGGGAGGGTGTAGTGGATCATGTTTTTCTTAATTCAGACATAACTCAATTTTTAGTATTTAGAGTCATCGAACCTCCCTAATGGTAAAATAATATATGTAAACTAATATATAGAATTATAAAAAACATTTGGATGGTAAAATTTATCCTTGGGTGTAGTGCTTACCCCCAGGCTAAGCCATCATGGAATTGTGTCCATTATAGATCTGAGAGAATAATATATTATATTTAATATATATTGTTTTTTATCACATGAATGCATTTCAGATAAATAGTTCATTTACCTTTAAATATTGCATTATATTTGAAATTTGTCAGCACGACTGAATTCAGATTGGGGGTTTTACACTAAGATCACTATAATTTGAGTTCCCTTTGGATATTCCTTTGACAAAACCTATAGAAAATTATTTTAACATAATAATAAGAAACCTAGGGTTAATCATATTTAAATATTTTCTTCACTAAATTCTATGTTTAGCCATAGAAAACCCTAAAATTTGATAGAAATATACATGAGGAAATATCGAATATATGTTTGAGTGTCAATAAAATCAAAGAATCAATCCTTAGTAACGGCGATGAAAACCAACGTGGATGTGGTATTTATTTTCAATATAAATATTGAAAGGAAGTGATTTCCAATATTTTATTCTCTCAATTCCCTATTAATTTAATTTTGAAATTATAAATTGAAACCACCAATTCTTCAGGGTTATATTGGGGAAGATTATTTTGTTAAACATCATAATTAATTCACATTTAGAATTATATAATCCTTAATCTTCCAGTCAAAATCCTTAAGGCATTAAAATTATAGGGTATAATTATTTATACATAATTTACTAGTTTTGGTGGTTAATTGAAAAAGAATTACAGTTAGCTCTTCTCCCACTCTTTCCCTTATGTATAGTCAATCCCAATAGCATTATCATGAATTCATGTACTGATGGAGTCCATGTGATTGGAGTTTGAGTATAGTAGATCAGGATACATGAATGGTTTCATAATAGGAGATCAGAAACTAAAAGTCTGGTGCAGAGAAGGGGAATAGAGTAGAATTGGGATAGTGGATGACATGATAGGGGAATGAAAGGTAGAGTTTGAGAAAAAGATGTAGAAATTGGGTGGGATAATTTATCCCATTGATAATTGAAAATGTTTTCTATATGGGGATTCAGGCATTACATGTGAAATGTGGGCTACTCAGACAACCATGATGCAAGTTAAGTTCTAGATCTCTATCCATCGTAGATGGACCCATCGGAGGATCTCAACCCACCAATGTGGGTGGTACATCAAAACCATTAGGATTGGGTTAAACATAGAGCTTTACATCTTTCCTAACTCAATGCCCTGAACCATGTTTTATAGGCCATGATCCATGGGTACTTGTGAACATTCCTAGAATGTGTTAGTTTGAGAAAGAAGGGTGTGGTTTGAACCAACCCAAAATTGATGGCAGATGCACCATGTTTTTCAAGGGTCCCATACATCCACATAAATCTGTCCACACTAGGGTAGTGTTCCCCTATAATGAAACATAGTGTCATGTTCCCATAGTCTGCCATATGGCAATGTTTTATCCTCCATGGGTTATTTTACCTTTTCATTATTGGGTGTTTGTTTTAGAAAACAGACTAACATATTTTTTTATTTATTTTTCATATAACCTTATAGAATAACATGTTTCTCTCTATTACACCACTAGTGATTCTAGATAAGTAAATTAAGGATTCATCTTGGTTGGGTCAATGACAGGGTTTGAGTGTAATGGTCAATCAATTCATTAGTGGTTAGGTTTCCCAACCCATTTTTTGTGTGATACTTGGTGGGGAAAGGGTGCCACATATTACTAATTTATTTATATTTCCACATTAATTAGTTATTTCCAAATCCTACTTAGGGTGTACTACCTGTATATACAATGTCCATGTTTTGGGCTGCTATAATTTTGGTTTCTTTATCTATGAATGTAGATCCTATTTTATTATATATTATTTTCTATTACTACTTATTTCATTCTAGATATATCTAATATGTACTACCCAAGGTTTGGTTCCACTATCAATGAAGTTAAAACATATTTATCACCAGTAATGTTTCACTCCCTAATATTATTTTCTATTATCATTTTTCATGGACTAATAAATGAGATGTATTTCCTACTTTAAGACTACAAAGAGGTTATGTAGGTTTACTTATATTCATATGGTATTATGGTAGGGGTTATTAGTCCCCTTAAAAAGTTTTGTTGTTGGATAATTTTTTATTTTACATACGGGTTTCTAGAATGGAGAAATGGTATTGGTAATAGAAACAAATATGGTGAGATAATCCCTATACTAATTCGTATATCTTAGTGATGATGTGGTTACGTTATATATTATCCAATGGTGATGTGGGAATATAAGAGGTGGATTATATAAAATGCTTGATTATTTTTGATTCCCCAGTAACCTCTTGGTTTCATTTTCGATGTGATGTATGGATAATTATTGAATTATAACTATGTTGTCCTTTTGATTCATAGAGAATCACTAATTTGTTTAAGATTCAACCTCTATGGCTTGGATCTAAGATAACAATGACTTATTTAGGTCCCTAAGTAAACAACCTAGTCTTAAACATTTTATATTCCAGAGACTTAAAATTACAATTCACTTTCTTACATTCCCAATGATATTTAAGGTTTCGATTTGTACAGAGTTAGGTTATAAATCATACATAAAAAACCCATATATATTTATATAAATTGTAAAATTCTTATCAGTACCAGTTTACCCACAATATGAAACAATAAAAAAATGTTTTCTTTTCTTGAAAAATATCCATGATTGTAAACATAATGTCATCCTTTCCCTTCCCCATCCTTTTATTATTTTAAAAAAAATATTGGATGAGCTCAAAAATCATAGTAAATGATAGAAAAGGAATAATTTCATTAGTCTATTATAAAAAATGAAACCCCATGAAAAAATAATTTTCATAAAAAAAATACATTTTTACCCACAAGTGAAACATTTTTTTCATTAAAAATTTTATTATAATGTCTTTTGAAATAGAAGGATTTCCTTGAAAACTCATTAGAAAAAATAGACAATCCATGAATTATCTTTGGGACACCATCACCATAGAACCCTTACAGAATACATTATAATTAGAAAATCCATATGACTAACTTACAATATAATTCTATTGATAACAAAATAATTATACAATGTGTTGGAGTTCAATCTGGGAACACCCATCATATAATCTATAAAGGGTTCACCTAGTTTTATCTGGGGTCACCAATCATATACTCTATATTGGGCTCACCCATGAGCTATAATTGGGCTTAAGCCATTATATAAAAAATTTCCAAAGACTATATCATGAATAAAATAAATTATTCTTGAATATTTCCCCCATAAAACCCTTGAAAAAACTCATTCAAACCCATAAGAAAAACTATTTCTGAGATCAAAATATATTTTTCTTTTTAAAACCTATTTTTAATATCAAAATACACAAAAAAATGAAATAGGGTTACTATTTAAATAAAACATGAAAAAAATATATTGTGATCCAAACATCAAATTATGATTATATCGGTGAGAAATGTTATTGTCATCGTATACATTAAAATAGAACATCCCTTTTTTCCTTTTATAAATAAAATCATTACATTCTGTAAAAATATCATTTTTTTGAAACACATTGAACTAAATATTAAAGAGAAATAAAATTAACTTTATAAAAATTTCATTTCTATATATTTACATTCATAAAATCTTGTTATAGACAATGACATGGAAGTGAAATATTTTTTAAAACAAATCAACATAACATTTAAAATGTGGTTATATAGTCAAGTGTCTATTACCTTGATTTCAAATTGTCAAATACATTATTAACCTTCCTAAATACTAAACTTATGTTAATAATTTACTTTATTAACAAAATTTTCTAGTTTATTTTTTCTTTTATGTTATCTATTACCATGATACATTTAATTAGTAATTAATTTAGGTTCACTCTTAATGTTTTGTTGGTATTCAGTTTATATGTAATAAATGAATTTAGTATGAAGACTATGGTTAAAGATATTACTATTTTAACATTTACATCACTATAATAATGAAATAATTATCATTTTTTAAATAATTTAATCTTATTAAACTAATCATTAAATATGGATATGAAAAATGAACCTGCTATAATCCTATACATGGTAGGTTGTGCGTATGCATGAGTAACATTTTCATTTTTAAATGATCAATTTGTAAATAATTTAAGTGTTTTTAATATTATATAATGACAATCATATCACAAATATAATTAAATTTATTTAAATATACTTATATTTATTATATATTTATTATTGTGATGAAATAATAATCACTTCTCTTAATGGATGGGGTAGTCCACACGTCAGCACGAACAACGCTGTTATCTATCAGTGCGTCTAAAGGTGAGGAAGAAAATGATATATTTTCATTCAATAATACTAAATATTTCATTAATATGATAATTATTTCATATATATCAAATAAAATCATTATATGTTTCCTTATTAACTTATATGTAAATCCTCAGTGAAAAATGAATCACATCACTTCAAATAGTGGTAGTCTATTATACACACAAGCCACAATATTGTATCCCCGATGGAATGGAAATTAAAAATTTAAAAGTGATATAATAATTATATAAGTATAAATATGTTTCAATTATCATATATATACTTTAAATACATTATAATAACCATCCATAAGAGGTGGTGATTGAAAATGAATTGCATCGGTTCGTGAGGTGGTAGTCCTCCACACACCCAAGTGACTGTATTTTATCCAAATCTATGTATAAGGAGATGGATATATGTTATAAAATTAACATTATAAAATACCAATATATTAATATACTATTTTTATTATTTAATTGGGATTTAATAAAATATTAGGGAGGTTTAAGAAGACATAAAACAAAAAATTATCTGTTAATAATGCTAACACTTCATAGGACAACCTCTTACAGTTTATAACAAAAGATCCCCTATATTGATTATATGATATAAATTTATTACATGATTTGGGTAGGGATGTAAAGAATGGGGTTTTTTAATGGATTGTATGAACCAAAATGATTTGGAGGGGTGATGAAGAGATGAGAGAGGTGGTATTTTAAAAGTGTGAGGGATGACACACTAGAATGTTTTGAAACTAAAAAGAGATTATGATGTTTTTCAAATGAAAAAGTACATAAATATTTAATTTTCAATCCATATATCATATAAGGTCTAATATTTCAATAAATAGAATTTATAATAGTTTTTATGTCATTTTAGCACTAGTCTTTTTAGTTTAACAACTCATTAAATCAGTTTTTACTTCAACTGTGGTAACTGATTTTTAATATTTTCACTATTCATTATGAAAAAAAATTAATTAAAATTATTATACAATATAAAATATCTTTATTAAAAATATGGAATAAATTTTACCAAATTAAATTCACAAAATTTGTAATATTTAATTTAAGACTAAACCCACTAACATGATAAACGATAGGGTTTTTATGAAATGTATTTTTTAAGAAACAATATGGTTATATATCAACACTATAATAAGTAATAGTAATTTATCAATTAAAATTAATAATAATTGATATATTATATATAATTTTGATTTAAATCATCCCTCATTAGGGGTTATTTTTTAAAATAACCAGCCTCAAACATAACTTATTCTAGTTATTTTGAAACTATAAATCACATTCTTTTCCCAAAGAACATTTAGGATTATAGTTTCAGAGAAATAGGAGAGACACTTACATAGTAAACACATAAAATACTTGTGGGTAAATATACTCAATATACATTTTTCCACCAAACAAACCCATTAAAAATAAAACATGATTTTTTTTTATGAAATTCTTCATAACATTTATCTTGATTTCCTCCTTCCTTATACCCATCAATATACACTGAAAATAACATTTCAAAAATATGGGATGAGCAAAAAAATCTCAGTATGGGATATAAATAAATAAATAATCATTCTAATGAAAACATGAAAACCAATCAAGTACCATTTTTATAAAAACAAATTTTCATGCATAGAAACATCACATATGTGCCTTGGGACGTCATTACCTTTTCACTCTTACATTCACCCTTACAAAAAGAATAACCATATGGTTGACTTCCACCTCATGATTACCAAATTAATTAGAGATCTATAATAAGGCTCACGCCTTTTATAATATATATTGGGCTCATCCTTTTTTATGAGTTATAATGGGGCTCAACCCCTCTTATAAGCTATATCGGGCCCACTCGTCAGCTATAATGGGGCTCAACCTTTCATATAATAAATAGAGGTATCACCCATTAATTTTACATGTACCAACACTTGAAATTTTCAACTAATCATTAAAATATTAAAATTTATTTTTAAATTATAATAAAACATTTCATGCTATTTAAATAACCAATATATTTTAAAAACCCATTTAAATCATTAAAAATTTACTTTTTGAATCAAAGTGTTCAATACCAATTTGACAAATTTAAGGGAAATTTGAATTTTTAAAACATTAATACATTTCATTCCATATAAACACATTTTTGAAAACATGTAAATTAAAGATAATGTTTTAGAAAAATGAATTCTTTAAAAAATTAAAACAATGTTTTTGTTAAACAGTCCCTTTCCACTTGAGAGACACTTAAATAAAAATAATTATATACTAACATTAATAAAATTATATATCAATATAGTATATTAATTAATCATATAAAATGTCAAAGGTGTTGTATATACATGTTCACTGATAATAAAGTTGAAAACATCAACATATCCAGCAAATAAAAAAGATTGAGAAGAAGTCCCTTACCTCAAATTCGACTTCCTTAAAGTGTATTATATCCTCCTATAGAATGTTGTAAATAAGCTTATTAAGTCATTATATAAATATATTAAAAAAATTTAGTGACATGTATTATTATTTTATAACAAATTATAACCCATTAAGAAATAATATTTTTTTATTTTCAGGGTTTTTCAGTGCGATTGTTTCATATTTTCATGATCGATTCATTTGTTTAAAATTATGGATATTATTGTAAAATGATAATAAAATTATAAATGTGAAATCAAATAGTATTAATGTAAATAAAAATGTATAAATGGTCCCATATATCATTTTTATTTCTTACATGAGGATGATTCATTAGGTAATATATTAATGATAAATGTTTAGTTTATTTTGGTGGTTTTTCCGAACTCCATGAACATGTTTAATTTTATTTACTATTATGAGTGTATATTAGTTATATAATATTAAATTGGGTATAATATAAATATTAATATCTAATTTAACCATAAACATTATTTTAATAATAACCATGATGATGGTATTAAAAAATAAAAATACATTATTCGTGAAGGTGATTATCTAGCATAACTTTGACAATAATTTCATTTATTTGAATAAGAGAATATAAAAAATGAAAATGATATTATATTATATCAGAAACATAAAAATATAGTATATAAATTATTCTATAGTTATTATTAATTGATGGATGAAACAGGTGAGGAGAAAGTAGAAAAAGATGAGTAATTTAGAGAGGTACTTTTGGAAAATTAACTCTTGAATATCAACACCATGAGAGATCCTTGAGGACCTTGGATTTCATCATTTGGTGAGATGAGAATCACATGAATGTAAGGATAGTGAGGAGTATAGGTTTGGGTATAGATTTGAGTATCAAAATTTTTTTGGTTTGAAATGGGGTGGTGAGGGGTGGTATTTATACCTGAGAAGAGGTGGGTTTATTTTATTAAATAACAAATATGTTATATTTTAGCCAACCATTTTGAGGTGGCATTAAATTGAAAAACTTTTTCTAGAAATTAATATTATATATAATTAATAGGATCAATAAAAAACTCAACCAACATTTAAATTCTGTTGTTTTTAGGAATTTTTATCCTTTACCAGTTTTAACTTTAACATGTTTCATTTTTAAACTTATACTGCTGTAAATAATTATTTTTACCATGGTTGTAATGCCTCGACCCTAGTTACACAGAGTCAATGCATTATTATATAACATTGGCATTTTCACAAGGGGTCAAATCCCAAAATACCTATTAGTTTAGTATCCTTGTAAGTACTAGATACATACATTAGTTTTAAATTACATTATGAAAGGCAAAAAAACAACATTATGTCTCTTTTGAACACACTCATATCCCTTAGGTTATCCTAGAAAGTCATTCATAATATACATCTTCACATCATCTAAAAAATAAATCCTAGAAAAGGGAGAGCTCAGATGCTCAGTAAGGATAATAATATAGCGGAAACATTCATAAAAAATCATAAACATTTAAGGCAATGTATAAGACTAAAACAAAATCCTTTTAAAATTAATCTTTTTTATAATATGGAAAATATATATCGAATAATTACATTTGTAAAGAACCGTAAAATTCAAGGAAATTTTTTTTAATATTCTTTGGGAATTTACAACAACGCAGTTTCTGACGGCACCTGATTCCGAGGCCCGGTGAGCCCAGGATATTTTTTCCAAAGGTTAGCTCAGGTACGTTCAGTGAACGAACAAGCCGGTTTTTCTAACATTTGATCCGTTGCTCGAAATTGAAATCCAAGAGCACCGATGAAACCGCAGCACCGATAATTGCTTAGGAACACTTTTTCCGGAGTTGCGTTTGCTCGGGTGAGGTTATTAAATTATTGGGTTAAGTAAAGAATAAAATAAAATGGTGCAACCAATTTTATTTTTGTTCAAAGTAGTTTAACCTAAGCTAAGTGGTTGTAGTGGGACCCAGTGATGTTCTAAACTTTCCTTGAGAGGATTTAAGGTGAGGTGGGGCCCACATGAACCCCACCCCTTCAAATTCCCTAACCCCCCATAACTCTTCCCCTTAAAACCCCCTTGTAATAAATGATGTGACTTCCTTTCACATTAAATCATGCCATTGAATTTGAGAGTTATTCATTTGAATTTTAAAAATTTAAATTCAAGGAATGTTATAATAAAATAATCATAACACTTATTATATTTTGGGGGTTGTTTTATTGTGTTGGGTTTTTGAGAGAGGGAGAAATCTATCCTCTGAAGAAGTCCATCTTCCACGTTGAAGAACGTGAAGAATGCCACTCTCTGACGAATAACGACCTTCCGACTCAGCAAAGAACGCTCCACGCTTCTCCAATCCTTTTCTTTCACCACGTCAAGGGACGAGAATCAACTGCTGGGAAACTCACCATCAATGACGGTTCTTTTCCGGTGTTGACGGAGCGGCATCGCTTCCCGTGTCTTCGACGAACGAACCATTTCCAAGATAGGGAATTAATTTGTGAATGTTAATGAACCCATGTTTTATTCATTCTAAAATAAATAATGTGGATCAACTAAATATTAAGTTGATCCGCGAAGAATATGTTGGTGGGTTGGGAATTCTTGATTGCTGGGAAAATCATACGGTTTGATTACTTTTTATTCGTGAAATATCCTTTTTCGTTCTTCGTCTTAATTTTTTGGGCCTCTTGTTATTGTGGTAACTGGAGGAGGTCAGACCGCCCGAACACGGCCGACCCTCCTCCCCGTTGTTGTTGATTATGTTGCAGCTCGAACGAAGGCGGCACGATGCAACGACACCGCAAGAAAACAAAGAGGAACAAGACGAAGAAGCGCGGTGCCGTCGGGCCACGCCATTGAGGCCGAACGAGACTGTGGTCGGAGTCGGGGCCGTAGGGGCGATTTGAAGCCTCCGCAGATTGTTTATTTGACGTACGGATCGACGGACGACGACGAAGCGGGGAACAATGGCGTTTTAATCCCTTCGCAGTGAAGATTGGGTCCGGGGAGGACCATTGGCGAAAACGGCAGGAGAAACGGACCACCAGAGCGCGTCCGGTGGTCCGCAAAAGGCAGTCGCGGCGCGCCGCCGGAGCAAACCACCGCGGCTGAGCCGCGGCGGTGGATGGAGAACCGGAACGACTTCGGCCGTTCCAGATTGGGGGGGGGGGGGCTTATGTCGCGCCGATTCTTCAACCGCGGGGGGTTGTAACCCCACCCACCACGCACCCGCTGGCCACCCGGGCGCCGCGCCTGCGCCAGGCCGGTCAGGCCGCCTAGGTCGGGCCGGGCCAGGCCGCGCCCTATTGGGCCGGACCCAGACAATGGGGGGGGGGGGGTATCGAGCCGGGTCGGACCGGGCCCGAACCCCCTATTTTCGGACAGTTTCCATTCAAACGCCCATAACATGGTCTACGAACCTCTGATAGATGCACCACTAGTTTCGATGTGATCCTTGGATCGAGACGGTCATTTCGGTATATTACGCTCATGGTTTCGGAGAACTTTGTGTATGGCCGGGTGGGTTCGAACCCGAAACTAACCGGGGCCGCGGAGCGGAAACACTTATAACATGGTCTCCGGATGTCTGATTGATGTGCCGTCAACTTTTTTGGATTCCTCTCGATGAGACGGAACTTTTGGCATACTTCGCCTGAGGTTTGGACGCAGTTGGAGTATGGCCGTGTTGGATTGTACCCGAAATCCAACCGGGCCCCCAGAACGGAAAAGCTGATATCTTTCAGACCGAACGTCTGTTTGACGAACCATTAGCGGCTTTAGTGATCACGTTGAGAAACGGTCCCTATGAGTATACCTTATGAAATTTTGGGGTACAGTTGAGATACGGTCGGGTTGGTTCGTACACGAAACCAACCGGGCCCCTAGGACGAAAAGGCTAATAACTCACAGATCGGGCGTCCGATTGACGTGCCATCTGTTGCGTTGAGACCCCTATGACGAGGTGGTCCTTTGAGATACTTCTTCATGTGACTTTGCGATTCTTGGTGTATCGACCTGTAGCTCATGGAGTGGACCCTCCCAGAGATGATAGTATGGAGTACGGAGACGTGTAGCCGGCTGGGACGTGACGACTTCTTGACCAAATCGACTTGGAGTGAGTCGACTAGCCCAGTGGACGGAGCACTACTTTTTTTGGGTGCAGACCCATGGTGGACGGAGCACTATAGTGTTTGGGTGTAGACCCGCGGTACTCGTCCGGAGTGTACCTCTGCAGGCTATTAGGGGGGATGCACTACTGTGTTTGGGTGGCAGACCCCGGCGGGTAGCACTACTGTGTTTGGGTGGCTGACCCGCGCTACTCGACATGAGGAGTACCTCAGCAGTCTTAGGTTAGTGAGTAGTACCTCAGAGTCGTTACAAGATCACTATACTCTCCAGAGATGGGGCTCTTCAGCAGTTACGATTTCGATAATGAAAATCTTGGTTTGAGCTGAGTCTATGACTTTGTGTTCACCTCTTGATTGAGATGGGTCACTTGATAACTTAGGTTTCTGTATGGGCATATACCTGGGTAGTGGTTATATGTTGATTTCATAATCTTTGTGTTTCCTCATGATTGAGATGGGTTACTTGATAACTTAGGTATATGTATGGGCATATACCTATGTAGAAGTTATTTGTTGAGATCTTTCTTTGTGGTTATCCTTGTTGGATTTAGTGAGACCTTGAGGGTATCGGGGTCCCTACTGAGTATCATTATACTCACCACTGCACAAGCTATGCCCGCACCTCATTGTGTTGGTTGCAGATGACGGGAAGCGCTGACAGAGGACGAGTGTTCAAGCACTGGACGGTACCCGGAGGTGGACCTCACGACGAGTCAGTATCCGGAGGTGGACTTCACGACGAGACGACACTCGGAGGAGGTTGATGGGTGAGGGCGTTGTGGAGGCTATTTGTACCTACCCTTTAGGTAGGATCCGTAGTGGACGATCCAGGAGCTTCTCTATCTGTACCTACCCTTCAGGTAGGATCCGAGGAGGATGACCCAGGGGCTGCTTCCATTCTTCAGCTGTTTGTCTTTTCTGCTGTACTTTCGTTCAGTTGTAGCTGTACTTTCAGTTTGGATTGTATTCTGGCCCACTTACTTTTCAGAACTATCTTTTGTACTTAATGTATTACTTCTGATTATACTCTTTAATGTTTTTTTTACTTTTATAAAGTAAATGCCTTCCAATTATCGGGATTTACGCCTTTGGTGCTAGTCACCAGCCCCTGGCCTATGGAAGGCGGGCTTGGGTTAGTCACGACACGGGCCCCGAGGATGGGTCATGAAAAATTGGTATTAGAGGAGTCGGTTCTACCACAGAACTTAGGACTCTGATATTTTCTTTCTGTGAAGCAATAGTGTTAAGGGTACCGAGTGTGGTTTTCAGTTCAGGGAGTCCAGTGTTGGTGTAGTGGCTGACGTATCCATACACCAGGACCCTGACTTCTGATTTCTGACTTTGTGCATGAAAACACTGATTGCATGTGTGTTTCCAAATGTTTGAAAGTCAGATCAAACCAGGTCAGTTCACCAGTTATAAATCATTGACCGTGTCACATCTGTTCAGGATGTCTCTACGCGGATAGTCAGTTGGAGTTCTCAGATAGTACACAATGACGGCCCACCGAGCGACGAGGCTCCAGTGCGGGGCCCTTTTTACTATGTTGGCACCCTCGGGTGGTGTAACAACAGCACCACCACCTGTTGGGTAGCAGATGCCACTTGCCACACTAGCAGACAGTGCATGCTGACAGAGCGCGTTGCACGAGTTCCAGCAGTAGAGGCCTCTAAGGTTACGAGGCGAGGCAGATTCCCAGACAGTAGAGGACTGGCTGGAGGCGATTGCTAGAGTTTTCCGCCTAGCTGAGACACCAGTGGAGTGGATGGTAAACTTGGATACTAGTGTTTTCTAGTGAGTGTCCATGAGGATGGTCCGCATAGTGATGAGGCTTCGGTACGTGTACTGATGCCTGAGATAGTTCCTTTAGGTAGTGTGTCAGCTATACATCACTACTTGTTGGACAACAGTTACAACCAGCGGTACCAGTAGGTGACACATGTAGGCTTACTTCCTTACACGTGTTCCAACATCAGATAACCTCATGTTCCGAGGAGATCCCGACTCACGGGCGGTTGAGGATAGGCTTGAGGAAGTGCTTGAGAGTTTTCTAGAGCTTTTACGGCTTCGGCAGGACGACATGTCAGTAGCTGAGAATTCCTCGAGCCGTACCGAACATTCCAGGTACTCGATGAATATAATTCGATCAGTGCTATAGATCTCGGACCTCTGAGCGTGGTGTGTTTAAGGATATTTGAGCCATCACTTTTTACTCTATGCATTCCTACTCACGTTAGGGTGGTAGAGAGAACCTTGAGGTTGAATGTTCTTTGCCTGAACGAATACAGCTAGAGAATGTTATAAGTTAGAATGCAGCGAGCTGGTGCCAGTCTCAGAGACTTGTGCATGCGAATGTTTCAAGAGGAGGAAATGTTAAGGATAGATGAGTCTTCGAAACAGTAGACATGGAGGCAGAGCTAGGAGAGAAGCATGAGGTGGTGTACATTTTAACATGTTACACTCACCCGACTTTGTAGTCCCCGCTAGGCTCAGGGAGCTGGGGGGCAGGGGAAGAGAGTACCTGCATGCGGTCAAGGAGTTTGACCCAATGGCTCAAATAATGACTCAAGGGACAATCTGTGTCCACTACTAGCTGCAGTAGTAACAGACGTGGATATGAATCATTCCTTCCTTCCAAAAATATTGTCCCAGACCTAGAGTTTCCGGTAAGCCATAGACATGACCCTCACGTCCGGAGATACCTTGGAAGGAGACTCGATAATCACACTTACGCCGATAGTGTGATCTGACCCACGAGGCGAGAGTTTCGATTGGAATCTCTTGGTGGCAGCGTCGAGGCCTTACGATGTTGGTCTGAGTATGGATTGGATCCACAGTTCATACACGGATTGACTGTATTAGGCAAAAAAGGTTGTGGTTTATCTACAACGTTGGGATGGGGTTTTCCTTGGTCGTCAAAAATGAAAACCCAGGCAGTACAGGATGGAATCATGCATTAGAGGGTGCATTCGATCACTCAGGAGAAGGAAAAACTTACCTTTATGCCAGAATTCTCCAGATTTGCGGCACCACTTCCAGTAGAGCTTTCAGGAGCTGGGTTGACCGGTGCGCCCAACCTGTGGGTGTTGGTTACATATTTCACTGTAACGCATTAGAGACCAGACTCGAGTGTGTCCTGATGTAGGAGTGGGAAGTGATCGCCTATGGATCACGACATATGAGACTTCCCAGAGCTGACAGGAAGCCTCTAGAGTTCAAGGATGACGACCACGTCCTTATACGAGTCTCACCTTGACGTAGTTTACGGAGATATGGACGAGGCGGCAAGTAATCTCCGAGGTTCAGCGGACCTTTTCAGGTCCTCAACTAGGTAGGCGAGGTGGTTAACCGATTGAACCATCCACCTCAGTTGCACCGGATGCACGATGACATCCATGTATCTCAACTGAGGAGATACGTGCTTGACCCAAAGCATGTCATCGACCGTGGGGAACTGGACTTTGGCGATGGGGTGACTTTCCGAGGTTCCAGTAGAGGTTGAGGATATACAGGAGCAGATCCTATGAGGACGGTCAATTCCTTGGGTGCGCTTTCACTCGAAGAACGGGAACCTCCAAGTGAGCACATGGGAGAGGAAGGCTCAGGTGCGTTCTCAGTACCACTTTTGTTTCCCTAGTTTGTGTTATAGCTTTACGGGGACGTAAATCCCTGAGGTGGGAGTAATGTAAAGACCCGTAAAATTCAATGCAAATTTTTTCTTAATTTTATTTAGGATTTTACAAGAACGCAGTTTCTGACTGCACCTGATTCCGAGGCCTGGTGAGCCTGGAATATTTTTTCCGAAGTTTAGCTCAGGTATGTTCAGTGAACGAACGAGCGGGTTTTTCTATATTTTGATCCGGTGCTCGGAATTGAAATCCGAGGGCACCGATGAAACCACAGCACCGATAATTTCTTAGGAACACCTTTTCTGGAGTTGCGTTTTCTCAGGTGAGGTTGTTAAATTATTGGGTTAAGTAAAGAATAAAATAAAATGGTGCAACCAATTTTATTTTTGTTCAAAGTATTTTAACCTAAGCTAAGTGGTTGGAGTGGGACTCACTGATTTTATAAACATCCCTTGAGAGGATTTAAGGTGAGGAGGGCCCACACGAACCACACCCCTTCAAATTCCCTAACCCCCCATAACTCTTCCCCTTAAAACCCCCCTTGTTATAAATTATGTGACTTCCTTTCACATTAAATCATGCCATTTAATTTGAGAGTTATGCATTTTAATTTTAAAAATTTTAATGCATGGCATGTTATAATAAAATAATCATAACACTTATTTTATTTTGGGGGTTGTTTTTTTGTGTTGGGTTTTTGAGAGAGGGAGCAATCTATCCTCTGAAGAAGTCCATCTTCGACGTTGAAGAACGCGAAGAATGCCACTCTCCAACAAAGAACGACCTTCCGACTCAGTGAAGAACGCTCCAGGATTCTCCAATCCTTTTATTTCTCCACGTCAAGGGACGATACTCAACCGCAGGGAAACTCACCATCAATGATGGTTCTTTTCCGGTGATGACGGAGCGACATCGCTTCCCGCATCATCGACGAACGAACCATTTCCAAGGTAGGGAATTAATTTGTGAATGTTAATGAAACCATGTTTTCTTCCTTATAAAACAAAGAACGCGGATCAACTAAATATTAATTTGATCCATGAAGAATATGTTTACAGGTTGGGAATTCTTGATTACGGGGAAAATAGTAGGGTTTGATTACTTTTTGTTCGTGAAATATCCTTTTTCGTTCTTCACCTTTATTTTTGGGCTGCTTGTTATCGTCGTAACGGGAGGAGGTCGGACTTCCCAAGCATGACTATCCCTCCTACCCCTTGTTGTTGATTATGTTGAAGCTTGAACGAAGGTGGCGCGGTGCAACAACACCGCACAGAAACAAAGAGGAACACGGCGAAGAAGCGCGGCGCCGTCGCGCCACGCCGTTGAGGTGGAACGAGACCGTGTTCGGAGTCGGGGTCGCAGAGGCGATTCGAATCCCCCACAGATTGTTTATTTGAAGTACAGATCGATGTGCAATGACGAAGCGGGAATCAATGGCGTTTGAATCCCTTTGGAGTGAAGATCGGGTCCCAGGAGGACCGTTGGCGAAAACGGCAGGCAAAACGGACCACCGGAGCACGTCCGGTGGTCGGCAGAAGGCGATGGCGGCGTGCCGCTGGAGGAAACCGCCGCGGCTGAGCCGCGGTGGTGGATGGAGAATCGGAATGGCTTCGGCTATTCCAGATTGGGGTGGCGCGGCTTATGTCGCGCCGATTCATCAACTATGGGGGGTTGTAACCCCCCCCCCCACCCCGCACCCGCTGGCCACGCGGGCGCCGCGCTAGTGCTAGGATGGCCGGGCCGCACCCTATTGGGCCGCACTTGGACCCAGGTCAGGTCGACCCAGTTCGGGCCTACCCGGGGGGGTATCGGTCCGGGTCGGACCGGGCCCGAAACCCCTATTTTCAGGCAGTTTCTGTTCAAATTCCCATAACTTGGTCTACGGACTTCTGATCCACACACCGCCCTTTGCGATGCGATCCTTGGATCGAGATGGTAATTTCGGTATATTACACTCAAGGTTTCGGAGAACTTTGGGAATGGCCGGGTGGGTTCGAACCCGAAACCAACCGGGCTCGCGGAGCAGAAATGCTTATAACTTGAGCTTCGGACGTTCGATTGACGTGCCTTCGACTTTTTTGGATTTCTCTCGATGAGACGGAACTTTTGGCATAATTTGCATGAGGTTTGGACGTAGTTGGAGTATGGCCAGGTTAGATTGTACACGAAATCCAACCAGGCCCCTGGAACGGATAAGCTGATATCTTTCATACTGAACGTCTGTTTGACGAACCGTCAACAGCGTTGATGATAACGTTGAGAAATGGTCCTTATGAGTATAACCTATGAGAGTTCGGGATACAGTTAAGATACGGCCGGGTTGGTTCGTACATGAAACCAACCGGGCCCTTGGGACGAAAAGGCTAATAATAACTCACAGACTGGGCGTCCGATTGACGCGTCGTCTGTTGCATTGAGACCTCTATGACGAGGTAGTCCTTTGAGATACTTCTTCTTGGGACTTTGAGATACCTGGAGTATCAACCTGTAGCTAGTGGAGAAGACTCTCCTGGAGACGAGCATACAGAGTATGGAGACCGAGTAGCCGGCTGAGACATGAAGACTCCTTGACTGACTCGACTTGGAGTGAGTCGACTAGCCCAGTGGACGGAGCACTACTTTGTTTGGGTGAAGACACATAGAAGACAGAGCACTATAGTGTTTGGGTGTAGACCCGCGGTACTCATCCTGAGAGTACCTCTGCAGGCTATTAGGGGGGATGCACTACTGTGTTTGGGTGGCAGACCCCGGCAGGTAGCACTACTGTGTTTTGGTGGCTGACCCGCGGTACTCGATAGGAGGAGTACCTTAGCAGTCTTAGGTTAGTGAGCAGTACCTCAGAGTCGTGACATGATCACTGTACTCTCCAGAGACGGGGCTCTTCAGCAGTTACGGTTTCGATAATGAAAATCCTAGTTTGAGCTAAGTCTATGACCTTTGTGTTTACCTTTTGATGGAGATGGGTCACTTGATAACTTAGGTATATGTATGGACATATACCTTGGTAGTGGTTATCCGTTGATTTCATAATCTTTGTGTTTCCTCATGATTGAGATGGGTTACTTGATAACTTAGGTTTATGTATGGGCATATACCTAAGTAGAAGTTATCTGTTGAGATATTTATTTGTGGTTATCCTTGTTGGATTTAGTGATACCTTGAGTGTCTCAGGGTCCCTACTATGTATCGTTATACTCACCCCTGCACGGGCTATGCCCGCACCTCGTTGTGTTGGTTGCAGACGACGGGCAGCGCTAACAGAGGCCGAGTGTTCGAGGCAGGACGGTACCCGGAGGTGGACCTCACAACGAGTCAGTATCCAGAGGTGGACTTCACAACGAGATGACACTCGGAGGAGGTTGACGGGCGAGAGCGTTGTAGAGGCTATCTGTACCTACCCTTCAGGTAGGATCCGTGGTGGACGATCCAGGAGCTGCGCTATCTATACCTACCCTTCAGGTAGGATCCAAGGAGGATAACCCAGGAGCTTCTTCCATTCTTCCAGCTGTTTGTCTTTTCTGCTGTACTTTCGTTCAGTAGTAGCTTTACTTTCAGTTGGGTTTGTATTCTGGCCCACTTACTTTTCAGCAGTTTCTTTTGTACTTAGTGTATTACTTCTGCTTGTACTCTGTAATGTTTTGATTACTTTTATAAAGGAAATGTCTTCCTAGTTTTCGGGATTTACGCCTTTGGTGTTAGTCGCCAGCCCCTGGCCTATGGAAGGCGGGATTGGGGTAGTCACGGCATGGGCCCCGAGGACGGTTCATGACACCATTTACATATTTACATGGTTATTATACTAGTTGAATAATCACATGTAATATAAATGGATAATTTCCTAATGATGGAATGCATAATATCGGACATCGTAACCACATATTCAAGGCCTCGTTCCAAGACTATAAATAAGATTTTGTCAAGGCCTTATTCCCAGACACTAGTTTGTTTCATGAGACCTACCAATGCATCGAGGAGCTATAGTGGAATCCACCCATCACTTACTAAGTCCAATTCCTTCCGCATATGAAAAGGATGAAACATAATATAAAAATTTGTATTAAAACTAGCATACTAAATGTAAATACTTTAACCATAATCCAAGAATGGTATAAAAATAGTACATCCATAGTAAAACATATTAAAAAAACTTTAATAAAATATAGAATATTGTATCATAAAAAAACAACTTCAAACAAATGTAAAATCCAATGAACAATGCTGACTTATAAGAAATCAATTCAAAAACTATTTGAGTGAAATATTTCAATCTAAATTGAAATCATTAAAAAGTAAAGATAATTTTTATTTTGAAAATATTATTATAAGCTTGTAAGGGAGGATCACAAGGTGTTATAATGGTAGAAAATGGCCGCACCGACCATTTATGTTAAAAAATATTATTTCCATTATTTGTTGAAAATGCCATAAAGTACCTTGTTTGGAATGCGAGGGAAAGATTCCTTTCAAAACGTTTTATAAAAATTCATAAAAGGGTATAAATTACATTAACCAATAGTCAGTAAATGGTAAAAATGTTTTGAAATAAATTTTTAAGAAACACAGATGTGGTTGGTAGGGAGGTCCCAGTAGATACTCACCTATAAACAACCTTAGATAATAAAGAGAATGAAAAATTAATCATTACCATGTATTCTTCCTTAGTAGAGTGTATTTTAAATTCCTGTATAATGGTTAAATAATTGTTACTAATTTATACAATAATCCACATACATAAATATGACATCATATATGATCCTCAAATAATGCTTTGTTAATAATATTTCAGTAGTATCATTGTTTCAGGTGTTAACTGGTTTTTTTTCTTCATATGTTTTGTTTTGTAAGTCATGTTTTTTTATGGGTAGAATGTATTTGATTCAAATAAAGAATGATATTATGTTCTTAAACATTATTTTTAATCATCAAATGAAAATTATTCTTGAATGTTTACAATGAGGAATGACATCTCATTGCGTCGTGGAGATGGTAAGCCGTACATACGCACAATCGAGAATATCAATATTTTGATGGTGAAATCATTTGTAATGGATGATATATTATATATAGAGGATAATTAACTTGTTTTATATATTATTTACATCAATTATACTCATTATTATACCGATCCAAATGAGGAATCTTGGAATAACAAACTACACCACGACGTGGAGACAGTAAGTCGTACGTACGCATGTAAGGTGACATTGTCATTCATAGGATGGATTGAATAATGAGTATAGTTGTACCATATTTGTAATAATATCTCAGTATGTATAAGGTACTAGATTTATTATTTTATTATGGAAATAACAAAGATATAGGAAGTGGAAAAACAAAATAACTTTGAAATAGGTGATGAAATAATTACCGCTTCTTCGGGTGTTTCCTTTTGATGTGAACAAAAGAGCTCCTTAGGTTGGCTTTATAATCATTATAATGCCTATAGGAAAAATTTAGGGTATCTGGGAGGATATTTTAGTAGGTTTTGGTAGATCCAAATGGATTTTTAGGTGTGAAATTAATATAAGGGGAAGTACCCTTTTATTGGAGAGGTGAGGGTCACTTTTGGAAAAGTTTGAAATATTATTTTATTATAAAATCAATTTAGGTTTCTAATGGATCCAAATGGATTTATTTGTAGGATAAGGTGGGTATGAGTCTAAATATTCCAAACCAATAGGTTTTAGACAAGTTTAGGTCACCATATTAACCTTATCGTTTAGATTTAACTCTTTGTTAAATAGATTAACTTTTACCATGTCTTCTTGTATTTTTATATGACATGGTAAATAAACATACTATTAAATGAAAAAAGAAACTCAAGTGGTTAATTAATGATATATATATCATTATATATATCCTGTGGCAGGACCTTAAATTTTTTGGAATATTATACCATTTAATTATATATTATTTTTTAAAAAAACTCATATATGTTAATTTGGACACTATTTAGTATTTGGTTTTTGTGAAAGTCAGAAAAACATGATTACATAGAAATAATACATTAAATCCACCCTAACATGTCATATTAACCTATAAAATTATTTTATTTAACCAAAGGTCTCAAATTTCTTTTATTTGTATATTTATAAAATCAATTATTTTAATATTTTATTAATAAGGTAATTACTACATCATCATTGTGTCATAAATAAATTTAATTATTTAATGTATAATATAATTAATAAAATTCTATGATATTGGAAATATTTTTTATATTTATAATGAAAATTTATAGTTGAATTTATCTTTTTTATATCCCTATATTAAAAATGGTTTACTTATTAAAATTTGAATTTAACACTTTTAACCCTTCTTTAAATAAAATACAATAAATGTCCTAATCCAACCCAAGTGGATCAAAAAGGATAATATTTTATTCATAAGGTTTATTTTGGTCAAAAGAAACTTATAAAATTGAATTAGGACATGTTTTGGGGTAATTATAATATCATTTTTACCTTTTATTACCCTATTTACTATTAACTATGTTAAACAAAATTCAAAAGTTACTGTTCAGAAAAAATTATTTTCATCCTATTGCACCAAATTTTACTTACTAATGTAAACCCTATCTCTTGGATTTTTAAAATTCAATTCACAGAAGAAGTAAAATTTCATTTTATGCAAATTTTTAAATGTTCCTAGAAGGTGGGTAAAAGACGTTAAAAAGTTCAATAAAATTTTATATATCTAATATTATTATAAAATGAATCCAATGAATTAAATTGGACTAATATAGTTATTATATATTGATTTTTTTACTTTAAAGTAAATATAAATAAAAATAAAAATTATTTAAATAAAAGCCGGTTTTAAACAATAACACAGTGTTTTTCACTATTCATCAAAAAATTGAATGTTTTCGAAAAAATACCAAAAATTCACCTTATGATAATTTTGATATTACGAATCCAAAAAATGAAGTCCATTTTGAAAAATAAAATTTCAAAAAGTTGGTAGTATTATTCATAACTACTTTTAAAATGGCTAGTTTGATTTGGCGTGGTGATCTAGAACTCAATGTTGCGTAAAACGCAAGATATTGAATTATTCAACAGGAAATGTCCCATAGAAGATTGGGTTGTTACATTCTTAACTCTTTCAAATAATTTCATCCTCAAAATTTCTATAATATTACTATATAAAATGATTGGGGTGGTTCTTCATCATAAGTTTCTCAGGTTCCCACATTGCCTCTTCCATTTTATGGTTTCTCCATAGAACTTTTACCAGGCGAGTGGTCCAGTTTCTAAACAATTTTTCTTGGGTATCAAGAATCTTGATAGTCGCTTCACAATAAGAAATATTATGTTCCATTTATAATTATTCATAGTTGAGTATATGCATTAGTTCAGGCATGTATTTTCTCAAAAATGATATGTGAAACACATCATGAACTTTGGAGAGACTTGGGGGCATTGACGAATGATAAGCTACAACTCCAATTCGTTTTAGAATTTTGAAAGGTCTCATATACCTAGGTATCAATTTACCCTTCTTACCAAGTCGTATAAAACCCTTAAAATTGAGATACCTTCATGAAAACATGATCTCCTACTTGAAATTATAAATAATTCCTTCGGTTATCGACATAGCTCTTTTTTTACTTTGAGTTTATTTGATGTGGTTTTGTATGATCTTCACCTTTTCTATTGTTTCCTTAATAGGTTCTGGGTCTAGAAGTTTTCTTTCACCAACATGATCCCAAAAAGTTGGTGTGTGACATCTCTTTCCATATAACACTTCATATGGTGCAATCTGAATACTTCAATGGAATCTATTGTCATAGAAAAATTCTTCCACAGGTAAATAATAATCCCACATACCTTGAAAGTCATGTGGGAAAGATATCAACATGTCTTCTATGGTTGGAATAGTCCATTCTGATTGTCCGTCAGTTTGAGGGTGGTAGGCAGTGCTCAAACTAAGTACAATATATAGGGATTTCTGAAGAATTTTCCAAAATAATGATGTAAAATGGGGACGAAGATCAGAAAAAATTGATATGGGTACACCATGAAGTCTTAAAACATGATTAATATATAGTATTTATAAAAGTTCAAGTGGTAAATCTTCTCTTATATCATGAAAATGTGATGAATTGGTAAGATGATCAATAATGGCCCATATTGCATCATTTCATGTAGGGGTCTTTGGTAGCCCCATAACAAAGTCTATTGTAATATCATCTCATTTCAACTCAGGTATAGGAAGAGGTTGAATGAATCTTCTCGGATGTTTTCTTCCAGCTTTCAACTGTTGATAAACCATAAATCCTGACACAAAATCAGCAATCTCTCTCTTCATGTTGTCACACAAAAATTTTCCTTCAAGTATCTATAAATCTTAGTGATTCCAGGGTGTATAGAGAAATTGGATCTATGAGCATCATCCAACAATTCCCTTTTTAGATCAGTTATATCAGGAAAACAAATCCTTTTCCCAAGTTTCAAAATTTCATCTTCATATATGAAGTCAATCAATCTCGCATCATTCACAACTTTAATTTTCTTTTGAAAACATTCATCATTAGTTTGAGCACATTTTATCATTTTTAATAAAGAATGTTTGGGAACCATTTGAAAATGTTTTGATATTCCACCTTCCATGATTATTCCCATATCCATCTTTACTATATCCATGGACATAGGATCCATTTCAACTCCCATATTGTTCAGAACTCCATGATCCTTTCCGATCAAGGCATATTCCACCTTATTTAACTTCCCCGGGTGGTAGTGTATAGTGCAATAATAATCCTTGTGTAGTTTGAGCTATCTCTTTTCCCTCATATTGTCTTCTTTTTGTGAGAAAATATACATCAAACTCTTGTGATCAGTGTATATCTCACATTTTTCACCATATAGATAGTGTCTCTATATCATCATAGAAATTATTACAACTTCTAAATCAATATCATGAGTGGGATAGTTTTTATCATGAATTTTTAGCTGATGTGATGCATAGGCAACAACTCTATCACTCTGCATAAGGAAACAACCATGTCCTATCTTTGATTCATCACTATAAATAACATACCCATCATTCCTTGATGGTAGAGTCAAGATAGGAGCATTGACTAATCTTCTCTTCAGTTCTTCAAAACATTCCTTGCATTATTTTTCCAAACAAATTTAACCCCTGTAAGTGTGATATTGGTTAATGAGTTAGCCAATCGGACAAAATTCTGCACGAAACACTGATAATAACCTGGTAAACCAATAAATCTTCATACCTCAGTTATACTCGTTGGTGCTATCCATTCATGTACTGATATTGTATTAGAAGGATCAATAGATATTCTATCTTTAGAGACAATATGACCAAGAAAAGAAATCTCTTGAATCTAGAATTCACACTTGCTAAACTTCCCATATAATTCATTTCTTCTCAGAGTATTTAGAATAGTACGCAAGTGACTTTCATGATATTCATATCTTTTGGATTATACCAAGATATCATCAATTAATACCACTAAAAAGTCCTCAAGATATTCCTTGAAAACACTATTCATTAAATCCATGAAAATAGAGGGTGCATTAGTTAGTCCAAAAGGAATTACTGTAAAATTGTAATGCTCATATATGGTTTTAAATGATGTGTTTGTAATTTCTTCATTTTTCATGCACAATTAATGGTATCCACATTGAAGTTCAATATTTGAAAAATATTAATCTCCATGAATTTGATCAAATAAATCATCAATGCGAGGTAAGGCATACTTTTTCCTTATTTTTATAGAATTGATATCCCTGTAGTCAATACACAACCTCATAGATCAATCTTTCTTCCTAACAAAAAGAACAGGGGATACCCATGGAGAAACACTAGGGAGAATAAATATTTTATTACTCAATTCATCTTTTTTTTCTTTAGTTCCACTAATTCCACAATGGCCATTTTAAAAGAGATATTTGATATGGGCCTTGAACTAGGAATTAAATAAATGGAAAACTCAATATCTCATTCTATAGGATATCCTGGTAAATCCTCTGTAAAACACATCAAAATATTCTTGCACAATGGGTATATCCTCAATTTGAACATTCTTTTCCTCACCCATAGTTATTTAACTCCATTCCTCTCCAATAATTGAATTTAGTATAGCTATTGGGTATTGATCTAGATAAGAAACATATGGTGCAATTTCGGCTCTAATGATAATGTATTCCTTATCATCATAAAAAAATTTAACCTCCTTCTTATTAAAAAAATCCCATCATGGTTTGAAATCCAATCAATATAGAGGATTATATAAAATTAAATCATGGGAATGACAATGATAGCAGCTGATAAATCACATTTATATTCCATAATGGTAACTGATTCACAAAACTTTGTTGCAATGATAATTGTATTAGGAGTTTTTATTGAAAACTCCCTTGTCAAATAAAATTTAAAATATCTAATTTTCTTAGAAAACTAATTAGATATTAAATAATGTGATGATCCAGAATCAACAAATCATTGACAAAATTTCCGGAAATGATTAAAGTACCTGCCACCACGTCATTCGGAGCATCAACCTCAGCAGTAGTGATCACATAAACTTGGCTTTTCTCCCTTGGACTTTTCTAAGGTATGTTTCTTTGAAGCTTATGAAATTAATTTGCATAATTCCCCATTTCTCTACAGATGTAGAATTCACCATTGAAAGCCTCTTTCTTTCCATTACAATCACGAGCTTGGTGGCATTTTTCACCACACATGTAACAGACTCATACTCCCTTTAGGCAAGTATCGAGGTTTTTCTTCCAACATTTACTATAGGATGGAAATTCAACTTTTCCCTTCTTCCATTTATTTTCATTTCCAGATTGTTCAACAGATCTCTTCTTCTCTTTCTTTTATTTAAAGTTGTAAGACAGAGAATTAATTTTCTGTCATGATAGCTCATGAGACTCTATATTTGTATGACAAGAAGCATTGTGAAAATAATGCTCAATAATGAAATGGTTTTAACCCAGAAAATAATTGATCAATATTACTCCTTGGGTTATGTATTTGATCTGCAACAAGCCTTTCTAACCATTTAATGTTATCCTCAAACTTTGTGACATTTTCATCCTCCTTTTTCCTCAGACTCATAAATTTATTTCTATATCCACTTGATGTTGATGAGGAAAGTATTTTCCTATGAAAATATCATAAAAAACCCTCCATTCTATATTTTATACTTCATGATCTTATTTTTTTTGTTTTGAATCAATGACCACCATTGATCTGCATCTCCTGTGAGAGGGTAAACTTCCATGAAAACATTTTCCCTTCCAATACTCCATAAAGCATGAAATATTTTCTCTAAGGAACATAGCCATTGCTAAGATGAAAAATGGATTTGTAGTCCCATTGAATGTTTGTGTTTGTTTCCCATTGATGCAGTCTAAAATTGATCCTCAACATTGTGGATCAGGGTTCTCCATATAGGTAAGGTTATTATTCATAGCATGAATGATTTGTCCTAGTATGGTTATAAGATGATCATCACCAGTTTCATCACCAGTTCCACTATAATTTTCTTGATTAGGAGGGAAATCCATTCATTGATTATGTGTGTTGATAATGTTTTAATTTATTATACTAGGTTCCATTTCTAAACAATGGCATAAAATAGATTAGTTTATGAATTGCAATACATAATTCCAAAATAGTAAAATTCCTAACATAAATTGAACAACTTATGCATATAATCCATAATCATAAAAAAAATATTTTCAATGAATAATTATTTACTCATAAATACTTTATAATGGTATGTAAAGATAATGTGAATTATCCAAAGCATATACCCCATGAGTGTCATAACCAAGAGTGAATCAAGGCCCGTTGTCATGCACTAGTTCTCATTCGAGTCTAGATCAAAGCGGTGTTTCTGGGTTTTACCTCTATATAAATCTATGCCAGAGCCACCTCTACTTTCTCGTATCCAGATAAAGATGCAGTTCCTGGAAAATTCATAAAATCTCTACATTACCAAAGTTGTTGGAATTTATTCTATACTAATCCTAAAAGTTTATATTCAGGTAATGTTCTATAATCAGAGTTTTTCTAAATATATTTTCCAAGGATTAGACTAAACATTCCTATGATACCAACTGTAATTACCTAACACTAGTTAAACAGAGTCGATGAATTATTAAATAACATTGGCATGATCACAAGGGATCAAATCCTAAAAAATTAATCAGTTTAGTTTCCTTGTAAGTACTAGAAACATATATAAGTTTTACATTACATTATCAAATGAAAAACAAAAACATTTTATCTCATTTTAACACACTCATATCCATTATATTATGCCATCATGTCAGTATTAATATACTTATTCACATCTAGGGAAAAATAAAACATAGAAAGGGGTGAGCTCAGATGTCCAGTAAGGATAACAATGTAGCGGAAAATTCATAAATTAGCGTAAACATTTATGGCAATGTATAAGACTAAAACACAATCCCATTAAACCTAAACTTCCGAATAATATATAAAATATAAATCAAATAATTCGATTTACTTATTTTTATGGATATTATACTAGTTGAATAATCACATGTATATCAATAGCTAATTTTATTATGATGGAATGCATAATGGCAGACATCATAACCACATAGTTAAGGCCCTGTGCCAAGACTACAAATATGATTTTTTCATGGCCTTGTGCCAAGACACTTGTTTGTCTCATGAGACCTAATAATGCATCGAGTATTTATAGTGGGGATTACCTGTCACTTACTAAGTCCAATTCATTCCTTATATGAAAAGGTTGAAAACTAATATAGACATTCGTATTAAAACTTGCATATAATATTTCAATACTTTTACCATAAACCATGAATGGTATAGAAACAGCACATCCACAGTCCAACATATCAAAAAACCTTCAATATAATATCAAATATTATATCATAAAATATCAACTTCAAACATATGTAAAATCCAACAAAGGATGTTGACATAGATGAAATCTATCCAAAAACTATTTGAGTGAAATATTTCATTCTAAATTGAAATCATTCAAAAGTAAAGAAAAAAATTATTTTGAAAATATTCTTATAATCTTTTAAGGGAATATTTGATGGTGTTATAAATGTGTAAAATAGCCTCACCCACCGTATAAGTTAGAAAAACATTATTTCCATAATTTGTCGAAAAGGTCACAAAGTACCATGTTTGGAAAGCAATGAAAAGATTCCTTTTAAAACATTTTATAAAAATTCAAACAAGTATATAAATGAATTTAAGACACAGTGTAGTAATTTTTAAAAAAAATTTGAAATAAATTTTTAAGTAACATAGATGTAGATCATAAAGAGGTCCCAGTAGATACTCATTTATAAACATCCTCGGATAATAAAGTGATTGTAAAATTAACCCTCACCTTGTAATCATCCTTAGTCGAGGGTACATTAACCTCCTGTATAATTGTCAAATAATTTTTATTAATTTATAAAATAATTCACATAAATAAATATGATATATTATGTGATCTTATAATATTTATTTGATAATAATATTTCAATAGTATCATTGTTTCAGGTGTTAATTAATTTATTTTCCTTTATATGTTTTCTTATGAAATTCTTTATTTTTAGGGATAGAATGTGTTTGATTCATATCCCGAATGATATTAAGTTCTTAAAAATTATTTTTAATCATCAAATGAAAATTATTCTTCAACAGTTACGATGGGTAATGACATATCATCATGCCGTGGAGATGGTAATCCGTACAGACGCACACACGACAATATCATTATTTTGATTGTGAAATCCTATGTAATTGGATGGTATATTATATATAAATAATAATTAAAATGTTATATTTATTTTTTAATTCAATTATACCCATTATTATACCCATGCAAATAATGAAGCATTGAATTACAAACTACACCACGACATGGAGACGGTAAGTCGTACGTATGCCTGTAAGGTGATGTTTTCATTCATAGGATGGATATAATAATGAATATGGTTGTACCATATTTATAATAACATATAATTATATATAAGGTACTGGAGTCATTATTTTAGTATGGAAACAATAAACAAATAGGATGTGGAAAAAGAAAATAACTTTGAAAGAGGTGATGAAATAATTACCTCTTCTTCGGGTGTTTCCTTTTGATTTAATCAAAAGGGCTCCTTAGGTTGGCTTTATGATCAATATAATTACTCTAGGTATAATTTATGGTAGTTGGGATGATATTTGAGAAGGTTTTGTCTGAGACAAATGTCTTTGGAGGTGTGAAATTAAGAGAAGGGTATGTGCCCTTTTATAAGAGAAGTGAGGGTCACTTTAGGAAAAGCATGAAATATTATTTTATTATAAAACAATTTTCAGTTTTAAATGGATAAAAATGGATTTATTTAGATGATAAGGTGGGTATGGGTCGAAATATTCTCAACCAATTGGTTTTATACAAGTTTAGGTCACCATATTAACCTTGTCTTTTAGATTTAACTCTTAGTTAAATAGTTTAACTTTTACCATGTCTTCTTGTATTTTTATATTACATGGTTAATAAACATACTATAAGATGAAAAGAGAATATCAAGTGTTTCATTAATTATATATATATCATTATAAAAGTACTTTGGACAATCCATATATTTTTAGGAATGTTATATCATTTAATAATATAGTATTTATTTTAGAAACTCATTTATGTCTATTTTGACACAATTTTGTATCTGGTTTTTGTGAAAGTCAACAAAACATGATTACATTAAAAAAAATTAAATGAACCGTAAAATGTCATATTATCTTAGAAATCTTTTGGATGGAATTAAAAATCTCAATGTACATTTATTTGGAAATTTATAATATCAATTATTTTAATCTTTTATTAATAAGGTAATTACTGCATCATCATTGTGTCATAAATAAGTTTAATTATTTAATGTATAAAAACTATAAATAAAAAACCATGATTTAGGAAATATTTTTATATTTATATTGAATATTTATAGTCAAATTTATCTTATGTATAACCCTATATTAAAAATGGGTTTATTATTAAAATTTGAATTTACCACTTTTAACTCTTCTTTAAATAAAATATAATAAATTACCCAATCAAACCCAAGTGGATAAAAAAGGGTCATATTTTATTCCTAAGTTTTATTTTGGTTGAAATAAACTTATCCAATAGCACTAGGATATGTGTTGGGGTAATTATAATATTATTTTTACCTTCAATTACCGTATTTACTTTTAACCGTGGTAAATGAAATTCAAAAGTTATTATTCACAAAAAATTATTTTTATCATATATAACCACATTTTACTTATTGATTTCAACCATTTCTCTCTGATATTTTAAATTCAATTCACAAAAGTGGTAAAATTATGTTTTATGCAAATTTTCAAATATGCCCAGAAGGTGGGTAAAAGATGTTAAAAAGTTCAATAAAATTTTATATATCTAATATTTTTATAAAATGACTCAAATGAATTGCATAGGACTAATATATATATTATGTATCTATGTTTACTTTAAAATAAATATAAACAAAAATAATAATTATTTAAATTAAAGTCGGTTTTAAACAATAATGCAGTGTCTTTCACTATTAATTAAAAATTTAATGTTTTCAAAAAAATACCCAAAATTTACAATAATCTAATTTTGATATTCCGAATCCAAAAATGAAGTCCATTTTCATAATTAAAATTTATAAAATTTTATAAAGTTGGTATTAGTATTCATAACCACTTTTAAAACGGCTAATTTTATTTGTTGTGGGGTATTAGAACTCGAAGTTGCGTATAGCGCAAGCTATTATACTATTCATAAGGAAACGTACCGTTGAAGATTTGGGTGTTAAAACGGAAACTTTTTTTAAGCCTAAAATTGGAATCGAACATAATACATAATTTAAATAATCTGATTAAAAATTTTAATTCATTTTACCCAATTAAATTTACATAATTGGAAAAATTAGAAGTAAAATTTAATCCTATGGACTAAACAAAAAGGTTGTTTTTAAAGTGAAACGTTCAAATTTTCTAAAATGTTTTTATATATAATTTCAATATGAAATTGATTCAAATGAACTAAATTAGTTTTACTAATAAAAAATGACCTAATTATATTTTAAACCTAGTCAAATATATAATTTTACACTATATATATTTTAATGATAAAGATTTTTGAATTAAAATTGTTATATTTTTTCACTCTTCCTCAAAAAGTGATGTTATCAGGAAAATAACAAAAATTCAACCAAAATATATTTTTGTACTTCGATTTAAAATAATATTTTTTTCATATAAAACTTACAAAAATTTCATAACAAGATTTAAAATAGGTTCTCCCTAAAAAGGTAGAAAATATTACTTTTTTGAAAAATACTTCTATTAGGCCTAAATTTTGATTTATTCATATATCATGTTTAGAAAACTCATAAGATAAATTTTAAAAATTAAAATGAATATAATATATATATATATATATATTATTTATATAATCCTACAAGAGTTAATTTTTTATTTATTGGTACAAAATACTTTTTTTGCGTATTTAATTAGGTTTTCTAAAAGACATTTCATTTTATTTTAAAAAGGGTTTTACATTAGTTTATAATTAATTGTTCACCAAATAATTAATTATATAAAATTTTTAAAACCAGATTTTCATAATTCAATTAATATCATTTATTCCCTCGATTCTAACAGATAGTTTAATGATGAGATTTAAATAATAATATTTATTTCTTTGTTTAAGTTTGACGTGGGGTATTGTGTGTGCTATCGAACATAGTATTTCCATTTCAAAAACTAGGTATGTTGTATTATCCTACCACCCCTTTTTAATTTCATCCAAGCAAATTTGAATTTGGTATCGTAAACTAGGGTTTTGACTTTTTAGAATGCACTTATTGAAACCCCACATCGAAAAAAGGATTAATAAAACATCCATATTAAAATAAATAAAAGGATGCATGATGGTCACCAGAGATAACACTAACTAGGTTTCTATAACACCCCAAGTATTTAAAAAATAAATTTAACTCAACTAAATAATATTTATCTAAGAAAAAATATTTTTTATGGATATAATTACAACCTAGAAATTAAACTAAAAATTGTTGCTTCTATGATTTGAATTTCAAAACATAGACATACACAGATGTTATCAGTGAGATATTTACAGTTTTATATGATCAACATAATTTTTATAAATATTAATATAACCTTATGAATTGTAATCTTAACCTTATAAATTTTTATATGACCCTTAAGAAAAGTAAAGTATCCAAATGAATAGTAACCTCTCCTATGAGTATATAAATAAAATTTAGGCTTATTTTAAATAACAATATGATCATAATATAAGTTTTGCTATTTTTGTAAGTTAAAAACATTATTTACAATTTTCATTAAATTAATAATTAAAATGAAAATTTAATTTCATAAAATGCAGTCATAAGTCATTATTTTTTGTCTTATGGTTATAATGTAATTTTACGAGAACATGATTACTTTTTATGATGTTATAAAATTAGTTATAGTTTTAAAATTTTTATTTTTTAAAATACATTATGATTTTAATTTATTTGAAAATTATTTTGATTAAATGGTTTTCATTTTTTAATTATACCCATTTAAAAATTGTAGGCGATATGTTTTTGGATTTTTCTGAAATACTTGAATTTTTTAGGAATAGTGATATATGTTAATTTACTGTATATATAGATTATATGTTAAATACACTATTAATAATAGCATGGATGATTTAAGAACCCTTGGAACAAACTCACATGATCTATTTACTATTTCTAGTCACATGAACTAATACTACTTCTTACCTTGAGAAAAATAGTATAATAATTATTAAAATAATGGTAAAACGCTCCTCTACTCCACTATAAATACCACCACTCGCCTCTCTTTCTATAATGCATATCAATCTGAATTAATTGCCTAAATTCATCCCGATAATATTCCCAGGCTCTTCCCCAAATTCAAAACCTACTGGTCTCTCCAAAGGGACAAAACCAAATACCTTAAGGAATATCTGACGGAGAATAAATCAATTTGTAAAAATCCTCTTTCATTTTCTTTCATTTTTTTTCAATTTTCATTCTTATACTCTCTTCACCTAAAAATGTCTATGTGTCATGAAAATATAAGTTATATTATATATAATTGATTTTTATCAAGTTTATATAAAAATTCATCATCATACTTCTTCCCCACTCCCTCTCATTCTAAAAATAAAAATATCTTCTGTGATGTGTCTAGTAACTGACATCGTGGACGATGTGTTTTTAATTTCCTTTACTTCTTTAAAATATTTTTATAAGGGTATTTTAATGGTTGAATGATATCTTAATTTTTACTATATAACTTCTTTTATGTTCTAGAATTAACAAGTATAGATAATATTAAGTTATAAAATAAAACTAGTTTTCGAGTATCAAATAACCTCCAAAAAGATCTAAAAAAATATCATTAATCTTTTTTCTAATGATTCATCATAATATATGAAAATAAAATAATTTATTGTAAAATTTAATATTTTGGAAACATATTAATAGTATTTAATTCCACTTCTATATTTTCACTTCTATTCGAAAAGAAAATCCTCTATGAACCAACCGTGGAATGCATGTAAAGAACGACCCCAAAACAATGGAAAGAACACAATATTATAAATAAATGGGTTAAATGATGTTATAAAATGATCATATAAGATGTTATAAATAGGAATATGATTATTTAAAATAAAAAAATATTTTTACCACTATAATAGTGATTCAAATACATTTTAAGCAAGAGGAACCTAAGGTAAGGGAATTCTTAACCTAATTTCCATTATTTGGGTTAACCTTATACTTCATTGATTATATGGTACTAAGGTTATTTCAGTAATGAATTTTTTTCATAATAATTTTTATTATGTGTTTTTATATTTTATACACATATTCCTTTCATTATACTAATTCTTACTTAAATTATATGTCATGTGTACGATACTTTTCATTAAAAATTAACTTTTAAAATTATATTTTAAAAAATTCAAAAGAAATGTTTTTATAAAATTAATCTTGTTTTATATTTATGTTCTGGTTATTAGAAAATTATTATGATGAACATTGGAACCTATATATCACTCCAATTCAATGGGTATGATAATGTTGTAGGTCGTCCTTATGGTTACTCCAAGAGTAACTACAATGGTTAGAGTGTAAGGTAGTCCAAAGTGATATATTATAAGGTAGTCATGAGTGTTAAAGACCATATGGTAGTCATGAGGGTTAAAATTGTAATTAATTAATTCCATATATAACCTATATGGTTTATTTATGTTTTTCTTATATTCTTTATGGAAATCTCATGTTTCAAAAAGTATATATAAGTGAGAGGTATATCATTGTGAAAATAATTTCATATGTTTATAAGTATTCATGGACTAATACTTTCTCTCCTTTTTATATACCTTACTGATATTTTTATCACATCCCATGTTACCATTTTTTTCATAGGGTATAAGGATGGTTAAGACAAATGATGAAGACAAGATGAATGTTGTGATGATTTTTATCATGAAAAATAAATCATGTTTTCTTTCAAATGTTTTATATTTTTGAAAGATTTGGTACTATTCTAGTAGTATCCTATTGTATGATTATTGGATGTTCTGTATGTCTTATGTTTTAATAGACTAAAAATATAAACCAGAAAAGATCCTAAAAATGTATGAATGTATATTCTGGACTAAAACATAGGATTTTTTAATGTTTAAGTCTAGGGCCTTATAGTTTGTATAATAGGACAATTTAGATAACATTAGGGGTTAGGATGATGTTAATAGAATAATAGAAATGATTTTTACCTTATGTTTATGTTGAAATGATATAGAATTTTAATATTATTATTTCACTTCATCTATAATATTTCTACTCAGAATGGTTTTTTGGAAAATAAACAGTGAAGATGAATTAGTAAGGCACCAAGAGGGTGATATCTATCCAAATCAGCATCCTAGAATGGTGAAAATTATAACCGAACAGTTTGTGATAGTAATGGATCAGTTGAAATAGTCTATAAAATGTGGTATAATTCATGAATGATAATAAATAGTGATACCTCAAAGGAACATGATGATAGTGGAACATTTTATGTTGCAGCACCCTCCTTTCAGTGGAACATCTGATCTAATGGGGGATGAAGGGTGGATGAAATCCCTTGAAAAGATACTCAATTTCATGGGGTGTTTGGATAATCAAAAGGTTAGTTTTTTCAGTTTTCATTTTTAAGTGTATGTCGACTACTGTCGTTTAATGGTCAAGAATATTAGGGATAGTGAGGAGATTGATTCCATGGAACGTGATGAATTTATAAATCTTTTCCATGGAAAATATTTTCCTTAGTTTTATCAAAATATGATGGAAATGAAATTCTGTTAATTGAAGATAAAGAAGGATAACTCAATGGATTTGTATGAAAAAAACTTCACCATGTTGGAAATGTACACATAAAATGTTATTCGATGTCTGCATAGAAAAATCACCCATTTTTACTCAGGATTGAAGCCAAGATATCGACGAAAATGAATTATTATGAATTCAAAAGTTATGAGAAACTATTATGATGTGTTGAGAGGGTAGAAATGGAGTTTTATAATGACCATGTGTACTTTGAAAACAATAATATTAAGAGGTACATGTGGAAATCTAAGGTTATGAATCAATCAAATAAATCTTAAGTAAGAATGTTCAGTTTGAATTTTTTGAAAAGTGTGGTAAAATGAACCCTGGGAAATGCCTTACTAAGACAAGGAAGTGTTTTCAATGTTGTAAGTGTGGACATATGTACCGATATTTTAATGAAAACTATCTTCATGTTAATTCAAATAAGAAAATTGTGAAGTGTTATAAATTTTGAGAGATAGGTTATTATAAAAAAACATTCCCAAAGAAAGATCCAAATAATAGACGGCATCCAGATTCATAGAAGAAGGGTGTAGTGAGGTCCTTTGTGACTATTTTAGTAGATGTTGTTCCATCCAATTAAGTGGTATCAGGTATATTGTTTTTTAATCTAGTTTTCCATAAGTCTTGTTTGATATGGGATCTACACATTCTTTTATTTCTGAGAAATTTTCTAGTAAATTGGAAATTTCACCTCAAAAAATGATACAGGAACAAACAATTAATAAACTATGGGGAAATATTACATAAAAAATAAATTATAAAATCATTCCTATTGTTATATATGGAATGAAATTACCAACAAACATTTTTAATTTTTTCTTAGTAGATTTTATGTTGTTCTCGGTATGGATCAGATTTCTGTTTATCAAGATAAGAGTGATTGTAGAGCTAAAGAAGTTGTTTTGTAGGAAGAGTTTCAATTTCTATACATGAATAAACCCATAAAATTGATAGCATATTGGGATGCTAAAATACTATTAAAATATATAAATGAATTTTATCTTGCTCATTTTGTTGGAACCAATGGAAGTATTCAAATTAATAATGTACCAATGGTGAATGAATTCCTTGATGGTTTTGATAATGAGTTACCCAGTGTTATAATTGATTGGGATGTTTAATTATATATTTAGATGATTCTTGAGGTTAATAAAAATTTTAAAACACCGTTATTGAATGGATTAATTGTAACTTCATGAATTAAAAAATTATTTGAAGTAATTTCATGATAAAGGATTTACTCATCCTAGTACTTCATAATTGGGTTCTCTGGTTTTGTTTATTAAAAATAAAGATGGTTCAATAAGACTTTCCATATATTATATATCTTTTAGTATCATTACTGTTAAGAGTACGTAACTTTTTCCACATATATATGAATTTTTTGATCATCCCCAAGGATATCAGTATTCTTCCAAGATTGATGTGAGATCTGTTACCATCAGCTAATGATGAATTAGGTTGATATCACACAAAAAAGATTTTTGTACTAGATATGTTCATTATGAGTTTTTTGTTATCACCTATGGTTTCAAAAATTCCCATATTGTATTCATGGATCTTATGAATAAAATATTCTATGATTATTTTAATAATTTTGTTGTTGTTTCCATTAATGATATTTTGGTATTTTCAAAAAGTTATGAGTATCAAGAAAAACATTTAATGATTATCTAGAAAGATCTAAAATAAAATAAGTTATGCGGAAAATTTGAAAATTTTATCTTTTTTGTAATACATTTATTTTCATGGGAACATTATAAATAAGGATGGAATAACAGTTGATCCTACCCAAACAAAATTGGTTGATGAATGGACAAGACCTAATAATGTTTTAGAGATTCCTAGTTTTCTAGGATTGGAAGGAAATTCCCAATGGGTTGATAAAACATTTCATGTTTATCTAGACCTCTCACTTAGTTAACATAAAAATGAGTTAAATTTATTGGGATAGAAACATGTGTGTTGGTTTTCAGGAACTAAAGAATGGATTAGTGAATGCTCCATTTTTTGGACCTCCCTTCCTGAAATAGTGAGTTTTTCAACTATAGTGATGCTTCATTGAAGGGACATGATTGTGTTCTAATGTAGATTGATTAGGTAATTTCTTATGCTTCAAGAAAACTAAAACATCATGAGTTAAATTATCCCACTTATGATTTGGAATTAGTAATTGTGGTTTTTCATTTAAAATTCGGATGCATCATTTATACAGATCCAAATGTGAAATATAAACTGACCATAAATGGTTGACATATATATTAACTCAGAAGGAATTAAACATGATGCAGAGAAGATGGATTGAAGTAATTATGTATTATGATTTCATGATCAATTACCATCCATGAAAGGAAAACAATGTGGTAGATTCCATGAGTCAAAAACATCATGCATCATTCACCATGTTATGCTAGGAACATGACTTCTTGATTAATTATTTGATTAATTTTGTCTTAGATGTTTTTGTAGTTATAAATTTATATGTTTTGTTTCTATTATCAGGGAAGTCATCTCCATCATAAAAAATTAAGCAAGAGCATGAGGAAGACTGTGAGCTATATAAAAAGATAGAATTTGTTAAAAAGGGTAAGTTGTCATAAGTTAATCTTGATAAAGATTGTGTCTTGATATTTGGAAATAGATTATCTGGTAATTGTAATCTGGAGTTGAAGAAAGAGTTACTGTGTGTAGCTCATAGTTATCCATTTTTAGTTCTCCCTGGTAGTACTGAGATATACAAAGACCCTTGTGAGTATTACTATAGAGTTGGAATGAAAAGAGATAATGCATATTTTACCGTGATATGTTTTAAATTTCAATAGGTTATATTTGAGGGAAAACTACCAAAGGGGGTGCTTCAACATTTTCTAGTGCCAAATTAGAAGTGGGAAAATATATCCATGGACTTCATAGTGGGACTTCCAATGAAAACTTGATATGACAATGCGATTTGGGTTATTGTTGATTGGGTGATGAAATCTTCACATTTAATTCCTATTCAAGATACTATATCTTTGGATCAGCTTTCTTGACTATACCTTAAGAGATTTTTTTAGTTACATGTAATACCAATTAACATTGTATTAGAACATGGCCCTACGTTTACTTATAACTTTTGGAAGGGACTTCAACAGTAGTTGGGCACATAATTAAATTTCATCGAAGCCTTTCATAGTCAATCTGATGGATAGATCGGGAGGACAATTCAGACATTGGAGTATATGCATCAAGATTCTCGAATGGATTTCCTGGGATGTTCGGATTAGAATCATTATTTAGTTGAGTTTTCTTATAATAACAATTTTCATTCAGTCATAAAAATTCCACCTTTTTATGAATTTTAATGGAAGTTTTGTCGAAGTCCATCATTTTGGTATCATTTCAGGGAAGAGAACTTGATGGGGCTATAATTAGTAGACAAAGCAGCTGAGAAAGTGAAGATGTTCCAGCAACACATGAGGATAACTCAGATCAGGAAGAAAAATTATGCAGATAATAGGAGAAAAGACAATTCATTCAATGTAGGTGATCATGTTTTTATTATAATCTCACCATGGAAATGAGTTATGCATTTTGGTAAGAAAGGAAAGCTAAGTTCACATTTCATTGGACCTTATAAAATCCCAGATAAATTGGGGCCATTCTCTAGCCGAGTATATTTGGATCTGATTTTATCTCAAGTACACAAATTTTCTCATGTTTTTATGTTTAGAAAGTATGTGTCAAATTCATCTCATGTTTTGAGCCCAGATACAGTTCAGCTGGAGGATAACATTTCTTATTAAGAGAAACCTTTTTATATTCTTGATCATAGAGAGCAAAAGGTTTTGTGGAGGAACCACTTGATGGAGAAGCAATATGGGAATATGAAAATTCTACAAGGAAAAGGTACCCTAACTTCTTTAAAAAATAAATAACAAATTTTGAGGATGCAATTTCTAGATGGTGGGGAGAATGTAACACCAGCAAGATTTAGAAAATATAATTATCGTAATTCAATACTATGTCTCTATGAAAAAAATTGTTTTATAGAGATAGTTATAACATATCCATTAAACTAAAAGTTTTTCTTCTATGATCTGAATTACGAAAGATATATATAAACAGTTGTGATCAGTAAGATATTTAGAGTCTGATTGGATCAGTAAATTTTTTGGTGAATAGTAACATACTCATATGAATAGTAATGTCACTATTATGAATATTCATATGACCCTAAATAATATTAAAACATCTAAATTAATATTAACCTCACCCATGAATGTATAAATAAAATTTAGGAATCTTTTATCTTATAATATGATCCTAGTATAAGGGTTGGTATTTTTGTATGTCATGAATATTTAATTAAAATTTTTCTTAATTTAATAGTCAAAATGTAAAAAAAATCATAATATTTAGACATAAATTATTATTCTTTTTTCCTATGGTTACAATACAGTTTTATGAGACCTTCATTAATTTATCAGGGTATTATAAAATCAGTTATAGTTTTAATATTGTTATTTTTTGGTTAAAATAATGATTTTATTTTAAAAAATTAAATTTACATAATTAGAAAATTATTTTGATAAAATGGAGTTCATTTTTTAATTATAATCATTGATAAATGGTGGGGTAAACTTTTGGGATTTTTCTGAAATACGTAAATTTTTGGTGAATAGTTAAATAATTTAATTTATCATATATATACATTATATGATAAATAAACTATTTATAACATCATGTGTTATGTAAGAACACTTAGTTCAAAATGATGTGCTCTCTTTAATTTTTTTAGTCACAAAAACCAATACCATTTCCTTTCTTGAGAAAAATAAATAAATTATGATTAAAATAATCGGAAAACCCCTCCTCTCTTCCGCTATAAATACCACTCCTCACTCATTCTTCTTATCAATCCTGTCAAGATTTTAGATTTGTCTAAATTATGCCCAATACTCTTACTAAATCACTTCCCCATGTCCATGGCCTTCTGGTCTCCACAAAAGTCCAAAACCAAAGGCCTTAAGGAGGATCTCTAGGAGAAGAGATCAAGAGATAAAAATCCTCTTTCATTTTCATTCATTTCCATTAATTTTCATTTCAATTCATTTTGTTTTCTTAAACTCTATTCACCTACCCTTATCCAAAAGGAAAGAAAATATCCATTATCTTATATATACATTAATTTTTTATGCTTATGGAAATATTCATCATCATACTTCTTCTCCTCTCCCTCTCATTCTAAAACTAAAAACCCCATCTGTGATGTGTTGATTTGCCAAAATCTAGGATGATATATTTTAAATATCCATTACAACCTTATAATATGGTTATAAAAACCATTTAATGGCCGAAAAATATTTTAATTTGTATTATATATCCTCTTTTATGTTATGGAATTAACATATATACATAATATTATGTTATATAATGTTTCACGACCCCCTCCCACCAAAGATGCCCCTCCTGAGCTGGCAGTAGAGAAAGGGAGATAATGACCCCCCGAGTCGCACCTCCTGTAGGACCCAGGGTGGTGACTAGCACAAAGGATATGAGTTTTCACAAATATGGGAGGCATTACCCTTTTTATTATTTAAGATCAGGAAATAGGACAAGTCAACCACCAAAAATTAAAAGAACAAGTGTATAGAAATAAACCCAAACCCATCCCACATGCATGTTAAAATAGTTCTGAAACAAGGTACAAGTACAAGAAAGCTTGAAAGTACAATACCAAAAGAAACAAGTGTACAAGAACTGCAACAACTCCAACTGTCCCGACTAGTAGGGTCTCGTACGGCTCTGATAGTCCTCCTAGAAAACTGAAAGTAATCGTAGGGTGAGAATACAAATATACTCATTAGGGAAACCTAAATCTCTCGTGCACAGGTGGGGATAAATCCTAATGTCTCATGATAACAACAGAAGAAACCTAGAAAGGAAAACTATTCACCCAACCACACTAGCCACACTCACTAAAAACACAATCACAACGAGTAGTAGTATATAAGAACAAGAGTATTGGGTACCCCACACCATTTCCCTTTAGTTAGCTGATCTTCCTAACGTCGAACGTCCTAACGCTACCACACTTTCCCCGCCCGCCCACACCTGGGCCTCACAACCACGTATCTCGCCCGCACACACCTGGGCCTCACAACCACGTATCCCGCCCCACACACCTGGGCCTCACAACCACGTATTATGCCCCCAGACACCTGGGCCTCACAATGACGTATCCCACCCGCACACACCTGGGCCTCACAACCACGCATCCCGCCCGCACACACCTGGGCCTTACAACCACGTATCCCGCCCGCACACACTAGGGCCTCATCTCAAAGATTCTTTGGAAACAGTAAAACCTGCTTGAAGAGTCTTCGGCTAAAACCACCCCAATCGAAACCTACCTGAAGGGTCTTAGGTGTAAGGTCACCTCAATCCATCATATCATAGGGATGAAGGAGCAAGAAAGTGCTAGTAACTAAGGGTAAAACACCCTCTCCCATGAAATGGGAGTGTTCGGCACTAAGTGCACAACATGGGTGGGGTGCGATAAAACACAAAAGATACAGGTATATATATATATATCAAACACTCAGCCCAACCTACGGCTTCTAATTATAGAACTGAGCACGTGCCTCAGCACTGCTACTACGAAGCATGCATACCACAACCAACCCCAACCCCATTTAGGTTTCTATGTTTCAAAAGAATCAGTTTATTAGTTCCTTAACTACTAGGAAACTATCCACAACCAACCACATCAAACGTTCATAAAATCATATCCCTTCCATCTACAAATCAAGTAAGGAAAACACAAGCACAACAATCCCCTTCCTATTAACCAACCAACCAATTAATTATTAAACCCGTTCCATTACCATGACCCACCATTCATTAACTCTTCCACTTTTTTACTTATTATCCATAACCTATAGTTCGTTCACATTCAAGCCCAAACCCTGCAGCCTCGCTGCCAACAACCATAACCACAAACACACCGAAACCCGTACATCACTATCCCTTAAATACCATTTATCGCAGCCCTGCTTCCCATCACCAACATAGAATTCACACCAACCCACAACCAAGACAACCGTAGCCCCACTGCTCACCCGATCTACAAAAACCTACAACCCCCCCCCCCCATCACATTCCACGCATCCAAGCCAACAACCACATGTTCATTATTCCATTTTGATCAACCAGGGTGATCACACAACGATTCCAGATTTTAAATCGGCCAACTTTACGTGATTAACCAAATTTCCATGTTCAATGAAGTTTCCATCCAAAAAACGGGTTAAAAAGATAGGGAAACATTTAATTGCGCAAGAAAAGTCCCCCAACGACCTTGATTTTCAGTAGGCATAAGCCTATTTAATTCCCAACATAATATCATAGGATATAATGTATCGGTAATCATAATATTCCCAAACCCGTTATATAAGCCAGTTATTATCTTCATTAAACCGGTTCAAAAGTGTTTCACGTAACCAATAGGACACCCACCCCGCATGTTGCACAAATTAGAGAGATGAAGGTAGGATCCCTACCTCAACTGGTTCTAATCACAACGCTCGCCCAGATAAACTTTAGAAGACGTCCGTCAGCATCCGTCACTTCTGTTGAGTCCCAGAAAAACCTCCTCTGGTGGAAGTTGGAAAGGAAAGGCCAAAGGAACGACAACAGATCCAAGCTCAGAAGTTCCGCCGCGTCGTTACGATCCCGTGTCCTCTGATGGATCATAAATCGGAGCTCGGACGAAGAAGTTATGGAAGAAAAGGAGCCTTCGAGTCTCTTAGGAGAGCTCTGATTAGAGGAATGGGGAGGAGAGGAGTGAGTTGAAAAGGAGGAGGGGACCCCTCCTTTTATATGTGAGAAAAAAAAGTACACAACGTGTACTTTATGGTACACGGCTTGTACTTGGTTATTTCACATGGTCACCACGCGGCTTCCAACGCGGCATTCAACGCGGAACACGGCCGTTGACTGGTCAACACATGGCTTGAGGGTAACGCATACGCGGGGAGGGACTATACAGCGTGTACCCATTTATTTCACACGGCAAGGACACCACCTTGAACACAGGGTATACCCGGCGAGGGGGCACACAGCGTGTACTCACACTACACGGCGTGTAGTTTCCAAATTTTGAAAAGTGTGGGAAAAGTCCATTTTACCCTCCAGAACACTTCATGACCCTCATTTTGACAAAGGAATGGACCAGAGAGGTCCGGGACATTACATCAGATAACTCTTAAAACATTATCGTCCCCGAGAATTCAAAAAACATCCTAGAAGAACCCAACAAGATACCTCTTGGGGTCCTCGTTATAACAGGAACCCAACCAACAACCCTAATCATATGTGTTAGGAATTCCCTCTCCTATGTCGAGATATTATCCGCATTAGGTGGAACTGACTCACCTGCACGAGTTTAATCACATCCGCATTAATGAATCTCGATTAAGGATCAGTTTTTCCCTTTCCCCACACATCCGGACATGATAAACACTTCCATAGAACAAGGAAACAAAATATCTCATAACCGACAAGCCAAGCATTCCATATATCAAAGGGACAGAGTATAACATTAAAATAATGCTCAGAAGAATAAGGGAAAAGACAAGTCAAAACAACTTCGGGTACTGAGCGTGCATCTGGGCCTCCCACTTCCAAGTTCTCTCCTCGAGGCCGCCATGCCTCCACAACACACGAACCAACGGAATGGTTCATCCATGGAGCACCTTCTCTTTACGATCCTCGATTCTGAATGGTCGTTCCTCGAAGGTCCCGTTGTCTCCCATATCTAACTATCCCCATTAGATAACGTGAGAGTCGTCGTGTAAGTATCGACATATCTGGGATACGTGGAAGATGTCTTGAACCTTCTCCAACTGAGGTGGCAGGGCTAGCAGATATTCCACCTCACCGACTCGCCTCAGCACCTCAAAAGGTCCGATGAACCTAGGTGAGAGATTTATCCCTTTCCCAAACCTCTGTTGCCCCCGTCGAAGGGTAACCTTCAAGAACACATGATCTTACACCTTGAACTCTAAGGGCCTCCTCCGACGATCATCATAAGACTTATGTCAGTCCGGATCCACTTTCATCCTCTCACTTACAAGCTGGACTTTCTCTGTGGTGCTCTGCACTACCTCTGGCCCAAGAGCACCTGTCTCACCAACCTCTGCCCAGCAAATGGGTGAATGACATGGTCTTCCATATAAATCCTCAAACGGTTACATGCCAATAGTAGAATTGAAGTTGTTTTTATAGGCAAACTCTACTATAGGCAAGTGTCGTACCCATGATCCTCTGAAATCCAGAACGCATGCTCGCAGCATTTCCTCCAACGTCTGGATAGTCTGCTCTGTCTGCCTGTCGGTATGGGGGTGGAAAGCAGTGCTAAGACATAGCTGGGTGCCAAAATCAAGATGTAACCCCCCTCCAGAATCGTGAGGTAAATTGAGTATCCCAATATGAGATTATAGTCTTCGGAACTCCATGAAAATGCACCACCTCGTCTACGTACCTCTGTGTTAAGGTACTCACCATGCCCGACTCCTTAACTGCTAAGAAGTGATCCGATTTCGTCAGATGATCCACCACCGCCCAGATAGCATCATAACCTCCCTGAGCTCGGGGTAGTCCTGTGATGAAGTCCATCGAGATTTCATCCCACTTCCACTCAGGGACATCTAATGGATGCAAAAAACCAATGGGAACACGGTGTTAAACCTTTACTTGATGACACACTAGGCACTTAGCCACAAACTCCGGCACTGCCCGTTTCACCTCGGGCCACCAAAACTGTTCCCTCAGACCTCGGTACATTTTTGAAACTCTCAGATGTACCGGAAAGGATGAGCTATGGAACTCACGGAGAACTCCCTCTCGCATCACCTCCGGAACAAACAACCTTCCATGGAAAAGCATCTGATGTCATCTGTCCTGTGATCATTCTTCTAGAGCATTTCCCTGATCGACATGATCCCGCATCACTTTTGCCTCGAATTCCCCCCACTGAGACTCTTCCACTTGCTGCAACAAGGAGGACCGCACCTTCATCTGAAACAAACAGCCTCTAACACCTTCTACCCTTGCATCCTAGTGCAAGGTGGCCAACTCTCTCATCGCTTTCCAAGCATCAGTGGATTCCCGAACCACTTCTTTGTGCGACTTCCTGCTCAGGGCATCAGCCACAACATTGCCCTTACCTTCAGTGTAGGAGATCTCAAAGTCATATTCTTGGATAAACTCGGCTCATATCTGCTGCCACAAGTTCAAGTCACGTTGGGAGAAGATATAACGTAAGCTCTTGTGATTTGAGAAGACCAAAAATCACTCCCCAAAGAGGTAATGTCTCCACAACTTCAATGCGAACACTACTGCTGCAGGCTCCAGGTCATGGGTGGCATAGTTACGCTCGTGAGGGCGCAACTACCTAGACCCATAATAGATCACACCCTTCTTCTGCATCAGTACGCACCCCAAACCAAGGCCATAAGCATCACAAAACACCTCATACATCAACCCTTCCTCCCGAAACCTGAGTAATGGACCACTGACCAAATTCTCCTTCAGGTATTCAAAGGTTTTCTGGAACTTCTCACTCCATAGGAAGACCCGATTCTTCCTATTCAAAGCCATCAATGGAGCAGCAACTCGAGAGAAGTCTGAAACAAACCTCCGATAGTAACATGCTAACCCCAGGAAACTACGAACTTCTGCCACGCCCCTGGGTGCTGCCCATGAAACAACTGCCTCCACCTTCGATGGGTCCCCTGACACTCCATGCTGAGACACTACGTGCCCAAGGAAGTTTATTTCTTGCGTCAAGAACTTACAGTTAGACAATTTCCCATAAAGCTGGTGGTGTCGAAGGACTTATAATACTGCCCTGAGATGCTCAACGTGCTCCTCCTCTGATCTTGAGTAGATTAGGATGTTATCGATAAACACAACGATGAACCGGTCCATAAACTCTCGGAAGACAAAGTTAATAAGTCCCATGAACACAACCGGTGCATTTGTAACTCCAAACGGCATCACTACAAACTCGAAGTGCCCATACCTGCACCTGAAAGCCGTCATCGAGATGTCACTGTCCTTCACCCTCAGCTACTGATATCCCGATCGTAGATCAATCTTAGAAAACCAACCTTCTCCCCTCAGTTGGTCGAAGAGATCATTTATCCTTGGAAGGGGGTAAAAGTTCTTGATTGTTACCTGTTTCAACCTTCGGTAGTCTATTCATAGCCTGAGACCACCATCTGCCTTCTTCATGAACAAAACCGGAGCACCCCATGGTGATACGCTGGTTCAAACAAAACCCTTCTCCATCAGATCGTCAATCTGAATCCGCAACTCACGCAACTCTGAAGGTGCCATATGACAATCGGCCATCGAAATTGGATGGGCACCAGGCTGTATGTCTATCCCGAACTCAACGTCACGTCGGGGGGGTAGAGTCACAACCTCCTCAGGAAAAACATCAAGGAACTCCCCAACAACCTCTGGGAAATCCATCATCTCTATATCAGATGGAACCATTCATAGCCCGCCTAAAAAGGAAAGGAGAGGATCCTCACGCCAGCTTCCCACCTGATAGTTCCTCTCACCAACAAAAGCTATACGCTGCCCGTCCATGTCAGAGAACACGACTCTTCTTCAGAAGAATTCGATAACGGCACTAACAGAAAACAACCAATCAATGCCTAGGATTACATCGTATGGATGCATCATTAATAGAAGAACGCCCCCACTAGATCAATGTGGTCCCAACGTCAGCCCACATCCCCGACAAACACATGATACGCTGGTTTGGCCTCCAACTGGTGTACTCAGCACCAGTGGTACGAAAAGTCTCTCTACTTCTAGTCCCAAAGCATGGGCAAGACAAGGTGCAACAAAGGAGTGACAAGATCCTGAATTGAACAAAGTAGAAACGAGAGTTCTGGACAAACAAATCGTACCACGCACCACCTTTGGTCCTGCTAGAGCTTCCAACTCTGTTGCATGAAACTGTCCACGCCCAGCTCCTCTGCCTCTCTAATGCCATCCACCTCCCTCACCACGCCCTGGTCGAGGTCCCTGAGGAGCACCATGAGGTCGGCCTCCTCCTGAAAAGTTTTCACTCAGAGGAGCATGGTCCTGCTGCTACTGGAAGGGCCACGCCGGCAACTGGTGCTGGTGAGGTGGGCGCTGAACCTTCCCACCTGCACCGTACAGAGCTTGGGTCAGCCACCGACTCTGAATGTGCCTGAAACCTCCACCAGAAAAATTTTTCAGTCCTGGGCTCATTAAAAAGGGATGATGACCGGAAGATCTAAACTGGAACTGCTGGGGCCTGCTCCCTACTGGCCTAAACCTGGAAGGTCCCATCGCAGGAGACCTACTGCTGACTGCCTTCCCCTTCGACGAACCTAGCTAAATCCCCTCACGTGGTGCACCTACCTGCGAGTGCATCCTCTCTAGAACCTCCTCATTCTTCTGTACTTCCAAGTACATTTGAAGGGTGAAGGGGGTGACGACATACAAGAGAGAAGGACGAAGCACCTCCTCCAAACGTCTCTCCTGAGACTCCTCATTCGGAAAGAGATCTGGAGCAAAGCGCATGAGATCCTTGAACTTGATCCCCAAATCGCATACTGACATACTCCCCTACTGAAGGGAGAGTAACTCCTACTGCTTCTCTGCCATGATCATGGATGAAAGGAATTCCTCTCGGAATTCCTTCTCAAAGTCAGCCCACAGAACCTCTGCCTCTATCCTCTCTCTGAGGAAGAGCATCCACCACTGTCATGCCGCACCTCTCGGAGAACAGATCAAGGTAAAAGCGATCCCTAGATCCTCAAGCCACCCCTCCGTGTCCGTATCAGAATTACTACCCTCGTACTTCTTGAGGGTTTTTTGCTGGAAAGAACGAAGATTCTTCTGCCACACGGCCCTGGTAGTCCATCGGGAAACCTGAAAGTAATTGTAGGGTGAGCATACAAGTATACTCAGTAGGGAAACCTAAAGATCTGGTGCACAGGTGGGGAGACATCCTAATGTCCCGTGGGAACAATCGAAGAAACCTAGCAAGGAAAACTATCCAACCAACCTCACCAGCCAAACTCACCAAATACACAATCACAAAGAGTAGTAGTAAATAAGAACAAGAGTATTGGGTACCCCTCACCATTTCCCTTTAGTTAGCTGCTCTTCCAAACGGTGAATGTCCTGACGCTGCCATACTCTCCCCGCCCGCACACACCTGGGATTCAAAACCATGTATCCCGCCCGCACACGACTGGGCCTCACAACGACATATCCCACCTGCACATACCTGGGCCTCACAACCACATATCCCGCCCGCACACACCTGTGCCTCACAACCATGTATCCCGCCCGCACACACCTGGGCCTCATCCCGAAGATTCTTGGGAAACAGTAAAACCTACTCGAAGAGTATTGGGATAAAAACACCCTAATCGAAACTTACCTGAAGGGTCTTAGGTGTAAGGTTGCCTCAAGCCATCACAGCCTAGGGAAGAAGGAGCAGGAAGGAGCTAGTAACTAAGGGGAAAACACCCTCTCCCATGAAATGGGAGTGTTCGACACTAAGTGCTCAACATGGGTGGGGTGAGATAAAACAAAAAAGATACAGGTATATATATATATATATATATATCAAACACTCAGCCCAACCTATGGCTTCTAATCAGAGAACTGAGCATGTGCCTCAGTACTGCTACTACGAAGCATGCATACCACAAACAACCCCAGCCCCATTTAGGTTATCATGTTTCAATAGAATCAGTTTATTAGTTCCTTAAATACTGGGAAACTATCCACAACCAACCACATAAAACGTTCGTAAAATCATATCCCTGCCATCCACAAATCAAGTTAGGAAAACACAAGCACAACAAGTCCCTTCCTATTAACCAACCAACCCATTAATTATTAAACCCATTCCATTACCATGACCCAACATTCATTAACTCTTCCACTTTTTATTTATTATCCACAACCCATAGTTCTTTCACATTCAAGCTCAAACCCTGCAGCCCCACTACCAACCACTATAACCACAAACACACCCAAACCCGTACATCATTATCCCTTAAATACCATTTATCGCAGTCCCGCTGCCCGTCACCAACATAGCATTCACACCAACTCACAACCAAGACAACCGCAACCCCACTACTTACCCGATCCACAACAACCTACAAAACACCACCCATCACATGCCACATATCTAAGCCAAAACCCACATGTTCATTATTCCATTTTGTTCAACTGGGGTGATCACACAAGGGTTCCAGATTTTAAATTGGAAAAATTTACGTGATTAAAAAAATTTCCATGTTCAAAGAAGTTTCCATCCACAAAAATGGTCTAGAAAGAAAGGGAAACATTTAATTGCGCAATAAAAGGCCCCCAACGACCGTGATTTTCAGTAGGCATAATCCTATTTAATTCACAACATAATATCACAGGATATAAAGTAACAGTAATCACAAAATTCCCAACCCCGGTATATAAGCCAGTTATTATCTTCATTAAACCGGTTCAAAAGTGTTTCACGTATCCAATAGGACACCCACCCCACATGTTTCACAAATTAGAGAGACGAAGGTAAGATCCCTACCTCAACAGGTTCTGATCACAACGCTCCCCCGGATCAACTTTAGAAGACGTCCGTCGGCGTCCGTCACTTTTATCGAGTCTCGAAAAAACCTCATCAGGTGGACGTTGGAAAGGAAAGGCTGAAGGAAAGACAACGGATCCATGCTCAGAAGTTCCACCTCGTCGTTACGATCCCGTGGCTGCTGACGGATCCTAAATCGGAGCTCGGACGAAGAAGTTATGGAAGAAAAAGAGCCTTTGAGTCTCTTGGGAGAGCTCTGCTCATAGGAATGGGGAGGAGAGGAGTTAGTTGAAAAGGAGGAGGGTACCCATCCTTTTATAGGCGAGAAAAACAAAAGTACACAGTGTGTAATTTATAGTACACAGCGTGTACTTGGCCATTTCACAAGGTTAGCACGCAACTTCCAACACGGCCTTCAATGCGGCACGCGACCGTTGACTGGTCAACACACAGCTTGAGGGTAACGCATACGCGGGGAGGGACTACACAGCAAGTATTATTGGGTACACGGCGTGTACCCATTTATTTCACACGATAAGGACATGGCCTTGAACACTGGGTATACCCGGAAAGGGGGTACACGACGTATACTCACACTACACGGCGTGTAGTTTCAAAATTCTGAAAAGTGTGGAAAAATTCCATTTTACCCTCCAGAACACTTTGTGACCCTCTTTTTGAAAAAGGAATGGACCGGAGAGGTCTGGGCCATTACATAATGACACAAGTTCGTGATTATTAAACAACTGCAAAAATGATCTAAATGAATATCATTAATGTTTAATCAAATGATTCATCGTAATATATGAAAAAACAAATGATTTATGGTATAATTTAATATTTTGGAAAGATATTAAAACCATTTCATTCCAATTTTTTATTTTCTATTCCATTTGATAAGAAAATCCTTTATGAACTGACCATGGAAACCATGTAAAGAAGACACCCAAAACAATGGAAATAAAAAAGTATGATTAATAGAAGGGTTAAATTATATTATAAAATTATTATAAAAGTTTTTATAAACCTGAATATGTTTCATTAAATATTAATAACACTCTTTTGACCAATATACATTCGGATTAAATACATTTTATATAAGATGAACCTAAGGTAAGGGAATTCTTAACCCAATTTACATTTTTGGGTTAACCATCACCATTGTTTATTATTTGGTAATAAGATTATTTGGGTCTATAATTTTGTTCATAATATTTTTTATTATGTGAATATACATTTTAAACACATATTCCTTTCATTCTATTAACTCACACTTCAATTATATGTTATTTTTAAGGGATTTTCATTAAAAATTATCTTCAAAAAATCTATTTGACAAAATTCACAAGAAATGTTTTTATACAATTATTAATTTTTTGTTATTATGTTCATGATTCATGGGAATTGATTATTATTATTATTGGGACCTATATCTTCCCAAAAAAATTTATGTATGTTTATGTTGGAGGTCGGCTTTATGGTTATTCCATGTGTAACTGTGATGGTTACACCTTAAGGTATCCGTGAGGGTCACATTATAAGGTATTTATGAGGGTTACAAATCATATGGTAGCTATAAGTGTCAAAATTTATGTAATTTCACAAGTAACCAATATGTTTTATTTATTATTTTTAATATTTTTTATAGAACTCTCATGTTTCACAAAGTAAGTATATATAAGTTAGAGGTGTTTATTTTTGAAAATAGTTTCACATGTTTATATATTTTCATGGACTCAAGGTTTCTATCCTTCATTTTATATACCATACTGAGCTTTTTATGCCTATCCAATGTTTCCAAATGTTTTTCATAGGGTATAAGGATGGGTAAGAGAAATGATTAATATAAGATAATGTTGTGAATATTTTTATCAAGAAAAAACCATTTTTTATTTCAATTTTTTTAAATTTTAGAAGAAATGGATAACATTTTAGTAGTATCCTCTTATATGATTGTGGGATTTAATGTATGTATTATTTTTTAATACTCTAAAACTCTAAACATGGAAATATCTTCAATATGTAAGAATGTATTTTCTTGAATAAACCTCAGAATTATGTTATTTTTAAGGCTGGTACCTTATAGTTTCCTTGTATGAAAACATAGACATGGAAGATAAAGCCAACTATCTTGTTCTGGTGGAGAGTGATTGAAATCTATGTTTGGGGATATTTAACAATCACAATACCATAAATATGTGTTTGTTTAAAATCTCATTTATTTCATATTAGGAAAAATAAATGGATAACATTTCTGTTTCAAAATCCTTTTCATAGAGTTTAGGAATTAATTTAATACTTATAATAAGAACATATTAAAGTATAATTACTTTAAAAAAATTGTTTCATCCTTTAATCAAATTCCACCACAAAATATTTTTTACAAATGATAAGAATTTGAGATTAATTTTTCATACCTAAAGAACTATAATAAAATTAAATAGAACCACATGACCCAATCTACTTTTATCCTATCCTAAAACATTAACCAAATCCAAAATGGTTAGGATAACATAAAATAATTTTCCCAAAATAATAAACCATTGTATGAAGAAAAACTACTTTGGGGGTCCAAAATTTTACACTAATACATAATTTTCAATATAAACCATTCAATAAATAACTTTAAAAAAAATCTTGAAAATAATCCTAACTATATTTGAAAAACAAAATTTAGAAGGATTATAATAAAAACTCTTCTGAGATATGTTTTAAAATTTATCATCAAATAACATCAATTAATCTTAATGCCTCATACTAAAAAGTAAAAACCATAATCAGATATTTTCAAAGACAAGGTAATCATTTTCATAAATTACATGAATTTCCATAAATCCACACTAAACTCAAAGATTATTTAAAAAAATAATTCAACTTTCGCATAAAATAAAATATCATAATATTTTTTTAAACTTTATTGTATAGGTTTCCATTAATAGTGAATGGATTCTAAAATAAGATTAATAACATAATCACCATATCATTTTCCAATCACATGGTTATTTATAAGATAAAAATATATCCCCAAAATAAAATTATAATTAATCCATTAATACCTTTAACTAAAAAAAGAATTCACACTAACCAGGACTTCATGTAGGCAGTGGTAGGTGATTCACACTTGTTTCCCTTCAGCTTTGGGTTCAAAACTCACGGTCGTGTTGTACGGGATGGGTTGTCACCCATCATACTAGTTATTTTTCTATAAAACAATATAATTATTATAACATTAAAAAAATATGATAATGTCCTAAAAATGACCATAATATGATTTAACCTAAAATGTTATTTAATAAATTTCATTTTTCTTTACAAAAAGTAATAACCCATAATTACCTCAGAAAAGAAAATTTTAAAAAATACAGTTAGTTACATTAAAAATTCATAATATAAATCATCTAAATGGGTTTCTAAGACATTAAAATAATGATAATACTTAAAATTATAAACTCATTATGATATCCCTCACTCCTAAGAAACCAACATAATCTCTAATGTTGTCTAAACCCTACTCGGATACCAACTATAAGGGCCCAGCCTTAAACAAAAAAATTTCTAGTTTTTTTTAAAATATAAATAACATTATTTTCCCAATTATTCTTTAGGTTAAGAGTTTTAGAGAATTATTAAACACTATTATATAGTATACCTATAAATTACATGTGGATACATGCACTCAGTATCCATTTTTTCACTAAAGGAAACCCATTTAAAATAAAACATGATTTCTTTTCCTGAAAATCATCCTAACATTTATTTTGACATCCCCCTTCCTTTCAACCATGGTTATACCCTGTTAAAAACATTTAAAAAATATGGAATGAGAAGAAAAATCTCAATAAGGGATATAAATAAAGGAATCATTAGTTCAATGAAAGCATGAAAACCCTTTGAAAACCTGTTTATTAAAAACTAATTAGCATGCATAGAAAAATCACATTGGCTCATTGGGGTAACATTACTGTATCACTCTTACATTTTCCCTTATAATTGGAATAAACATATGGTTAACTTCCGCCACTAAGGAACCTAATTAATTAGAGAGCTATAAATGGGCTCACCCTTTGAATAATTTCAATCAAGATCACCCATTTATCATGAGCTGTAATGAGACTTAACCCTCTATATAATCTATATTTGGCACACCTATGAGATATACTGGGGATGAACCCTTCCTATAAGCTGTATTAAGATAACTTGTGAAATTTCCATTTACCCACAAATAAAATATTTCAATTTTCAATATTTCACTCAAAAAATTTATTTTTCAATCAAAATAAAACATTTTATGGTATTTAAATAAATAATAATTGTTTAAAAACAATTTAAAACATGTAGAAATCCATTTTAGAGTCGAAGTGTTCCATACTAGTTTAAAAAAATTAAGATAAAATTGAAAATATAACATTTTAAAACATTAATTTACATATAAATAATTTCATAAAACCCTTTCTGAAAACATGGACATGAAAGCGAATATTTTAGAAGGATAAATCTTTAAAAAATTTAAAATGATGTTTTTGTTAAAGAGACCCTTACCACATAACAAGTTATTTAATAAAAATAATTAAATAATAATAACAAAAACATTAAATATCATTTGTGTGTATTAATTATTTATATAACATGTCAAAAATTTTTTATATACACCTTAAATGATAATAAAGGTTCATAACCTCAAGATATGACTCAATGAAAGGATATTGAGATTACGTCCCTTTACTCATGTTCAAATTCTTTAAAACGTGTTTAAGAATATTGTATAATGGTTTAAAGAAGGTTATAGATTCATCCAAGAACTATATTCTTGTGTATAGTTACTTTTATAGTGATTTTATAATATCTTATGACCCATTAATTAATAATATTTTGTTATTTTAATGGTTTCAAGTGTGTTTGTTTCATTGTTTAATAATCGATTAGTTTGTGTAAAATTGTGGATGTTATTGTAAAATGAGATTAAAACCCCAAAAGGTAAATGAAACAGTAATAATTTACTTAATAAATTATAAATGTTCCCATAAATAATTTTTTTCATAAATTATGAATATTCATTAGATAAAATGTTAATGATAAATGCTTAGTTTATTTTTTCAGTTTTTTCGAACACCATGAACTAATTTCTTTTTATTCACTATTATGAGTATATATTAGTTCCAGATTATGATATAAGTTATAATATACGTATTAAAATTTTATATAACAATAAAAATAGTTTTAATACCACCAATGAGGGGGGTAATTAAAAAATATTACAAACATTATTTACAGAGGTGATTAACTAAAAAATGTAGATAATAAAGTCGATTCATTGAATAAGAAGTGATGAGAAATGAAATGGATATTATCTATTTCATTAGAAACGTAAAATTCTAGTATATACATGTTTATTAAGTTATCATCTGTTGATATTTGATTAGGTGAGTAGAATGTTGAAAAATAAAATAAATTAAGAGAGTTAATTTGGGAAAATTACCTCTTGAATATCACCTCCATGAAAGTCCCTTGGCAGCCATGGATTTGGTTGTCTTATGAGACTAGAAAAACATGGAAATAAGGAGATTAATAAGGGGAGTTTTGGGAAAAAAGTGGAGGAGCTACAAGGCATTTTCAGTCAAAATGGCGGGGTGAGGGGTGGTATTTATACTTGAGGAGTGGTGGGTTTAAGTGATTAAATAGTGAATACTTTATATTTAAAGCCAATCATTTAAAGGTGGAATTTAATCAAATTAATTTGTCTGGAATTTAATATTTTTGAGGTCGTATAGGTTTGAGAAACACTTCATCAAACCTTTAGATGTTGTATTCTTTTAGGAATTTTAATTATTTATCCTTTTTATCTTTAACATGTATCATTTTTCATCTATAACGCTGTAAATAATTTTGTTACCATGGTTAAATGTTTATGCCATAAAATTCAATTTAATGTAACATATAATTTAGTCCTTTTGATTACAAAAATTGAATCCATTTTACCTAATTGAATTCATATAATTCGATAAATAATATTTAAAATTAATCTTCCAGAAAAAACAAAAAAAATGGTTTTTAATATGAAACCATCAAATGTTTGAAATATTTTTATTTCTAATTTAAATTTTAAATTGGTTCCAAGAACCTAAGTTGGTTTGATTTATAAAAAATATATTTAATTATACTTTAATATCTATCCAATATGTAATTTATCACTCTAAATTACTTCAATGAAAATGATGTTTCAATTAAAAATGCAATATTTTTTCACTATCCATAAAAAATGATTCTTATCAGAAAAAAAGCAAATACTCAACCAAAGTAAATTTTGGTTCTCTTATTTCAATAAAGAAGTTTATTTTTTTTAATATAATTTATAAGAATGTCAAAACCTATATTTAAAATAGGTTCACCATCAAAGGATGTAAAAACATTCTTTTTTTGAAAAAATACTTCTTTTATGCCTAAAAATGGATTTATTCATATATCATGTCGATAAAAAACATAAGATGAATTTTAGGAATTATTTTGTATATTATATATATATATATATATATATTACATTCATATAATCCAACAATATAGATTTTAATATTTATTGTTATAAAACACATTTGTGCTCATTTTAATAGTTTTTTAGATTAAAAAATTCTTTTATTTTAAAAAGTATTTTACATCAATTTGTAAAATACTTATCACCAAATAAATAATTATATATACATGTGTAAGTCATATATTCATAATTTAATTAATTCTATTTATTCATGCCATTCTAATGACTAGTTTAATGGTGACATGTAAAGAATAATATTTTTTAAGTTATATATGGTGTATCATTTAAAATATTTAATATAGTCTTTCTTTTTTGAAAATTTGGGATGTTACAATTTTAATTAATTAAAATAGAGAAACATTATGTAATTTAAAACATTTTGATGAAAAATTTGTTTATAAACCCAAAAATAAAAATATAATTTAATCTAGTAAAATGTTATTTAAAATGTAGTTAATTTAATTAAAAATACAACAATAATACATATGTTACATTTAATAATATTAAAAAACATTATGGGTTTTATAAATTACTTAATTTATTGAGATTAAATTAGAGTTTTACAAAAAGTATTTTTCACTATTCATGACAAAATAAATATTTTAAAAAAATCACTAAATTTCTCACTAATATAATTTTGATATAATAATTTCATGAGTGAAAATATGTTTATAAAATTCATATTATATTATTTACAAATAATAGATTTTAATAAATACTTTATGAAAAAAGAGTTTATTAAAAGCTCTTTCATTTTTTATTTACAAAGTACTCAATATTTATAAAATAGATATAAATATATAATTAATATTAATAAACATTAAGAAGATTTATTTTTTCATTAAAAAGGTCTTTATATTATTACCTCATTTTGGAAATCACATCCTCTCAATTTTATTAACTTATTAAAAAAGTGGGGATATCTTTTCTTTATAGCATTTTCTTATGCTTATATTTATTCAACAAACATATGATTTTTCTATAAAAACATAAAATTGTGAATCACCATTTTAGGGACTGTTTTTTCATTATAATACATTTAAATATATTAATAACCTCTTTTAGAACCAATGTAATTAGATTCTGAGGCCCAATGAGTCTGGAATGGATGTTATAAATATATAAAATATATTTATATCATGTGCGTGTAGTTTTTCAAAAATAATTTAATATATACTAAATCGAGACATGAATTTGGAAATATAAGTCCATTATTTAATCTCAACAATGGATTTTACCCTAGGTGAGACCTAAGGCTGGTCGGTAATAGATTCCAAGTTGAGGCAGCCATTGGAGGGTACGTATAATTAAAAAAATAAATTAGTTTTTTTATTAAAAAACATAATTTAATCCACAATAAATACCTTATTATAAAGGTTTTTGAAGGGTTATATACTCAACAATTTCTATAACTGAGAGGAGGTGGAGAGAGTTCTTCAATGGTGGATCATCATCAAATGAAAAATGAAAATCGTCTCGGGGTGGATCGAGAGACAGTGAACACAACAGATCTTCCACATCACTGGAGATTGTTTTCATCAACAATTATTGATCTATAATCAGGTCAGGACACAAAATTTATAGTTTCCACACTTTATTAAATGAATGATCATGTTATTGTCCTCTATTATTTGATATCTGATTAATTGATCCTTCAGATGTTCTATGTTTCCAATTATTTTGTTAATTCAACAAATCTCTCTTGGTTAACATGATATCAACCTTTTTATTCACTAATTTATAATCATTGTCCTCGAATACTTGGAAGATGATTTATTCCCTTTTCATATGTGATTCATCCCCCTCTTTTCAATTTTTTCTTCATCATTGTCCAATGGGGTCATGGTTCGACAATGCTAGGTTGGTTCAACCATTATCGAACCCCTCAAATTCCTGGAAGATTCATGTGAGATGAATGGATTGGTGTTTTGGGGGTGGATCGGTATGGTCATGGATTGAAAGTGAATAATCATGGATCTAGGATCCAAATAGATTATGGGATAAAATGACGGTGATTGGTTGGCGACACGTGGTGTTTCGAGTTTCTAGCGGATCACTAGATTCTAAATTTTGACCACCGATGGCATGAATCAATGAAATGAGGTGACTAACACCATTTTCCGGTCGTAAAATAGAATTTATAGTGGAAAACGTGTATGATTTAGGATCTAGGTGAAGAACCAATTTTCTATTGAACACACGATACACGTAATGTAGTGCAGAAGAACACGTTGCATGTTATTTGGGTTTCCATGGCTTCTTGGGTTTCAGATAAAGGTAAATACCACACACTGTGTAGGTGGACCTACAAATCTTGTTTTCCTCATCATAATGCCAAGCCATGTTCTAGTTACCAAGGCCCATGACCCCATGTGGGATGAAAATCCATGTAATCTGAGAGTACATGGGCATGTGTCAGTACCTAGGTAAATCCAGGTACACGACTCGTCCTGATAGCCATGATCTTGGCTATGAGCACATGAGTAGGCCCCAGCTGGCTAAGACAAGCTATGTGGGAACCATACACAAAGTGTATAGTTACATGGAACCCAAACAACATCTATAAGAGACACGACTGGTATATGAGGTAGGGTTCCACACAAAATGGACCCCCATACCACTACTATAAAATAAAAATTTTACATCGCTAACATTTAGCAGCAGTAGTAAAAAATTTCTAATAAACATTCCCTTTATTAGTGCAAAGGAAAGTGCTTACAAAGGTAACCCTTTATCAGTTCTAAAAAATCATTGATAAATGCTACCCTTTATCAATGTCCCTTTAGTACTGATAAATGTTAACCTTTATTAGCTCTTTTTTTTGCATTGATAACAAGTATCCTTTATTAGCACTTTATTTTTAAAGTAGATAAAGGGTACCATTTATCATCGCTTTATTTTTAGTGCTCATAAAGGGTATCATTCCCCAATTCTTTGTTAACACTAATGAATGCCACGACTAAAATTAAATAATTAAACAAATGAAAAATAAAAATTTGTAAATTTAACGATAATATTAAAAAAATTATTAATTAAATAACAATTTAATGAAATGGATATGTTTAATATAGATATATAAAAATTATAAATACTAAATAATATTAATAATTAAATACATAGAAATGTAAAATGAATAAACTGAAACAATTAAAAATTAAAACTATGTATATAAAAACAAATATTATACATTTAATTAAATAAATAAATATGTATAAAAATAAATTAATTTAAAATAAATATATATGGATAATAAATATTAATAAATATTATATATTAAATATAAATATATAAAATGAATAAATAATAGTAACTAAAAAATAATAAATAAATAAATTGAAATAATTAATTTTTTTAAAAAAAAATGAATATATTAAAAAAACTATTGAAACAATTTTTAATTAAAATGACTAAATTTAATATATATATATATATATATGTATATTAATTATAATTAGTAATGTATAATCTATATTAAATATAAATATAGAAAATGAATAAAATGTAATAATTAAAGACATATTGATATCTTATTCATTTTAAATGGTTTTTAAACATAATTATACATAAATGAATTTAATATAGAAATGTATTCATATATATATATATATATATATATATATACGACTGTATATAATATTTCTTATAATATGAATCACATATAACAAAATATTTATTCTTTACATTAAACATGTATTATATTTAGTGAGGAATGATTTATAATTATAAATTTATATTAATTAAAAATACTGACTCATTGCATCAAGCAATGGACATCATTGAATGTCATTTTATTTTTCAATTTAAAATATGTCAAATTCTTGTTACATTGATTTGACATACTTTTACATAATTAATTAATTTTTATACACAATTCACAGAGAAAAATATTTATGTAATTAATATAATCTTATATAAAAACATATAAACCTAATATTTATGATTTTTTATCATATTTTAGTATTCACATTAAAATTGAGTTATAGAATAGTAAATCTAATATATTTTCTATTTAATGGGTGAAATTGTTTTATATTACATATTAATATATTTTTTTTATATTTTATAATTTTTATTTTATATTTTTTTGTAAACTAATCATTTTCTATTGTGTATTTATATTTACTTGACTACTATGTTTTAATATTTTCAATATTTATTAATCTTATTTCCAATATAGATCCACATTTTTTAACAATTTTTATTAATTTATAAAACATATAAATTTTCCAATATTTTTAAAGTGTACTCATTTTCAATTATTCAATTTCACTCAATTTTAACATGCATGAATTTAAGATTATGTATTCATTAATAATTATACATATATATATAAATTAATATATTTATAATTTTATATTTACTATATTTATAAATTTATAAATTTATAATTATAAATTTATAAATATTATTTTTAAAACAAAATATTTATATAATTATAAATAAATATTTATATAAATTAAAGTAATTATAAAAGTTTAATAAACATATTTAAGAAATCAATATAGTTGCTGGATTTATATTTATATTTATATATATTTGTTTTGTATATATATTTATATAAACATATAAATATATAAATATTACATTTTTAAAAGTATTTATATAAATATAAATAAATAAATAAATATTGATATAATAATTAAATTATTATAAATATATTTAAATAATGAATGTATTTACTATATTTATATTTTTATATATTTATGTAAATATATTTATAATTATAAAAATATTATTATAAATATATTTGAAAATACATTTATAAATGTATATTTACTATATTTAAAAAAGTATATATTTATAATTACAAATAAAAAAATTATTTATTTTTAACAAAGTATTTATATAATTTTAAATAAATAATTTTATATTTAAATAATAATAAAATAATAATAAATAAATATATAATTATATAAATATATTTACACGGATATTATTTATAATTATAGTCAGAAATCCTTTATCAGTGCAAACGTTTGATCGTGGATACAGATTCTTTTCATCAGAACTTATTAATTTTGTGATGAAAAAAGGTATCTTTATCAGATATTTTTTGGAAGCATTGAGAAAAGTGTCATAAAAAATTTAAGGATCCCTAACCAGTCACAATAGTCACGATATCTGAAGATTTCTACAGAAGCCACAAGCTACCGATGCTCCTCCTCGTTGAATCCAAGCTAAAATGAAGGCTTGGAAAACCCCAAGGATGGAATCCAAGGATTGAATGAATCAAGGATCGATCAAATCCACACATTGGTTAAATCTAGGCTTTCTCTCTAATGAATCGAAGCATCGATCCAAGGTGTGTTATTTTATCCACCTCCTCACTTATTTATTTCTTGATTGGTGATATATTTTTGGGTTTTCTTGTTCACTATCTCTTATTGTTCATTATTAATAACTGCTTTCTCTTTTAAAATGAATTTATAATAATGTATTTCCATGATTTTGGGTTAGAATTTACCATTAAGACTTTCACACACCAATTTCATAGATTCTAGTAGGTTGAAAAATTCACTTTCCTTTAAATGAGGAACCATGAATGCCAGCATCTTTTAAATCTGTGTTTTTTTCTGAAGTAAATTCTATTATAATTATCCAATGTGAGATTAAGGATTTATAAGTGTTTTTGATAGGTTTCTTTAACTGTAAAAGATTTTTTCTTATGTTTAAATTATTTCAACTTCCATCCTTGGAAATAACACACAAAAAGTGTTTGTTAAAATTCCACCAAGGGTTCTTATTGAATAAATAGAAATTCATTTCATGTAATTATTTATTATGAATTATAATTCATTACCATCACGTCTTGATAATGTATTTTAATGAATTAAAGTGTGTATGGATAATTTTTAAAATTATTTTTTCAATAGAAAATATCATGGAATAATTTTTTCATTTCATTTGTTTAAATGTTTTGGATGGGTTTTAAATTTAATGTTTGATTTAATTAATCATATTTTCAATGTAAATAATCTATATTTGATTTGGTTTCACAATTAGATTAATATTTTGTATTGTAAACACCATTAAATTTAATCCCCTTGTTGGTTCATAAATGAAATTTTATTTATTATTTTAATATGAATTTATCATGGGTCATTGATATCAAAATACTTTTTACGTTGTTAGGAAGGGGTTGTTCATTAAAGGGTGTTCGAAGGTTTGAGTGAGTTTATGTTGGTTCAAAAAAATTAATAATTTTTTTTATTGAATTGTGATGTGTTGTATTTTATTTTTCACATTCACTTACATGCCATATAAATACTTGGGCTTCTTGGTGAAAAATATAGGGATGAGTATTGAACAAGATTATGGTAAAGCATTTTTAAGTTCCAGTGACCATTGCACCACGCAGCACCTACACAATAACTAAATTGGGATGACATTCTTTAGAGAGAACTATGTTGTGTCATGTCACACTGTGGAGTTGCACACGCTATCGATTTATTTTTGTTTTTATGTTTCTTGCTCTTATTTTAACCATACAATACAAAAATTAATAAAAAAATAACTAAAACAATTGTTATAAGTCAATTGAAACCCATCCTCTCCTATTTCGTGTGACACATAGATCGTGTGCCACGTCAAAGAACAACCTCCAACTGTTCCAACTTCTCGAAACCCCTCTCATGATATAATTATAATGATTTTTATATGAATGAATTGTGGTTATTTTTTATTTAATTTTAGTTACATTTCGTTATAATGGGTTTTCATTATTTGTTCAATTTTATTAAAAACAAATCTGAAAGAGATATTTATATGTGGGTTTTTAATAAATATAGGCTGGGCTAAGGAAAATGATTTTCAGGTGATTGTTTTCATATAAAAGAAAAAAATAAATATTTTAATAATTTTTTCCAAATTCATGTTTAAAATATTTTTTGTTTTTAATGGACATTTTAAATAAAGGATTATGTTTCGATTTTCTTAAAAAAAATAATATATTCTCCATGTGTATTTTAAAATTGATTTTTTTTATTTGATAAATTTTATCCATAGTATATATAGGGATGGTTTTGAAATAATATTTTCACCCATATGACGTTATGATCTTAAGGTATAAAAGGGAATACTCAACTAATCATATTCATACCATTTAAACTCACAATATAACCCATAATTGAGTTTGAAAAAATTTACCCAAGATATTATGACCTAAATATATACCAAATAGTAATTTTATTTTTTTTGAAAAAAGGTCTCAAACACTAATGGAAAAGAAGGTTATACCAATGGTTAAAAACCGTTGGTATATGCTGGAAAACTGTTGGTATACCCTATACCAACGGTTTTCCAAACCGTTGGCTAGTAAGCTGTGAGGAAAGCCTTATACCAACGGTTTGATCCAAAACGTTGTTATATGGGTTATATAAATTTAACCCAATGTATACCAATGGTTTATAACTGTTGGTAATGAATTTGAGGAAGTCTTATACCAACGGTTTTAAACCGTTGGTAATGTGATTTTCAGGAAAACCTATACCAATGGTTTAGAAACATTAGTATTGGTTTTCCAGCAACACCTATACCACCGGTTATAAACCGTTGGTATTGGATTTCCAAAAATCCAGACACCTATACCAACGGTTTAAAACCGTTGGTATAGGTTATTCCAGAAATACAGAACACCTATACCAATGGTTTTAAACCGTTGGTATAGTGTTTTTCCAAAATCCCATAACCCTTATACCAACGGTTTATAACCGTTGGTAAAGAGTTTTTCCAGAACTGCACACAATAGCCCCCCTCCCTCCAGTAGCCCCTCCACTATACACCTACATACAGACTTGAAACAGACTTGAAAATGGATTTTTCAGCTCATGTAAATGAAAAATCCATTTTCATGAAAACCCATTACAAAACCATCTCATGTTATGCAATTACATGAAAATGGATTTTTCAGCTCCCCCATGCACCAACATTTTCAAAACCAAAATGAACATGCAGTATTATCAATGCAAACTAATTTTAAAACCCAACTCATAAAACTAAATGACAATGTAGAAACACACAACATCCAATATCTTATCACCTCAATAATAATCCTTAGCATGAAATATTGTAAAAAATAATTTTAATGTAATATTAACAAGTAATGATATATTGAATGTGAACAACTAATTGATACAAGAAATAAAAGTTAGAACAAATAATTTACACATTATTAAAGATATTAACCTTCAGTTGAGGTCATTAGTAATGAGAAAATCTATAATCAAATGCATTATGAAGCTGAATAAAACCTGAATGTGCGAATATTATAATGCGAGACTGAATAAAACATGATAAAAAATCATTAGTTAGGGATTCCAAGCCAAATAATGACCAAAAAGAGAGAAATAAACAAATTTGGATTGCTTTAGATCTATCATTGATCCGTTACATGGGGCCGATGAAACATAAGGCATTATTAAGATCGTAATGTGATATTAGACCACTAGATTGAAGAAACCAATGATTTTGGTTCTTGGTTGAGATAGAAACAAGATCTATGGTATGATAATCAAACTGTAAGAACCCAATTCCCCATTTCCATGTATGGATTTTGTATTCGAGTTGCTTTGAGGAAAATGTAAAATTGGGGAATTTTGATGTACAAGCCATGTACTTCAGTGTACACACCATGAACATTGATGTCCTTTCCAGACCATGTACAGGTCGTGTCTTAGCCATGTACCAAGTCATGTTGTGTCGTGGTCGTGCCTCTTAAGGTGAGGCCCAGTAAAAGCTTATACACAGTGTGTATTGTTAAAGGAAATGTCGTGTATTTTTTTTAAATAAAGGAGAGGGGTCATGTCTCATTTACAGAATTAACTTCTTTTGACCTTGGTTCATCCAAGTTTGGCTAAGAGCAACAATTATTCTCTAAGCCACTGATTCTCCTATCAATGTCCAATCGGAACTCTGGAAGGTGCATTGGGATCCCACCAATGAGTTATCCCTTCACCTTAATCCTATCCTCCTTATTCATCTCCTCATTTTATAGATATAGATTTTACAATTTATGAATCTTTTGTGGACTTTCAATGATCTAGGATGAATCAAGATCCGATATTCAACAATATTGTTCTCACGACTACGAGGTAGGTGGGTTGTGCCTATATGTTGTTTTGTCAATAATTATATGTGCCTAAAACTCATATACCCATTTTTTTGGTATACATGACCTGGAATTACATGTGATTATCATATGATATTGGTTGATTAGGTTATTAAGGTTATTTCTTTGAGATAGGGAACCACATGGTTGTGTTTCCATTGATTAATTGGTTAGAGCTATTGGCCCATGACACCTTAGATGCATACTACTTTCGATGACTTTTTTTGTTTAGGATGGATTATTGATTATTAAAAAGCGATGTGATAGTAAGATTACATGAGGTGATTTGATTATTATTATGCCATGTAATAGTTAGATTAGATGAGGTGTGTTGATAATAGTCTACGATGTAATAATTTAAATTAAATGAGGTACTTATTTTTACCTATTAATAGATTAATTACATATGATACATGTGGGTGAGATTGTGATATGTCTGAGGGAGATACTGTGATGCCTGAGGGAGAGGATGTCTTTTTTTCCTGAGGTCAAGACAGTGACATGCATTTAGGCAAGATATTGATGTCTCCAAGGAAATTTTTAGCTATTCTTTACTTCAATATTTAATGGTTGTTGATTTCTTTATACTATTTTTACTCTTTTACCTTGTTTTTATACATGTATATTAACTAAAATTTGGGCACAAATCTTGTGGTGGATGCCTACTGGTATTATGTCTCACAACCTGTTTGGTTCATGCTTTGGGACCAAGCAGATTACACTAAAAAATCCATTTTCATTTTCATGTAAATGAAAAATCCATTTTCATTTGTGACTCGTGCACGTCAAAAATGACCCATGGATCATTTTCCTAAAGTTTCAACAGAATCCGAATGCGTTTGGTCGGTTTTCCGTATGCCGGTAATTGTTTTCAGTTAAAATCATGTCCATTTCAAATAAAAGTGAGACTGTTTGAGTGGTACTGGCCACACCGTGCCTTAGATTGAGGCGGGGTTGACTCGTACACGACACAAATGACCCATGGATACTTTTCCTAAAGTATCAATAGAATCTGAATGCGTTTGGTCCGTTTCTCGTATGTCAGTTGTTGTTTTTACTTAAACTGTTGTCCATTTTAATGTAAAGTGAGACACTTTGAGTTGTGTCGGCCACACCGCGCCTCATATTGAGGCGGGGTTGACTCTTACACGTCACAAATGACCCATGGATCGTTTTCATAAATTATCAACATAATCTGAATGCGTTTGGTCAGTTTTCCGTATGTCGTTTATCTTAATTAAAAACACATTCATTTTAAACAAAAGAAAGAAACTTTTAGTGGTACTGGCCACACTGGCCCTCAGATTGAGGCAAGGTTGACTTATATACGTCACAAATGACCCATGGATCGTTTTAATAAAGTTTCAACAGAATCCGAATGCATTTGATCTGTTTCCCATATGCCGGTAGTTGTTTTCACTTAAAATCTTGTCCATTTCAAATAAAAGTGAGACAGTTTGAGTGGTACCAGCCACACCATGCCTCATATTGAGGTGGGGTTGACTCGTAAATAACAAAAATGACCCATGGATACTTTTCCTAAAGTAACAATAGAATCCGAATGCGTTTGGCCCGTTTCCCGTATGTCAGTTGTTGTTTTTACTTAAACTGTTGTCCATTTCAAAGAAAAGTGAGACACTTTGAGTGGTGCTGGCCACACCGGCCCTCAGATTGAGGAGGGGTTGACTCGTACACATCACAAATGACCCATGGATCGTTTTCCTAAAGTTTCAATAGAATCCGAATGCATTTGGTTGGTTTTACGTTTGTCGTTTATTTTAATTAAAAGCGCATCCATTTTAAACAAAAGAAAGACATTTTTAGTGGTACCGGCCACACCAGCCCTCGGATTGAGGCGGGGTTGACTCTTACACGTCACAAATGACCCATGGATCGTTTTCCTAATGTTTCAATAGAATCCGAAAGCATTTGGTCCGTTTTCCGTATGCTGGTAGTTGTTTTCACTTAAAATCCTATCCATTTCAAATAAAAGTGAGACAGTTTGAGTGGTACCGGCCACACCGTGCCTCGGATTGAGGCGGGGTTGACTCGTACATGACACAAATGACCCATGGATACTTTTCCTAATGTATCAACAGAATTCGAATGCGTTTGGTCCGTTTCCTGTATGTCAGTTGTTGTTTTTACTTAAACTATTGTCCATTTCAAAGAAAAGTGAGACACTTTGAGTGGTGTCGGCCACACCGCGCCTCGGATTGAGGCGGGGTTGACTCATACACGTCACAAAGGACCCATGGATCATTTTCCTAATGTTTCAATAGAATCCTAATGCGTTTGTTCGGTTTTCTGTATGTCGGTAGTTATTTTCACTTAAAATCCTATCTATTTCAAATAAAAGTGAGATAGTTTGAGTAGTACCGGCCACACCATGCCTCATATTGAGGCGGGGATGACTCATACACGACAAAAATGACCCATGGATACTTTTCCTAAAGTATCAACAGAATATGAATGTGTTTGGTCTATTCCCCGTATGTCAGTTGTTATTTTTACTTAAACTGTTGTCCATTTCAAAGAAAAGTGAGACACTTTGAGTGGTGTCGGCCACACCGGCCCTCAGATTGAGGCGGGGATGACTCGTACACGTCACAAATGACCCATGGATCATTTTCCTAAAGTTTCAAAATAATCTGAATGTGTTTGGTCGGTTTTCCATATGTCATTTATTTTAATTTAAAGCGCATCCATTTTAAACAAAAGAAGGACACTTTTAGTGGTACCGGCCACACCGGCCCTCGGATTGAGGCAGGGTTGACTCGTACACGTCACAAATGACAATATAAAAATTTCTTCAAATTAATCAATTTAATACATTTAAAAATTATAAGTAATTGGATATTTTTTGTTTGTAAATTATATTCCTAATCAATGAAAATATATAAAATAGAGAATAAAAATGATAAAAATAGATTTTTTAACCAAACAAATTAACCAATATTTCATTATCATTAAAATCCATTTATCAAAATAAAAAAGACACACACTTATTTATATTTTTTAACCAAGGGAATTAATCACCTAATAAATCATTTTCCACCTCAAAAACCCTCATTTTATTATTTTTAAAATGAACCCCCAATATTACCCATGGATCTAAAACACATAATTTTTCATGTCATCTCCTTAGTCCATAAATATTACTTATGGATGACCATATTTCCTTAGGCCCAAGAACACCCATGACCCGACCCGACCCGACCCGACCCATGGACACCCCTAATTTCGAGTGATTGTTTTTGAATATTAAGATGTCCATATTAACTTATCAAACCAGATATCATATAGGGAATCACAGTACCAAGGAATAATATAGGTCTAGGTAGTAGACTAATCAGACAATAAGAATCAAGTGCAAAAAAGAGATCTGATAACAACATCCCTATGAAGCAGCGGAAAACCCCGGAGTGGAAAACCAGGTTCAAAAATAAATATTTATACAGAATTCAAAAATGAAATGGATCAATCTTCCCCTGATCACCATCATCATCACCACTATCATCATCGGCCTCATCCTCGCTTCCATCTCTGTCCTCATCATCAACCTCGTCATCGTCCCCATGCTCATCATCGGCCTCATCCTTGTCCTCAGCCCCATCCTCACCCTCGGCCCCATCCTCGCCCTCAGCCCCATCCTCACTCTCATCCCCATCCACATCCTCGCCCTCGTCCTCTTCAGTATCCTCATCATCTCTAGGAACGTCATGATCTCGATCACCACCAGAGCTGTCGCCTAGTGCATTGGATAATGCACCCATCGACGACATAAATGTCTGACAAGCCGCGCTAGCCTCTGGTGGAAGTGATGAAGATAAAGCTTTCATCAGTTTCATAAATTCTTTATCCCTTGTTTGAACTTGTACTTCCAACTCTGTGACCCTTTTATCAGATTGTCTTTCTTTCTCTTTGACCTATTCCAACTCAGTCGTACTAGAATGGATACCTGGAGGGGACCAATACCTCATCGGGACTATATTCTTACCAGGTCGACAGCATACTCGAGCAGAGTGCTCCTCTCCCAAAAACTGATATAAATGATCGTGTGGCCCAAAATTGTCATGTTCCTAGGCATCAAGAGCCTCTAAAGAATCCTATTAAAAATATTAATAGATTAATAAATTTCAAAATAGATATTAAACTTTGAAATTAACAAGTTAAAACTTACAATCTTTTCTTGGGTTGATTCATTTACTGCAGTTCCATCTTTTTTTCTTCTACTCGAGCAAAACAATTTTGCTCGAGGGATACGTCCTTTAATATTCAATTTGTGCTTCTGTAATGACATTGAAACAATATAAAGTGAAAGTATAATCATATATTCAATATTCAATAAATCACATAGTTTAAGTAGGAAATAATAAAAAGGGAAAGTCCTTAAGAAAAATTATAAACAACTATATCGTACCAGCTGCCTCTCATGATCTGACATAGTTGTGCACCCCAAAGTGTGGAGGTATTTCTTTGAATAAATGTTTTTTTGTTTTTCTCAGAAGATTCCTAAATAATTTTTAATAATAAATAATATTATATTAATGAAAAATATGAAAACTCTGATTTAAATACCTCAAATGAGATTAATACCTTAAATTTGGCAGTCGCCCAATGGGTAATCATTTGGCGATATTGCTCTATCGGGAAGTCATCCACGATAGGTAAAGTCTCTAACTTCGTGCCCACCCTATTACACCAGCCAACATACAGGTCATTCTTATAATCCCTCCAAAGCTCTCCCAACTCTTTTAAACGCGCTGGTCGTGCACCTTCGCCATTAGGGAAGTTAAACCGAAGTTGGAACCCAATAGATTAGTTCATATAAATACAAAAAAATACTACATTAAATCCAATAGATTTTTTACCCATATTTGTGCCCACGCGTTATCTTTGACTTTGTGTGGCAGTTGTCTCCAAGAGAGAGGGCTGACCGGAATGATATCAGAGTATTTGGCTAGCGTCGCCAAAAAACCCCGACATTCCTGTCCAGATTTCTCAATCATTTGTCCATCAGCATTATATTCAACCATCAACTGTGTCTGGCGGTTCCATACCGCACGCAAGCGAGTACGCCCCCTCCCCCACCTCCTATCTGTAGATGAATCTGTTATTAAAGAAAAATAATATCAGTACAAGTTATAATAAAATAAATTTTGGTATAAAAATTTGATAGAGTCAGATAAATATACCTATGGTAGTCGGATCAATGGGCGTCACTGGATGTGCAGAAGCTGAAGGAATGTCCTGTACAGGGTAGAGTGTCCCTCAATGTACACTCCTCAGTCGCATACTGTGTCACATCAGGAGTCGAAGAAGGTGGAATATAATAGCTCAAGCATAATGATCCAGAAGCAAAAGATGATGGCATAAACATCTGACCAATTGGTAGTGTAAACATCGGAGGTCTAAATATCCTGTGTGTCCCTGGAGACACCCCAAGATCAAAATGGGGTGAAGAAGATACGTCTGTGGTGGTGGATCATCTAACTCTCACCCCATGAGCTCTCATACCACCGGCCTTAATACCGGGCCCACTAGATGATCGTCCATCTCTGACACCACCCCCCTCCTACCACCAGCCAATCTATTGGGAGCAATATCAGGCTCCTCGTCAGATATCTCTCGTCTAGGGGGACGATCCTAAAAAAAATTTAACACATAAGTAAACACATGATATTATATGTTATTGAAATATTTATATTTTAAATAAAATAAGCACAATAGGGATGAGTGGTGGAACACCCATCTGTATCATGCAACGATTATTATCTGTCATCTTTTTTCGTCGCCTCTCTTCAATGGGTGTCATTTCCTGCAATGAAAACAAATATGGAAGTAATTAAAAATAGATAACTAATGTGTAACCCAAAAAAAATATAGAAAAACAATTATGATAAAAAACATAAAGTAAAAGATGATTTATGGTGGTTCGAAGGTAAGTACAAGGATACACACTCTGAATGATGTAGGTGAAACATGTAGGTGAGAACACGACTGTATGATTCTATATATTTCCCACCACAACTTCAGGTTCACAATCAACTCTGACAATTGAGTTATTGGCATCATCATAAGTAATAAACGGATTGCTTCCAATTGCAGTAGGGATAATGTCAACTTCATCATCACCATCATCAAAAAAATGTCTGGGATTTACTTTAATAATTACACCGAATTTAGGATGACGATGATCTTTGACATAAAAAACTTGTTTCACCATTGATGCCAATACATATAGTTCATCGGTGGCAAGAGTGTGAGTCATTTCAATAACTCGAAATCCACAATCATCAATAAAGGTGCCTTGCCTCATCATTGAATCAAACCTTTGACATCTCATCATCGTGACTCGACCATGTGAGTAATAATCCAAAATTATTATTTTCTCCATGACTCCATAATAAGAAACATTTTCAGAACGAGGTCTAGTATCTGATGAACTTGCATAATAGTCTGTTGTGGTAGTTAGCATAACACCATTATGGTGTGTTCTCATGTTTCTTGCTCGTTCAGTGATAAAATATTTGTATCCATTGATCACAAGTGATTTACAAGCACGAATCATGGTATTAGGAACAAAATCCAAAGCTCTTGTTTCCTCAGAAATAGAGTCAGCAGGCAAACTCGATACCTGAAATATAAACAAATAGTAAACTTAATTAAATATTATTTTTATTTAGTTGTTACAGAAATATTTTTACCTTCAATTTCAACCAAGAAAAAAACCCTTTGCTATGCAAAGTCTCTTTCCTTCTCAAAGATAAAGAATGATGACTTCTATATATCAATTATTTATGTTCTCTATAGATAAAAATAATAATAGTTTAACAAATATTTAAAATTACAAGAGATAAGATAAGAGATAAATGTACAATTTAATTACTTGATATACTCATCGAACAAATCACAATTAAACAACACTGTGTGATGTGCCATCTCTCGCTCTTCAAGGCTGAATGTCGTCAATGTATATAATCCCAGAATTCCTCCTGTCTGAGGAAGTGATGGAAAACTGGGTTCAATTTGCCCATACTATTCTTCTTCATTTCTCATTGGTCTGTTTACACTCGTAGTAAGATCAGACAAATACATTGCACAGAAATCCATACATTCTTGAGCCAAGTAACCGTTCAAAATAGAACCTTCGGGATAATTCCTGTTCCAAACATATGATTTCAATGTGCACATGTTTCTTTCAGTTGGATACATCCAACGGAAAGCAACGGGTCCTCCAAGAATTATTTCTATCAGAAGATGGACAGTCATATGCAACATGCATGTAAAAAATGATGGAGGGAATATTTTCTCTAACTCACACAAAATTAATGGTGTCTCTGCCAACAGTTTTTGCATGAAGGATTTGGATAGCCTCTTAGCAAAAAGATCTATAAACAAATAGCACAACCGAATAACTGAGACTCTAACATTATTGGACAAGAGATGACAGACTGCTATTGGAATCAACTCATGCAAAAGGACATGATAATCATGAGTCTTCAAAGATTTCAGCTTCAACTCTTTTCTGTTGACCCGTTTTGACATATTGCTTGAATAACCATCAGGAATTTTAATAGTCTCTAGCACTTCTAGAAATTGATTTTTTTCAGCAGGTGTCATCACATAAGAAGCACATGGAACTTTCCATTTATTTTCTCTGATACAGACAGGATGCAATTCTGGTCTGATCCCCCAATCTACCAAGTCACGCCGAGATCGTAAATCATCTTTTGTCTTCCCCTTGAAATTTAGAAGAATCGAAAGAAACATTTCACATATATTATTTTCAATGTGCATTACGTCTAAGCAATGACGTAACAAGTTGGTTGACCAATACGGCAACTCAAAGAATATACTTTTCTTCTTCCAATTGTAACAAGTATCATTGGAAACATTTTTCCTCTTTCTAGATTTCATTACACCCTTCCCAAATGAATAACTGAAATCTTTCAATTCATTAAGCACATCAGTTCCAGAAATACGCTGAGGTGGAGCGTCATTCTCTATAGTATTGTCAAATCTTCGACGATTGTTTCTATATGGATGGTTCATTGGCTAGAATCGTCGATGTCCCATAAAACTAAAACTACGATGATATTTCAGTCTTCTCGATCGAGTATTCTTCATACAAACAGGATATGGCAATTTTCCTTTAGTGCTCCATCCAAACATCATTTCATAAGCAGGAAAATCATTGATCATCCACATAAGCGCAGCATGCATCTGAAATATGTCTTTCGAACATGCATCGTATGTGGGCACACCCACATCCCAAAGAAGTTTCAACTCTTTTATTAAGGGTTGCATGTATACATCTATATCATTGCCGGGATCAGAAGGGCCAGATATCAGTATACTCAAGAAAGTGTAAGGATTTTTCATACACAACCAAGGGGGAGGGTTATAAATGTATATGAGTACCGGCCATGTGCTGTGCGAAGTAAGCATCTGCCCAAATGGATTAAAACCGTCACATGAAAGACCCAGTCTCACATTACACATGTCGGCTGCAAATTCAGGATATCGAGCATCAAATATCTACCATGCAAATCCATCTGTAGGGTGAACCAACTCTTCATTATTCTTTTTTCTCTTGGTGTCATGCTTTCGCATTTTTCCGGATATTTCATTAGACATGAAAAGGTTCTGTAATCTAGGTATCAATGGAAAGTTCCACATTACTTTTTGTGGCACACGAGATGGTGAACCATCATCTTTTGGCTTCCATCGGGAGGTTCAACATTTGATACAATCATTTCTTTCAGCAGTTTCCTCCCAAAATAAGCTGCAATCATTCGAGCAAGCATGAATTTTTTTTTGAGAATCCAAGTTCATCAACTAACTTCCATGCCATATAGTGGTTTGAGGGAATATCTGCATCATCTGGAAGTAAGTCCTTCAAGAAGGTAAGAATGTAATCAATTGTAATATTTTAAATACCATACATAGTTTTCCCGTGAAATAATCAGATTAAAAATTCCAACTTTTTCATTTTACCACATTGCCGATATACTGGAGTCGTCGCAGCATCATTCAATTTTTTTACCCTATCAACATCATCATTTTCATTGGACGCATCATGTGTGCTTGTATTGAAATCTTTTTTGATGGACATCCTTTCCTTCTCATGATGCCGAATAAATGGAAACCGATTATATATCAAACTCTTTAATTCAGTCTTATCATTTGGATCATCAACATTTTGAGATTCCATTTTCTCTCCATTGTGATACCACACATTATAGTTTGTTTGGAAACCATATTTGGTTATATGATAGCTAACTGTGTCACGACTCAACCAAGGTCTTCCAACACAATTAAAACATGGGAAGTGTATGCGACCGCTATCTGAAGCCTTGTCAAATGAAAAATCTAGAAAGCTGTTCAAATTATTTTGAAAATCGGTTGAAATCCGATCAGTTTCGTACATCCAACTTCGGTCCATTTTGTAAAAAAACTACAATAATTCATTTCAAATCATTTCAATAATATTGAAGTATAATCAAAAAAATATTTAGGTAAATGACAATTGTTTAATTTATATAAAAGTATAACTGACACATTACTCTATATGAGAATCATATTAAGAAATACAACAAAATACAGTGTATATAAGAAAATAAGATACATAATTTCTAATGCCTATATTCAAGGATTTCCCAGTAAGGGGTGCGGGGTGTCTAGGTGGGGTGGGGCCGTCCGGGGGGTTGGAGGTGTCCAGGGGGTCGGGGGGTGTCTAGGGGGTTCGGGGTGTCTAGGTGGGCGGGCTGTCCGCAGGGGTGGTCAGGCTGTCCAATGGGGTAGGGGGAGTCCAGGGGTTGGGCAGGCTGTCCATGGAGGTGAGCGGGGTGTCCAGGGGTTGGGTGGGGCTGTCCAGGGGGTACAGGGTGTCCAGGGTGTGGGTTGTCTAAGGAGGTGAGCGGGCTGTCCGGGGGGGGGGCTGTCCAAGGAGGTGAGAGGGCTATCCGGGGGGGTACAGAGTGTCCAAGTGGGGTGCGGGGTGTCCAGGGGATGGGCGGGCTATCCAAGGAGGTGAGCGGGGTGTCCAGGGGGTGGGTGGGGCTGTCCAAGGAGGTGAGCGGGGTGTCCAGGGGGTGGGCTGTCCAAGGAGGTGAGCGGGCTGTCCGGGGGGGACAGGGTGTCCAAGGGGGGTGCGGGGTGTCCAGGGGGGTGGGCGGGCTATCCAAGGAGGGTGCGGGGTGTCCAGGGGGGTGGGCGGGCTATCCAAGGAGGTGAGCGGGCTGTCCAGGGGGTGGTTGGGGCTGTCTGGGGGGTACATGGTGTCCAGGGGGTGGGCTGTCCATGGAGGTGAGCGGGCTGTCTGGGGGTGGGAGAACTGTCCAAAGAGGTGAGCGGGCTGTCCGGGGGTGGTACAGGGTGTCCAAGGGGGGGTGCGGGGTGTCCAGGGGGTGCGGGGTGTCTAGGGGGTGGTGGGGCCGTCCGGGGGGTTGGAGGTGTCCAGGGGGTCAGGGGGTGTCTAGGGGGGTCGGGGTGTCTAGGTGGGCGGGCTGTCCGCGGGGGTGGTTAGGCTGTCTAATGGGGTAGGAGGAGTCCAGGGGGATGGGCGGGCTGTCCAAGGAGGTGAGCCGTGTGTCCAGGGGGTGGGGTCCCATTTAAATATAAATTTAGTGAAATATTAGTAGAAACATTTAAAATTAATTGTGAAATATGATTTAAAGTGTATAAGTTAAAATGAAATATCAAATAAAAACAAATTGAATTTGAATATTGAATGCTTAAATTAAGTCTCGACCCAGATTAATAGTTTTAGTGGGAAAAAAGAAGTGTCACTTGTTGTTTTTATGATTATATTCCATTACATCTCTAGTTTTAGGAGAAGTTTATGTTTAATGACCTGGTTTAAAGTGTGAATGAAATGTCCTATAATTTTGAGATATGAACTATGATATTTTTCATTTATGATGTGAGGTTTTGGAATTTTAAATACATGCAACTATGAGGACCTCCAGTTATAAAAAATGAGGGAGGAAATGAACATGATCTAGAGGTAGAGTTCCATGGGATACATGTGGATCATACATTTTTTCTATCTGTGTAACCACATGTTGATTCGGACATGGGTTCTGAATAAATGTTCTTTGAGGGGTTTTATCACTTCACGAAGACTTTTTGAGGAACTCTGATGCATACCTTGATTACGGTTGAGATGACCTGTGTGTTCTGGTAGATTTGTTGTCCAATAATTTCGGTTGATGGTCTCCCATGATAAATTGATATTTGGATTGAGACTATGATATTCACCTTAAATAATTAGTATAGGCCTCATCATTAGAGAGATAAAATCATGAGATATATGCTATGCGAGGAGGAAAAGTGTGGCTGTGATATACCAAACAAGACTAGCTATCTATGAAGCATGTTATGGGATGATTTATAGACTAGGATCTATAACTAATTTTACATCAAGAATCTATCGGCATATAGGGATAATGAATTCATGCATTAGAAGTAGGGCACCATGACTATTATTGAGTACTAAAAATGTTTTATAGAGTTTCATCATTTTTCACCAACGTACATTTTTGATGAGATATCGTGAGAGAGACACTTTAAGGGAAGTCATTGAAATGTTGTATGATCCATGGATGACATGTTAATATTGACCTATAATACTGAAATTATGAAGCAGACACTATTTATATATTAGAAGCTGAGGGAGGTCATGGGCGAATAGGATAGAATTATTGACTATTGAACTAGTATACCGGCATCATGTGGTAGGATTTTTTTGGGGATTCCTATGATATGAGTAACAGTCATGACTGAAGTACTGGTTTCTCAGTATTCCTACAACAGTGTGGAAGAGGGGGATTTAAGAACATTTCATGTGATCATGACCCAATAGAGTCTCAACCATGTGGAAGGATAGTCAACATGAAGTGTTTCTGTTGGACCATCCGTCTAGCAGTGACTTGTGATAGACATATTCGAAAACATGTTTTGGAATTTTTTTAATAGCTCAATATCATAAATGAATATATATAAGTGATGTTTGATCATGTTGTGGATGTGGTGGTTGTGGCTGTGTCATCTATGCCATAATTACACCGAGAAATCAGTGTGTTCCTATTCCAAAAAATGAGGTTTTATTACATGTCCATTGTTCATGAAATGTCTATTATGTAAAACCTACCCACATGGAGAAGGGTGTAATATGATCTATAGTGAGAGGTAAGATCAAATTAGCCTCTACTACTAAATCCTCTCATTTTGATACTGATGCATCACATGGATTCATATCCTCACATGTGGTGAAAATCCTATGTCTCATTATACTATCTTCAATGAGTGTAATGTTTCTAGAAATATAAAAACTGAAATATTAGATAAAGAAGAAAAGGAACCTGAAGGAGGTCGAAGATCCAAACTCATCCGGTAGAAGGAGCTCCAAAATCGCCTAAATCGGCTGTTGCTGCTTTCGTTTAGGGTTCTGTATCCGAAATAGGGAGAGGACGGGCGGCTGGCAATTTGGGGGAAACATGTGCCAACGGTTTTTAAAAACGCTTGGTATATACTTTCAGGGAAAACCTATACCAACGGTTCTTAAGAACCGTTGGGATAAAGCTCCCCAACCACACCTATACCAACGGTTTAATAAACCGTTGGTAAAAACCTCCCCCAGCCACATTTTCCCCAATGGTTCTCATTGAACCATTGGTAAAAATCCCCTTAAACACATCATTACCAACGGTTTACTATAACTGTTGGAAAAACCTTATCTAAACCATCCTTTACCAATGGTTCTATGAAACTGTTGGTATATAAGTGTGGGGAAAAACCCACATTCCAGTAGTGAAACATGTGAATATTCTGGTAACTTTTTTAAAATAAGGTGAGGTGAAAAAACCCAAACATATGATAGATACATTTCATTATAAATCTTAAAATGATTTGAAGATTATAAAATTTCTAACAATGTACATATATCAATGAAAGAATGTAAATAATTAAATAAAATAAGTAAAACATTAATTTCATAGAATAAATAATTTGTAAACAAGTAAACATGTTTGACATAAATTACACAATAATCCAAGAATATTTATAAAATTTTAACTACACCTGTGATATGGATTACATCTCACCACACCTAATCTCATGAAAAGTAATTATCATGTCCTCCTATGGATAAATTTTCACTAATAATGGATAGTTTCACCCATCAACATGATATCACATCACTCTTTCAAAATTCCAAACAACTGAAATCATACCATGACCTTCTAAACACCCAAAATAATTTACAAAGATCAAACATGATTTAACATCATGGTTGGTTACTTCACAAACAAAAACTATATATTTTATCATTCTCTCACCGTAGGTACTAGATAACCTCAAATATAAACCAAACTCATATAAATTAAAACCAAACCTAAGACTAATATCACTCATGGACTCTTTCTAACACTTCATGAACTTTTGGAAAATATTTTTCAATGTCCTGAATACTTAAAAAACCTTCAATATGTTGATTCTCGAATAAATTCTATGTCATATGAAAGTTAGAATTTTTGGATTCTTAGGTGATTGTAAGATCCTGGTTTCTCACTCAAGTATGGTTCCTTTAAATTTCAGTCTAATTCTTTATTTTGGACCTAATATGGATGCCTAGTGTGTTTTCAAATGTTTAAAGGGTGTCTCAGGCTTGTTTGGAGACCGAAACCCTTATTTTTAGGAGAACTAGGCCTGGGATACTATTTTTAGTAAACTGTGTGGGGAGGCTACATAGTTGGAGAAAACTATGAGAGGAGGATGCATTGTTAGAGAAAACCATGCGAGCAGCATGCCTTTTCAGGCATAGCCTTACTGCACGGTTGGCACATGTTTCCCCTAACCGTGAAAAATAACTATACGATACACCGGTTTCACTAGGTACCCATGCATAGTTTTCGCACGGTTTGGAAAACCATGCGGCCACACTATGCACATGCTAAATTTTTGGTAATTTTACCATTTTACTCTTAATGATCTAAATAATCCTTCCTCATTCACTAATAGGATTTATATCAGAAATAACCTCCATTTTCTCCCATTTTGGGGCATTTAAATTCTTGAACTAGGGATCAAGATATCTCCTTCATCCGAGATCCATTAGAGCTTTCGTTCATCATGTTTGATATGAAATGCTAAGTAATCGAGTCCTTATTGCTATTCTTCATCCCTCTTGTTCTTGACATACTTATCGAGGGGTAATAATTTTCACCTTTTTCTCAGATCCTCTCCATTCCAAGACAAATTATAAGCTAATACTGGATTAGGAGAGTTGTTCAAGGCTAAGGTTGGTGGTCTATAAATCATCCCTCACGTTTTTTGGTTTGGTAATTTTCTTCTAGTGCCCACTGATTTCATCAGGTGTCATTTATTGAATTTATATTCAATGCTTATAATCATTAGATCCATGTGGTTATTATCTTTCATAACATGTGATTAGTTGTTAGTGGCTATGCCCAAAACTCCATCCATCCAATCTAGTATGTTTTTCCATAATATCAATTTTAGTTTTTTGACATGTTTGAGCTACCATTCTCGTGTGCCTTGGATTGAAATTTCAAAGGGTATGATCATTAATATTAAATGGGTTAATTTAAATTGTGAATTTCATAATGGTAAGTACCGTGTATTATCACCGCATGACCCAACTATGTTAAGTTCTTCAATTAATAAACTTATGTGAAATGGAAATTGGAATCTATACAAAGTATATGACTTTCCATTTTTAAATGTAATTCAATAATAGGGTTCACATCTGTAGCACACGTTACCATGTTGACTGAAGGTATCAGAGTGAAAATTTCCTATTAAAATTCCTTAAATGTATTAAATGAATGGTTTCAAGATACATGGCCTTGTCACACTATTGAAAGGAATTTCTTAAACTAAAAAGATTAATAGATTAATTATTACCTGAATAAATGTTTTCATGATCATTTATTCATTTCACAATAATTAAAGGTAATGGATTCAACCTTATGAATTATTATATGACTTATTAAACAAAAATAGGAGTGGACAGACTTGATCATGCCTTGGATTCCCAAGGGAATTCATTCATCTCTTGAGAACCCCATTCCAAATTCAAGGATACAACATGCTTAGGTTTAGACCCACCTAGAACCTGATCCTTTTCTAACTTTGGATGTTTGTAAGGACACTATATGATCCTTCATGTAGTACTACAAGTTTCCTTGTATACACTCCTTGAATCTAGCATTGAAAAGTATGTTCCATAGTTAAATCCTATCAAACCCAGTCATTGCTCAGCCCCGTTTTACCTTGGATAAACTCCTTGGACTCAATTAACATATTATTGTGGAATGCCCTAGACTATTTTCCATGGATTACACTCTTACCCCAAGATATGATATAGTTATTACTAAGTTGGTGACCCTTGAGGTCTATGTTTTCCTGGTTATTACCATGAAACATCATTACTAAATAACATTATAGGTTTCCTTATTACATCTTGAAACCTTTAATATTGTTAACATGTGACATAATAGTAAACTAATAATCACAACATAATATATTGGTAACATGTTTGGCCACCAACCGATGGCTGAACAATGTACTTGGGTATTTAGATACATTGTAATCTTTTAAATTATATATTCATGCTTGAAAACTGTTGAATTTTCATTACATGGGTCAGATGACATAGACACGATTGGTGGTATCCCTCTAAGATTTTTCACACACCCTCTCTAGGCATCGTTTGGTACCTGTGGTAGATTACATGTATGAAAGTGTTGAAAAAGGGAAGCATATGATTTCAAATAGTTGATTTCTTGTTTTTTAGGATGTATCTTGATAGATGATTACTAATCCAGAGCTCTACATTCTTGTGATAGTCTTTTGTTTCCATTTATAATATTTTGGAACATGTTATGACATCTGACTTGTACCCATGTATTCCAATTTTCTAATAACATGACATATCATCATTAGTTTTTATAGATTATATAGTTATTGTTTTCCTCCTCTATATATCACTTTTAACTACTTCCCATGTTTTATTATATTTATTCCTCTATTTACCTTTTTTTGTATTTGTCTATTATGATATAATCTAGTAATTTGGGAATAGTCTCCCCATAGAGTCGACCTAGGCTCTCACTTCTAGTAGACATCCTATAGGATTTGGGGACATGTGCTTGAGGTCATGTGTCCCAATGGGCTTGGTGTAACTATTATGTGGGATTTAGGTCCGAGATGTCACAATGTGGTATCATAGGTGGTTCCATTATTTCTTTACTATTTGGAGACAATATATTGGAGATTAGGAATGTTATGGGACTTGATCATAAGCAGTTCTTGGGCACCGTGAACATAGGTTCGGGGTAAAAACCAGGATACCCAAAATATAATTGTTGGTCTATTTTTCCTATTATAGTTGACATTATTTCGTTGTTTGGATACGCACGTGTTGTGTTGTGGTTTTATTATTACTCTAATTGAGGATTTATTCCATCATGGGACCAATGATATAGGGGAAATGAGCATAGTTCATGCATCATTATAGGCACCTAGAATTCGCATGTCATAAGGATTCCCATACCATGTCGTTTCATTTCACTACTTTCATTTCATAATATTACTATGATTGTTGAGCGATGCTATGATAGTTAACATATTATTTTGATATTACTTGGTTGTGATGGGTGATTACCTACCTCAACTCATGAAGTGCATTGCCCCTCATGGGTTGTGATGAGTAATTTACCTAGTCAATCCATTATGATACAAATAAATGGATGTCATTTTCTTTGATAAGGTGTATGGGAACTGATTCAATGGGAATGGATATACATTATAAAGTTAAAAATGAAAGCTTAAATGAAGTGGTTCCATGTCCATAAACCACCTTTTCTTGTTAATGAAATTTAAAGGGGTGAACATGGTAATTAAATGTAAAATGAAATGAAAATTATACATGAGAACATACAAGTATATAACTATCTAAGTTGGTAGTTGGGGTAGTACACCCTGTGTAGTGATCCCTTACTTGTTTATATTCCATAATTGTTACTATCAATCTGCTTAAATTTAATTGTGATGTGTTTTTTGGTATTTTAATACCAATGATACCAAGACGTCCTCGTATCGTATGCCAAGATGGTGTGGACAACCATGCTCTAGAGGTGGTGGGCCCTGAGCCACCAGGTTTACCTCCAGGAGTTCCACTTGAGGAACTGCTTCATATAACAGATCTAGAAACTGATTCCCTTGTTCGGGATAGTTTCCTACATCTGATTTAGTAAATTCATGCTGATCCACGAGTTGCACTTATATTGGCTGATCCGAATCATGAGTTCTAGTAGAAGCATCCTCCTACTTTTTAAGGGGGTGTCGGTCCACAGGATACTGAGTCTTTTCTAGATACCACCTTGTTTATCTTTTAGCATCTTGAGATGCCTCCAGAGTGGAGGGTCAACCTTCCAACTTACATTCTATGAGTTTTGGCCAAGCATAGGTGGGATGTGATTACTCATGATGGTCATCATTAGGGCATGTTATGTGTTGATTTCCAGATTTCCTTGAATGATAAATCCTTTCCACAAATGCTAATAGATGATAGAGCTATAATTTTTATTCATATTAAGCAGGGATCTATGTTATTTATGTAATATTGATCATGTTTCACAGAGTTTCTGTTGTTTTACTTGATTATAGATAGTGAATAGATTTCACGTGCCAGATTCCTTAAGGATGGGATCCAGTATTCCATCCATATGTAGGTGAATGAATTTTTCCTACCTTCTTTTTTTAGATATATTATATCATTATCTTATAATTGAGCACAAAAAATGGATAGAAATAACACCAGTCATAGAGGATCAGTACCGTAGTAGGCCAATAGTTTTCTCGGTGGCAGGAAACGTTCCCTCGAGGTTTCTCATCAGGGAAGTGACAAAAAGAGTACCCAGTTAGGTAAATATATGGTGGTTCATTAGTGTGGATTATGGAAAAACTGAATCCTCCTTGATAATGATATTGAATGGATTTTTAGGCTTGTGATTGTATAGGAAATCTTCAGAGGTTTTGTAGTACTTTTCCACCAACTTTGAGTGGAAAAGGATGTTCCCCAGCTACACCTTCAAGGGAAAGTTCTTTTTTTCCATGTCTGGTTGGGAGTCGGTGTATCACCAGCCAGTCTAGATGAGGAGGAGTTCATGGTCCTAGTTTCCTATCCCCTTATCATTAACAACACCAACAAATAAGTTATGATCATGGTAGTCCAGCAGTTGTATAGGGTTACATATCTGGCCAGCTGCACGTACTATAATTCATACCCAAGGATTGGGTTGTCAGGAAATCTATAGTATGAGGTATGATTATAGTGGAATCTATTATAGTATCTACATTATTTGATATATGTTCTTTGATATATTTTATCTCTATATCTAACGTGGCGAGTATCATCCTAGAGATACAGTACTACTATGGTGTAATGACCCTAGATACACCGTTAGGAGTGTAGTTAGAGGGAATATTCCAAATAATGTATTTCTCCCTTAAGGTAGGCAGTTACCCTTTCTTATGGAAGCTATGAGATATTAATATTATAGGATTATATTTCACTCTTGGGATGGATTGGTTAGTTTACCATCCTAATTTTTTAGACTGCTATCACCGTTGGGTATCTTTTACATCACTAGAGGGTGGGATTTTTCTATGTAATGGTGAATGGGATGTCCAAGAAGGTAGAGTACAACTATAGAATCATGGGCTAGGTGGTGTGACCATAAATATTTCAAATATCATCATGGAGTATAAAGGATTATGTAATGCCAATTTCCCTCAATTAGTGGATTGTTTCAAGGATGAATTTACTGATGATTTCAATTGCTTACCACCTTATAGAGAGAGATATTTTAAAATCGATCTTACTCCAGGAGCAGATCCAGTGTCCATTACTCCATAATCTATGGAACATAAAGAGATTTAGTACCTAAACTGGTATTTAAAGGATTTAGAGGCCAAAGTTTTTTTATGGCCCAGTACATTCTCTATGGGTTCACCCATTTTTTTCCTGGAAGGTGGATTAAATGTTACTTCGATGCATGGATTACAGAATATTTAACCAGTTTATTATCAAGAACCATTATCCACTACCCTGAATAGATGATCACTTCAACCATATTTGATGAGCTAATATCTTCTCTTCGATTGACCTAAGATCATGTTTTAACCATTTGGAAGTAAGTTCACAAGATATACCACACTCAATTTTTCGAAACAGGTATGGTATGTCTGTATTTTTGGAATGTCATTTGATATTACGAACCCACCCTAAGTTTTAATGGATCTAATGAATAGGGTTTTCCATCCCTGTCTCAATAATTTTTTATAGTATTTGTGGATGAAATCTTGATGTATTCTTACACTTATAAATACCATTGAAATCACGTTGAAATCATTTTGACTGTACTGAGAGATAATCATCTATATAATTTTCTTGACAAGTTCCCCTCATGGATAGAAAAATTTAGCTTCATGGGTCATATCATATTAGAATAAAAATCTTCTATTGACCCTGAAAAGGTTACTATTGTATTCTCCAAGGAGAATACCAAGAATTTATTTGATATATGGAGTCCTTATAGTTGTCTAGATATTACAAGTTTTTTATATAGGACATATCACACCTTGATTAACCTCTCAATTGTCTTACAATGAATGGTTTCAAGTTCCTGTAGTCAGAATCATGTGAGAAATCCTTTTAGAATCTAAAATGGAGGCCCTTTTAGGCACCTATTCTAACTCTTCTAGATCTAGGAAGAAGTTATACCATATTCTATAAGGAATTAGAAATTTTACTAGGATAAGTGATGATGTAGGAGGAAATATTCATTGCGTATGGATCTCAGGAGATGAGGCCTAATGAAATAAGCTACCCAACTCATGATCTTGATCTAGAAGTAGTTTTCTATACCTTACATTACTGGATACATTAACTATAAGGTGAGTGGTTTGTGGTGTACACGGACCCCAAGAACTTCAAATATATTTTTTAATAGTGTTACTGGAAGCTCAGATAGAAAATATGGGTCAAATATTTTCAATCCTATGATTTTAAACAAGCTTATACACCTACTAAGGGAAATCGATTCACTGATGTGCTGATTTGGAAAACTCAAACACATACTATACGGGAATCCAAGGATGAATTGATGTTAATGGAAATCTTTATGTGTTGTATCTTGAGTTTCATGATAGTAACAATCATTCATAAATTTCATCCTTGATAGTTACCTCTTCCCTATTATAGAATGTGAAGAGTAGGAAATTTTCATATCATGAAGTCTTGGTTCTCCATGATAGTATATTAGGAGATTACCCACCTCTGCATTGTTCTGTGGACATAGGAAACATTCTGTGTATTCATGGACATATATGTGTTCCTATATATATGATATAGGAGTTGATAAAATAGTCTTACTTTTCTCAGTGGGTAGTTCATCCTGTTATTTCCATGATGTCTTGAGAAAAGAGAACCCAATATTAGTGACAATGGACGAAATTTCAGGGAGAAAACTTTATCACTAGGTGTTCCACCTATCACAAGGTGAAGATAGAGCACCCAAGACCTATAGGATTGTTACATACACTTCCAATCCCAAAATGGAAATGGGAAGATGTTTCATTGCATGTTGTTGTCATTTTCCCTAGGTCACCTAAAGGTTGCAATGTTGTTTGGGTTTTCATTGATAGACTGATGAAAGTGGCTCACATCATGCCTATTCAAAATAATTTCTCACTCGATGAGTAAGGATTAATATATTTCTATGAGTTCATACAACTACATAGGGTCCCTTGTACTATTGTCTCAGATAGGGATTATCATTTCATGTCACGGTTCTAGTGGTCATGGAAAATGATATGGGAACACATATGCTTCTAGGTACAACTTTTCATCCTCATACCTATGGAGAATTGAAATAGAAAATACAAGTTCTTGAGGATATACTTAGATCATGTTTCCTTGATTTTGGATGAACTTAGGAGAAGAATATCCCTCTCTTTGGGTTAGCATATAATATCAATTTTCATCTTAAAATTTAGATGGCACTTTTTGAGGACTTATATGGAAGGCCATGCTATTCACCTGTGTGTTGGCTAGAGGTAGGTGAGGTAGCCATAATAGTTTGTCATCTCATATAGGAGACATCAGATAAGGTTCATATCATCAAGAATCATATGAATACTTCTCAATATATATATAAATCGTATACTGATCATCATAGATGACCTCTTGATTTCGAGGTTGAGGATTATGTTTTCATTTGGGTATCACCCAGGACTAGGCATAGATGGTTACAGAGTCCAGGGAAGTTGACGCCTCATTATGTAGGGAAATTTTAAATTCTAGAAAAATTTGAGATGGTAGCCTATTGGTTTCTATTACCATAGAGGTATCATTACTGGCATGAATTCTTCTATAATTCATAGATTCACCAGTATCATCCTGACTCATCTAATACTTTTGATCCTGAGCAATTTGAATTAGAATTTGATTCTACCTTTTAAGAGTATCCAGTATGCATCGTTGATTAGAGAAAAAAAGGCTATATAAGGCTGGTTTGTCCCACTAGTATGGGTTATATGGTGCATGGCAGTGTGGAAGACGAGACATGGGAGTGGGTGGCCGACTTACATGCCCAATGCCATGAGTTAATTTCAAATAGTGTTTCACTTCACTTGTAAGGTGAACATAGTGATGCGTTCCTTTAAAGGAGGAAAACTATAAGAACTCTATTTTTCACTCACGTATAGATCCATTAAATTTAGGTTTAATTATTTATTTTGGACCTTATATGGATGCCTAATGAGATAGAAATGGTGTCAGGGTTTCTAGGGCCTTTTTTGATCCTAGAACCCATCTTTTTGGAGAAGTAGGTCTGGCACATGGTTTGTAGTAAATTGTGTTGGGAGGATGCTCTGTTTGAGAAAACAGTGCGGGTGGAATTCCTTTTCAGATAGAGCCTTACCACATGGTTAGAGCATGGTTTTCCTAACTGTTCATACTATCTTGTGGTACACCCCTTTGTCTCGTTACATATGCATGGTTTTAGAACGGATTGGAAAACTATGTGGCCAAACCGTGCACCAGCTAAATTTTGTGTAATTTTACCTTTATAACCTTAATTATATAATTAATCCTTCATTATTCTCAGATAAAATATCCGCTATAAATGATCTAAAATTTCTCTCATTTTATAAATTTTGAAGGCCTAACCTAGGGATCAAGATATCTCCTTAATTCTGGATCTGTTTTAGTTTATGTTCGTCATGTTCGATGTACAATGATTAGTAATTGGGTCCTTTTTAGATATTCTTCATATCCCCTGCTCTCAACCTAGTTACTGAGGTGTAATAATGTTTACCTTTTTCCCAGAAATACTCTGATCCTATCCAAATTAGTGTCTAATACTTTATGAGGAGATTCATACAAGACTATGGTGTGTGGTCTATAACTCATCCCTCATGTTTGTTGGTTTTTGAATTGTCGTGTGGGGCCGGTCTATTACATCGGGTGCCATTTGTTGAATTTATATTCCATTCTTATAATAATTAGAATACTATGGTTATTCTCTATCAAAACATTGATTAGTTGTTAGTGGTTATTCCAAAAACTCCATCCATCCCTTGTAGGATGTTTTACCATAATTTTCATTTTAGTGTTTTTACCTGTTTGAGCCACCGTTCGAGTGTGCCTTGGATTGTAATTTCTAAGGGTATGATTTTCTATATTAAATTTCTTGATTTATATTATAAATTTAATTATGGAAATTACCATATATTCTTACCATTTTACCTACCTAAGCTCAGTGATTAAATTCATAAACTTATGTGAAATGGAAATTGGAAATTATACAATGTATATGAAATTACCTTTGTAAATGTATTTGAATAACAAATTGAATATTCATCGAACCCCTTACTATGTTAATGGAAGTTATATGAGTGAACCCTGTCTATTAAAATTCAATAAATGTTTTAAATGAATGGTGAAAAGCTACAGGGCCTTGTCACACAAATGAGAGGCATGGATCGAACCAAATGGACTTATTGATTAACTATGAAATGAATAAATAGTTTCATGATCAATTATCCTTGTCACACTAATGAAATGTAATGGCTTGATCATTATTAATTATATAAATCTTATTAATAAAAATAGGAGTATCTTGACTCGAGATCACCTTGGATTCCCAAGAGAATTCATGAGCCCATGATGACCCCATTCTAAATTCAAGGATATGGAATGCTTTGGTTGAGACCCACCTAGAACCTTATCCTTCTCTAAATTTTGATTCAAGGTATGAAATCATAGGATCCATCATGTAGTACTACAAGATACCTTCGATACACACCTTGGATCCAACATTGACATTTAGGTTCCATGGTTAAAGCACATCAAGCTCGGTCATTGCATACTCTTTTAACCTTGGATAAACTCCTTGGACTTGGTAGGAATCTTGTTGTTGAAGTCCTTGGACTGTTCTCCTTGGATTACACTCTTACCTATATCTAGGCTATAGTTATTTCTGATTCAGTGACCCTTGAGGTCTACGTTTCCTTGGATAGTACCTTGGAACTTCATTATTAAATATCATTACATCTTGAAATGTTACATCTTGGAACCTTTACTAATGTTAACATGTGACATAAATATAAACAGGTAAAAACTAAATAATAAATTGGTTACATGTTCAAAAACCATTTGAGGGATTAAGTAGGTACTTGGGTATTTAGTTATATTGTACTACATTACTTTATATATGTATGCTTGCACACTATTATATTTCAATTACATGGGATGGATGTTATAGACACTATTAGTGGTGTCACATTGAGAACTTTCTCACACCCTCTCTTTCCACCGTTTGGTACCCTGGGAAGATTATATGTATGAAGGTGTTTATAGAGGGAAGCATACAATATCAAACACTTGATTTCTTGTTGTTTAGAAGGGATCTTGATAGATGATGATCCAGAAAAATTTTAGTATACTAGGTATGGTATTTTTTCCTTTAAAACTTTGTGTTTAATTACTATTTCTATTGTCTTGTACAAATGTTTTATAGTTTTCTTGTGACATGAAATATCATCATCAGTTATTCCAGATGATACTGTTATTATTTTCCTCATCTATCTATCACATTTATATAATTCTATGGTTTACTTATACAACTTCCCCTATTGACCTTTATTTATATTTTTCCGCTATGCTACACTCTAGTAATGAGGGTATAGTCTCCCATTGATGCACCCTAGGTCCTCACGACTAGTCAGCATCATCTTATTTTTCTTAACACACGCTTGAGGCGATGTGGACCACTGGGCATAGGTAACCTACTTACGGGAATCCAATTCGGAGACATAAAAGTTATATTCCAATAAACTAGTGTTTGATAAATGAATGGTCCCTTGATTATATTTTCAAATAATCCCATGGACCCTTCGTATTATGATAGGTAGTCCCGGAAAATCATATTAGGATTTAAATTGTTAATTTACTATACTCTTCTGAAATTTTTTTATTCAGTTCATCTTTATAAAATGTATATGAAAAGATTAGTAATCATTATTTTTTAGATGTGGTGGTGGCCTACATAAAAATTTTATTGTCATTCCTATTTTAAATTTCAATTTTGAAAAATGAAACTAGGTTTTAAATGATACAGTGGGTTTGGAAATGAAAAAATGAGGTTTTCCCTTAAATTGAACTAAAATGGATATGGTGTATTGAAACTCAAAAAGTCATTTCAAGGAGAACCTATAAATTTTTAATCATTTCAAAGTGTACATATTTCCATGTAAATGGTTTCAAACATTTAATTTATTTTTAATGATTTTTTAATATTAATTTAAAAAAATAAATTAATGTTAACAGTTTTTATATAAAAGGGGGTTTATTTCCCATTAAATATTTGGAAAAAATAATCGATTTTCATGTGGGAATTTAAAAATATCAAGTGGGGTTTTAAAAATTTAAAAATATTCTTTTGAACATTAGAAGTGTTTTTGAGATGAGAATTAAAAATTTAAATTAATATGTTATAATTTTAAATATTTTAAGGATACAACTATTATCCTCATCAACTTCCTCTCCCGAATAGTTATTATTTCTTTTTTTTTCCTAAGTATAATCCCACATATCTTATAATCTGTTGAATTACTTTAAGAATTATTCGACCAAAATGATCACTAATTCCCAGTATGAGAGTAATATGGATTATAGTAGTCTAATAAACATAGGTTCATGTCTAGAAGATATTTGGGATCAGTCTCGAGAAACAAAATATAATATTAACTGTTCAGGAGATGACACTGATAAGGATGACAGTTGAATTAATCTTTCAACTTTAGATGAATTTAGAGGATAAAACATAACTAAGTCTATTAATTACTTTATTAAATTCAACTACTCATTTCCTTTAAATAATGTAGAAATGTTTTGAAATAATCAAATGTTGGGTTCCCCTTATGATAATTATTTATAAATTTCACCCTTGAAAATTAATATCATATCTATATTTTTTATTTATTGTAAAAAGTAAATATTTTATGGACCGAAGAGTATGGATATGAATCAAGAAAATTGGCGCATCATAATCATCTAAAAATTATTTTGAAGATGTATTTAAAGTGTTCACCATCTTTTCATTATAGAATACATACAACATTTCTCCACTAATTTTTTCATGTTTATTTTGTTGTCATTCAAGACAAATAATTCAAGAAGAGTTAGTAGAACTTTTTTTTATGTAATAGATTAGAGATATAAATTTTAGACTAAATATGGAGAAAATAAACATTCACATCAATTGAGATGATATTTTGTTTTAAGAATCATTTGACATGAATAGTAATGTAAATGATAATATAGATCGCATGGAAGAAATGACAATTCAAATTGAAGATGTCATTTGTGATTGTCCAAAGTTGTTTGAGAGGTTAAATATCAATTCTAAGATACCATTTTATATATTTTAAACTAAATAAAAAATATTTTCAACTTTATTTAAGTTATAAAATTTAAAATCTGGAAGTGGATGGAGTGACACTAGTTTTGACAAAATAATACGTCTCCTAAATGACGTGATACTAGAAGAAAATGAACATCCATGTTGAACTTATGATACTAAATTAATTATATGTTCGATGGTAATGATCTCTAAAAAATTACATCCTTTTCCAAATGATTCCATTTTATTTTACAAAGACCATAAATCATTCAAAAAGTTCCCTAAATGTGGTGTAGATTGATACAATAAAAATAAATCAAGTCATTCAAATGTTGTATGGTACTCTCCTATCATAACATGTTTTAGAATAAAATATAGATGTGCAGAAGACAATATATATGTTCAGAAGCCATGAGAAAATTTACATGTAATGCAGAGACAAGAATTAAATATTGGAAGCTATGTTATCTGGAAGATTCACATTAGTTGAAGAAAATTAATTATGAGTATCCTGAATTCTAAAATGAGATAAAAACATTCATCTTGCATTATATATATGTTGAATAAATCTTTTTTTTGTAAATATTATTACTCATATTACACAGCCCTTCATGTTGGTAAATTATAACTTTTAATCATGGTTATACATAAAGCATAAATACATCATGTTATATTTTTTTATATTTGGACGAAAGCAACCGGGTAATGATATTGATGTATTTTTTGGATACATTGATCATATATCAAAAATTTATGTTGTATATAGGTTTTAAATTGTATGATTCTCATAGAAGTGAAGAATTTACATTGATTTCCATGTTGTACAGGACGATAAATGACTTCTCTTCTTATGGAAATTTATTAGACAAAATAATTAAAAGAATGTTGGGGTGTTCCATTTGCTGATAATTCACACACTTAGTTTGGTTGAAAAATTCCTCCAAGATTTTTTTAGGACATCATAAATGTTTACCTCAAGGACATAAATGATTATCCTAGAAAATAGATTTTGATGGAACTACCAAAAAAGGTACAACACCATCTCTTCTAACCGGTGATCAACTATTCAATAAATTAAATGGTAATGAAACTATTTTTGAAAACCATTTTTTAAAACCCATACGATATTGGGTTGGAAGAAGAGATCAATTTTAATTCAATTACCATATGAGATATTTTTTTACATCAAAAAATTTCTTGATTTCATGAATATAGAAAACAAAATATCTTATATTATAGTAAATAATTTATAGGATGGTTTCAAGATCAAATTTAGAATGAGTTATCTAAAAAACCAAATTCAATTATCGAATGAATTTGATGGATAGACAGGGGACTAAAAGAAAATGTTATATTTTACATAGGTTTTGTAATCAATGGTTACACATTCTATAAAAAGGTACATGATGACTGTAGTGTGATGTAAGATAGTGGAGTTATGATTTTGTTGGTAGAGGTTCACATATCCAGTTCCAAGGTTAGATATCCAATTTATGTGAATATATCATATTTTTTACATCATGAAATAGATAAACGAGTTAGATTATACAAAATTTTAAGTGATAATTTTTTGATGCAAATAGTTTAACAATATGATTATAGTGAAATTTGATGAAATGGGATTCATGAAAGTTAATTTCATTATAAAAGGGTAAAAGTACAAGCTATTCATAATGATATCCCAAGAAGATATAGTGTTTTATGGCTTAGATTTAGAAAAATAGAATTGTTCTATTATCCATATGGAGAATAAAACAACTATTGGGTAATATAAAATTTAAATCAAGGATGAACCTTGCATTGGGAGATCCTAATAAGTTCATTCCAATCCTAATGTAGACAATTTATTATAAATTTTAGGGGGGCACAAAGAGGGGATTTAGATTTTTCATAGAGGATCCAAATCCTTTCAACATTTTAAAAAATTTAATATATTTCAATGAGAAGGTTGATATATTTTTTTTAGTATAATATGATTTTCCTCAAAATATAATCTTCTATCTACTAAATTAATATAATAAAAATTTAATGTTTGACTCCTCGTGTAGAAAAAATGTCGTATGTATAGGATGATGTTACCATACTCAAGTAAGAGTAGACTGTTGATGCTGAAACTACAAAATTAATAGGGGATCAACAACATGTCGATGAAAAAAAGTCCAACACGACATCAATGTTTGGAATAAAATTATGAATGCAATAATTAAGGGTATAAAATTTTATATTGGTTAGAATCAACACTGAAACCTTATTGACCCAAAACAATTCAATTTTATTAGGTTTTTTGGGGTCACAATGAGGATGAGGGTTCATATTGATATAGATTCATAGTGCCATGTCAATCCTATAATGAAGTAAACCCTTTGGGAATATATAATAGTAATGTTACGATATAATTTATCTATTTTAATGAAAAATTATACAACTTAAAATTTATTTATGTTTCCTTATTCCATGAAAAGTTTATTTATTTTAGAATATTTCTATAAAAAATATTTCTTAATGGCCAATAGAATATAACATTGAGGCTTCGACACTCTTATTACCACGTTAAATCTTCGGGATACTGAGTGAATATTAAATTCCCACACACTATTTAGTTATTCACAAATTATAACGTAAGAAACATGGAATGCATTCATAAATTGACTCAATGAGAATTTATTTCAGGTGCATTAAAGTTGATAATATATTATTGGACTTTATGTAATTTATCCAATTTTATTCAAAATTATTAATGTATAAAATATAAAAAGAGTTATAAAAATAAAAAACCTGAATCATAACTAATGTACCCATGTCCCAATGAAAAGATGGTGTACTTTTACCTATATAAGAAATGGGTATGTATTTTAAATAAATAATAAAAGTATTTTGTGATTTGAAACAACAAATTATCCTTTTTTTCTATGAATAATGACAAATCCAAATCTGAAGCCACTTCCATCCCACATCATGTGTCGTGGAAGGAGGGTTGCATAAATAAAGAGGGTTAACTAGTTGATGAAAAAACCAATGAAAATTTTAAACATGTGTATGTATGATATAATAGTAATTCATTGTGTTTTATAGTAGTATTACACAAAAATAACTATTTTTGTTTGTATGTAATTTATATATTTTTGAAGGAAGAATCGGCATTGAACATAAATAAAGAGAAACTACTTTTAGTATCTTTTAAGTGGTTGAAAAAATATGGCCATATAATAGGATTAGATTTTAGAGTGTCCCCATGAAAATATTTTTAGAAGACAATTCCACAAGAAGATGCATATAATATAACGAAAAAAATTCAGGAAAAATAGGATTCAATAAAATGTATTATTATATGCTCAGGTTTGGTAGACCAATATATGTGAAAGGAACGAAATGAGCTGGTGGTGGAACATAGATCCGCACATAGAGAACCAAATGACCCTACTAGCTTTGAGGCTAGTCACTCTCATCAACTACATACATTACCTAAGGTAATAATTTTTTTCTTTAATTATTATTTTTAATTTGAATCAAACAACAATTCATACCATTATTTTATAATAATTTATTTAGGGTACAGTTTAAGTGATTTATATATGTGAACACCCAAATATTACCTTATTTTAAGTTGCAGGGTGTATAATAATCCTGGATAAAAATATACAATAAATAACTCCTAATGTACTTCATGAGATAGGGGATTTCGATTCCTAAGGAGATGAGCATTCTGTTTCATCTTCCACTTGATGATCCAAATATTACAATAATCAATGATGTTATTTGAAATTAAATACAATGGCTCTAAAATCATATAAAAGTACATTATGATATGACTTTAATAGATTTTTTGTTTTGAAAAACATGTAATTTTTGATGAAAAAATGTCTATAGTGAGGTATGGTATTACTGAAGGATAATGGGATGTGGAAATGGACGGTTGAATATTGACAATATATTGAGTCAAATAGGAAATAAAAAGTACCTTACAGGTGTACCATATCTCTTGTAGTTCCACAAAAATATTTATTATCATTTTAAATTCATCCAGATTCCATATTTAAAGATACAAATATGTCCTACATTCAATATGAATAAGAATTATGTGGAAAATTCATGAAAGCTGTATTTGGTCCTGTGAGTATAAATGTGATTCTCCAGTTTGAATGGTTGGGAGTCTTAATTCTGAATACATACACAAGGAAAATTTTCATTATACATCTTTCCAAAAAATGATATAATATGTTCATTAATGTTTATAACTATTCATATTTTTTTAGGTGTTTATGTTACTCATATATAAATGGGAAACCATGAGATTCAAAATACAGATTTGTTAATCCCTCTATCATTTATAAAAAAAATTGGATAAGGAATTTATTCAGAAGAATGGAGATGAGTTATATGATGTGTTTGAGAAAAATAATAGATGACAGACACTTTATGATGCCAATAATGCATGGGTAAAACTTTATAATCTAATCACATAAAATATATTTTTATTTTTTTCCATTTAATTTTTTTTTCTGATTTAGGAATCACTGGATGCAAATTTTAGTCAATATAGATACCCAAAATATTAATTATTAGGATCCAATTCATGAATATGAAAAAAACAACCAAATAATATGTTTATTATGAATTTTTAATACATTGTAATCAATATTGTATAGATAAATATCCAATTATAATTTTTATTCTTTGTTTTATTAATAATTTCTCTATGATAGAATGACCTCTAAATATAGGCTACATTATGGAATAATGTTTGTGATATAACAGAAAGAGCATGTGTATTACTTAAAATGAAAATAGATTAAGATATCTATATATAAATATATAACTATAAAACCATGTTTCATAACAATTTACTTATTTTAGTAAATTTTCCCACAGTGTCTCGAGCATGATAATACAAATGATTGTTGATATTATATTTCATAATTAATGGGAGAGATTATAAATAATAAAAATACCAGCATCCTCGAAGAGGTAATTTCCAATGTTAATTTCAGTTCTATTAAAAATGTTTATTTATCATTTCATTTCCTATATTTTTTCAGTACTAAAAAGATTTCTAACAACCTTCATACTCAAAAGAAGAATAAATTTTTTAGAGATGAGTTGGTATCATAATTGTTTTCAGAATCATTTTTTATAACAAATTTTGGTGATTACCTACTATTTTTGTGATATAGTATAGGATATAACCACAGAAATATATTTGGGGTTTGAAGAATTATTATTATAATTATTAAATATTTATTTTTATCTGTTTCTACAGTAGAAGTACAGTGGAAGAAACTAATTTTTTTAGAAGTAATAGAGTGCAAACAATAATTTTTTTTTCAATGGGAGAGGTAGAGGTGGAGAATGAAGCAAATTCCATTGCAGAGGAAAAGGTAGAGACTAAGTCAGAGACCAAGCCAGAGGGGGAGACGAAGTGTTGGCATGAAAAAAATGAAATTTTGGGTAAATGGATTATAATTGGGATCATACAGAGGTTTTGTTTGATAATATTTGTTGAAAAGTTTTCACAACAATTTTCACATAATAAAAGAGTTGTTGGGATAGTATTTTAGGTTTCATATTAAAAATTGTATTTTTACTAAAAGTTTAATTGATTTTGTACAAGAATTTATGTTGAATATTTTTCAATAAACAAAACAAAAACAACTTATTTTTTCAAAATAATTATCATTGGGTATAATTTATAATAGAAAATTCCATGTACTACCTAATCATATTGAGATGTGAATGAAAACCCTCACTAAGAACAAACTGAACAACAAAAAAATAGATGCAGTTTCTTAATCATGGATTATTTACAATGAATGAAAGTGTATTAGTAGCATAAAATATCCATAATAATAACTTGTGTAATATTATTATACCGAAATTTCCCCTAAAAATGTTGGGATTCATAATCAATAATTTCTGTAATTGTGGGAATATAAATTTAATTAGAAATCACATTACTGGAATATTTGAAATAAAATATGTGAAAAATAATGCATGAATGCATACAAATTCATATTGAAGGAAAATTCCTCACGCTATGTGAAAAATCAATTCATTATCTTAAATATAATGATCTATCACATGCGTAAAATAGATCTAACTTTTTATATGTAAAGAGGAAAAATGTAAAGAAAAAAAATTATTCAACATTACAATGATAAGAAATTAAAAATGTTGGCATATTCAAACCATAGAGAAACAATACATCTATTAATTAGTTGATAAAAATTTCACTTTATGGTCATAAAACACCAATCCAACCATCAAATAAGTATATAATCTAGATCACATTTTTGAATAAATGTGTTTGTAAAAAACTGAATCTAGATTGTGTATAAGATAAATATTGGCGGACAACCAGCATTGAGAGATAATGGTCATTGGGGAAGGATAGTATCAAAGGAAACATGTTATCAAGTTAAAACAACCCTCTTTATAATGAAATCCCTGAAGATTAAAAACATCCTTCAAATGAAATCATGATTCTCTAAAAATCCAAATAAACACCCCCATGATCAAAATGATAGTAGATTGATCCATAAACGATAAAAAATAACTAAATACATGATTTCATTAACAGAATAAGGAATTTTTTTAAAATAATAATACAATGGTTTCACTTTTCTAGGTGGTGGAATTATTTGCGCTATTTGATCATAAATTGGATATAAGATATAATATCATAAATTCTTGTGAAATCCATTAAATTAACACATTAGGTTTACATTAATTAAATGGATTTACTAAAATTGATTATTTTTAATACAAATGATATGAAATTATATCATCCCACCATTATATCAAAAAAATAATCACAATAAACACATGAGTATAGGTGCTTGTCCTATCCTTATTGTGCACATATATAGTCTTATTCATGAGATCACCATAAAAACTGGGTCCATAGATTGATCATTAATATGCATGTTAACATTCCTTATGTAATATGATACATTTTCACAAGCTTATAAATGAAAAAATAATCATCATTATCAATAAAAAATAATTGAGAATATAGATATTCCCATTTTAATCAACAAAAAATGATGATTTTATGGTGGAGTTTATCATCACCTAGAATATTGAAAAGGATATTATAATATACATCACAATACAAGAAGACTTAATGGATTATATAGATTTTAGTGTCATTTGGATTCAAATAAGAAAGAATATATATTGTTTTTGTTTTAAACCAACCCAAAAGGATAAATGTTTTATGGGAATTTTGTGTAATACATTAATGTAATGTTATTTTAACATGGTTAAATATGTTATGTTTTATGTATTGGTATTATAAAATAGTTAATGTTAGGGTCGTGTAAGATTACCTAAATTCCTTGAATTTTAGTTTCATATGATCATGAATAATTATATTATAGTTTAATGATATATAACTTTAAAAAATTTCCTTTTGGTTGATTTTATCATCATTTTTATAATCTTTTGTTAATTTCCTCATCATTTTTATTTAGTAATTTTTTCTTAAATTTCACAGAGATCCAAAAGAAATGATTTTTTTGAACAAGGATGAGTCACTCCTTTACTATGATCATGAAAAGGTGAATTACTACTACATATTTAGTTCATTTTGTCATAATTTTATCATAATCTTTTTAAGTTAATTTTATTATCATTTTTTTCAAATAATTATTTTTTCCAAATATCTTTTGGGAAGTCAAATTGTTCCTTCAACCATCTGCATCACACAAAAAAAATAGAGAACATGTTTCATTTTTATGGGGTATTTTAGGCCGCATGGTATTCTGTCATCTATCCAAATGGAACACTTTTCCCATTTCATTCTTTGTGGTGATGGTGGGAATAAAAAAACACATCACATACTCAGTCAACCTCACTTAAATCTATTAAAAAATGTTCTCATTAAAAATCAAAATGTATGTTTTTTTTCCATAATTTATATTTTAGTTCAAAAAAGAAATTTCATACTCAAAACGGATCAAATGTATTCCCCAAGATCTAAAATACCTTTACATATAACTGTATTTTAACAATGAGATTTAGTGACTTATCATCGAACATGGTTGGTTGGTTATTTCCAAATATTTCAAAAAATTATTCTCTTTTATAGGATTTCAAATCTTGATGTTTTCAAAACAAAATAATTATTGATAGATGTAATGTACCATATATACCTTTAATATACTTATTTTAGTATTACTCGCATAAAAATTATTCTCTTATAAATGGGGATACTTTTAATGAGCTGGGGTGGTCTGTTTAAAGTCACTCATGCTCATGAGAGATTGTTCATTGAGGCTACAACTTAGATAATGACAATAATGAAATTGGTCAAGAATGTATACAACCATCATGAAATGATAAATTCATACTACATATTTAATTAACGTTGTAATCAATTAGTATAATATTTTTAAATTAGTTTCCATATCATTTTTATATAATACTTATTTATTTATTTTCACATATGTTATTTGAAATTGATTTTTTCATTTAAACTATCTCCATTAAGGTATAAAAGATAGAATATATTTATTTTTGGTGGAAGAGGAAACCATTTGATGCCTGAGATGTTAAGGTTTTTAGGGATCATGGAGTTTATCTTCCATCAAAATGGAACATGTTCACTCCTTTTTAGATTTTTACATATATTTGAAAGAAAGAAGAACACCATATACTCAATCGTCCACACCTCAATCTGATACATAGTGTTCTTGATATGACTCATACTATATGTTTTTAGTTTATAATTTTCTTTTTAATTCCAAACACTCATCACTTACTCAAAACTAGGAAAATTCATTAACATTGTTTTTTTAATTTATTAAAATAATACATATATCATTTTTTACATGTATGAATTTGACGCACCTCATTCGGATGCTCGATGTGCCTAGTATGACATAGACTATGTTTTTATTTAAATTTGTCATTAATATTAGTAAAAAGGAAAAATGACATTAAAAAAAACAAGCCTAATAGCTTGTATTATCTTGATAATTTGTGAAAATTATTCATAATTAATTTTTGATGTGTAGGAATTAGTGTAACATGTACCTGTAAAATGATGTGGCCAACATAGCTCAAGATGCATGTTTCTAGTTTAAAAGGGCATTTAAGTAATAAAGTAATGTCACGTTCTCAAAATTTAGAAAACATGATAATATTGATTTTATACAATAGGAAAAAAATAAATAATATATTTGGGACATGTTGGAATCATCAACACCTCAATCATACACATAGTGTGACCAACATGACTACTAGTGTCTCTTTTTGTTTAAAATTGACTTTAATTTTAGTAAAAAAATAACTCACATACTCAAAAATGAAAAAAACATTCTAATAGTTTTGATACATTTAGAATATGATCTTTATACCCATTTTAATTTTTCAGAATTAGCCTCACCTAAATATGATACACGATGTTCCCATTATGACTTAATGTTTCCACTGTCGGTTTTAAATTGAAATTTTTGATCAAAAAATGTTTATCATTGAGAACTAAGAAAAGACACTAGGATTGTTTTTGATAATTTATCCCAATTATTAATAATTCATATTTTATGTGTAGGAATTAGTCTCACAAAAAACAAATACATTATGTGAAATTTTTGAGTCAAATATTTTGCTTCCAGTTTCAAATGACATTTTAGTGAAAAAAAGAAAGTGTTTTACCCACAATTGAACAAATGTATTATTATTATTTTTATACTAAAGTGAAATTATCCATAATTAATTTGGTACATTTAATAATTAGTCAAACCTTAATCAGATGCATGGTGTGACTTGTATTACTCCATGGGTGTCTTTTTATTTAAAATTACCAGTATTTTTAATAAAAAATACAACTCACCTACTCAAAATCATGTAGACACATTCATATTGTTTTTAAAATTTTGGAAACTATCACACAAGTCATTTGGTATGTGTAGGAATCAACTTGACCTCCGTACAATACATGATGTGTAGGTATGACTTAAAGTGTCCATTATCAATTTAAAATTAAAATTTTAGTTCACAAATTTAAAGTCATTGAAATCCATGAAAAACGATCAGATTATAATTATAATTTGAGAAAAAAATTCATAATTGATTTTTTATGTGTAGGAATCTATCTCACATTAAACGGACACGTGATGTGACCGATATGACTGAAAGTAAATGTTTCTAGTTTAAAATGAAAATTTAGTTAAAAAAATAAATGTGATGTACTAATAATTGATAAAACATATTCAGATTATGTTGATACATTAGGAAAACTATTCATATGTCATTTGGTATGTGTAGGAATCATCTTCACCTCAAACAGATGCATGGTGTGATATGTATGACTCTAAGTGAATTTTTTATTTAAAATCGACATTAATTTTAGTAAAAATGATAAATAAGAAACTAAAACCAAATAAAATACATTTTCATTGATTTGATACTTCAAGAAATAATAAAAAATTGGTTTTTAATTTTTAGGAATCATTCTCAACTCAATATAATCAGGATGGTCCTGGTATGACTCAATGTGTTTGTTATCAGTTTAAAATTGACATTTTAGTTCAAATAGTGTCACTCACTGAAAACTGAGCAAACACACTCCGATTTTCTTGATAATCTAATAAAAAAATTCATAATTATTTTTTATGTATAGGAATTATTCCCAAATCAAACCAACACATGATTTTATTGATATGGCTCAAATTATTAGTTTCATGTTTAAAATGACATTTTAGTAAAAAAAACACAAGTAACATATTCAAAACCAATCAAACACATTCAGATAATTTTTATACATTAATAAAAAAATCCATGACTCATTTAGGATGTGTAGAAATGGTCCACACTTCAATCTGAAAGATGGTGTGATTAGTATGAATCTAAGTGCATCTTTAAATTTAAAATAGATAGTAAATTTAGTGAAAAAGAAAACTAACATAATCAAAACCAATAAAATGACATAGAATTATTTTGAAACATTTAGAAAATATCCAAAAATATTTTTTTACAATTAGGAATCATCCTCACCTCAATCAGATACACAATGTTCCCTGTATGACTCAAAGTGTCCATTATTAGCTTAAAATGGACAGTTTAGTTCAAAACGTTGCACTCACAAAAAATTGAAAACACACACTCATATTGCCTTCATAATTTATTAAAATTATTCTTTTACCATTTTATAAAAGTAGGAATCAGACTCACATAAAATCTTCACACGATGTGACTGGTATGACTTATAATGTGTGTTTCCCGTTTAAAATGTCATTTTAGAAAAAAGGGAATTGAAATTATCAAAACTAATAAAAATAATTCTACTTGTTTGGATATAATATTAAAATGATCCTTAATTCATTGAGGACATGTTATAATCAACTATAGATCAATCTAACACATTGTGTGACTAGTCTTACTCTAAATGCTTCTTTTTATTTAAAATTGATAATAATTTTAATGAAGAAGACAAATGACCTACTCAAAACTGATCAAAAAAGTATGTATTGATTTCATACATTAGGAAAATTATCCATAATTCATTTTGGATATTTTGGAATTATAGGCAGCTCATTCTGATATATGATGTTCCTGGAATGACCCAATGTGTCTAATATTAGTTTAAAATTTCCATTTTAGTTAAAAATGTATTACTCATTGAAAACAATTTAAACGTGATCATATTGTCTTGATAATTTTTTAACATGAAACATACGTATTTTTTTATGTGTAGGAATCAGTCTCACTTTGAAATGATACACTATGTGATCGGTATGACTCAATGTGTGTGTTTGTAGATTAAATTGACAATTTAGTAAACATGACAAGCGACATACTCAAAAATGGGAAAAATATTCAGATTTTTTGGATAATTTAAGAAAATGTTCCATATGTAATTTTGAACATTAGGGAATCATCCTTACCTCAATATGATGCATAGTGTGACTTGTATGACTCCAAGTGCATCTTTTTAATTAAAATTGGCATTAATTTTAGTATAAATGACAACTGATCTATTCAAAATTGGGAAAATACATTTTTATAATATTTATACATTAATAAACTGATCTATTAGTCATTTTTTACATTTATGAATCAGCCTCACCCAAATATGTTACATGATTTGCTCGTTATGACTCAAAGTGTATGTTATTAGTTTAAAATTAACATTTCAGTTCATAAGTTTCCACTCTTTAAAAGTAGAATAACATTATTAGTTTTTCATGATAATTTATAGAAATGATTTATAATTCATTTCCAAGGTATAAAAATAATTCTCATGTAAAACCAACACATTATGTGACCTATATGACTCAAAGTATGTGTTTCGAATTTAAAACGACACATTTGTAAAAAAGACAAGAAATATACTCAAAATAGAGGAAACACATTTGGATTGTTTGAACAGTTTTATTAAATAATCCATAAGTCATTCAGGACATGTGGTAATCATTAACACATCAATTTGACTCATCGTGGGATTGGTATGACTAAAAGTGATTATTTTTATTGAAAATTTCCATTAATTTTACTAAAAAAGAAAAATGGGCTACTCAAAACAAAAAAAATGCATTTGGATAGTTTCGATACTTTAGTAAAAATATCCATATGTTAGTTGGGATGTGTATGAATCATCTAAACCTCAATCGGATACCCAGAATTTTCATTATTACTCAAAGTTTCCTTTATTAGTTTAAAATTAACATTTTAGATAAAAAACTTCCACTCACTGAAAACCAAAAAAATACACTCATGTAGTATTGATAATTTCATAAAAAGATTCATAGTTAATTTTGACTCCTAGGAATTAGTCTCACATAAACTGACACATGATGTGACCAGTATGACTCAAAGTTCATATTTCTAGTTTAAAATGACATCTTCCATATAAATAAAATTAATTCACTAAAAACTGATCAAATACATTCTGATTTTTTTATACATTGGAATGACAATCCATTGGTCATTTCATATGTGTAGGAATCAACTACACCTTGATATGATGCATTGTGTGACTAGTATTACTCCATGTTTACTTTCTATTTAAAATTGACATTAATTTTAGTGAAAAGGACAATAGACATACTTGAGACAAAAAAACATTCAGATTGTTTTTTACTTTATGAAAATGACTTATAAGTCATTTTTGATTTATATAAATCATACACCCATCAGTTTGATATATGTTGTACCCTGTATGACACAAATTTTATTTTATCAGTTTAAAATCAACATTTTAGTTTATGAATTTTCACTCAATTACAACCATGAAAACTCACATGTATTTGATTTATAATTGAGGGAAATGATTTATACGTCATTTGTGATGTCTAGTAATTAGTCTCACATAAAACTGACACATGATGTGACTGATATGAATCATATAATTTTAGTACATTTTAAAATGAATTTTTTATAAATATGTCAAGTGACATACTCTAAACAAAGAAAACACAATCAGAATGTTTTAATACATTAGTAAAATGATCCATAAGTCATTTAAGATGTGTACAAATATTCTGAACCTTAATACAATGAATAGTGTGACCAGTATGTCTCCAAGTGAGACTTTTCATATATATGTGTGATTTTAATTTAAAATGTTCATCACATCGCCAAAACCAAGAAAATGATCATAGCTTATTTTCCCCTAATTGTAACTACTATTACATAATTAATTTTGTTATCAATTTTAACTTATACTTATTTAGTTAATTTTCATAGAGATAATTTTCAAGTTGAACAAGAAATTTTATGACGTGCAAGAATCAATCAGAACTCAATCTGATAAACAATGTTCTATATATGACTCAATGTTTAGTTTCAAAAAACCATTTCTGTTTAATTAAATTCATTATAATATAAAAAACATAAGAATTTTTTTCTTATATAGGTGAATTATTTTTCTCAAGCAGGGGTGTATTGTTTGTAAATATCATGATTCATTGGTAGGGGAAAATGAAAAAGAAGAATTTTTGTTTTTGAATGCATGAGTTAATTTTTACTAACTCATGTAATTTTATGAACCAATGTTTGAAATGTCTATAATATAGTGTTTTCATTTATTTCTATTCTAAATTTTATTTCATTTAATCTTTTTATTCTTACCAAATTTATCTTTTTTTGGGTGTTATTTCAAGTGTTATAGTGTGTTGCTATAGCACACTACAATGTGAACCTTAATCAGTGATACAAAAAGAGATGATAAAGGTATCCTTTATCAGTGATAATAAATTTTTTGATAAGCGAAGCCTTTATCATCCCATATAAAAGTGTTGATAAAGGTTCCATTTATTATCACATTTATAGCATTGATACTGGCCTAGGGATTTCACTCATACTTTGATATATTGTGCTTTTATAGTGCTGATAAAGGCCAATTATAGCACTATTAAAGTCATGTTTTGTATTAGTGTAAATGCAATGTACTTACCTGTACAACATAATTCACTCATATCTATTTCATTTGGACTCAGATCATTTCCTATGAGAATCCTACCATGAGTGTTTTCCCACATAGAATGTGATTGTAGACTTTGTAGTGGTTTTTGATATATGATGTGAAATTTTCTTACTATGACACTTCTTCATGAGACTTTTTCTAGATGGTACCAGTTAGGTGAGATCATCATATGATATCTGGGTCCATACTCCCATGTCACACCATGGAATTGGTTCTCCATACATTGCAGGAATTTGAGGACATACCAACAGTTTTCCGAATTGTAGGTTAGAAGCCTATAGGTAAAGGCCAATACCAATGGTTCTTACTAAACTATTGGTTTATAGTAATCATAATTTTACTTTACCCAATCATTCATAGTGAACTGTTGGTATATAGTTATCTCAATAGTTATAAATTGTGGGAATATACTTATTCCTATGGTTTAAACTATTGGTATAGGTATATACTAATGGTTTAGAACAATTGGTTCAAGGATATAAAAATGGTTTTAAAACTATTGGTATAGCTCCCCCCCCCAATTCCAAATAATTTAAACATCCACACACTACCCACAGAACCTGTTGAAAATAAAAAACTACATACACCATCATAAAAATCCAACAAAACCTACATAATCCTTTATAATCATCCCATAGAACATAGAGAAAACAAAAAACCAATAGAATCCTAGATACACTACCAATAGACCCAGTAAAAAAACCAGAAGAACACGTCGCAAGAAAAAGGCCAATAGAACCAACATAAAAACAACAACACCAAAATTCCCATATAGCCATGAAAAGCCACACCATTACCCTACCTTTAGAAACTACCATCATACATACATCAGTAGAAAATATTTAAATAATGATAACATAAGAAACCAATTAATGCATTTAACTAGTAATAACACACATAAAAAATCACATATATTCATTCAGAAAAAATCATAAAACATAAAATGTCTTAAATATTATTCAAAAATAAAATGAATCAATCATTCCCTCATCACCTTCACTATCTTCACCACCATCCTCCCCCTAATCCTCAACATCATCCTCATCCTCATCTTCACTGACACCCACTTCCTTGCCATCATCCTCACCCTCTTCCTCACTGTCATCCTATCCATCACCATCTCTAGGAACATATTCTTCTAGGGAACCACTAAAAATACTACCTAGTTAACTATATAACATATTCATTTTAAGATTATTTTCAACACAAGTTGTGAAAATATCTGGTGGATGTAATGGACATAAAAATTTCATAAACCTCATAAATTGAGTGTTCTCCCTTTGATTCCATTCAGACTCCTGTATAACCATTTTTTTTGCCTTATCATTCTTATCCTCAACCTATCCTTCCCATGAATCGTATTTTTACAACTCGGTGCAACCACAGAAGGAAACAGAAGATATCCAATACTCATTGGGAAAATACTCTTCCCTGGCCAAAAAATTACTTTGCCATGTTTCTCATCTCCCAAAACCTGATGTAAGTGATCATTTGGATCAAATTTCTAAGCTTATAGTGCATCAAGTGCCTTCAAAGCACGCTATTTATAATATAAATAGAAAATTTGGTTATTTTAATAGATATTAAAATTTAATATCAATAATTTAAGACCAACAATTTGCTTCTTTTTTGGTTTGTTTACCGTGATTCTATCTTCTTTCATTCTGGTCAAGAAAAAACATTTTTCCCTTGGAAGAGGACATTAAATATTCAAAGCCTCCCTCTATAACAAAAATGAATGTAGAAAATCATTATTTATAATAAATTACTAATATGTAATTTCATAACTCAAATAAAATGGTCCTTAATTCAAAATGAATCTAAAAAGAAAAAAATATGGTAGATGAATTATATCTGAGTATCAATAAATGGGTTATCAATAGATATAACAAATATATAAGTGAATAGGTCATCATAGTAATAAATAATAATTTTGATGTATGATCCCAATAATTAATTATTATAATAACATTTATTATTATAGAATAAAATAATATTAATGAATGGGTTATCAACTCTCTAATCATGAATGTAAGATAAAATAATTATGTTATGGTATGATTTAATAATACATATTACATCCCCTAAATTAAAATTTTGATATTTTATATTTATTACTTGAGTTTCTTTGATATGATGATATCGGTGAAATTTTGTTTCTCCATCACATGAGGTCCTTGTGTTCTTTAGAACCCTTCTTTCAATTATTTTCATCCAAATCAAGACTAAAAGAATTATTTTACATTTCATGTTTCAAATTGTGCCATTATAAAGTTCTAAATGAGAGTTACGATCATGATCCTCCTCAAAAAAATAATTATATAAAAACAAATAATAGTTCACAATAATGACCATAATAAGATATGTATAATTTTTTCTAGAGTTGGGCTATATAGAATCATGATTTACTTTATATAATATTTCAATGATTACTAATGTGTGGGATGAGTGATCCTCTGTCAGGGGTATTGTGTATCAGGGATTATTAAAATGGGATGTGATTTTTATTGTATGGGTGTGAAAGAGATCACATAGATTAACTATTGAATGTGTTATCATCCAATTGAATATTTATGTTGGTGTTAGATTTTTTTCAACACAAGTATATTGATCAATGGGGTATCTTTGGAAAATACAAGTTGGTTACTAGATTTCTAGGGAAATATGATGTTCTATATGTTGACCATGAATCTCATAGGGTGCAAAAAAGAGATTTAGAATATTAAAAATGATAATGTCATGAAGATTCCTAGATATGAAATACATGTTAGAATATTCAAAATTATTAAATCCTTGTAGATTCACATTGACATGTAATATCTTCTAGGGTGTGTAAATTTGGTAAAGGAATAACAAAAAATGAATCATACATAAGATTTATTATTAAAGAAGCCACACTGAATAATGTAGGCTCAATATATGAAGTGTATATGTAAAGGAAATTAATATGATATGTAATAGTAACCAGAATGATTTTTTATGGTTCATCAATCATTGAAAATCTATTGATAAACCTACAACGTATAGTTTATTATATAAATGATATCATAAAATATAATTGATAAAGTCAGGTGATCAAAAGGATGGTCATACCTTGACTGGTTGGAAAATCATATGTTACATAAGATCTATAATAATATTATGCAATTATACAAGTATATTTTAGTAAGGAATTCTCCCCTTATCACATAACTGAAATCAATACATCTTCTTGTGGTAAGGATGGACATTATATTAAGAGGATTAGGATGATTTTATTATTTTATTCTATTTAATGATTTATAATCAATGAATTACTTGATCACAAATTATCTAGATTGGAGATTGAGATGATTTGGTGTATCATGTAGTGACATGGTTCTATTGGTGTGTGTATGAGTTTGAGTTTGAGGTTTTAGAAGAACATTAGCATAACACAATGATGATATTTACCATGTTGTAAAGAATACAAGTAAATATTTTTTATATTTATAATAATAGATACCATGTGATAGAAATATTATAATTTAATGGATAGGTATGATATGTATTTTAAGGAGTTTATTAGAAAAAACATCAGAATCATATTTAAATAAAAATCACTGGTGAGGAAAAAATGGAAAATTCTTAGATAATAGTAAAATTGTAGTTATTGAAAATGGAAATCTATATATTTCCATATTTTTATTTAATGGTGATTTCCAACAATATAAAATATAGGAGATAAAGAGAGTAAAATGAGATATCACATAGAAAAGGCATTCCTATTTGAATATAAGAATATGACTGATGTAAAATTTGTAACTCCTTGAAGATCATTCCAAAAATTATAGGTTCATTTTCCATGAAGGATTATGGAAGGTTATTCTATAATTATAGGGAATATCACAACTAATATGTGTGAGAGACAAACATGGAGATCAGGGAGATTCCAAATATATATAGTGAACCAACAAAAATAGTGATATTATATTTTTATTGGAATGAATTCCAAATATGAGTTCCTTTCAAGTAGTACTGAGTTTCTTACTTGCTTTCACTTGTGGTCCATCATCTTAGTTTGACCTAGAGGAAAGACGTATTTTGTATCATCATTCTTTTTTTATTTACTCCTGAAGATTCCTAAAAAAATAATTTTCAATAATACAAAGAAATTATTAATGAAAATCAATGTAATTTTAATTTACTAACCTCAAATTCAATTAATACCCTCTACTAGGTAATTTTCCAATGATAAATCATTTACTGGTAATATTCTTCTAGACCATCACTCATGATAGGTGTGTCTTGTAATCCATACCATTTCTTGAACTCCATCCCATGTACAACTCATTCATTTAGCCTTTTCCAATCTCACCTAATTCCATTAGTAATTCTGGCCTCGTAGCCACCCCACTGAGAAAATTAAAACGAATCTCATACCAAAATATTAATTCATATAAATAAAATAATAATAAACATTAAATCCAAAAAAATTACACATTTTGTTTCCATGTTTTTTCCTTTACCTCATTTGGAAGGTTTCTCTAGGAAAGTGTTCTAGTTGAAATGATGTTAGAGTATTTGGAAAGCATCGCCAAAAAAGTCCTATATTCCGTCCCTATTTTTCCAAACATTTGGTTTTATTCTTCATACTCCACCATTATTTGTGTGTGGTATTTCAACACTACACGAAGGCATGTATGCCCACTTCGCATATCAAAATATCTAACTATTAAATAAGAAAAATAAAAATTATCTCAGTATATATTATAATTAAAATAAATCGTTGGAAAAAAATTTATATGGTTATATGAATATAAAAGAGGATGAATGATCAGTTAGTGCCACTGGATCCCCTCACTCTGATGAAACATAAACCTATATAGATATATTTGGTCCTGATGTATTTTTTATAGGCTTGTAATGTGTCAGAAAATGACTCTAAGAAGAAGGAATATGAAAGACATGGGAGATGGAAGTAAAAGGAAAAAAATATTTCATATATGGTGTTAAGAAAAATCCTAATATAGATGAGGAGTAGAAATAATCATAAAATAAGGAAAATATATAAGAGGATGATCATATGAAAATGGTGTTGAAAACATTGGTGGATTAAATATCTCTAGTGTATTTAACGAAGTTGTAGGATCAGAATGTTTAGTAGATGGTCTGTTAGGGGGAGGGATGGGGTTTGATCAGCTACGTCGAATGGATAACCTAGCTCTAGTACCATCCCCCTCTCCCCCCTCATATCATTAGCCTGAGAACTAAAACCACTAGGATGTTCAGAGAATAACTAGAACATAGGTGGTGGATACTAATTAAAATTTATAAGCAATATTAATCACATGACATTATATGTTATTTATATAAATATTTTAAATAAAATAACCACAACGGGAACTAATGAAGGGGAACCCATCAGGCTCATTCTATACTTGTTTTCTCTCATTCATTTTCTTTGTATCTCCTTAGGGATTTTTGTTTTCTGCATTTGAAAAGAAAATATACAGTTAAGAACAAATTCATAACTAATGTGTAACAGAAACAAGAAATAAGATAATACATAAATTAATTAAGGAATACCACATATCAAACCAAATACATGATACGTAGTGATATATCAAAAAAATTATCTAGACGGAATGACATCAAAACATTAGACATGTCATTGGAAAAACAATACATTAAAATTAGCATGTTTGTCATGTGTATGATATATTTTTCTTATATTTTCAATTCTATCCAATTCAATTTTGGGTAGGAAATTTGGTTCATTTTGGTCAATTGATTAGGTTATTAGCCTGTTTTTATTTTTCATAGGTAATTTGGTTAATTATTGTCAATTTATTATGTGATTTTTCTATTTTTATTTATCTTAGGTCATTTTTTTATATTTTGGGTTCGGTAATTATCCTATAGTTTTTTTAATGTAATTATTTTCATTGGTTTTAATTTTCATATAAATTATATTAAAATTACCAATTCAATTCATCTTGTTTTTTTTTCAATTTTATTTCTTTAGTTTTTTTGTCTTATTAGATTTTAATATAGTTCAATTAAATATTATAAAATGTAACTCTAAGAAAACTTCAAACAATAAATATGGACAATTCCCATGAAGTTCAAGTTGGATACAATATATTTGTAATCAATAGTAACTCAATCTATATAGCACCAACAATAAAAATTGAATTCAGGATAAACCAAAATAACTGAGAACATAGATAGATGATTTTATATATTTCCCACCTCAACTTCATCTTTACAATCAAATTTTACAATTGATGTATCGGTGTCATAGAAAGTATTAAATTGATCGAGGCCAATTGAAGAAAGGATGGTGTGAATTCCATCATCAATATTATCAAAAATATATCTTGGGACTAATTCAATAATGACACTAAATTCAGGTCCAAGATGATATTTCACATAAAAACACGCTTCTCTATTAATTCCAATACATATGGTTCATCGCTAGAAATATTTTGAGTCATGTCAATAACTCGAGTTTTTAATCATCAATAAATTTATCATTCCCCTTCATTGAATCAACCCACTAGAATTTCATCATAGTGACTCAACCATGGGATTAATAATCTAATATTCTTATTTTCTCAGTGAATCCATTATAATATATATTTTCAAATTATGTTCTACTATCTGATACACTGGCATAACAGTAAGTTGTGGAAATTACCATAACACCATCATGTTTTGTTTTCATGTTCCTTTCTCATTCTGTGATAATAAATATGTACCCATTGATCACAATTGATCTTCAATGAAGAACCATGGAGTTATAAAAAAAAATAAAAATCTCTCAGTTCCATAGAGGCAGAGTCATCACACAAAATCAATACCTGAAATATGATTGAATATTAAACATAATTCAAAATTCTTTTTATTAATTTATTACAACAATATCTATACCTTCAATTTCATCCAAGAAGAAAAGAATTTTCTATTAAATGTCTATCTCTTTATCAAAGAAAAAGAATAATTATTTCTATTTATCATTTGTTTTTAGTATGTACCAAAAAATATAAATTATTTAACATATATTTAAATATATATGAGATGACATAAAATATACATTTTTAATTTACTTGATGTAGTAATAAAAAAAAATCACATTTAAACAAAATTGTGCAATGTGTCATCTCCCACCCCCAAGGGTTAATGTGTTCAATGTATATGATCCAAGAATTTTCCCCATTTAGGGAAGTGATGGAAAACTAGGTTCGATTTTATCATAAAATTATTCTTCATTTCCCATCAGTCTATTATTTATCCTAGTAGTATCAGAAAAATACGCTAAATTGAAATCCATACATTCTTCATCCATGTATCCAGTCATTATAAAACATTCAAGATGATTTCTATTCTGTAAATAATCCTTTAGTGTGTAAAAGTTTATTTTAGTTGGATATATCCAATGAAAATAAATATGTCCCTTGGGAAGTATTTTAGTTGGAATATGGATAATTGGATGTAGTATTCACATAAAAAATTATAGAGTAAATAATTTTGACTAATTAAGAAAAAAGTTAATGGTTCCTCTGTGAACATTTTTTTCAAGAAATACATCAAAAACTTATTATCACAAAGATATAGAAATAAATGTAACAAATGAATAACTGACACCATTCCATTATTTGATAGAAGATGAATGATTTCTATAGGAATCAACTCATGTAGAATGATGTGATAATCATAATTCATCAATGATTTCAACATAAACATTATTCTATTGACCCATTTTTACATGTTTCTTAAATAGAAATTAAGAAATTTAATAGTCTCTTTTACTTTAAGAAATTGATTTCTTTTACAACTTTCATCACGTAAGAATCATAACGAACAATCCATTTATTTTCACTGATACACACAGGATGCAATTCTAGTCTGAAGCACTAAACTTACAAGTCATGCCAATGATGAAAATCGTTTTTATCATTCCCTTAAAATTAATAAGGATTGAAAAAATCATTTCACATATTTTATTCTCCGTCTAAATTTTTTCGATGAAATGATGCATCAAATTGGTTTACCGATAAGGTAACTTAAAGAAGACACTTCTCATCTTCCAATTGTAATAGGTTTTTGTGGAAACATTCTTCCTCTTTCAAGTTTTTATACAAACCTTCCTAAATTAAAAAAACAAAATCTCTCAATTCATTAAGAACATCAGTTCTAGACACAAGGTGAGTGAATTGTCATTATACATGTTATTTTCAAATCTTCAATGATTATTCCTAAATGGATGATTCCTTGGAACAGATTTTCAATGTCCTATAAAACAAATACCAAAGTGGTATTTCAGTCTTCTAGATCATGTATTATTCATTCAAACAAGATATTATAGTTTTCTCTTTGTGGTCCATCTAGACATTAGTGCATAAGCAAGAAAACCATTGATCATCCTCATAAGAGAAACACACATCTGAAATATGTCTTTTGAACATGCATTGTATGTGTTCAGGCCCAAATTACAAATATTTTTAAACTCATTTATTAAAGGTTGAATGTATACATCTATACCATCTTCATGATTTGAGGTCTAGATATGAGTATACTCATGAAAGTGAAAGGTTTTTTCATACAAATCTATAGAGGAAGGTAATAATTTTGTGTGAAATCTAGACATGTTTTTTTGCAACGTAAGAATATTCCAAAATGTATTAAAACCATAAAATTAAAGGCCAAACCTCACATTATGCACATTGGCTGGGAAATCAAGATATTGAGCATCAAATTCCTTCCATGAAAATCCATATGTAGGGTGAACTAACTCTTTATTATTCTTATTTCTCTTAGTATCATTCCATCACATTTTTTTTATATTTCCTTAGGCATGAAATGATTTTAGAGTCTAGGGATCAATATAAAGTTCCACATTACATTATGTGGAACAGGGGATGGTGTTCCATTTGTATTTGTATTCCATCGGGTTGTTCTATATTTTATAAAATCATTGTGTTCAGTAATATCCTCCGAGAATATTCTATAATCTCTCGAGCATGCATGAATTTTGTTTTTTTTGTTTAATCCAAGTTCCTCAACTAACTTCCATGAAATATAATGGTTTGAGGGAATAAATGCATAATTTTGAAGTAATTCATTCAAATAGGTAAGAATTTAATCGATTCCATAATCATAAATCCCATACATTATTTTCCTCTAAAATAGTCAGATTAAAAATTATACACTTTCCTTTTACAACATTGTCTATATATTCGAGTTGTGAAAGAATCATTAAATTTTTTCACACATTCAAAATCATCATTTTCATTGTAAGAATCATGTGTGCTTGTATCATTGTCTTCTTTGGATTTCATTATTTCTTTCTCATGATGAATAATAAATATAAACCTATCATCTAATAAATTCTCTCATCTAGTCCCTTCATTTATATCATGAAAATTTTAAGATTTCATTTTCTCCCCATTGTGATACCACACAAAGTAGTTTTTTTGAAAACCATATTTGGATATATGGTAGGTAATTTCTCTATGAATCAACAAAGGTCTTCCAAAAAAATTATTACATGGGAAACATAAGCAAACACTTTCTATTGTATTGTAAAATAAAATATCATAAAATCTCTCCAACTTGTTTTGAAAGACCCTTGAGATCTGATTGGTTCCATACATTCAACTTCTATCCATACTGTAAAAATTCTTATATAAAATGTCTTAAATGAAACAAAATAAGATTGATGTTCAATCAAAAATATATTTTAATAAATGATAATTGATCACTTTATGTGAAACCATAACTAACACACTAGTCTATATGAGAATCATAATATAAAGGAAAATAAAAAACAATATATATATATATAAATTTTAAAAATATAAAACCATGATATTGAATTCCATTATATCAATGAGCAATAATGTGCCAAATCCATCAATGTTGAAGGCATTATTAGTGAAAAAAATTTATATGGATTATAAATACCCAGGGGTTATATTTAAATAAACTCTAATTTGGTGAGTAAATTGATGAGGCATAAAGGAGCTTCATATAGGTTCCTTAGTGACTCTCCCCTTCAAGTTGGTCTATTTTATGTTCACTTGATTTAGTTTTTTTAGACAATTCAATTTTATTAGCTTCCTCTAAATTCAGTTTAAGTCCAGTTAGGTAAGGTATGTATTTATTGATATGGTCTAGTTTCATTAGGTTAGGGTAGTATATATTTAGTTTAATTGCATCTGATTTTTTTTCAACTTCATATGTTTAAATTCGGAATAGATTGATTCAAAGTGTTTTATTTTTGTTCAAATATGTTCTATTTATTTTTTTTAAAATCAAATATATTTGATTTGTTTTGGAGTTGTTTGATATAGCTCAGTTCAACTTGGTACAAATTGGTTCTATTCAGTTTTTCCATTTCTATTTGAATATGATTAGTTTTGTTCTGGTCGATTTAGTTTGGTTGGGTTTAGATTTTTTATTTGGATTGGTTCCGTGCATACCAATTAGGGTTTTATTTAATATTATTCAATTTAGTTCATTTTTTATAAATACTATATAATTTCATTTAGTTAGGTTAAATTTTGATCAATTATTTTTATTTTAGTTCTGTTTGATGCAATTTAATATAGTTCAGGTATACTCAATTCAACATGGGTCAGATCAAGTCAATTTTATTCAATTATATTGATTTGTTCAAGTTGGTTTGGCTATAATATATATTGGATTTGTTAGTTTAGTTAGGTATCCTTCTGTAAATTTTTGATTGGTTCTGTTCATTTATTTTCAATCCTAGTTATGTTGTTTTGGTACAATTTAGTATGCTTAGGGTCTACTAAATTAATTTCAATTTTGTTTATTTAGTGTCTAATTAGGGATTCATGTTATATTTCACTTATGTTTAGATTTGTTTAGTTCCTTTTTTTGTTTATGTTAGTTAATTTTAGTTATTCTTTTTTTTCAGTTAAGAGTTAATTTTGATCCATCAGGACCCATTTGAGTTAGGTTGAATTGGGTAATATCAAATCATTTTATTTTGGACTAGGCCAGTCTAATTAATTTCAATTCATGTAGGTATGGTTTCTATATGTTTATATATGATTTAATTTTATGTATTTGGTCAGGTCTGGTTAGTGTGGCTGTATATTACATTTTATGTGATATGTTGTGAAATGAGTATTTCATGACAATAAGGGGAGGTGGTATTTCAGAGTATTGTTAATGGTCATTTCATATCATGATTTATATTTTATTTATAAATTATTTTTTGTGTTTTCTAGGGAATTAAATTTATTATTCATGTTTTTGAACTATTTTTAAAATTGCATCTAGATGAGAGATGGAGTATATTATAGAGTATAATATTCAGCTAGAATAATACAAGGAATATTATATGGTTTTGATATAGAAATGACATCTAGAATCATTTTAATGGGAGTTAGGGAATAATATAAATTCTATGGAGGATTCAATTCTTAGGAAGTTATGGGTACATATTTTGAACTTTTAGAATGAAATAGTATTGATAATGTTGTAGATATTTATACTAGAATTATTTTTGATGGTTGATATCTCATTTGTATTAATTGTAATAGATTCATGGAGGTTTAGTGAAGAGAACCAAGGATAACATGTGATTGATATCTAATCACATCTTCCCTAGTGTTTTTTTATCATTCAAAAACTTATTCAACGATATATCTTGACAATAGGATCACTATAATATGTATTTTTCATTCCATAAACCATGATCACATTCGTAAAGCTGAGATATAAAATTCAATCAACACCATATCTAAAGTTAAATCATATAATATGTCACCTATATATAATTACCAAGGATATACCATTATCTAATATCCTCTCAGAAGATATTAGGAAAATGATGTTGGTAATCATAGTAAAGAAAGATCACAACATGTTGCATCATTTATTATCATTCCATACTGATTGTTATGTAAAATTAAAATTTTGGTGATGGAAGATGCATTTAACAAAACAGATTATTTTCACACTACATTATGTTATACATAAGAATATAAAAATTCAGTATATTTATAATCATATTAAAAATAATTTTAATTATAGAGACCATACCATAAGATTCCATGCCACACCATAACCTATTAAAATTAAGGATAATCTAGAGTGATTGATGATTTGATACACCATCAATGAAGAGACAATTCTATAACTTCTCTTGCATAATATTAAACCAATTATATTTAATAGTGAACCTATCCGCAACCATTCATTATTATTAATAAAATCGATGTATAGAAGAGCAATTGATTGAGTTTTACAACACAATGATTTATATTTCACTTTGAAGGGGAAGGATTCTCTATAGTGAAGATCCCATGATAAATTTGTGTGGTTTTCGAATTGAAGATGGATTAAGAATTCCACCCAAAACATATGTGAAACATTAAGAAGAGTAAGAAACTAGTAATATTTTAAAATTATAGTTACATTGTGAGGATTTAGACATTGTAGGAATTGATTTATAACCAAGAGTATTCTAAAATATAAGTACGTAGTGAAAATAGGGGACCACACTACAATGATACCACAATCTGGGTTAATTAGAGGATGATCATTCCATAATGATACATAAAATTCCATGATCTATATATTTCTAGAATAACCTGAAAATTTGGATTAAATTCAAAGAGGATAATATATTTTCGAAGATCTAGGGAATGGAATCAATATGTAGTGGTATGTTTTTACCACTTCAACTGAGTGGGAAACATGGAATAATATTTTAGGATGAGTGGAAATTATATTGATCCCAACAATTGGATTAAGGATCAGGGTGTTGGAGAATGTTTTTAAAAAATAAAACTATATTTCTAGAAATAGATTTAGTGGAAAAAATTGAAAATATATTTTTAAGAGATAATTTAATGTTAACTACCATGTCTTTTTTAGAGCATATAAATAAATGTGATCCATAATGGAAAATAAGTCATTGTTATATGTTGTAAATTTGGGGAAAGAATCAGAATAAATGGTGTATAATTGGAAATATGATTTAGAGTATGAGAACGATAGACCATATTTTTTAAGAGAATTATAAGAATAAATAGTTCTATTATGATATCCAATTGATTAAAAAATTGAATACAGTTCATATAAATATTATTCTAGTATGGAATTATCTTTATCAATAAAAATTTATTACTGCAATAGTGTTCACTTCGAAGATAAAAATCAAACCGTACATCAAGAGGTCATTATTGCGTAGAATTCTCTTTATATTTGGTTTCTTTCTTGGGCATTGATAGTGTGATGGAATATTAATGTGTATGTATGTTATAAAACAGATTAATTCCATTATAATAATAATTAAGTTGTTTAGTGAATGTTTATAGATATAATGGGGTCCTCAAGGTGGGAATAGGATTGAAAATATTAATTGGTCAACAATAATGACTAAAATTAGCCATTAAAGAATTAAAAAAATAATGAAATAACTGAAATTCGTTAATCAAATCAGAAAATGGGATGTCAAAGGGTACCCATCATTGAAAAGAAAAATATTATTTCACTTATCCCACACACACCAAAACTATAATCATAGAATTTCACCATAAAAAAAATATATTAAACTCTATTAATCTAAATCATTAAAATGGTAGTGGGATTAAGACCCTTTCACAAGAAAAATTGGATAAAAATTTATTCACTACAAATCGACACATAGAGAGAAATTTTTTATAAAAAACAGAAATATAATAGCTTAAACTGCTCGAAGAGAATACTAAATAATGAAACTAGAACTCAATGATGTGATATTAAATAAAAATTGGATTAAAAGAAAATATTGAGGATGGGTAGTCATAGCTGGTGAAGAAGATGTAAGAACTATTGGTGATCACTGTCGGGAGAAATCCGATGTAAGGAGATGAAGGATGCAACTGGGATTTAAGGGGAACTCTATATCAACAATTTTTTTAAAACTATTTCTATAGAAACACCAATAAATTCGTACATATTGTTAATTAAAAACATTGTAATTTCCTATGTTGATATTAATGGTTTTAAAGAACTATTTATAAACATTTTTATTTCCAGACCAATGCCCATAGTTTTCATAAACCCATTTTTATAGGATAATTTCTATTAGATATACCCTTGGTATGGGAAAACCATGGGCATAGACCCATTTCTGTGGACATTGATTCCAGTAGTGATTCGAATCGTAATTATTATATCAAGTAAATAATCCCCTATTACAATAGGGAGTGGGTCCTATATATACTTTACACATGTGTTAGTGGTTTCATTTCTCCCCTACCACACCAAGGAGTAGCTTCCCCATATTGTTTACACATGTGTTACCAGGGTCAGTACTACCCTATTTCACTATGGTGAATATACCCCGTATCCTTTACAAAATTAGGACCAGTAATCCCCTGACTACTATAGAGTTCAAGTTCTCTTCCTATGGAGTGGAACTCTCCCATTTTCAATCTCTGGTGGCATGTGGTTCCTCCATGATTTTTTTCATCCTCAGCTATGAAATGTGGTTGTCTCATATGATCCACTCCACTATTTTCCTGGTGAGGTTATGAGAGATTCATGGCTCAAAATCATGGCTCCCTTGGATGTGGTTCACATTAGGGTTCGGGTGCGGGCCCCTCACCATTGCTTATTATGTGGTTCAGCCTGTTATTGGGGGTCGATGAGGGATCACTAGAGTTGCGACTCCCTTAGGCTGTAGATTAGTAGTGAGGTATAGTCCATCCTCATGAAATCTTGGGAAAGGCACACAAGAGGTTGTGCATCAATGATAGACCTTTTTATTTATTGACAGACTCTCTATCATGGGCTGGGAAATGAGAGATGAATCCCATTTATCTTTCATTTGTGTTTCTTATATCAGCATATATATATCTATGTTGTTGGGTTTCATTTCCCTAATTCTTTTGGTTGAGTTAACTGCTTATATCATGTATTATATTCCTCTCTCTTCAATTATCAGTGTTCCCTACTTAATATGTTTATAAACACCCTTATATTGTATTTTTTTAAACAATTCATTTCTTATATAGATGATGGGTATGTTGATTATGGTTTTGTTCGAGCATAGAGATACTCGGGTGCAATAAATTCATTTCATAGTTAGGGCTTTCAGATCAGTAGATGGTCTCCCTTAGCTATCTCATATTCTAGTTATTTTTAGTTTGGGACATATTTTTCTAGGAGGGAATTTTTTTAATTTTACTTCTCAAATTTCACTATCACACTCTTTTTTATTCCCTAGATGTTATTACATAAATTGTATTTACAAAATATGTTACTATCTTTTATTATTATTCCTCTTAACTTATGCATGAAGATAGTTTGGTGTGCGTTTATTGGTACATTTATAAAATTCTCTAATTTTAGATAATCCTTCTCCATTTTTTTCAAAAGTTTGTGGATTATGGTGGTAGTCTTGGGGTTGCAGTGGCCTGGTATTCTATCGTCCATGCAGGCCCTTGTAGACTAGGTAATTACAACCTTATTCCAGAATTCATGTTCAATGTAGTCATGAATATAAATAGGTTTTTATTTATAAGAAATATTATCCTCCTATAGAACTACTTCAGGTTTCAAAACATGAGATTAATCTCGCACATATTTCATTTATAGTGACACATCAAATACATTGTGTACCTAGGATAAACACAGAGGCAGAGAGAAGCTATAGGAAAATGATCAATCTTTCTATTGGATTTCAAATGGAACATTGAACCATTTACTTAACATAAACATTTTATAAAAATTCACAACCCTTTTCCATGGAGATAAATTTTAAAAAACAAGATCACATACCTCGAAAGAATGATCTTTTATCTGGTTATCCACAAATTTTTTCTTCCTGCTCTATGATTTCCTCACATGTTACTCAATCAACTGCATATTTTCACCCATTTCCTCTACCAATTTTCAACCCATCAACATCCAATCTCATACTTCATCTAAAAAATATGGTGTTTGACACATCTATCTGTATAAATCCTCAAATGGTTCCATCTATAAAGGCACTAACATTAGTAACCTAGAGTAATTGTATACTTTATTAAACTGGCATTAGAAACAAGAAATTGAATCCCAAATGAAAATTAATTTTTTAATTTAGGAAAAAATGATACATACATGAAATTCAAAACATTTTAAACCATAAAATACACTAAGGGGTTTATTTATGAATTTAATTATTCCCCTTAGCATATCCCTGTATAACAATCATCAAACACTTCGTGGTATCCTGGGGAAAATAAAACATAAGAAATTAGTGAGCTGATATTCATATTAAGGGTATGTATAATGTGGAATCTATGTGGAATAAATAATTCTAATAAATATGGTGGGGAAAATATCAAAAATATCATCGATTTAAACAAAAACATGAGAACAATGTTAAAGGAAGAAATAAAGATCCAATAAATCCATATAAATAATCATGTGATCATAAAAGATATCCATTAATAATATAACTAATCAAATAATCATGTGGAAATAAATAAAATACCTCATAATGAGGGAATTCATTATTATATTCATATGAAATATACTTTCAGGACCTTTCATATGACTTTTTAAAAATATGAGTAAAAACATATTTAATTTAGAAAACCAATTTTTCTAATGAGGATGGTCGATAAATCAAGGGGCTATATATAATGGATCCCAAGTCAAAAGAATTCCTAATATAAAATGGCTGAAATATAACAAACATAAAAATTTATATTGAAAAAATAACTTATAAAATGTTAATACTTACCCCATCTAATTAACATAATCATAAACCATTGATAGTCGTGTGTTAATGATAATAAAATTGTACAAACCTAGAAAAACTTATCATAAAACATCCAAATAATGAATAATAATGATATCAATTCTGTGTATCTATATTTTATCATATTTAAAATAAAGGGTATATTTCCTTGATGAGTATAAATACCAAAAAAATATCATTAAGAACATTTTTTAGGAAAATAACCCTTTCACATTGAAAATCCCCTTTTAAAATAATAGTTTCAAAAATAATATTTTGGAAACAATTTTGTTTAAAAATTATATTGGGCACTTGAAAAATAATTCGTAAAAAATTTATTGTTCATGAAGGTAGATTTTTTTTCATGTCATACATGTTAAAACAAAGATTCCTATAATATTTTTTGGTAAAATCCAAATGGTAATTTCCTAGAAAATGACAAGAACTTTCCTATAAATTTTTCTTAAATTCAAACATGGGTAAAAATATCATTTAAAAATCATTTAAGTAATGTTGAAAACATTTATGAAAATATTTTTAAATAACTTTGATTTTGATGAAATGTCGTTTTCGACAGAGAAGAGAAATATTGTTTCATTTTCTTAGAAACATTTTCTCAATGAATTTTGGTGTGAAAGAGAGTAAAATTGTAACATTAGTTGAAAAAATAATTAATAAACAGAGGATATTAAAATATTTATTTTTAATATAGTGACCCTAAATAATTCTTTTATATGAGAGTTATACATAAACAATCCCAAAGAATGATGATATTCTAAAATAATTCCTTATTACTCTAGTAACATCTAAATTGTAAGCCCTATAAAAGATATACAATATAATTAAAAATAAATTTTGATAAAAAAATTTATTAATGGAATATCATATCAAATGGTAAGTATATGCACCATAACAAATAAATAAGCGGTGAATGTGACATATATCTCACCGAAGTAAAAGTGAGACGAGAAACCCTTACTTCAGTTCCAACTTCCTTCATATGTGTCTGGACCTCCTATATAATAAATAATTATTTATTATAAATCAAATATATATATATATATATATATATGAAAACATATTGTCCTATTAAAACATTTTACAACCCTTTTGTTTACAATATTTTTTTATTTTCATTATTTTGTGTGCTAATTGTCATGTTTTCTCGTGCGTGTTTTTTCATGGAAGTCCCAGTTCTTGAACGTTGGATATAATTTAACAATATACATAATTATATCAACATTATAGATATTTATTTCCACTATATGAATCTTTATAACCATTATTTAAAGTTTTCCATAGAAAATTAATCACATTGCTTTATGGAGACGATCATTTATACGTACGCAAGAGCGATGATATCATTCCCTTAACAGGTGAAAGGGTAAGGAAGTGTGTGATATATTAATTTCATATAATTTATATAATATCATATATATATATATATATATAATATTTTCATTAAATTTATTCTTATTACCTTCCATGTAAATTTTAGGTGAATAATAAATCATATATATTGGTTATGCGGTAGTCCACTATAGACACGAGCGATAGGATCATATTTTAAATGGATTGGGAAGTAAGAAGGTATATGAGATATTATAACTCAAAAATATTAATTATATATTCAATATTAGATATATATATATATATTAAATAAACCATTATATCCAACCATTAGAAGTGATTATGGGAAATAAGTTACACTAATTCGTGATGTGGTAGTCTGTCATACACATTATTAACAATTTTATTTCCCATTTCATAGAATATGAGATGGAGAAATATTATTCCATAAATATAATAATATCTCATTATATGGGATATATTAGTGTTTTTATGTTTGATTTTTTATGAAATAATAAATTTTTGTAAGAGAAGAAATAAATAGAAAGAGGTTAGTGAATATAATTAACGTCTCTTAGAGAAACCTCCTCTAGATATATTGTAAATAACCCTATGTTTGGTAGTTTTGGAAAAAATAATATTTATAATGGGTATTGGAATTTTGGAGATTTATATTTTCAGTTTTTTTCAATTAGAAAGGACTGATATGTGTGATATAGTGGGTGGAGTGAGTACCCTTTTATAATTGAAGAGAGAAATTTTTGCAAATAACAAACACTATTCAATAATTGGAAGTCAATATCTCCCCATGTGACTCAAAAATTGGTAAAGAGTGAATAGCATGGAAGATGATTTCTAGATACAACTCCACTACATAAAATAAAATATATTTTATATATTTTATTACTTAGGATTTATGCTTACACACTTTTAATATATTAGTTTCACTATGATAATTAGTTTTTTAAATCCTAGGTAATTCAAAAATTAATCCTAAAATAAAAAGAAATTTTTAAGTTAATCTTGAACCATTGATTATAAATATTAACTCCAATAAATTTAAAATAATATGTGTCTTCAAAATTAATTTTAATATAGGTGCATGTAACATGAAAAACCTAGTTTTATCCTTAATTACTTTAATTTATTTAATATTTCTTTTACTACTTATTTTGAGAAAAAAATTATCTAATCTTGTTAAATAATATTAATTATTCTTACTTAAAATATCCAATCCATTTTATAATATTCCACTCACATAAGTGGAAAATTTTAATTTAAAATTAAACCTGCAAACGCGACAAAAAATAGCTTTCCAGAGTAAATCAACATAAGTATAGAAATTATTAATATCAAAATGAAATATTTAATACATTAAATTAACCTAAATTGTATTTACTATAATATAATAAAACTTATTTTACTTTTAAAATAATTTAAAATTAAAATTTAACCTTTAACAGATTTAAATGAGAAGGTCGTTTTCAGAAAAAACTAGTATTTTTCACTATTCATCTAAAAATTAATCTTCTCAAAAAAATTCTCAAATTTTATTTATAATATAATTTTTTAATAATGATCTCAAAATTGAAGTTAATTTTTTGAAATAATTTTTCTTAAATTGAAAATAAATAATTTTAAAATTATATGCACTATTTAAAATGACCCTGCCTTTGAGAAAAATATAGTTTTTCAAAAAAAAACATTTCATTTTCTTTCGAATGATTATTATTTAATTTATAATAAGTATGTATCTATTTAATTTATCTTCTATATGTATAAAGAATGTAATTTTGATAATTTCTTTAGACCCCCTCATACCTACCAAATTAATGGCATGATTATAATGATACACTATGTTATAGTTCATTTGGACTCGTGGTTGTGTTTATCACATGTTATAAAAGAGGTGAAATTTAATAAAATATATTTAATGTGTATTTTAATATCATTTTTTCACAACCCAATCCCTATATAGATTCCATTTTTGATATGATATTGAATGAAGAGATATAATGAACCTAGTCCCGCCTCTAGTAGGCCTCATGTTGGAGAACAATGCTAAGGGTATTGAATCTCATGAAATGAGAGGAATTACCTTTTTTAAAAGAAAATATGGTTAGGATATAAGAGGTTTCATCCCAAAACAACTCCAAGACATATATATATATATATATAATAAATCCATAACCATCCCATATTCATGTTTAAAATTTAACTACCACAACACAAAAGTCTCTAATGTAAATACCACAAATAAGGCTATTCAGCAACACGAAAACTGTACTAAAGTCTGAGATAGTAATTCCCATCACGGTCCACATTGTCCTCCTAGAAACCTAATTTTTTTTATTTATATAGGGTGAGTATAAAGTTATAATTAGTAAGAAATCCAAGGACACTTGTGCATAATTCGAAGAAGCATACTATTGCCCATGTGAGAAAATAATAGAAACCAATAGTGTCTATCAAGAAATACTAGCCATCCCAACCTCACCAAGTAATTATCACTAAATAACACAATTCAAGCAAAATAATATAAATTACATCGATGGTTGGGTCCCCCGCACCACTTTCCCTCTAATTTTCCACTCTCACACCCAAACAATAAATGTACTGGTGATCCCACCTCTTCCGAAATTATCATTTCACAACCTATCTGCACACACATGGGCCTCACAAAAAGTCCTATAACATGGGAAAATGAATCTCATCACATCTTACTCACATAAACCAGGTCCTCACAACCACGTCCATCCCTTATAAAACTAGTCTACATACTACTCCACATCCTACAAACACACGGGAATGTATAACACATATCATCCAAAAGACACATGGGAAATAACTACTCTTCTCATCCTGAAGACACCTGGGAAACACAAATCTCTAAAATACACCTAGTCCTCACTGCCACAACCTTCCCAAATGATCTTGGGCTAAAACATCCTGGAAGATGGAGTAGGTAAGAGCTAGTGAATATCCATCCATCCTCCCATTAGGTTGTTTGGGAATGAAACCATCCCCCATGAGAGTGGGGGTGTTCGGCACATACTGGTCAACTAAGGTGCAGTGCGTGTAGAAATCACAAGGAAAAAAATATAGAAATGTATATATAGTATCGAACACTCAAGACTAACCTCTGGGTCCTCAATCAAACAACCAACCACCCTTTGATACTATAAACTTTGATGCTATATCTAAATGCATTTATTAACACCAGCAATAGTCACTTTAGAATTGGATATATGGAATCCATTCACAAAAATCCACAATTAAAAACATACCCCAATCCAATTCATTTATCCCATTCAAATTCATTATTAAACAAATCATTTATTCATTTTATCCCTACCTAGGAATCTACAAACTAAATCATGCAATGATCCACAAAGTGTAAACCACACAAAGGAAAAGGAACAATTGAAAACTGACCCACTTACATCATCATTCTTCAAATTCATTCCACCAAATATATCCTCTCAACAAGAAAACACCCAACTCAGAGTCAAACTCAGCAACACATTTCATCACAACCAAACAAGATATCCCGACTATATACCAACACCACACCCATCACACCCAGTAACATATAATTATCATAACTTGAACCTATAATCCCTATAATGACCCAACCTTAAAAAACTACATAATAATCAATTAAATGAATAATTCACATTGAGTATCTTTTTAGGTTAATATTTTTAGAGAAATAGGGCATAACTATTACATCTCAATGATTTCAAAGTATACACATCTTCTCAATTCCCATTTTTTTCAAAAAATAAAAAATCCTAATAAGAAACATGTCTAGTTCCATGTTTTAGACAACATGACATTTCCTTGATCCCATCCTTGATCCTATTATACATTATGTCCTATGAAAAATATTTCAAAAACATGGGATGAGTATAAAAAGATCAGTAAGGGATGTAAAAACAAAAAAAGAAAACATTAGTCCATGTATACATAATAATCAATGAAATCATACTTTACTCATAAAACATAAGCACTTTAACATAACTCACTAAAGAATAATATTTGTCAATAAATCATAGAAATCATAAGACATAAAGGTAACTTGAGTCATTCATAACATTCTTACGTAGGGAGTAACCCTCATGGTTACGTTTGGAATACCCATCACAATATATTGCCTAAATATCTTCAGAGAAACCTTAGCGTTTAACTCCTTCGCATTACCCAATGCATTGGAGAGCTATCTCGGGCTCACCGGCCCTTAGTTTATCCCGAAACCACATGACTTCATAAACAATGCCCAAGAACCATAACATAATCATATCACATAAAACATGCTTAAAAAAAACATAACATTTCCACATTTCAATCACAAGATATCAATACAACACATTGATATAATCAAAACATTATCAAAACCATTTTCAATACCAAAATAAAAGAAAAGTAAAACATGGTATTTATTTTTCATTTAAAAAAAATTTATGGCTTTGTAGAGGAAGCCAAAACTCAAATAATGGCCATGGCAGAAGAGAAGTCGTTGTCGCCGCATACGTAAGACAAAAACATTACCTTTTGTCGTTTAGTAAAACGATTCATGTAAAAAAATTCCATTTGAATGAAATGAAAAGTAAAAATGGATTATTATACAACAAATAAAATAAGGTCATATATAAATTGAAGTATGCCTCAATGAAAGGAGATTGATACGAAGTCCTGTAAAAAGACGATATCCTTAGATCAAGGATAAATCAATTACATAATTGTTTGTGAAAAATATAAATAAACCCAATATAAGTGTATATTAAGTGTAAAAAAATCCATTTTCTCCACACATATTCATAGTACGACATAATCTATAAGTAGAGGTTTAACCCAAAGAATTGAAATTGGGTTAAGAAGTTTCCTTACAGAAATTCGACAGCCTAATGACGTCACTTTAAAATTCAGAAAATGAGTTGATGGGAGATAAAAATGGTATCTCATCACTTGTACATAAAATTTACAGAAATAAGGATATAAAGAAAAAATCCCAACATAATAATATGTAAATTAAAATACCTAACAAAAAGAAGTCTTATAAAAAGAGGAGGGTGAAAGGTTCCCTTACCGATTTGGGTAACTTTCAAAACGTACACCCCATGAAAGAAGAACTATAAAATGTTGATTTCAATACCCATAAACTAAATTATATTACAAAAACATTATAATAATGGGTATTACATAAACTAATCAAAGGAGACAGTGACAAATATAGCATGAATCTCACGGGAATAAATAGTAAGATAGAAACCCCTTACCACGTTGTAATAAATCGAGTCATAAGAACAAAAGATAATAAGAACCAAATGAATCAAATAATAACATCAATATAAATTGAATCATGATAATATATATCAAATGGAAGTACATAGTACACCACATTCAATAAATAATTGGCGAACAATGGAAATCTCACGGAATTAAAAGTGAGATAAGATATCCCCTTACCTCAAGTCTGACTTGTCTTGTTTGTTTCTTTATATTCCTGAATAATAAACTTTGGTCAATTTATAATTGCATAAGTACTTCCATTAATGTTTATTATTCAATTAATATCACATATTATCATGTTAAAATTATTAGTTAATTATGTGAGTTCATATCATTCGTTTTGTTGATGTTCGGTACAGGAGTCAACAATGAACTTGTTTGAAGATAATTGTCCATGTAGTTATAAGTACATCATCTCTGGAATGGTGTTCATGATTTAAATATCATATATATCCAGTATATATGTATTTAATAATATTCCATAATGTTTGGAGATAAGAAATGAAATGTACCATTCATGGAGATAGTAAGCCGTATGTACGCATGAACGCTACTTTCATTTTATGTCATATTAATGGACTTTAAACTAAATTATACATAGATATATTATAATTAAAGTATAATATTTATGTTATATATGTAACATATGTTCATTAATGACATTCTCTATAAGTTCCATGTTTGTCATGAACGAGTCACATCACTTGAGGGGGCGGTTGTCCACACTTCCTCATATGAAATTATCGCATTTGCACAACATGGAAAGAATAAAGGGATGTTTTAAATATAAAATAAAGAAGAATTGAGAGGAAATAAATATAATATATATCATATATAAATATATTTCCATCATAATGTCCTCCATGAGAGGTGTTAAAAGAATATTGAAGAATCATCATTTCGTGATGCAGTAATTTTCCACCCATAGAAACAATATGTTCTTTAACCATTTGACGGAGGTGTGTCTAAGTGTATATAGAATCCTTGTCATAAAAAAATCCTAGTATATTTAGGATACTGGTGTTATTATGGGGTCAAATAATAATAATATAGTGGTTAGTGAAGAAGGAAAATAAAAGAAAGAAACTCAGGAGAAGATATTACCTCTAAATCGGGTAACTCTTGTTGATTTGAGCCAAAGGCTTCGTTAGAAAAACTTATGCGGAAAGTGAGGCTTCTAGGAGTGATATAGGGAATTCAGAGATAACATGAGCATTGGTTGGATGATCTAAGGGATTTAGAGGTGTGGGTAAGGGGGTGAAGGTGGGGGGCTCTTATAAGAGGGAGGAGGGTCACTTTTCGATAGTCTTGAAATGATACTTTATTATAAAATGATTTTTCAGATTATCAGGGTCCCAAAATGATATATATTGAGTATAAGGTGACAAGGGCTCGAACTCCACCCATCCAATAGGTTTTTTGAAAAGTTTATGTCTTATATTTTACCTTATCTATTCATTTTATTTAAATCGTTCATTAATGAGGTAATCACTGCCTCATCATGGTGTCATAAATAAATTTATTTATTTAATGTCTACAAATTATAAAAAAAAATTCATGATGTAGGAAATATTTTTAGATTTAAAATGACTATTTATAGTCTAATATATCATTTATGTAAACAAAATTAAAATTGTTTTACTTCGGATATACAAACCTTTGTTATATTTCTCTTCTTTTTTAAAAATAAAGTCATGAATGTCTCTATCACACCCATGTGACTCTGTGGGCCCTAAAGATTTGTAAAAAGCTTTCCATGGTCTTCCATGACTCAAAAAAAGTGTATTTGGACATATATTGGGGTCATTTTATATTATTATGATATTATTTTATTACCCTTTACTACCTGATTACTAATTAGTCATTATAATTAAAGATAATTACCATTGTTACTATTCATAATGTCAAAAAAAAGTCCTAATTACTTAATTTGGACCTTTTTATTCCAAATATGGAATCTATTTCACTAAATTCCAAACACATAAAATGTATTAATTAATTTAAAAATAACTGTCGTTGTCACAACCAAAGACGAGTTTTAAAGAATAAAATTTATCAAAAGACTGACATGTTTTTTCATCCAATTAAAAAGTGAAATTACTTCCAATGAATAATTTTTATTAAGTGATAAAAAAATAATTTAATTACACTTTAAATCCAATTAAATAGAAAATATATCTATATAATGAAATTAGATGAAAAAGTAGTTTCGAAGTAAAATGCAGTATTTTTCACTATTACTTAAAAATGAACATTTGTCAGAAAAGTACAAAGAATTTATCAAAAGTAAATTTGATATTCGAAATTACAAAATGATGTCAATTTTACCAAATTCAAAACACAGAAGTTGCATTGATTAATTTTATGATCAATTCTCGTTGTCAAAACAAATAGCGTGTTTTTAAGAAACAATGTCTATCAAAAGATTGACACTTGTTTATGTGAAATTTCAAAGTGAAATTAATTCCAATGACCACCATTGGATTAAATGGTAAAAATATATTTTAACTAAACTTTAAAAAAACTTAAAAAGGTAGTCTAACCTTATAAATAAATTTGATTAGAAGGAGGTTTTGAATTAAAATACAGCATTTTCACTATTCATTAAAAAATGAACTTTGTCGGAAAAATAACTAAAATTTACACAAAGTAAAATTTTCTGTCATAATTATAAATAAGGATTTAATTTTTTCAAATATAATATATAAAATTGACAATAATTAGTTTTAAAAAAGGTTCTCCATTAAAAGGCGGTTAATCTGCCTTTTAATGGATATTAGAATATTAATGCTTAAAATTGGATTCATTCACATTTTAAGCCTCTATCATTTATTGGGTAATTGTTAAAATATTTAAAAAACATATATAATAATTTTTTAGTTAGTTATGTTCATTCCCGCCATTACAACGACCAGGCGTTAACTACCATTTTAAATAATATTATTTTATTATTAGTGTGCAATGTAATATTTCAAAGAAACTCATTGTTGCGTATTGGGCACGCCATCGAACATAAAATTACATTTAATGTAATATTAATATTTTATTTACAAATATTAATATGTACGAAAATTTCATATTCTTTATTTTCCATGTATGTTACAGTCCCACTGCTCAAACACTATGTATCCATTCCAATATCTTTCAATCTCTCAACATATGATTCCATTAAACCACCAATACCACCCCAAACATAAAACCATGATCTCAACCTTAGCACCACAGAACCACATAAGGAATAAGATAGAACATAACTACACATATCTCACAACCACACCAGACAAGGAAGGGTGTATTCATATTTAGAAAACACTCATTATTTTATTCCACTATGATAATTTAGGTGGTCGTATAGTACAAGGTCCATCCTAGGGAATCCATTTATTTAACCAAAAATAATTATTAAATCAATTTCATATATACATCCATTAGAAACATGATAAACAACATGCCATCACAAGTCATCACGAGTTAAAAAACAATGATAGCTAATGTACGTGATTTTTAGTAGGCACATAGCCCATATAAATCACAATATCAATAAATAAGGGAACAATAGAAGGTTTTGCTTTTTCCCATCCCCTAATTATTATTTAATCTCAATTCAATTATCTTTATGAAATTAGGATTCAACTTCCTTCACCTGAGAAATATTCATACACCCAACCCACATGATACCAAATAAGTGGGATGAAGGGATCCCTACATTAAGAAATAGATGATCAGCACCTCCTCTTTGTGCCAAACAGGGGGTGCGCAAGGCTACATTGAAACATGATCCAAGGGTGCAACACAGATGAATGTATCATCAGGGAGGATGGGTTCTGGGGATCCTCAGTATAAAGAGTAAAGCGAAACATAAAAGGAATAAGGGATCTCAACTACAGAAATTTCAGATCCTATATCAACAAGATAAATGGTTTCAAAATCTATTAATGTAAAATCACAACCAGGACAATCTGTTTTGACTATCTAAAGGCCTCATAAGTACTAGTAATTTAATGATATATTTTATATCCTTTCAAAAAGATTCAAAAACACTTAAACATGGTTTTAAAATCATTTTACATTAAAGGAAACGTTAAAGGGGTGAATCTAGAAAAACTGGGAAAAACTGGGAATTTTGAAAAGCTTTCAGAATGACTCACTATTAGGTGAGTGACCATCGTGATTCACCGATGGTTGACTCACCACTACAATAGTCATTGGTGTGACGTACTAGTGACGAGATATTGATGGTGATTTACCTTTTAGTTATTCAACATTTGGGGAGTCATCATTTGGTGAGTCTATTACGTGACTCACTGAGGCATCTCACCATTAGTGAGTCACCTTTGCAAGTCCCCAACACAACTCACTGATGTGTCTCACCCTTAGTGAGTCACTCTTGTGGGTCACCGATGTAGCTCTCCATTGTGAGTCACTGATGTGAATCACCATCAATGAGTCACCATTATAGGTCACTGACGTGTCACACTGTTTTTGAAGTCATGATTAGACGACTCACTGATGGAGACCTACAGTTACTTACCCACCATTGGGAAACTAGAAAAACAGGAAAAATCTTGAAATGACCTATTGTGAACTCCCAGAACACCTCAATAACTATATTTTCACAAAGGAAATGGATGGGGGTGGTCCAGGTCATTCCATCAGATAGCCCTTATACCATTCTCATCCTCAAGAATTCAAAAACAATCCATAAGAAAGTGGGGTCTGAACAACCTCCCCAAAAGATACCTCTCAAGGGTCTTGCTATAGTTCAACCACCACTACGATTTGTACACCCCAATGTCCAATGATAAACAACCATATGTTTTTCAAAAGCTGGAATGAATCCTTGACATCAAAGAACACCTCCTTTGAAATCTACTAGACCAACTGACCATAAGATACACAACACAAGAACCAAAATCCACACTATCATAACAAATGAATCATGTACTTCCTTCTTCCATGTCAAGATACCATCTGTTATAAGTGGCACTGACTTTCCAAAATTGGTTTAATCTCATCTCAATTAATTTGTATCAATTAGGAATCTATTATTCCACTTTCCAAAGTTAGGACTTTATTACACATCACAAAATAAGGAAACAACATGGCTCATAACAAATAATGTTCAAGAAGTACATTATAAGGGAAACATTACAAGAAAAAACTCAGAACAACTCTAGGTAATGGGAACACGTCTGCATCTCCCTTTCCAAATACTGTCCTCCATGACACCATGCCTCCACAACAAAAGAAACTATGGAATGGACCATCTATATATAACATTCTCCAGAAAATCCTAGATCTCAATCGGTTTCCCTATGAATGTCATGTCATCTTAGAAATCAATCTCTCCCCTGTCAGTGACATAGGAGTCATCATGGAGACACCAAAGAAGATGAGAGATGTGAATGATGCCATGGAACTTCTCCAATTGTGGTGGTAGTGCCAATAGGTATGCCACCTTTCCAACTCTCCCCAACACTTCAAAGGGTTTGATGTACCTGAGAGAATTTTTTCTCCCTCTTTCAACCCATTATTGCCCACGTCGAGGGGAAACCTTCAAGAACACATAGTTCCCATCCTCAAACTCCAATGTATTCCTCCATTGATTAGTATATGATTTATTCCAGATATGGTTTACTTTCATCCTCTCACGAATAAGATGGACCTTCTTTTTTTTTCTATACAACCTCCAGACCAAGAGCAGTTGTCTCCCAAACCTCTGTCCAACAGAAAGGATAAAGACATGGTCTCCCATACACAGCTTCAAATGGATTCATTCCCATATAAAAGTGATATCAATTTTTTTTAAATGAACTATACCAAGTGAATGTGTCATACCCAAGATCCTCCAAAGTCCAAGACCCACATCTGTAACTTATCCTCCAATGTATGGATGGTTCGCTCTATATAACCATCTGTCTAAGGGCGGAATGTAGTGCTGGGGTGTAACTGAGCTCCAAAGGCATGTTTTAATCCCCTCCAAACTCGTGAGGTAAAATGTGTTTCTCAATCCAAAACAATGCATCTTGGTATATCGGGAAATCAAACCACCTCATCCATATACCACTTGTTTAAGTAATTTGTTGTTCCCAACTCATTAATCGATATGAAGTGAGAGGATTTCATTACCTAATCCACTATTACCTAGATCTCATCATATGCTCCAGGGGCCCTGGGTAATCATGTGATTAAATCCATCAATATTTCATCCCACTTCCACTTAGGAAAATCTATGTTCTATGACAAACCACCGAGTACATGGTGCTCAGCCTTCACATACTATCACACTATGTACTTCACCACAATATCCATCATTTTCTGATACATTCTAGACCACCAAAACTATATCCTCAAACTACGATACATCTTTTAAACACCAAGTTTTACATATATTGGTGAACTGTGAAACTCGTGAAGGACTTCCTCGCATTTCTCCAATGTAAAAAACAACCTCCCATAGAAAAACATCTAATTCTTACCATCATCCAGTCATCCTTCCAAAGCATCAACTTGGTCAACATGATTGTGCATCACTTCTGCCACTGAGTCTCCCCAATGAGACTCATCCACCAACTACATTAGATATGACTACACTATCATCTGATTTAGACTACGTCTTCCACCATCCATTCCTATATTAAGGGGAAAGGCAGTCAACTTCTCCATCACCTACCATGCATCCACATATTGTTACTACCTCCCTCTAAGAATTTATACTCAAATAATAAGCCATAAAATTCCCCTTTCCTATGGTGCAATTGATCTTGAATACATAGTCCTGTAGAGACTTCATTTATCTCTACTGTCTCATGTTCAGGTCTCATTGGAAAAATTTATACCTCATAGTCTTGTGATCTATGAAGACCACAAAGAACTCCCCAATGATGTAATGCTGCAAAAAATTCAGATAAAATATGACCACTGCTAGATCCAGGTCATGGGGGGAATAGTTACGTTCATTCAGACATAACTACATGGATCTATAAGAGGTATCTTCTTGTTTCTGCAGTAATATACATCCTAATCCTAGATGGGAAGCATCAAAAAACCCCTCCAACAACACCCCTTACTCTAGAAACAAGAGCATAGGGTTACTGACCAACTTCCCCTTCATATAGTCAAACACTTCATGGCACTACTCACTCTACACAAATTACTAGTCATTTCTGGTTAGAGTTCTCAATAGGGATGCAACTTGAGAGAAATCAGGTACAATCCTCTGGTAATAGCCTACCAGACTGAGAAAATTTCAAACCTCTATAAAATTCTTGATTTTTTTTCAAGAAATAACTACCTCAACCTTGGATGGGTCCACTGTTATACCCTACTGAGATACCGCATGTCCAGGTAAGTGTACCTCTCTTATCAAGAACTTATACTTAGACAACTACCCATAACGCTGGTAATGTTGAAGAACCTCTAACAATGTACTATTATTCTTGGTATGATACTCCTCTAACTTTAAGTATATGAGGATTTCATCGATGAATATGATGACTAAATGGTCTTAGAACTCACAAAAAATAGAGTTCACGAGCCTCAGGAACATAGCTGGTGCATTCATAACACCAAATGGCATAACCGCAAAGTCAAACATCACATACCTGCACCTGAAAGAAGTATTTTGGATATCACACTCCTTCACCCATATCTGGTGATATCCAAATCGTAGATCAATCTTAGAGAACAAACTTTCTCCCATCAGCTGATTGAAAATATCATCTATCATTGTGAGAGGTTAAAGATTCTTATCATTAACCGATTCAATATTTGGTAGTCTATAGACAACCTCATACCACCATATTCTTTCTTCACAAAAAATACTAGAAGACCACACTATGTCCCACTAGTCCTAATAAAGAATTTCTTTATCAGGCCATCAATCTAAATCCCCATCTCCCATAACTCATAAGGTGCCTTCTGATAAGGATCCATCGAAATTAGAGAAGCACCAGGATACAAGTCTATCACGAACTCAACATCACGTTGAGGGGGTAGAGTTACAACATATTTAGGTAAGACATAAAAGAACTCCCCAATAATTATAGGAACCCCCTTCATCTCATCATCCACTGATTCCACTAATAGCTTAATAAATAATGAAAGAATTTTCTCCACACATTGACTGCCATCTGATAGCTCTACCCACTAACAAAGGCCACACATTGACCATCAACATATGAAAACATGACTATCCTCCAGAACAAGTTGATAATAGATTGAAAAGAGTGAAACTAGTCAATTCCAAGTATAAAATCCTATGGTTTCATCTGTAATAAAAAATATGCCCACATGATAATTGTGGTCCCATCATCAGCCTACACCCCAAGCGCACATCAAACAGGATGGTCTGGCCTCTAAATATAGTAATCAACACCAGGGGCCTGGGAATCCTCTCTAAGTCTATTCAAAGATCATGGGATAGTCTATCTGAAAATAATAGTGTGAATCTATTGAATAAAACAAAGCACAATCAAGAGTATTGAACAAACTGATTGTACCTCGAATGATCTCTGGCCCTGATGGAACTGTTGTCTCAGTGGAATACAACTTACCACACCTAGATCATATGCCCCTCTTCTAAAAATCACCTCCTCAACCATTCCTAGGACTAGGTCCTTGAGGAACACCCTGATTTCAGCCTCTACCTACTTTGTCTCCCCTCGGTGGAGTGTGACGCTGTTGTCTTTGCTGTGAGAGATGTTATTCATGAAACTATTGTTGAGGTCGGCCCTGGACTTACCCACCTCCCCCATAAAGACCTGAAATGGCCACTAGGAACTAGGTATATAGATTCCTATGGTATCAAATTATATAACACATAGGCCTCAATCCCACAGGATTGGCTTGAGAACCAAAAGGCTGAAATGGAAATTATTGTGGTCGCATCCCTGTCAGTCGGAACCTCATAGGCCCTATCACTTGATACCTACTGCTGATAACATATCCCACTGATGAACTAGTCTAAATCCTCTATCATGGTATACCTCCTCATGATTTAATCTTATAAACTACCCCTTCATTCTCATGGGCCTCAAATTATGTTGGCAGGTAAATGGAGTAACCACTTACTTGGGAGAAGGATGATGTGCCTCCTCTAGGCATCTCACACGAGAAAACTCATCTAAAAAGAGATATATAGAATAATTAAGTAGATCCTTGAACTTGATCCTCAAATCTCATACTAATATATTCCCTTGATTGAGGGAGAGTAACTCCTAGCTCTTCTTGGCCTTTATGGTGCATAAATGGAATTATTCTTGGAACACCTTCTCAAAATCGCCCCACAAGATGTCAGCGTCCGTACTCTCCCCCATTTAAATTATCCACAACATCCATGTAACTACCCACATCTGGGTCCCTAACTAAGGATACATGTACTCCTTTAAAGCTCGAATCAATCTGAAGGTGATCACAAGCTCCTCGAGCCAACTCTCTGTCTCCATGTCTGAAATGCTTCCCTCATACTTTCCAAGAGTCTACAGATATAAACTGTGTACTGTTTTATTCCAATGATCATCCTCCTCCACTTAGTAAAATATCCATCAATCAACCGGGTTATTCTGTTGAGCCTCTACTTCTATCACTACACGCGGACGATGAATTGGTTCCATGGATGAAAAGGTTAACAAGGAACTCCTAAGCCTAAGTTGTATGGAATTTTTTAATTTAAGAATCTTTTTAACTTATTATTTATTTAAATTTCCTGAAATGTCCAATTCAAAAAATATAAAAACTCATTATGATCCATGTACCTTTCCTAGGTTCTCTACACTATAAATGTTAAGCCTCATTGGGTCATTTGGTAGACTCAGAGTCCTTTCATCAAATCAAAAGAGCCCAAAAATCTGGATTCAAAGTAGTTCTTCCCTAGCCTATATAATGCATTGAGATCACCAAACACTATTTCCCAACCAACCCATTCAATATACACTATTCTAAACTCATAACTCTATCATATCTCTCACCTATCACCTCTGATATCATTATGTCCCAACACCTAACTCTAATGATACCCCTATTGAGCTGTGAATTATGGAAGAGATATAATGACCCCCAAGTCCTGCCTCGAGTAGGCCCTGGGGTGGTGACCAACACCAAGTGTTTAGAATCTCACAAAATGGGAGGAATTCAAATTTTTATAAGAAAACAATGTTGAGAGATAATATGGTTTATCCAAAAACAAATCCATGACATAAATATAAATATAAGAAAGCCAAAAAAAATCCATATGCATGTTTGAAATATTACTTCTACCATATAAGATTCTCTAAAGTGAATACCAAAAACAAGGCTAAGTGGAAACACAACAATTGCCCCAACGTCTGAGCTAGTAATTACCTGCATGGTCTACATATTACACTTGGAATCCTCAAAAAAAATTATATATGTAGGGTGAGTATACAAGTATACTCAGTAGGAAAACCAAGGTCTATCATGTTCAAGTGAAAGAAGAATACTAATTCCCATGTGATAAAATAGAAGAAACCAACATCACCTAATAAGGAATACTGGCCATCCCAACCAGACCAAGGCACACTCACCACATAATACAACTCAATTAAAGTAATATAAATAATAGCAATGATAGTGTACCCTACACCACATTCCCACTGATTATCTACTCTCACACCCTAATGGAAAACAACATGGTTCTCCCCTCTCTTCCAAAACTACCACGTCGCAATCCACATGCACACTCTGAGGCCTCACATGTAGTCTCACAACACTAGAAAATGAAGCTCATCCCATCTCGCCCGCACACCCCTGGGACTCACAACCATGTACCTCCCAGAGAAACCTAGGCTACATACCACATCATATAAAAGAAACACATGGTAAGGCTCAACAAATCTCATTCTGATTATTCATGGGAAACCACAACTCTTTTCATCATAATGACACATGGGAAAACACAACTCACCCACACAAACCTGGGCCTCACAGCCAAAACCGGCCCAAAGGATATTTGGATAACACCACTTGTATGTGGTAGCAGGGAAGATCAGGTGACCATCTATCCATCCTCCCACCATGATTTTTTTGGAAAGACACCATCCCCCATGACAATGGAGGTGTTTGTCACATAGTGCTCAACTAGGGTGGTGTGCGTATATAAATCACAAGGAAAAAATATAGGTATGTATATACAGTATCAAATATTCAAACCCAACATATGGTTTCTCAATGAAACAACAAACCACCATATGATACTTTTAACTTTACCAATACCTATAAGTGTATTTATTAACACCAGTAATAGTCACTTTGGATGTAGATAAATGAAATCCATTCACAATAAGACAAAACTCAAAACAAAACCTAAACAATTCTTTTAACAAGTTCTCATTATTTATTAAACAATTAATTTATTTATTCTATCCCTACCTAGGCTGCTAAAAACCAAAGCATGAAATAATCCACATAGTATAACACACATAGAGGGAAAAGAAACATAGTAAACTAACCCACCACTATCATCATTCTTCATAGAAATTCCTCCCAATCCATCATCTAAACAAGAAAACCCCGAACTCCCAATAAAACTCCGAAACACATCTAAACACAACCAAACTCAACATCTCCATTATATAACAAAACCACACCCATCACACCCAGTAACATAAACATTTCCCAACCCGATCCTATAGAATCATTTCTCAAACACTACACTTACATTCCAAAATCAATCAATCTATCAACATAAGATTCCTTTACACCACCCATACAACCCCACCATACAATTGTGCTCTCAACCTCAGCACCACAAAACCACAAAAGTCAAAACACCAAAAAAAAACTACACACAACCACACAATATAAGGTAGGGTGTATTCAGATTTAGAAAACACTTGTTCTTTAATTCCACTTTGGTAATTCAGGTTTTATCAAATTACAAGTTTGATCCTATAGAATCTATTCATTTAACTGATTATAAGTATTTAATCAATTACATATATAAATTCATTCAACACATGACCGACTACATGCTACCATAAGTTATATCAAGTGAACAGACAAATACCACCAACAGTAATGATTTTCAACAGGGATATACCCCATATAAATCACAATGTTAATAAATAAGGAAACTGAAACATTCTTTAATTTTTCTCATCACCTGTTTATTGGTTTAAATTGGACTAAATTATCTTTTAAAAAAATTTATTCAACTTCCTTCACATGAGATATATATTTGTACCCACGACACATGATACACAATAAGAGGGAAGAAGGGATCCCTATGTCAAGAAATAGATGATCAACACCTACTTTATACGCCAAAGAGGGGGTGTGAAAGGCTCCAGGGAAATAAGATCCAAGGGTGCAATAGAGATGCACAGCTCCTCAGGGAAGAAGGGTTTCGGGGATGCTTAGTAGTATGTGTAAAGGGGAATGTACAAGGAAGAGGTTAGCTAAGCAGTAGAACAGCCGGATCTAATATCAACAGGAGCTATCTTGACCTCCCATAACACATCAATCATTGTATTTTCACAAAGGAAATGGACTAGGGGGTTTGGCCCATTACAAATTGATTTTTAGAACATAGAATATTTAAACCAATTTTATTCTTTTAGAATATCAGTGTTTTTATTAGTCCCTACCTTAAATAAATTTAATCCTCGTAATTCAATCTTGATATCATTAGTCAAGGGGTTTGCATTCGAAAATACCTTTATTAGAATCCCACATTATAAAAAGGGTTAATAAAAAATCCTCTTGATAAGAGGGAAAAAGAAATATTAAGGTCATCTAGAATCACAGTTAACTAGGTTTCCAAATTGGAGAACATTAATGGGATGTGAAGATATGGATGTGGAACAAAAGAGAAAATAATTATGGAGACTAATTGAGATCACTGATCAGAATAAGGTGAACCAACACAAAACCATAGATCTATATTGAGTTAATATACCATTTCATTCATAGGATATAAATTTAATAGGATAATTTTTTTCAATATACTTTTCCTAGGGTTGATATATTCTTTTACTATTTGGATTTAGAACAAAAGAATATATTCTTACTTGATATATTTCTATTACAAAAGAGAAATTTAATCGTTTGGTTGTCCTTTGATCAATTCCCACTTCATTTATTACTCATCTAAATGAATATCAAACACATTTATATTCCTGGATAACTAATATTAACTCTTAATTGATCATAAAAATAATAACAAGCCATTACAACAATCTCTACATGTCTTCAAATACCGAAATGGTATGCATGAGTCATACAATAAAATATTAATTTGTAAAACCTCAATAATAACCCAAAGTCTCAAATTAATCCAATTCATAAATATTTTACATTATAAATCATAAAAAATATTTCTATCTAAATTCAAAGTACAAAAACTTATAAGGAAGGTAAATAAATTAAAAAAATAAACTTAACATTAGAGTCCCCAAACAACATAATATATCTCTAATCGCACATACAAAATAAGTGAATACCTTGATCACCATAAAACCATAAGGAAAATAGATATTCTTCCAATAATTATTTTTCTCAATATTCCTTAAATAAAATCTCAAATTATCAAATTTATTCCATGATTCTAAAAATTTTGTAAACTCCAATGAAGATAATAGAAACCATAAAATAACATACTCATTTCAAGGTCAACAATGATATCCCACAAACATATATTTATCAATATTATCTCAACATTAGGCATATATTAAGGTTTATCCTCCATTATTCATGTTTTTACCAAAAAAAGCATCTTTACACTCTATCACTTTTCTTGGTCATCAGTATTTTTCAACATATGTCTTCAAATCCTTTTGTAACAACTACTGAAATATAATAAATATATGGTTTATGATTCTTATAACAAAAATATCATTGATAAAATACTTCTACAATATAATTAGTGAATCCAAATACATAAGAACTTTAATAATTCCACTTTTGAAATAGTAATATCATATTCATGACTTTGATCCCTTAGCTTATCCTAGGGTAGGTTACGTTGACACTTGGGAATTTTTTTGTGTATTTTCCAATATAAATATATTTAAAGCATTAAACATTTGAAAATTCTTTCATTCCTTCGAAATCATGACCATGGTGGACTTTATCTCCTCACTTTTATAAATCATCCAATCCCTTCATGAAAGAAGTAGGGTGTTTCTTTACATATTTATCACATGGGGGAAACCCTTCTTTCCCTTTTTATATTAATTCCTATTTTACTCTATCAGACTCTTCTTATCCTACTTCCATCATAATACATAATACCTATATAGTTCATTCTCTATCTTGATACCACATGATATTATGTACTCATATAATTAGAAGGTTTGGGAGACTTGTGCCCATTGAAAATCCGACTTTAAAAAATCAATGAAATGGTAATTATTTATATTTGGATTACGTATATAGTTTATAGAATTCCTTGATAACATAATAAAACTAGATTCCCACATAAAAACATTTTCATCTTCGTTTTATCTAGAAATATGATTTTTCTCTCCATGTCAGCATATTTCTTATGACGAATATACTTTTCCAAGAAAAATACCTTAATAAACATCCATTACATGTTTTTTATTTCTTCTTAACCCTTAGTTTTTTGAATCAATATCCACTATTGATCTCCATATATTGAGAGATGATAAAATTCCATCAAAACATTCTCTCTTTCTATTTTTTCTAAAAATAGAAATATATTCTCCATGGAATTTATCCATTACTCGATATCAAATGGATTTTTTGTCCCATTAAATAATGGAGGTTACTAACACGTAAAGTCATCTAACATTGTAACACCATGTGGTGCATCAGTATAATACTCTATATGGTAAAGGTAAATGATCATAAATAGAGTTAACTATCCTAATATGGTTATAATTTGATCAGTTATAGCCATAGCTCCACCTCAAACTTCATTATCTTTCCCTAAAGGTAAATACCTACATTGGGTATATGAACTGATATGGTTTCCATTCCTTGTCCAATTATCCATTTTTAGACAATGGAACAGACTAGATTAGATCATAACATTATAAAACATAATATATAATCCAAGAACATGTGTAACACTTAACATTAATTGAAAAATTAATTCATTGATAATCTCATAATCATAAACATGGTTTTTTGGGGTTGTTTTAAAATAAAAAAGTAATATTAAATCATTTATAGTGGTTTATAAAAAAAATGGGAATTAATATAATTATATCCCCTCACAGTATCAAACTAGTATCAATAAAAGGCCCATTTTTTGTACTAGGTAATGATTGAGTGGCACCTAATATTTTTTTAGAGTTATTACACCTAGGTATATCTCTTCAGGATACAAGACCACTTTTAGTATCTATATAGGGATTTATTTTGTGGAAAAACATATAATCTATACCTTACCAAATTTATGGATGTTATCACATAAATAGAATTATCCTTAAAGAAATTACTATGGTTAGATTCCCAAATATAGTTTTTCATAAATCTAGTTCCCATGGAATCATATAAGAATCCTCTGATCCAACTATAAAGACCCAAACTCTTGTAATCTATAGCTGGTGTCTACATTTTTACATTGGAAATATACAAAATAAATTTCATACCAATGGTCTGAATAGATTAGTAGCCTTGGTAAACTTCATATATAGTTTAAATTCAAATTATATTTTAAAATAGTAAATAAATAATTTTTTCTCTTCTATAATTCCATTATTCTACATATCACAACTCTACATATCAATCATAAATAACATTTTAATATAATGGGTAAAATAAAACATGAGAAAGTGGAGAGTTCATATGATCAGTAAGAGTTTGAGTATAGTGGAAACAATCATGAATAAATATGTATATTCAACATAGAATGTTAAATAAATAAAACACATTACACTTAAACCAAAACATGAGAATAATATTTAAGTAATAATTAAATACCAAGTAATTCTATATAAATATCACATGATATTGAATCATATTGTCAATAAATTTCCCAAGATAGTTTAAAACTAAGTGAAAACCCCCATTTAATTTGTACAACTAATTTTTCTCCTGAAACATATCGAAGCATCAAGGGGATATCTATAACTTGTACACACCTATAACATTATAAATCAAATGGTTTCATAATATGATATGGTTGAACCATGTTCATCATAGAAATTAATTTAGAAAAACTAAGATACAAAATGTTTATACTTACCCCAATCAATAAACATAATCATTAACTATCCAATGTTAAATTGTGAATGCAAAAAAATTGAACATCACTGGTCAAACATATCACAAAACATCAAAATAAATAATAAAGATGAAATCAATACAACATAACCCTTATTGATAATAATATAAATAAAGGGTTTATGTCATTTATGAATATAAATACCATAATATTTCATTATGAACTTTATTGAGGAAAATAACTCTTACACATTGAAAATTACCTTTTAAAGAAAGTTCTCAAAACACATTGAGAAAAATCATCTCTGAAATTAACCTCATAAATATGTAAAATATCATTTAAAACATTGAGTGTTAATGAAGGTAGAAAATTCATTCTATGTCGAACATGTTAAGACAATGATTTGTTTCACATATTTTTTTTGAAATCCAAACATGCAGTGATTCAAAAGCAACATGAAGATTTTTTTTTCAAAAAATGTTGTAAAAATTTTAATATGGGAAAAATAATTCTTTTCTAAATTATTCAATTAATGTTAAAAATATTTTTTATTTTTTTTATAAAACATGTATTTGGACAAAAAATAATTTCTAATCAAAAAGACAAATAATATTTCCCTTTCATAAGAATATTTTATCAATCATATTAAGTAGAAAAGATAAGAACAACGGTCCAATAAATTTAAATGTTGTGAACAACTATAGGATTTGAAAATATTTTTTTTTTAATATACGATTACTAAATAATTCCCCTATGTGTGACTTAAACAAAAATAATATCGAATAGTGATGAGATTTGAAATGAACCCTTACCACTTTGGTAACTTATAAATTGTAATCCCCGTAAAATAAATCACATAAAATGAAACAAGAAATACCTTGAGGATAAATATATTCATGATATAACATATCAAATTTCCATTATATACACATTACAAAATAGAAAAATGGTGAATATGGCATACATCTCACATTAGTAAAAGCGAGACGAGAAACTCTTACCTCAAGTCCAACTTCCTTGATATATGTCCAATCCTACAGTATAATAAATATAGGATTTTTATTAATCGATTTTGTACCCATATTTATATATATCATACCATATATTATTTTATTATAACATTTAACAACCCTTTTGTTAATAAATTTTCATTATTTCCATTGCATTGGATGTTAATTTCCATGATTTCTCATGTGTGTTTTGTCATGAACATTATGATTCATGTAAATAGGGAATGGTTCTATAATCCCTAAAATGATAATAATGTTATAAATATTTTTTCACTATATAAATCATGATAACCATTATTTAATCATAGATATATAAAATGAATCACATCGTTTCGTGGAGATAGTAGGCCAAACATATGCACAAATGATAATGTCATTCCATTAATGGGTGAGGAATCAAACATTTAAGAAATATTAATTTTAAATAATTTATATCATGTAATAAATATCACATATAATCAATATATTTACCCTTATTATAATCCATTTAAATATTAAGTGAAAAACAAATCACATCACCTCATGAGGCGGTAGTCCGCCATATAGTTGAGCGACATTATCATATTTTAAATGGAATGTAAATTAAAAAATTTATATATGATATTATAACTCCATAAGTATAACTATATCATAAATAATATATATATATAAATATATATATTAAATCCAATATTATATACATTCACAGGATGTGATGATGGAAAATGAGTTACATCAGTTTGGGAAGTAGTAGTCCTCCATCAACATGATTAACGATTTTGTTTCCCATTTGATTGATGTGGAGGTGGATAAATATTATTAAATAAACCTCATAATATCTAAATATGTTTCATATAAATCTGTAATTATATTGGTATTTTATGACACAATTTAAAGTTTTAAAAATTGATATAAAGAGAAAGATCTTAGTAAAGACAATTACCTACTCTTAGAGAATCCCCCTTTAGATATCCTCTTAAGGATCCCAGGGTTGGAATTTTTGGGAAAAAAATAAGATATAAATTTTTTTAAAGGATTTTGGGGAGTGATTTTTATCTTTTTTCAATCCAAATGTCATCAGAGGTGTTATTAAGTGAAGGGAGTGAGTGCCATTTTTGAATTTAAATTAGTGAAATTTTTGTTAATAACTAAAACACTACTGGAATGTGGGTTTTTCCCCACAGTTACATACCAACGGTTTGATATAACCGTTGGTAAATGATTAAAATAGAGGTTTTTCCCAACGGTTTCTTAGAACCGTTGGGATAGCTTGGTTTGGGGGAGTTTTTCCCAACGGTTCCCTAGAACCGTTGGGATAGGCCTTGTTTTGGGGAGTTTTTCCCAACGGTTCCTTAGAACCGTTGGGGTAGGCCTTGTTTTGGGGAGTTTTTCCCAACGGTTCTAAGGAACCGTTGGGATAGACCTTGTTTGGGGGAGTGTTTCCCAACGGTTCTAAGGAACCGTTGGGATAGGCCTTGTTTCGGGGAGATATGCCAACGGTTTTAAAAAACCGTTGGCAAAGGTTTTCCCCAAATCCCCAGCAGCCCGTTCTCTCCCCCATTCGTGTTACAGAGCCCTAACTGGAGCAGCAGCAGGGGATTTTGGAGTACTGCCGGCCGGACCTTGAAGCTCTTCTTCTGGTTCTTCTTATTCTTTATCTCAAAAGGTATTCAAATGTTTGGATAGTATTGAAACTTATTTTTATTTTTCCCTTCAGTTTAGACGATTTTGGAGCTACTGCCGGCGCCGAAGGGTGAGTTTTCTTGAAAATTCTTTTTTGGATTTTACCCTTTGAACATGGGATGTCATTTGTGAAAGGTTATATAAATCGAATTGATTGTTCGATTTATGAATTGAATTGTAAATTAAATTAATTAAGGGTATTTTATGGTTTGCATTCCCCTTTAACACTTATATTTTATGTTACCATGTTAGATATATTATAACTAATGCATGTGATATCTTTATAGTCTTGTTATGAGTGTTATATTAAAAATTCCCATGTGAGTGCTTGAATTTTCATTGAATTTCTAGCCATTATGAGTTATGTTGAGACCATGATATGGAATTGATTGATTAAGCAAGAGAATCTCATTATCTTGTCATTACAACATGAGTAAATGAAGCTTCATTCTTTTCAGGTTATTATTTGATTGAGTCGCCATTTTGAGGTGAGTTGTATTAAATACCTTTGTTTTTGACCATGGTATGTTTAATGAATTTTTTAAATGAAATGAAATTCATTAAATGATTAATAGTAAATAGTGATACATGTATTCTATTAGGATGTCAGGTATATAATCTTGTTTCTATTAACTTATATGCTTTATGTGATAAATGGATTCACAGTGGAATTCCACGGATAGACTCATTTCTTTGAATATTGATTAAGCCATTGGTGATACATGGATCCAAGGGAGGGATTCCATAGTTAGACTTATTGAATGTAGAATTATATTCCAATTGATACATGGATTCTTATGATAATTCCATAGATAGACTTATTGAATGTAGAATTATATTCCAATGATATGCGTCTTGTGTGGTGGTGGTGTGGTTTATGTGTTTTATGGTAGTAGTGAAGTGTGTGATTATGTAGTTAATGTGAACCCATAGGTTGAGTATTTTGTGCTATCTATATATCATGTATTTTTATGTTATTTCTACACATTCCCAACCAGAGTTGGATAAACTTACCAACGATCAGAGGTTTTGAGTTATGGGTATTTTTTCTAATATCTAGGATGGTGGTTATATGTTTGGATAGCTACCATGTCTTCCCTACTCTTCCTTAAAAAGTGATTGACCATGTGTTTTTAGGCAAGATGCGATGTGATTGTCCATGTGTCTTCAGGTGAGATGTACTATGATTTCCCTAGTGTTTTTCGGTGAGGTGTGATGTGATAAGGCTATAATAAGATGTGGCATGTGGTTGGGGTCATGTAGGGTAGGAGGATGGCACAAGGTTGATGTTATTCATGTTCATGATACCCTACTAATATGGTTATGGGATGAGTCATGCTGTTATGTGATATAACACATTAAGTTCTTGTTGGTTTTACATTTTTTCAACAACACATTTGTATGTTTTTTTGACATGTGTAGTTGATACCTTGATTATTTTCTTCCTGTATCGTTTACTTAAATGTATTTTCTATTATAGTTAATGCATATTGAATTGTTTATGACAAAATGACTTATATAAATTCTTTTTACAGAATGGACAGAAGTTGGATGTATGAAACCGATCGGATCTCAGACGATTTTCAAAACAATTTGGAGAGCTTTATAGATTTTGCATTTCACAATGCTTCAGATAGTGGTCGCATACACTGCCCATGTTCCAATTGTGTTGGTAGACCTTGGTTGAGCCGTGAAGAAGTCAGCTACCACATAACCAAAAATGGGTTTCAAGCAAACTACTTTCTGTGGTATCACAATGGGGAGAAAACGAAATCTCAAATTGGTGATGATCGAAATGAAAAGACTGGAATGGAGAATTTGTTAGATGATCGGTTTCCGTTTATTCGTCATCATGAAAAAGAAAGGATTTCGACTCAAGAAGACTTCGATATGAGGACAGCTGATGCATCTAGTGAAAATGATGATATTGATAGGGTGAAAAAATTGAATGATGCTGCCACGACTCCAGTATATCGACAATGCGATAAAATGAAAAAGCTGGAATTTTTAATCCGATTATTTCATGGGAAAACAATGTATGGGATTTCTAATACAGCAATCGATTACATTCTTACCCTCTTGAAGGATTTACTTCCAGATGATGCAGATATTCCCTCAAACCACTATATGTCATGGAAGTTAGTTGAGGAACTTGGATTTTCAAGAAACAAAATTCATGCTTGCCCGAAAGATTGCAGTTTATTCTGGGAGGAAACCGCTGAACGAAATGAATGTATAAAATGTGGCACGTCCCGCTGGAAGTCAAAATCTGATGGAACACCATCCCGCGTTCCACAGAAAGTAATGTGGCACTTTCCATTGATCCCCAAACTCCAGAATCTTTTTATGTCTGATGACATATCAATAAAAATAAGATGGCATGATACCGAGAGAAAGAAGACTAATGATGAGTTGGTTCATCCTGCAGATGGATTTGCATGGAAGAGATTTGATGCTCGACATCCTGATTTTGCAGCTGACGTGCGTAATGTGAGGCTGGGTCTTTCATGCGATAGTTTTAATCCGTTTGGGCAGATGCTTACTTCGCACAGCACATGGCCCGTTTTTATGCACATTTATAATCTTCCCCCATGGTTGTGTATGAAAAAATCTTTCACTTTCATGAGTATACTCATATCTGGTCCTTCTGATCCCGGCATTGATATTGATGTATACATGCAACCTTTAATAAAAGAGTTGAAGCTTCTTTGGGATGTGGGTGTGCGCACATACGATGCATGTTCGAAAGACATATTTCAGATGCGCGATGCGCTTATGTGGACAATCAATGATTTTCCGGCTTATGCAATGATGTCTGGATGGAGCACGAAGGGGAAACTGTCATGTCCAGTTTGTATGAAGAATACACGATCCAGAAGACTGAAACATCGTTGTAGTTTCAGTTTTATGGTACATCGACGATTTTTGCCAAAGGATCATTCATATAGAATGAATCGTCGAAGATTTGATAATACTATAGAGACCGATGATCCACCTCAGTGTATGTCTGGAACTGATGTGCTTAATGAATTGAAAGATTTCAGTTTTTCGTTCGGGAAGGGTCAAATGAAATCTGGAAAGAGAAAGAATGTTTCCACAGAAACCTGTTACAATTGGAGGAAGAGGAGTATCTTTTTTGATTTGCCTTATTGGTCAACCAATTTGCTACGTCATTGCTTAGACGTAATGCATATTGAAAAGAATATATGTGAAATGTTGCTTTCAGTTCTTCTAAATGTCAAGGGGAAGACAAAAGATGATTTACGATCTCGATGTGACTTGGTGGATTGGGGCATCAGACCAGAATTGCATCCTGTGCGTATCAGTGAAAATAAATGGCAACTTCCATGTGCTTCTTATGTGATGACACCTAATGAAAAAAAAAACAATTTTTGGAAGTATTAGGGACTATTAGAGTTCCTGATGGCTATTCAAGCAACATATCTAAACGGGTCAATAGAAGAGAGTTGAAGCTAAAATCTTTGAAGACTCATGATTATCACGTTCTACTGCATGAGTTGCTTCCAATAGCAATCCGTCATCTTTTGTCCAATAATGTAAGGGTGGGTGTTATTCGGTTGTGCCATTTGTTTAGAGATCTTTGTGCAAAGAAGTTGTCCAAGTCTTTCTTGCAAAAAATGTTGACAGATGCCCCATTAATTTTGTGTGAGTTGGAGAAAATATTTCCCCCATCATTTTTCACATGCATGCTGCATCTGACTGTCCATATTCCAACTGAAATACTTCTCGGAGGACCTGTTTCTTTTCGTCGGATGTATCCAACTGAAAGAAATATGTTCACATTAAAGTCTTATGTTTGAAACAAGAATCATCCTGAAGGTTCTATCGTGAACGGTTACTTAGCTCAAGAATGTATGGATTTCTGTTCAATGTATTTGTCTGATCTTACTACAAGAATGAACAGACCAATGAGAAATGAAGAAGAACAATATGAGCAAATTGAACCCAGTTTTCCATCACTTCCTCAAACAAGAGGAATTCCTGGATCATATACATTGAAGACATTAAGCCATGAAGAGCGGGAGATGGCACATCGCACAGTTTTGTTCAACTGTGATTTGTTCGATGACTATATCAGGTAACAAAATTGAATATGTATATATCTTACATATATATCTGTTAAACTATTCATATTTTTTTATCTACAGGGAACATAAAACAATGATAAATAGGAAGCATCGTTCTTTATCTTTGAGAAGGAGAGAGACTTTGCATAGCAAAGAGTTTTCTGCTTGGTTAAAATTGAAGGTAAAAATATTACTGTTTAAATTAATTATTTCAATCTTTACTTAAGTTTAACTGTCATTTATATTGCAGGTATTGAGTTTGTCTTCTGACTCTGTCTCTGAGGAAATAAGATCTTTGGCTTTTGGTCCTAATACCGTGGTTCGTGACTGTAAATCAATTGTTATCAATGGGTACAGATTTATTGTCACTGAATGAGCCAAAAACATGAGAACACAACTTGATGGTATTATGGTTACTACCACAACAGAATGTTATGCCAGTGCATCAGATAGTAGACCGCGACTTGAAAATGTGGGTTATTATGGAGTCGTTGAGAAAATAATAATATTGGATTATTACTCTCATGGACGAGTCACAATGATGAAATGCCATTGGTTTGATTCGATGACGAGACATGGCACATTTATTGATGATTATGGATTTCGAGTAATTAATATGACCCGCACTCTTGCAACTGAAGAACCATATGTGTTGGCATCAATGGCTAAACAAGTTTTTTATGTCAAAGATCAACTTCAACCAGAATTTGGTGTCGTAGTTGAAGTAATTCCAAGACATATTTTTGATGATGCTGATGATGGAATTGACACTGTCCCTATTGCCATTGGAACCAATCCATTTATTTCTTTTGATGACTCCAATAGCTCAATTGTCAGAGTTGATTGTGAACCTGAAGTTGTGGTTGGAAATATATAGAATCATTCATCCATGTTCTCAATTCTTTTGGTTTACCTCGAGTTGGGTTGTTAAGGTTGGTAATATTCATATTTATTTAGTATTTATCACAAATTTGTTTTAGCTGACTTGACCGTTATGTGAATTTTCAATGTTTATTGGTTGCTGTTTTATTTGAATTGCATTTTCTAATTTGGAATTGAACTGTATTCAAACCAAATCAAACAATATTTCTAACTTGGTGAACATTACAACTTGTATGTTTTATTAAATTCATTCAAGCTCTTCTAAAACAATTGATAACTAAATTACCAATGAATCCCCTCATTCCCTCATATATTTAGTTTTTTGGTTTACACATTAATTTTCTTTTTCTAATTAATCACATATTTGTTTTCCAATGCAGGAAATGAAGCCAATTGAAGAGAGACGAAGAAAAAAAATGGCGGAGAACAATCGTCGGATGGAGGAGATGGGAATTCCACCATTAGTGCCTACAGTGAGTACTTTATTTCAAATATATATATATATATTTACAGAATATATAATGTCATGTGATTAATTTTTTTTGTAAACTTTTTTGTAGGATCCACCATTACGTCGACAGTTATTCGACGAGGAGCCTAGTACTGGTCCTAGTACTCAGGCCGGTGGTACGAGGAGGGTTCGTACCAGAGGTGGACATAGAGCTGCGCGTGCCCGACTAGACCCTGCCCCTCCCACTGACATTTCAGCCTTCCCACATTCTGATCCCGTTGTGTCGTTAGGGGCACACGGGATATTTAGACCTCCCATGTTTTCGCTACCTTCTGCATCTTCTGCCCCATCATTTTCACATCCCATGATGATTCCCACTCCCCAGTCAGCATCAGGTCATACAGTTGTTCCATCTTCTGTTCCTTCTACTTCTGTCTCTCCGAGCTTTTATATTCCATCGTCTTCGACTCCTGCTCCACCAGAGGGTGTTCCATCAGGTTCTGTGGATCCGGCGCCACTCATTGATCAGACTAGCACAGGTATATTTATAAAACCCTATCAAATTTTTATAGCAATATTTATTTTCATTATAACATGTTTTGATAAAATATTTGTTTTTCTTTCATGACAGATACATCTACTGACAGGAGGCGGGGGCAGGGCCGTACACGCATGCGTTCGGTGTGGAACCGTCGCACACAGGTTATGGTGGAATATAATGAAGACAATCAGATGGTTGAGAAAACAGGGCAGCAATGTCGGAGTTTTATGGCGACGCTTTCCAAATACACCGACATCATTCCCGTCAGCCCGCTGTCGTGGAGACATTTGCCACATGAGGTCAAAGATAGAGCTTGGGCAGAGATATGGGTAAAAAAATCTGTTGTATTTAATGCCATGAATTTTTTTTGTATTTATATAAATTAATATTTTCATTTCAGCTTCGATTTAATTTTCCTGATGGTGAGGGTGCACGACTGGAACGTATAAAGGATTTAGGCGAGCTTTGGAGAGCCTACAAGCATGAGCTGTATATTGGCTGGCGTGCTAGAGTTGGCACTGAGTTAGAGGCGGTACCAGTCGTGGATGATTGTCTTATAGAGCAGTATCGTCAGATGATTACTCATTGGACGAGTACCCAGTTTAAGGTATGAATTACATTTGAGGTATTTAAATAATAACTTTCAAGTTTTGCATTAATATTATCCTTTGCATTATCGAATTTTATTTAGGAATCATCTCGAAAAAATAAAAAAAACATTGATGAAAAAAAATACCTCCATACACTAGGACGCACGACGATGCCGCATCATGAGAGGCAGCAGGTATGACAATTGTTTATAAGTTTTCTTTACAACTTACATTTTCTTTTGTTTCCTCAATTATTTAATTATTTTCTGAAGTATTTATATAAATTTTGTTTTCAATGTCATTGTAGAGGCAAGTACAAAATATTGAAGGACGTGTGCCTCGAGCAAAACTGTTTTGCTTGAGTAGACGAAAAAAGGATGGATGTGCTGTCAACGAAGCGACTCAGCAACAGATTGTATGTTTTAATCTGTTGATTTTATATTTTAATATCTATTTCGTAACTTAATATTATATTTATATTTGTAACAGGATGCTTTAGAGGCCCTCGATGCCCAAGAAGCAGACAATTTTGGGCCATCTGATCACTTACAACAGGTGTTGGGAGAGGATCATTCTGGCAGAGTACGCTGCCAACCTAGGATAGCCCCGACGAGGTATTGGTCTGCCTCAGGTACGAGTTGTAGTGCCACCGAGCTGCAGCAAGTTAGGGCACAGGCAGAACAGGCTGAGAAAAGGGCCACAGAGACGGCAGAACAGTCTGCTAGGGCAAACAGTGCATTTATGAAATTTATTGAAGTTCTACGTCCAACACTTCCAGCAGAGGCCAGCCCAGCGATTGATGAATACATGTCGTCGATACATTCTATATATGGTGCACCAGGTGGCAGTTCCAGTGGTGGTCAGGCCGATGTCCAGCTTGAAGATGATGATGGCGAGCAGTCTGATGCGGAAGAGGAGGGAGATGAGGAGGGCGAGGAGGAGGGCGAAGGCGAGGAGGAAGGCGTTGTGGATGGTGAGGACGATGAGGAGGACGATGACGAGGGCGATGATGATGATGATGATGGAGATGGTGATGCTGATGTGGGAGATATTGATCCGTTACATTTTTTACTTGAGATTTGATGTTTAATCTATTCTAGTTGTTGGTTTTATCTAGACTCGTAGTATAGTATTGGAGTTGAGTTATTTTTATATATTGTCTGTTTTTATGGATGTTGTTGTCTTTTAGTGGTTGTGTGTTTGAGAACTCCCTGGACAACCCCCCTCATTCTTGGACCCTGGACAACCCCCCCTCCCCCTTGGACCTCGAACACCCCCCAAACACCCCCCGGACAGCCCCGCGGACAGCCCCCTGGACGGCCCCCTGGACACCCCCCCGTACAGCCCCCAACCCTCCACCCTGGACCCCGGATAGCCCCCCGGACAACCCCCCCACCCTCCCCCTTAGACCCCGGACAACCCCCCAAACACCCCCCGGACAACCCCCTGAACAACCCCGGACAACCCCCTGAACAACCACCGGACAGCCCCCTAAACAACCCCGGACAGACCCCGCACAGCCCCCCCACCCTCCTCCTTGGTCCCCGGACAGCCCCTCGGACACCCACCAGACAGCCCCCCCGGACAGCCCCCTGGACAGCCCCCCGTACAGCCCCCAACCCTCCACCCTGGACCCCGGATCGCCCCCCGGACAGCCCCCCGGACCACCCCCCCCCCCCTTGGACCCCGGACAACCCCCCAAACACCCCCCGGACAGCCCCCTGAACACCCCCGGACAACCCCCTGAACAACCCCCTGAACAACCCCCGGACAGCCCCCTGAACAACCCTGGACAACCCCCTGAACAACCCCCAAACACCCCCCGGACAGACCCCGCACAGCCCCCCCACCCTCCTCCTTGGTCCCCGGACAGCCCCCCGAACACCCACCGGACAGCCCCCCCGGACAGCCCCCCGGACAGCCCCTCCACCTTCCTTAATTTCATTAGCTCTGAAATGTTTCATAGCACGATCAACTAAAATCTAATCCATACTAAATATGATATAAAAATATTCTATATGAATTTCCATAAGATTTTAAGTGAAAAAAAAAGTGACATACGAAAAACTGACCAAACGCATTCGAAATGTGTTGATGCATTAGGACAACAATCCATGGGTCATATGTGACGTGTACGAGTCATCCCCGCCTCAATCCGAGACGCGGTGTGCTCGGAACAACTCAAAGTGTATGTCTTTTGTTTCAAAAGGACACCATTTTAAGTGAAAACCATCAACTGGCATACGGAAAACCGGCCAAACGCATTCGGATTGTGTTGATACTTTAAGACAATGATCCATGGGTCATTTGAGACGTGTACGAGTCAACCCCGCCTCAATCCGAGGTCGTCCGCTATGAATTTGACCGTTGGACGCCCGTTTTGGCCGTTTATGACACCAGAACTGCGTTGTCGGTCACCGCGGGCACACGGCACGTCCGATTGATGCGCCGTCTGCTCGAACACTTCAGAAATCACTGTCCCGTATTTTTCGTCTGATTTCAGGCCATTCCGACTTCGTTCGGCCCGTTTGGACCCTCCTCACGCGCGTTTACGAAGCGCGCGCATCACTTAAAACACGAATATTGAGCCGTGCCGTGCAAAACACATGTCCGATTGACGTGCCGTCTGCGCGTACACGTCACGAATAATAATTAGAATGTTTCACGGTGGTTTCGGGTGAATCCGTGGTCGTCCGCTATGAATTTGACCGTTGGACGCCCGTTTTGGCCGTTTATGACACCATAACTGCGTTGTCGGTCACCGCGGGCACACGGCACGTCCGATTGACATGCCGTCTACGCGTACACGTCACGAATAATAATTAGAATGTTTCACGGTGGTTTCGGGTGAATCCGTGGTTTTCCGCTATGAATTTGACCGTTGGACGCCCGTTTTGGCCGTTTATGACACCATAACTGCGTTGTCAGTCACCGCGGGCACACGGCACGTCCGATTGACGTGCCGTCTACTCGACCACTTCATAAATCACTCACCCGTATTTGTCGTCTGATTTCAGGCCATTCTGACATCGTTCGGCCCGTTTGGACCCCCCTCACGCGCGTTTCGAAGCGTGCGCATCACTTAAAACACGAATATTGAGCCGTACCGGGCAAACCGCACGTCCGATTGACGTGCCGTCTGCGCGTACACGTCACAAATAATAATTATAATGTTGCACGGTGGTTTCGGGTGAATCTCTGGTCGTCCTCTATGAATTTGACCATTTAACGCCCGTTTTGGCCGTTTATGACACCCGAACTGCGTTCTCGGTCACCGCGGGCACAGGTCATGTCCGATTGATGTTCTGTCTACTCGACCACTTCAGAAATCACTCACCCGTATTTGTCGTCTGATTTCAGGTCATTCCGACATCGTTCGGCCAGTTTGGACCCCCCTCACGCGCGTTTACGAAGCGCGCGCATCACTTAAAACAAGAATATTGAGCCGTACCGGGCAAACCGCACGTCCGATTGACGTTCCGTCTGCGCGTACACGTCAAAAATAATAATTAGAATGTTTCACGGTGGTTTCGGGTGAATCCGTGGTCGTCCGCTATGAATTTGACTGTTGGACGCCCGTTTTGGCCGTTTATGACACCATAACTGCGTTGTCGGTCACCGCGGGCACACGGCACGTCCGATTGACGTGCCGTCTGCGCGTACACGTCACGAATAATAATTAGAATGTTTCAAGGTGGTTTCGGGTGAATCCATGGTCGTCCGCTATGAATTTGACCGTTGGACGCCCGTTTTGGTCGTTTATGACACCATAACTGCATTGTCGGTCACCGCGGGCACACGGCACGTCCGATTGACGTGCCGTCTGCGCGTACACGTCACGAATAATAATTAGAATGTTTCACGGTGGTTTCGGGTGAATCTGTGGTCGTCCGCTATGAATTTGACCGTTGGACGCCCGTTTTGGCCGTTTATGACACCATAACTGCGTTGTCGGTCACTACAGGCACACGGCACGTCCGATTGACGTACCGTCTGCTCGACCACTTCATAAATCACTCACCCGTATTTTTCGTCTGATTTCAGGCCATTCCGACATCGTTCGGCCCGTTTGGACCCCCCTCACGCGCGTTTCGAAGCGTGCGCATCACTTAAAACACGAATATTGACCCGTACCGGGCACACCGCACGTCCGATTGACGTTCCGTCTGCGCTTACACGTCAAAAATAATAACTAGAATGTTGCACGGTGGTTTCGGGTGAATCTCTGGTCGTCCGCTATGAATTTGACCGTTTAACGCCCGTTTTGGCCGTTTATGACACCAGAACTGCGTTCTCGGTCACCGCGGGCACAGGTCATGTCCGATTGATGTGCCATCTGCTCGACCATTTCAGAAATCACTCACCGTATTTGTCGTCTGATTTCAGGCCATTCCGACATCGTTCGGCCCGTTTGGACCCCCCTCACGCGCGTTTACGAAGCGCGCGCATCACTTAAAACAAGAATATTGAGCCGTACCGGGCAAACCGCATGTCCGATTGACGTTTCGTCTGCGCGTACACGTAAAAAATAATAATTAGAATGTTTCACGGTGGTTTCGGGTGAATCCGTGGTCGTCCGCTATGAATTTGACCGTTGGACGCCCGTTTTGGCCGTTTATGACACCATAACTGCGTTGTCGGTCACCGCGGGCACACGGCACGTCCGATTGACGTGCTGTCTACGCGTACACGTCACGGATAATAATTAGAATGTTTCACGGTGGTTTCAGCTCAATCCGAGGTCGTACGCTATGAATTTGACCGTTGGACGCCCGTTTTGGCCGTTTATGACACCATAACTGAGTTGTCGGTCACCGCGGGCACACGACAAGTCCGATTGACGTGCCGTCTGCTCGACCACTTCATAAATCACTCACCCGTCTTTGTCGTCTGATTTCAGGCCATTCCGACATCGTCCGGCCCGTTTGGACCCCCCTCACGCGCGTTTACGAAGCGCGCGCATCACTTAAAACACGAATATTGAGCCGTACCGTGCAAACCGCATGTCCGATTGACGTGCCGTCTGCGCGTACACGTCACGAATAATAATTAGAATGTTTCACGGTGGTTTCGGGTGAATCTGTGGTCGTCCGCTATGAATTTGACCGTTTAACGCCCGTTTTGGCCGTTTATGACACCCGAACTGCGTTCTCGGTCACCGCGGGCACATGTCATTTCTGATTGATGTGCCGTCTACTCGACCATTTCAGAAATCACTCACCCGTTTTTGTCGTCTAATTTCAGGCCATTCCGACATCGTTCGACCCGTTTGGACCCCCCTCACGCGCGTTTACGAAGCGCGCGCATCACTTAAAACAAGAATATTGAGCCGTACCGGGCAAACCGCACGTCCGATTGACGTGTCGTCTGCGCGTACATGTCACAAATAATAATTAGAATGTTTCACTGTGGTTTCGGGTGAATCCGTGGCCGTCCGCTATGAATTTGACCGTTGGACGCCCGTTTTGGCCGTTTATGACACCATAACTGCGTTGTCGGTCACCGCGGGCAAACGGCACGTCCGATTGACGTGCCGTCTGCGCGTACACGTCACGGATAATAATTAGAATGTTTCATGGTGGTTTCAGCTCAATCTGAGGTCGTACGCGATGAATTTGACCGTTGGACGCCCGTTTTGGCCGTTTATGACACCATAACTGCGTTGTCGGTCACCGCGGGCACACAACAAGTCCGATTGACGTGCCGTCTGCTCGACCACTTCATAAATCACTCACCCGTATTTGTCGTCTGATTTCAGGCCATTCCGACATCGTTCGGCCCGTTTGGACCCCCCACACGCGCGTTTACGAAGCGCGCGCATCACTTAAAACACGAATATTGAGTCGTGCCGTGCAAACCGCATGTCCGATTGACGTGCCGTCTGCGCGTACACGTCACGAATAATAATTAGAATTTTTCACGGTGGTTTCGGGTGAATCCGTGGTCGTCCGCTATGAATTTGACCGTTGGACGCCCGTTTTGGCCGTTTTTGACACCATAACTGCGTTGTCGGTCACCGCGGGCACACGGCACGTCCGATTGACGTGCCGTCTGCTCGACCACTTCATAAATCACTCACCCATATTTTTCGTCTGATTTCAGGCCATTCCGACATCGTTCGGCCCGTTTGGACCCCCCTCACGCACGTTTTGAAGCGTGCGCATCACTTAAAACACGAATATTGAGCCGTACCGGGCAAACCGCACGTCCGATTGACGTGCCGTCTGTGCGTACACGTCACAAATAATAATTAGAATGTTGCACGGTGGTTTCGGGTGAATCTCTGGTCGTCCTCTATGAATTTGGCCGTTTAACGCCCGTTTTGGCCGTTTATGACACCCGAACTGCGTTCTCGGTCACCGCGGGCACATGTCATGTCCGATTGATGTGCCGTCTACTCGACCACTTCATAAATCACTCACCCGTATTTTTCGTCTGATTTCAGGCCATTCCGACATCGTTCGGCCCGTTTGGACCCCCCTCACGCGCGTTTACGAAGCGCGCGCATCACTTAAAACAAGAATATTGAGCCGTACCGGGCAAACCACACGTCCGATTGACGTGCCGTCTGCGCGTAGACATCACGAATAATAATTAGAATGTTTCTCGGTGGTTGCAGCTCAATCCGAGGTCGTCCGCTATGAATTTGACCGTTGGACGCCCGTTTTGGCCGTTTATGACACCATAACTGCGTTGTCGGTCACCGCGGGCACACGGCACGTCCGATTGACGTGCCGTCTACGCGTACACGTCACGAATAATAATTAGAATGTTTCACGGTGGTTTCGGGTGAATACGTGGTCGTCCGATATGAATTTGACCGTTGGACGCCCGTTTTGGCCGTTTATGACACCATAACTGCGTTGTCGGTCACCGCGGGCACACGGCACGTCCGATTGACGTGCCGTCTGCTCGACCACTTCATAAATCACTAACCCGTATTTGTCGTCTGATTTCAGGCCATTCCGACATCGTTCGGCCCGTTTGGACCCCCCTCACGCGCGTTTCGAAGCGTGCGCATCACTTAAAACACGAATATTGAGCCGTACCGGGCAAACCGCACGTCCGATTGACGTGTCGTCTGCGCGTACACGATACAAATAATAATTATAATGTTGCACGGTGGTTTCGGGTGAATCTCTGGTCGTCCGCTATGAATTTGACCGTTTAACGCCCGTTTTGGCCGTTTATGACACCCGAACTGCGTTCTCGGTCACCGCGGGCACAGGTCATGTCCGATTGATGTTCCGTCTGCTCGACCACTTCAGAAATAACTCACCCGTATTTTTCGTCTGATTTCAGGCCATTCCGACATCGTTCGGCCCGTTTGGACCCCCCTCACGCGCGTTTACGAAGCGCACACATCACTTAAAACAAGAATATTGAGCCGTACCGGGCAAACCGCACGTCCGATTGACGTGCCGTCTGCGCGTATACATCACAAATAATATTTATAATGTTTCACGGTGGTTTCGGGTGAATCTGTGGTCGTCCGCTATGAATTTGACCGTTGGACGCCCGTTTTGGCCGTTTATGACACCATAACTGCGTTGTCGATCACCGCGGGCACACGGCACATCCGATTGACGTGCCGTCTGCGCGTACACGTCACGGATAATAATTAGAATGTTTCACGGTGGTTTCAGCTCAATCCGAGGTCGTACGCTATGAATTTGACCGTTGGACGCCCGGTTTGGCCGTTTATGACACCATAACTGCGTTGTCGGTCACCGCGGGCACACGACAAATCCGATTGATGTGCCGTCTACTCGACCACTTTATAAATCACTCACCCGTATTTGTCGTCTGATTTCAGGCCATTCCGACATCGTTCGGCCCATTTGGACCCCCCTCACGCGCGTTTACGAAGCGCGCACATCACTTAAAACACGAATATTGAGCCGTACAGTGCAAACCGCATGTCCGATTGACGTGCCGTCTGCGCGTACACGTCATGAATAATAATTAGAATGTTTCACGGTGGTTTCGGGTGAATCCGTGGTCGTCCGCTATGAATTTGACCGTTGGGCGCCCGTTTTGGCCGTTTATGACACCATAACTGCGTTGTCGGTCACCGCGGGCACACGGCATGTTCGATTGACATGTCGTCTGCTCGACCACTTCATAAATCACTCACCCGTATTTGTCGTCTGATTTCAGGCCATTCCGACATCGTTCGGCCCGTTTGGACCCCCCTCACGCGCGTTTCGAAGCGTGCGCATCACTTAAAACACGAATATTGAGCCGTACCGGGCAAACCGCACGTCCGATTGACGTTCCGTCTATGCGTACACGTCACAAATAATAATTAGAATGTTGCACAGTGGTTTCAGGTGAATCTCTGGTCGTCCGCTATGAATTTGACCGTTTAACGCCCGTTTTGGCCGTTTATGACACCAGAACTGCGTTCTCGGCCACCGCGGGCACAGGTCATGTCCGATTGATGTGCCGTCTGCTCGACCACTTCAGAAATCACTCACCCGTATTTGTCGTCTGATTTCAGGCCATTCCAACATCGTTCGGCCCGTTTGGACCCCCCTCACACGCGTTTACGAAGCGCGCGCATCACTTAAAACAAGAATATTGAGCCGTACCGGGCAAACCGCACGTCCGATTGACGTGCCGTCTGCGCGTACACGTCACGAATAATAATTAGAATGTTTCTCGGTGGTTTCAGCTCAATCCAAGGTCGTCTGCTATGAATTTGACCGTTGGACGCCCGTTTTGGCCGTTTATGACACCAGAACTGCGTTGTCGGTCACCGCGGGCACACGGCACGTCCGATTGACGTGCCGTCTGCACGTACACGTCACGAATAATAATTAGAATTTTTCACGGTGGTTTCATCTCAATCCGGAGACGCGGTGTGGCCGGCACCACTCAAAGTGTCCGTCTTTTGTTTCAAAAGGACGTCATTTTAAGTGAAAAGCATCAACTGGCATACGGAAAACCGACCAAACGCATTCCGAATCTGTTGATAATTTATCCAAACAATCCATGGGTCATATGTGACGTGTACGAGCCAACCCGGGATGAATCCGAGTCGCGGTGTGGCCGGGATAAGTCTAAGTGGCTCTCTTTTGTTTAAAATGAACACCATTTTAAGTACATACGGAAAAACGAGCAAACGGATTCGGTTTCCATTGAAACTTTAGGAGAACGATCCATGGGTCATATGTGACGTGTACGAATCAACCCCGCCACAATAGGAGACGCGGTGTGGCCGACACCACTCAAAGTGTCGGTCTTTTGTTTCAAAAAGACGTCATTTTAAGTGAAAATCATCAAGTGACATACGAAAAACCGACCAAAGGCATTCGGACTGTGTCGATACTTTAGCACAAGGATCCATGGGTCGTATGTGATGTGTACGAGTCAATCCCGCCTCAATCCGAGGAGCGGTGTGGCCGACACCGTTCTAACTGTGTATCTTTTGTTTAAAATGGACAGGATTATAAGTGAAATGAACAACTGGCATACGCAAAACCGACCAAACGCATTCCGAATCTGTTGATAATTTATCACAACGATCCATCAGTCATATGTGACATGTACGAGCCCACTCGGGCTCAATCCGAGTCGCGGTGTGGCCAGGATCAGTCTAAGTGGATCTCTTTTGATTAAAATGGACATCATTTTAAGTACATACGGAAAACCGACTAAACGCATTCGGTTTCTGTTGAAACTTTAGGAGAACGATCCATGGGTCATATGTGAGGTGTACGAGTCATCCCCGACTCAATCCGTGGCGCGGTGTGGCCAACACCACTCTAACTGTGTCTGTTTTGTTTAAAATGGGTAGGATTATAAGTGAAAAGAATTGGCATACGCAAAACCGACCAAACGCATTCGGTTTCCATTGAAACTTTAGGAGAACGATCCATGGTTCATATGTGACGTGTACCAATCATCCCCGTCTCAATCGGATTCCACATATAATTGTCATCTAAATTTTAAATTGAATTATATATGAATTATGTATGTTTATGAATTGTAAATTAATTATGGATGTGTATAGTTTCAGGATCCATTATATGTTAAATGTGTATGAATTTGTTCATAATTGTATATGTATGTTTTAGTTTATTACAGGTACAATAGTTGGATCGAAAATGAGGTGAGAATGAGGCCTGATGAGATGAGAGGTGGCTGATGTACAGAGGGGCTGTGAAAATTGCAGGCTGCTGCAATTTGCAGCCTAGGGTATGCCAACGGTTTTAAACCGTTGGCATAGAATCTTAAAAATATGTTTTTACCAACGGTTCATTGAACCGTTGGTAATAACTCTTTTCCCAACGGTTTAGAACCGTTGGGAAAGAGTTCATCCAAATTTATATTTAGTTTTCCCAACGGTTTGGGAGTTGGGAAAAACTATTGATTTTTCCCAACGGTTTTTGAAAACCGTTGGAAAAAATAGTGTTCTGAGTTTTGCCAACGGTTTGACAACCGTTGGGAATCTTTTTTAGTATTTTTCTCCGCCTATACCAACGGTTCACTGTAAACTGTTGGGAAAAGTTTTTCCCAACGGCTTACTTGCCTACGGTTGGAAGAACCGTTGGTATAACATATACCAACGGTTCCCCAGCCTTTCCCAACAGTTCTAAACCGTTGGGACATCCACTATTTCCAGTAGTGAAACTATTCAATAATAGGAAGTCCACCTCACCAAAAGTTCCTAAAAAGTTTCTAAATAATGTATTGGGAGAAAGGTATTTTGGAGTAAAAAATCCAAAAATAATTAATTAAAACATGTTTTAAACATTTTATTTTTTATTATTTATGTTTACTCACTTTTACCATTTTAATTTTCTCTACGGTAACTAGTTTTTTTAACCAAGGAATTTTATCCATTAATACTAAAATAAGATGAACCTTATTATATAATTTGAAACCAATAATTCTAAATATTAAAAATAATTTATCACAGAAAAATATATGTGTGTGGAAAATTAATTTTAACACAAGGGCATGTAACGAGAGAAACCTCCTTTTAAACATAACTGATTTAATTAATTTATTATTATTTTACATATTATTATTACCAAAAAATAACTTTAAATTATTACTGAATCATAATTAATAATATTAAAAAAAATCCATTTTATCAAATTCAACTCACATAAGCAGCGATGTTTAATTTAAAATTAAACCCACAAGGTGATTAAAAATCATTTTTCTAAATAAAAATCTCATATGTATAAAAAGTTTTAATATAAAAATTAGATATGAAATTGATTTCAATAACATAAAAATATTTTATTATAATATAATTCAAATAATTTCTCTTTTCAGATTATTTAAAATCAAAATTATACCTTTAAATTATTAAAAAGAAATTGATGTTTTCAATAAAAACTATTATTTTTCACTATTTATCCAACCATTAATATTTTCTGAAAATTCACAAGAAAACACTCTGGGAAAAATCTTAAAATGTTATTTAAAAAATTAGGTAAATCTTTAGACATAAAATTTTTAAATGTGTAAAAATATATTTTAGACTATCTATGCAAAGTGAAACGAAATCGCCTTTTGGAAAAATATAGTTTTTCAGAAAACATTTCATTTTCTTTCAAGTAATTTTTATTTTATTTCAAATCAATAAATATTCTTTTAATTTATTTTTTACATGTATAAATAATAATATTTTAATAGATTATTTATTCCTATTCATACCCTAAAATTTAACGGTTACGTTATAAAATTATCATAAATATAAAAGGTTTTAATGTAAAAAATCAATATAAAATTGGTTTCACTAACCTAAATATAATTTATTATAATATAATTTAAATAATATTAATTTTAAAACAATTTTTAATCAAAAATAAAATTTTAAATCATTTAAAGGAAAATTAATTTTTCAATAAAACCATAATTTTTAACTATTTATTGAAAAATTAATATTTAAAAACCACAAATTTTCACTATTTATCTAAAAATTAATATTTTTAGAAAATTATAAAAATTTTGCACTAAGAAAATTTTGAAATGATTATTTCGAAAATTATATTAATTTTTTAGGAACAGTTTTATAAATTTGGTAAAAATTAATTTTATTGTATGTGCACAAAGTGAAACGAAATCACCTTTTAGAAAAATACAGTTTTCTAGAAATCAACTCATTTTCATTCAAATGATTGTTATATTATTTCAAATCCATATATATCCATTTAATATATTTCATACATATATAAACCATAATATTTTTATAAATTATTTATTCAAATTCATACCCTCCAATTGAATGGTTATGTTATAATGGTATACTATATTTTGGTTCATTTAGACCCTCGATTTCATGTTTCACAAGTTATCCAAGAGGTTAAATTTAAGTATATATATTTCATGGGTCATTAGATCTTAGTTTTATGTGGCACATGCACTACTTAACTTTATGTTAATATTTTAGAATCATAAGGTGTTCCACCATTTGTATACATGCATTAAAACTGTTATTATAAGAAATATCTACCAAATTATATTGATCCCAACATATCTTGTAATAAATTTAATAATAATGGAGAATATTTTCCATGGTCTAAATAATACACTCAGACTAACTATCAGTTTGAGGATGAAATGTTTTTCAAAAACATAATTCATTACAAAATAACTTATGATGTCCATTCTAGAGATTAGAATTAAATCTGGAATGAAAACTTGAGATAATAGGGAGTGGAACTCTTTGTATCCTAATAATCTCCTTTAAATATAGTTTATAAATTTGATCTAAAAACATAGTATCTTGAATGGGAATTAAATGAGAATAATTATTCAATAGATCAACAATTACCCAAATCACATTATAACCATGAGATGTCATTGAGAATCCCACTGTTAAATCCATGGATATATTTTTCCAATTTCTGTTATGGTATTGGAAACAGTTAAAAATTATCTTCAGTAATTGTTTTTCTTCATTAACATACTTAGAAAATGAAAAAATTCATTGAAAATTCAACAATATATCTTTTTATAACAATGAAAAAATAATACTGTTGAAGGTCTTGATACATCATAGTGCTGATAGGATGAACAGAAAATAGAGAACTATGTCTGTCACTCAACAACTCTCTCTTCAACTTGAAATCACAAGGCACACATTATATTTTTTCTAATATAATAAAACCTAATTTTTCAATATTAAACTCCATAAAATTACCATTATTAATTTATTTAACTTTTTTTTATAATATATGACCCTCATTATAAACAGTCTTAATTATTTCTAAATAGTTCTACTACACTGAAACCATATACATAATAGATGACGTCCATGAATCCATATCCTCTGGGAAAAAATTAATCAAATAATTAACCAAAGGAACTTATTAATAATGTAACACCATTAATTTATAATTATTCTCATAACCAATTCATCATCCAATTTGTTTCTTTTTTAGGATTGTAATGAATTAGGAAATCATAATCTGTGATCTGTTCTAGCCATATTCAATGTCTCATGTTCAATTCATACTAAGTGAATTTTTAATTTAAATTTTTTTATCAATATATATATTTCACACTTTATGCCATAAAAATTGGCTCTCAATTTTTTTTTAAAAACCATAGTACTTAATTCTAGATCTTTTGTAGATTAATTTGACTCATGAGGTTTCAGTTTTGTTGATTCATAAGCAATTACCTTATCATTCTACATCATGGAACAATCAACTCCTTTTATGGAAGCATAATTTATATTTAATAATTCTCTATTTATAGAGTTTAGGTCCAAAACTATGGAATTCCCCAATCTTTTTTTCAATTTCTAAAAAATATCACATTTATCCATACAAAAGTATTTAATTCCATTTTTAAATAGCTTAGTCAGTGGGTCAGATAACCGAGAAATGATTCTAACATACCACCTATATTAACTTGTTAATTAAAAAAACATTATGAATTTATAAGTTTTTTCTTTATAATTGGTCATTCTTAAAAACCATTAACTTTAGGATAGTCAAAATTTATTCTATATTTAGAAAATATTTTTCAAAGGAATGTAATTTATTGCTACAAATATTCATATTTACTAAATTTCCCATATAATTTTTTTCTTTTATGGTTTTAAATACATTCCCCAAGTTCCTTTAAATATCCTTATGACTTTTATAATATACCAATATATAATAAATAAAAATAAGTAAAAAATATATTAATATTAATGGAAACTCTATTTATATGATCTATAAATACATATGTTGAATTAAACAACCCAAGGGGAATATATAAAAACTCATAATGCTCACATCTAGTTTGAAAAATTATCCTTGAAAAATTATACTATTTAACATTCATCCTAGGGTACCCAATCCATATATCAACCATTAAAAAATAATTATATCTTTTTATTTGATTAAAAAAATAATCAATTTGAGAAAAATGATTCTTTTTTTAACAGTGATATTATTATAGTCTGAAACATATTTTTTTCAAAAAAAATTGAATCATTCCATAGTGACTCTATAGGATTAATGAAAACATTATTAAGAAAATTTTGAAACTAATTTGAAATTCAACATGTTCCACAATAGTCATTCTATAAGGGGGTTTGGAAATTGGATGATCATCGGGCACTAAGTCAACAAGAAACCCAACCTATTTATTAGGGATTACACTAGCTAAAAAATTAGAAACAATATCCATGTAGTCATTCACTACTCTCACAACCCTAATTTCAACTATTTCATTCTCTTTAAGAACTTTATATAGTTACCTGTCTTTACCATCTCAAATCAATTTATCTTCTTTATGATATGTTAGAAAATGTATGAAATAATAGAAAATAATTATTGAATCTAGAATTTATCATATCATGGTAAATTGTAATCCAATTCATACCAAAAATAATATAAAAAAGTACTATAGAAAGTTAAACAAGATTTTTAGGAAATAATGTTCCATAGATAACAACAATAAGATTTCTATAAATCAATGTTTCTTTAATATTTCTACCAGGATTTTTCTCCAAAATTTCTATTATACATTCATGAGGTAATATTATCAATTTACATGAAAGTTTCTTATAAATAAAGTAATTGAATGCTAAAGAATCAACTAGGGTATTGGAATAATTCAAATAAACTAGTAACATACCTATTATCACTTCATTACATTTCCATGTATCAACCGTAGTAGAAGAAAATAATTTTCCGCACCTTCTATTTTTTTGTTCTTGATGGTTTTTGTCCTATTGAACTAAATTTAATAAAATGTTAGCATAATGAACCAAATAATATTTTCTAAAAAATCTCATCAATGTATGATTTTTTGTTACCCCATTCTTTCATTTTTAGGACTCTTTTATTTGGATTCATGAGTCCTCTGACAGAACATACCACACTGAAAACACCTTCTATAATTTACCATACATTCTCTAGGATTATTTTTACAACAATTATCACAAGATTAGTACTTCAATTTCTTACCTCCAAAATTATTTGATTAATTATTCCTCATTTTCTTCTATCTTAAACATTTTCTATACTTATTATCATCGAATACATAATCATCAAAAAAACTATATTTATACATTATCATTAAACCAAAAAATATTCTTATAGCATTTCATTTTATAAGAATTTCATGCCCTTTTACTTGTTTAAAACTGATTAGTCCTAATATTTTGATCCCAAAAAAAGTTTTGTAAAACCTGGCCAATCTTGTAAAATATTCTTCATACACACCTATATAATTTTCACAATTTTTCATCAATTCCAGGAAATTTTTCATCATCCTAAGCTAAATAAACTTTGGGAAATAATTAAAAAGGAAGAGATTCATAATTTTGACTTCAATTTTTGACATTCCCGAAGATCTTTTTGGTTTACATTTTTTGAGTGTTTAGTGATAACCTGACATAAAAATCCCAAATATATAAAAAGTAGAAACTTATCATCAGTATCCATTATTTCCATAATAAAAAATAATAAAAAATTTCTTTTCTTTAAAAATATTAATGACTTTTAACTAGTCATCTTCACTTCCATTTCCCATCCTTAAACCCTGTTAAAAATATATTAATACATGTGAAGAGAATAAAAAAGTAGCAAAGGAAACAAAAAGAATATATATGTAATCTAGTGAAAAACATGAAAACCCATGAAATAACTATTTTATTGAAAACATTTCATTTTAACGAAAATGGAATTATTTTATCATTAAAATTATCATTATCAATCTTTTTCAAATCAAACGATTTCAATCAAAAAATCATTAGAAAACATAGAAAAGTCATGTAGGTACCTTGAGACATCATCATCACAGAACCCTTAGAAACCCATATAAGAACCATTACAATTAGAATAAACATATGACCAACATATAATATAATTTTCTAAATAATATAATCATTACCCATTGAATTGGAGTGATATTTGGGTGTACCCATGTTATAAGTCATAATGAGCTCTCCCGGTGCAATATGGGCATACCCGTCGTGTAAGCTATATTGGGATCACTCATGATCTATAATAGGGATCAACCCATCATATAAACAATATAAAATGACCATATTAGAAATAATACTCTTTAATATTAAAACCTTTAATCATAAACCCCTTGAAAAACTCTTTAAAACATGTATGCCAAACACTTCTGGATATTAGAATACCATTTTCTTTTAAAAACGATTTTATCAACAAAATTCCGATATAAATTAAAATAGGTGTTTTCATTTAAAAAAATGATATATTATAATGGAATCCAAAATTTGAATAATGGTTAGGGTAGTGGGAGAATATGTTTTCATCATTTATGTTAAAAAGAACATCCCTTTGGTATTTTTTGATGAAAGTAAAGATGTTTCATAAAAAGATTCCTTTTTTTAAACTGTTGAAGTAAATTAAAAAGAGATATAAAATATCATTTATAAAAATTTCATGTCCATATAATTACATTCATAATATTATTTGAAAAACAATTTACATGGAGGAGTAATATTTTCAAAATAATTCTTAAAAATATTTAAAACTTGGTTTTAAGTAAAATTGTCCCTTAACTTGAGTCTAAATCGCCTCACATGTTCATTTTCATCCAGAATAGTTTACTTATGTTAATTATTTACATAATTAAAAACATGTCTACTTTTTTTATTCTATTTATTTTATCTCTTACCATGTTATGCACAATTTGTAAATCATTCACGTTCTCCTTGGATGTTTTGATGATATTCGGCTTATATATCAAAAATTACTTTGGTAGGTTGACTATGGTAAAATAGGTCACTATTTTTACATCCCCTAAAATATAATATTGATATAATTATCATTTTTATACATCATATATAATTCTAAACCCATTCAGGAAATTTGTCTATGAAAAATTAACTATGTCACAATCAATGAAATTGTAGGTCATACATATGCAAGAGTAACATTTCCATTTTTATATGATAATTATGGAAAGAATATAAGTATTATTTTCTATTTAAAAAATGATAATAACATCATAAATACCATATTATTTCTTCAAATAAAAATATATATACATCCCTGTGATGTGGTGATGAAAAAATAATCATATTGCTTCTAGGAGGTGGTAGTCCATAGCTACTCACGAATGACATTTTAATTTTTCAATGAGCGGAAATTGTAATAAATAAAATTAAACATTATATTTTATGATTGATGAATATTTAATTTATATTTTAATTATTTCATATATATCACACATTCTCATTAACTATATTTTTATTACCTTCCATGAAAATTATTAGTGAAAAATAAATCACATCGCTTCGAGAGGTGGTAATCCGCTATACACACGAGCAACATTATTGTATCCCCAAGGAATATAAATTAATAAGGTACATGTTATATCATAATTAAAGAATTATAATCATGTCAAAAATATAATATAAATAGATATACACTATAAATCCTTCATCATAACCAATTGTCAGAAGAGGTGATTGAAAACTAATTACATCAGTTTGTGAGGAAATAGTTCACTACACACAAGAATGTTGGTTTCATTTCTAAATTAGTGGAAGAGTTCATGGATCATGGTTATTACATTAACATAATAACATATATATTTATGTGAGGTACTAGTGTTATAATATTATCATGGTTGAAGAGTATTTCTTGTAGGTGGAAGAAGAAATAAAACAAAAATGCTCAGTTAAGAACTATACATCTTATTTGGAAAACCTCATAAGGATTACACCACAACATTTCCATGATTAGTTCTATTATTGAAAACATCCCCTAGGATATGAGGATGTAATTAAAGAATTTATTTGGGTATATCTTGGATAAACAAGAATTTTTCTTATATGTGAAGAGTATAAGGGATGGTATGGCCTTTTATAAGTGGGGGAGACGACTTACATGGAATTTGTTTAAAGGAATAGTGATAACCTCATTTTTCACATACCACAATGCTTAGAAAAGAACCATTTTTTTTCAATCCTAGAACCCTAAATTCTGGATTCAATACTAATTTTTTTTTTATATTTTATAAAGGATTATAGAAAAATACATAGTAAATTATACATATGGGGACCATTTCTAATCTAGGTTTTAGAGGATTAAACAAACCATACATAAAATTAGTGTTTTAAAAAAAATAACTAATTGGATTCATCTGCACTAGTATCGTAACCATCCATTGAATATCTAAGGAATCATATGAAAAAATCTTTCAAAAACAATTTATGAGAATAGAAATATCAATAAGGGAATAATAAGAAGAATAAATCTTAGAACATGGGTTATAAGGCATGACATAATGATATAGGAAGGCATAGAACATGATTGAACATATGAAATCATAACATATAAAACATGGGATTAAATAAACATGTAATCATATTAACATGGAATAAATATAAAATTTCACTTTATCATGATTTAGGGATTATTTCAAATTGAGGATCATGAGTCAAGGATAACTGCCAAGAACATTTCACATAGAGCACGAGTTGAGGATAACATCCAAGACCGTTTCACTTGGAGCACAAGTCAAGGATAACCACTAAGACTGTTGCACATAACATCTCATGAGACTAAAAATTACCCAATTCATCTGAGAGATATCTGAGAATACCCATCATAACATATTCATTAATATGTTTTACACATAAAGAATCATACATAATCGATCATACAAAGAAGTAAGTGTACCCATGGATTGAAATTGGTATCATAATCATGTTATAAAGCATAAACAATGGGTGTATCATAGAAGTGTCCTTGAAGGAATGTAATGAGATCATTAATAGACAATAATAAATTATAATAATATATAATGATAAGTGATGTCATATTTAAGAGATATCATGTAAAATGTGTACTTTAAAAACATAAGAATTAAAACATTTTAGTACAGTTTAAGTAAAATATCAAAGATAATTTAAAATAGAAAAGGGAAAACCCTTTTATATAAAAATAGAAGTGAATTTGGAAGGATAAAATAATAAAATTATTTATTTTAGAAATATAATGGTTGATTAAAATATACTATAGTGTACACTTGAAATGGGGTAATAATTCCGAAAGTTCCCTTCAAATGGGCATTCTTATCGGGAAGAGTTGAGAAGAGAACCACTTGAAAATATGTATATCCCCAAACAAGAATGGTGAATGGATGATGATACAATATTTTGGAACATATACACAGAATTTATAATATTTACATGAAAAAAGAAAATATAACTCCATTTGGGTAAAAAGAAAGATAGAGAAACCTGAAGGAATAATCCAGGTTCAGGTAGAATCCCTTACCTTAAGTCTGAAAGTGTTATTCACTTGATCTTAAAATCTGGAATAATGAAATTAGATTCATTAATTAATAACTCCATAGCTTATTATACATGTGATTGTTTTTCTATAACCATATTATGTGCATTCATGTCCTTTTTTGTGGTTTAAGAGGTTCAATTTCATTTTATTGGGGGTATTTGTTTCCTTGGTATTCATGATTAGTTTACATACATACATGTTTGGATAAAAATATATGATGAGAAATGTTTCCCAGAATTTTATTTATATGTTATTTTTCAACATCCATTGTATTAAATGGTTATAATATTAATTTGGTTATTTGTATTGAGGATGAATAATTATATAAAACTCTAATGATAACCGTTTGGGTTAATTTGTGGTTTTAGTCACAACAAACTCATTTTTTTATAAGTTAATATCATGTTTAAAAATATATTCCATAAACTTAAATAATATATAATACATAGATTATATACATTTTTAACCATAAAAATTGTTTTATTAACATAATTGAATATGGTAATAGAAATTGAAAACCTGTCATCCTTGAATTTGATAAATTAACAAATATCAGATGGTGTTTTCATCTCTAATATAAAAGGAGGGGAAAGGAGAGAGGATGATGAATTATTCCATTATAATAACAAAATTAAATTACATATATGCTACTGGAGTTATCAAACCATTTTTATGAGGATAGGTGGGGATAGAAATGAAAATAAAATAATGTGAAAAGAAAATAAAATAAAAGAAAAGAGGAATTTACCTCTTCAATGTATCTTTCTTGAGAGCCTCTTTAGGGGGGGGGGGGTGTTTTTGTTTTTTTATTCGGTAAATTATACTAGGACGTGGGAGGGGATTAGGGAAATTTTTAAGAAGATTTTGGACTAGGAAAAAGTATTGAGGGGGGCGACGAGAAGAGGTGGTGACAGGAGGTTTTTGTAGTGGAGGAGAGGAGGGTGTTCTCAATATTTAATTCATTCATTTATTATTTTTCTCAACATAAGAAATAGTGATTATTATTATTACCAAATAGAGTAATAATTTTATGTTATTTCAAAACATTGTCCATTTGAATCATCCATGACTCAAGAATGATGTAGAAATTCATTTATATTGTATATTTCGTAAATTATAGAATTTCATTATTCACCAAAAATACAAGTATTTCAGAAAAATCAAGAAAAATCCCCCTGACCATTTTTAAATGTGTATAATCCAAAAATAAACTCATTTTTATCAAAATAAGTTTCTAAAAATAAAAAATTTAATTTTTAAATAAATCCATAATTTATTCGAAAAATAAGAATTTTAAAACTATATCTATATTAATAACACCTTTTAAAATTTATCAAGGTCTCACAAATTTAACATATTACCATAAGAAAACAAAATAGTAATTTATTATTATTATTTTGAAAATTTATTTTAATTTAAATTATTAAATTAATCATAAAATTTAATTTTAATTTTTATGACTTAAAATACTTATAATATGATCATTTTGTTACTTATAAGATGTATAAATTTTATTTATACATTCACGGGTGATGTTAATATTCATTATGATAATTTACTATTAATAAGTGTACATTACTATTCATAAGGGTACATTAATATTCATAAGGGTAATTTACTATTCATCAAAATTTATGTTGATCCTATCATACTCAAAAAAAAACATAATGATTACAATCATGTATATCCGTTTTTTGAAATTAAATTCATATATGTGAAAAAATTATGTTTAACTTCTATGATATAAAGTTCACATAGTATTTATTACTTCATTTAATAACATATTGTTTCATTTTAAAAACTCGAGATGTTACATTCTCCCCCCCCCCTTAAATGAATTGTGCCCTCGCAATTCGTTCATTGTACTTATAATTTAGAATCTAAATATCGATAATTATGAAAAATTATCTTCTTATGAATACTTAATTGGATAGAAGTTCAAAATTAAGTATTATCGCAAAAAAATCTAAATAAAAATGACAACGTCTAATCTCCGATGATGTCTTAATTGTTCCTCTAGTTCTAACTATAAAGCCCTAAAAACTCACTTCCAGATTCAGAACTATAACATGCTTTTTATTTTTTATAAAGGATTACAATAATATAGATAGAATACTATAAATCCAAGTACCATTTTCTGTGTAGGTTTTGGAGGATTATAAAAAGCATACATTAAATTAGTGTTTAATACAAATAATTACAAAATAAAAAATTGGAGTCATCTTCACTAGCATCATAACTGTCTTTTCAAATTATGAGGAATCCGATGAAAAACTTATTAAAAACACGGTGTGAGCATAAAAATACCCATAAGGTAATAATCATAATAATAAATCCAAGCATATGGGTTATAAGGCATTCCCTAATTATGTAAAAAGGAATAGAACATGATTGAATATACGGAATTATAACATATAAACCTAGGATCGTATAAACAAGGAATTATAGTAATTTGGAAGAAAAAAAAACAAAACTCTGGCCTGATTCAAATATCATTTCACATAGAGGAGCATGATTCATGGCCTACTTCCAAGACTATTGCACATGGAGCACGAGTCAAGGCTATTTGTTAAGACTGTTGCACACAGACCACAAGTCAAGGCTAACTGCCAAGACTGTTTCCCATAACGTCTCATGATTATAAACATTACAAAATTCATTGGAACACTATCTAGTCACACCCATAATAACATTTTAATGAATATGTTTTCCACATAACGAATCATACATGAACAAAAGGATACCCATAGAATGAAATGGGCATTATAATCATGTAATAGAGTACAAACAGTGGGATTATAATAGAAGTGTCAATGAAGGAAAGAATTTAGACCATTAATGAACAATCAAAATGTATAAAAGGAATATATCATGATACGTGAGGTTAAACATAAGCGTTATAATGTAAAAAGTGTTTTTAAGAAACTATAGAATTATATCATTCAATTGTGGTTTAAGGAAAATAGCAAAGATCATTAAGAACATAAAAGGGCATAATATTTTATTTAAAACAAGAAGTGAAACATAAATGTTTTAATTCTAAAAAATTTTATTTTAGAAAGATAATCGTGGATTAAAGATATTATATAGTGCACTTAAATTAGGGTAATAATTCCGGAAGTTTCCTTAAAACATGCTTTCTTATCAAGAAAAATTGAGAAGGGAACCACTTTAAAGTATGTATATCCACAAATGAGAATGATGAATGGATTCAGATACATTAGTTTTTAATACATAAATATTATTTATAAAATTTACATAAAAATAAAAGATAGGTTCATTTGGGTAAAATAAAAGAAAGAGAAACCCAAAGAAATAATTGAGGTTTGGGTAGAATCCCTTACCTTATGTCTGAAGGTGTTATTCACTTGATCTTAATGTCCTAGATAATATAATTAGATTCACTAATTAATAACTCCAGAACTTATTCTATATGTAATGGATTTATTATTTGCTTATTAAGTTAATTCATCTCCTTTTTGTGCGCTAAGAGGTTCGATTTCATTGTTTTGGGAGCGTTTGTTTCATTGGTTTTCATGATTGGTTTACTTATATACATGTAAGGACAAAATGTTAAGATAAGAAAGGTTGTCCAGAATTAGAGTTATATGTTCTTAGTGAACTTAGTGAAGATTAAATGGTTATAAAATTCATTATGTATTTTGGAGTGAGTATAAATCATTATATAAATCATTAATGTTAACTTTTTAGGTGAATTGGTGATTTTTTGTCACAACAAAATCAATTTGTTTTATAAGTTAATATAAAATGTAATAATATATTATATAACCTCAAATAAGATATAATAAATATATTATCGACTGGTTCAAACATACAAATGGTTTCATGACCAGAATTGAAGATGGTAAAAGAAATTGAAAACTTGTAACCTTGAATGTGATAAACTAACACATCTTGGATAGTTATTTGTTTATAGTATAAAAGTAGGGGAAATGATAGATGATGCTGAATTATTACATTATCATAAAAACATTCTAGTAAATGAAAGTTACTATATTTATCACACCATTTGTATGTTGATATTTGATGATATAAATGAAAACAAGGGAATATGAAAAGAAAATAAAAGAAAATAAAAGAGGAATCTACCTCTTGAATATATCTTCCTTGAGAGAGTCTTTAGGAGAGAGGTTTGGGTCATTTTATGATAACAATATCTACTTTATGTGGTAGAGGGGATTAGGGAGATATTTGATCATAATTTGGACTAGGAAAAAGGCTTTAGAGGTGTGAGGATAAGAGATGGCGAGGGTTGTTTTTTATAGGGGAGGAGAGAAGGGTTTTCAAAAATATTTAATTCATTAGTTTATTATTTTTCTGAAGATAAGAAATATTTATGATTATTGTAACCAAAAATATTAATAAGTGCATTTGAGTTCGAACAAAGGGCCATTTACACCATCCATGACTCATGCATGATGCAAAAATTCATTTATTTAGCAAATTTCGTAAATGAATGAATATCACTATTCACAAAAAATTGAAGTCCTTCAAAAAAATCCTTGAAATTCACCCTAACTATTTTTCGTTGTTTATAATCCAAAAATGAACTCATTTTTATCAAAGTAATTTTCTATATATGAAAAATTTATTTTTTAAATTATATAATAATTTATTCAAAAAATAAAAATTTTATAACTACAACAGATTTTATTACACAATGGAAAATTAATCAAATCTCACAAAATTATATTTTAACCATAAAACAATAAAATAGTAATTTATGAATATATTTTTTGTAAATAAAATTTAATTTAAATTATTAAATTGATCATAAAATTATAATTGAATATTTATGTGTTAAAAAAATACCAACACTTATATTATGATTATATTGTTACTTATAAGATGGCTAAATTTTATTTATACATTCATGGGTGATGTTACTATTAATTATGAAAATTTACTATTTATAAAGGTATATTACTATTCAGAAGGGTAAATCACTATTCATAAGGGTAAGTTACAATTCACCAAAATTAAGTAGATCATATCAGACTCAAAAAATATTATTGATCGCAACAGTGTATGTCTGTTTTTTGAAATTCAATTCACAGAAGTGGAAAAATTATTTTTAACATCTAGGCTAAAATGGTCACATAGTATTTTGTAGCCCTTTTAATAACATATTGTTTCCTTTTAAAAACGTGGGATGTTACTATTATTTAGCCTTATAAGAGATAAGTTCTACATATTCCCATAAAATATAATTCATTCATGTTTTTTGGTTTTTTTTAACCCTTATCTTTTTAGTTTAACCCACAATAAATCTATTTTCTCCTTAACTATGATAAAATATTTTTACAGTTTTCACTGTTCATTACTACCAAAAAATTAGAGTACCTTATTATATAATATTAATCATTCTAATTCCAAATGATAAATCTATTTTATCATATTATATTTTCAAACGTGGAAGAATTTAATTCTAACTCAAACCAATTAATAAGATGAACACGTGGGTTTTCATGAAATGTACTCTTCAAGCATGAGACAATTTATATTAACTCTATGATAGGTAATATTAATCACATTAACTTAATTAATTTCAAATGATTTAAAATATATAAATTTAAATTAAATTATTCCGAATTAGGGGTTACATTAGTTAATTAAAATGGAGAAACATTATGAAATTTAAAAGAGTTTTCAGAAAAAATTTGTTTTTAAACCCCAAAATAAAAATAAACTAAAATCCAAAATAAAGTAGATTCAAATTTAATTAATTTGATTTAGTATAAGTAAACAATACTTATGTTAATTTAAATCATATTCAAAACATAATAGTACTTCTAAATTACATAATTTTTTGAAAATAAATTACATTTTTACAGAAATCGGTATTTTCACTATTCAATGAAGAAACCATATTTTCCAAAAAAATCATAAACATCATGGTATGGTATTTTTGATATGATGATTTAAAATTTAAAATTCCTTTAATAAAATTAAAATTATATAATTTTTTAATTTAACTTTTAAATAGAAATATTATATGAGATTCCTTTAGTTAAAACTATTTATTTTTAGATTTAAAAATTAATTAATATTTTTATTATAAATATAACTTTAAAATCCATATTAAGAAACATGAAAATGATTTATTCTATCATTAACTATGTTGAAACAACTGATACTTTAGGTGGTTGAGAATACTAGGATCCCTTCTTATATTCCTCTTGGTTACTTTCTGGTGGTAACATCATGATATTTTAGTATATATATTTTCCTTTAAATAACTATGAGTTTGATAACTTTCTCCGTACGCACTAAAACAAATGTCATGATTCATAAATAAATAAAAATAAAAAATATTTATTTATCCTTTTTAAAACATATAATATATCTATATATGATATAAAATACTAAAAATTTTTAAATTAGAGAATTAATATGAAATAATTTTAGATACATGTATTTTTTAAGAAGGTCATTTTTAAATAAAAGTATTTTTTCATTATATATTGTATTTTATAATTTATTTTAAATATAAATTTTTTTAGAAATATAAATAGATAAAATTAACTTCATATTTTAATTTAGAACACCAAAATCAACTTAGTATTATTTTATGGTATTTTTCTAAAATTTTTAATTTTTAAGAGAATAGTGAAAAATAACGGTTTGTCTAATATTATGACCAATTACTAAATAATCATTAAAAATTAAAAGGTTAAATATTTATGATAAATTTTTCTCTATAATTATGTTAATTTATTTAATATATTTAATATATCATTGTTACTAACCCATGATAAACAGTTTTGACCATAAGCAGTATTTTATTATCAAATTTGTTCTTCTACATATAATTTTTTTAATTTAGAAGTAAATTTACCCTTATATTGAAATTTAATTTGATTAAATGGGGGATTAATTTTCATTAATCGGGTTAAATTTTGGTGGGAATTTTCATCTTATATTTTTACTAATAAAATAATTACCATGATTGATATTTAATTGAGAAAAATTTGGGAATAAGAGAGTAACCCAATATAGGAGAAATTTTCCTGAGATAAAATGACATATAGAACAATTAATATTTATTTTTCTTATTATATAAACTTAAATAGATGTAATAAAATATTTACCTCACCTACCTAACCTATCATTTGTGTTAATCCCTTATTTCCCCTTAACATTATTTTCCATAGAAAGTTCTCTCTCCTTCACTTGTAAAATAGATCACTCCCAACCCTTCAAAATACAAACACTCATTCTGTTTCCTAGCCAAAAAACTAAACATTTAATCCTACTAGAAAATTATACGATACCCTAATCCCTTTTCTATCTTTCTTTATCTTAAACCATTATTTTAAAAGAATAATTCCAAATAAAATCAATGTTCCTAACATAAGTATTACCCTCCTATAAGTCGTTCTTTTTAATTTTTGTCTTTTTAATCTTCCATAACCTTGTTAATAGAACTATTTAAATATAATCTATATTATTAAATTTATTTATGTTAATTTCAAAAAAAATCATTAATCCCATAGCATCCATGAAGAAAAACAAATGCATCGATCACACATATGTGCGATCTATCACCATCACAATATGGTGCAGTTCATTTTACATTACTACATCGTTATAATGGTAGTAAATATTGGTTTGATAAATATATATGTTTTTTATATCACTTTTAAAAATTTTAAATGATATCCTTTTACATTTACCATCATTACATCCATTCTTTAAGGAATGGATTCGTTAATCATGCATGTGTATGAACTACCACCTCCATGAATGACATGTCTTATTTATCCTAAAAAATCACATAGATAGACCTAAAAGTTTAATTAATTAACAATATTATGTTTTTAACAATATTAAAATTCATAAAATATAATATTTAATATATCATCACTTCTTTTTTCCATTGGAAAATGTGTTCTTTAATCATGTGTATGTGCGGATGACCGCCTCAACGAACGATGGATTTCATTTTTTTACAACACCAATCATAATTAATGTTTCAATTAATTGATTTTAAGAGATATACATTTTATATTAAGTGATTAATATTATTTAAATATTATATTAAGATTACTTAATAGACCATTCTTACTCATTCATTCATTACGATAAACTTTTGTTTTGGTCGGTTTACGACCTACCTGAGAAATGTTGAAATTTATATATATTAAATGATTAAGGAATGTTATACAATATAAATGAAATATAATAATATGTTTTTTTTGGATTTTTAAACATTATATAGTTATATTATTAATATCAAACCCTTTCAATAATTTATCATCCCTGTGAATTAAAAACTACCGAAATATTTTTTTCTTCAGTATCATCTTCAGTAGTCTTAATTAAAACACTCATTAGATAAATTTGGAAAACTATAAATAATAATGGGATATTTAATATAGGACTATATGTAATTTAGTAATTATGGACATGATATCAATTATTAGGGATCAAAAATGAAGTTACCAATCATTTTCAAGACAAATAAAAGTGTTTCCAGCCGATGATAAAAATAAGTTTTAATGAACCACTATATTCATAGTAAATAATTATAACAAAGTATATAGAAGGTATATAGAGATGAAAAAGTTTCTTAAATATATGATTAATATAGTTTTTGTTGTTTTATATTTGGGAGAAGAGACATAGTGACACACTAGTCTTACCTTCAGTAGGCCCGGGTTGGTGACTAGCATAAAGGGTATATTAAACATGTAGATAAGAGTAATTACCCTCTATGAGAACACATGTGAGAGAATGAGATACTAAAAACACAAAAAAACTCTTATTCAGATTATACTATTAAATAAAACCCATGTTCACATATGTAATGACATGCAAGAACTACTACAAGTTAAATGAAAAACTGTAAGTACCAAAAGGAAGGAAATGATAGTAGAGACCCCGAATCCCAAAAAACTCATGAAAACCCCAAACTAGTAGTAACCATCCTTATCCCGAACCTTCTCCAAATGAACTGATAATGGATTTAATTTACATAGGGTGATTACAAAAGTTACTCAATATTATCTTCACCATATCCTCTCATGAAAAATTAAAGAAAGCATGAAAACGTACAGTAAAAAGAAGTGAAACTAACTCATCACCTAAATATGTATAATAATTTCCCAACCTCACCATGGAGACACTAATCAGGTATCACATATAAAATAATATTTTGTAATAAAAAATATCAAGGGTACCCCACTACCACTTCCCCACTGGTTATTCACTTTTCCCCAACATTGCACATCCTAATAATCTCTCTGCAAGAAGGAGGTCCCATAGACACCTGGTCGAAGCACCACAACATAGACCCCATGCATCACACTACCACATACATGAATCCAAAAGTAGTAAAGTATTTTCCATGTGCCACTATATCCCATACATAATGTATCATACATTGGGTATTATACCTCATACCATCACCACTCATATACCAGGTAAGGATTCATAATCCATCGCACACTATGCACATTATAGCTAGATTTTCCCTTTGGAAACTGTATTCCGAATATATGTGTGTGAAATAAGAACAATCCATTACCTCCCTCTACGCACATCTATGGGAAAAAATAACCACCATACATACCATCGTAAGTAACTACCAATATAATAGAGTGGGGCGAAAGGGGTTGGTCACCTATCTATCCTCCCACGAGGATGTTAGCGAACCCCCCCCCCCCATGGATCAGAATCTCAAGGGTGTTAGTTTCCCTTACTGATGTGGTGGATTAGAATATAGAAACAAAAAAGTACATTATAAAATATAGTTAACAACCACATAATGGGAATAACCTAGAATTTGACTCGACAGTAGAAAATGTCTCTCAGAATTCTGACATCCACTGTTAAGACCACATTTTCTATAAGAAAAAAACTATTTTAAGAGTTACATTAAATTAATTTATTTCTTTTTATCAGTATCAATTTATATTAGTTAATTATTTAATGATTAGTTAACCATTAACAAATTCCACAGTACAATTCATTATCATCACAACAATGTTTTATAACCTCCAAGCATAAGAAACCAAGTTCATGGCTTCTCAAAATAAATACCTTATCATCACATCCCAATAAGATAAAAACCCAGTGGGTTAAAAATTTATTCATTTATTAACAAAATTTATTTTCTATATTACTAGGTACTCTAGGATAACATCTTAAGCTACCAAAAAAGTAAACAACCATTCACATCCATCTTCCTTAAGTAGTAGGGAAAAGAAAACAGATAAAGAAATAACATGGTTGATAGCCAATCAATAGATACAAAAATCATCAAGATTTTATATAAACTAGTAAGCATTGCATTAACTAGTTATATCATCCTTAGTGTCCTCCCTGACACCCACATTCATAAACTGATACATATCACCACTCTATGCATTAACTTCTACCACAAAAACCAAGGATCCCTACCCCACAAACCAAAACACCCCCCCTCCAGGCTTATCCATCCAAGGATCGCATCATATCTGGGCCTCATCTCCCAAGATCACAAGTCTTGTTTCCATAGAAGAATATAATTAGAAGGAAGAAACCTATAAACTGGGGACTTGGACCCAAATCAATGCATCCAACCACAACATATAACAGGCTCTCACTTATCCAAATCACGAGGAAATTGGCCTTTATAATCATGTGGGAAAATCAGCCCTAATAAAGGAATTATATTTATTAGAAAAATGGTACTTATTATATATTTAATTCACTGATTTAATTAAACATGCATATCTGCATCAATTTGATTATCATGAAATTGAAACAACAACAACAACCAGATTCATTAAACATGCATCTTTCATTACATTAGCCAATTAATTATAAATTAATTCAATATTTATGTTCCTTACCAATTTATATAAATAAAAACATGTAAAACCAAGATATATATATATATATCACACTATCTAGAAAATACAATGATAAACCATTATAACAGTACAGGTCGGCAACATCGATATGCGATCGATCCCAATTCTTTAATCTTGTTAAAATAATTAATAGGTTAATTTCATTTCAATATAAGGGGTTAAATCATGTTATCTATCCAATTACACATAATTAAATAGAGAACCAACAAATTCCCTACCTCAAAAGGTCATTGAAATTCTTTGCATGAAAACGAAAAAACACAAAAAATCCCAATCACTTATCCCACAAGAACTACATCCTCCCAAGGATGTCACGGAAAAACTCACCAACCAATAATTATGAAAACTCCACTAGAAAAATGGGAGATCAACCACCATATAATGGAAAGAATACATGAGAGAAAAATTATGTAAGAACAACAAAAAAGTAGGTATAACATACCTCAGATTGAAGGAAGATTTCTAGAGATCGAAAGAGGGATCTAAGAATCTGTACTTGATGAAGTAATTCCCAAAAAGTCAAAGAGGGGGTCTACGAGTTGTCTGGTGTTGAGGTATAGACATTTTATCCATAGGGTTTGACAAAACCGAGTGGTTGGAAATCATTTCAAACATACATCATCAGGCAGTTACATGATCTATAATCCCCTTTCACATCTTGTAATCCTCAAATTTCAGTCTTTGCAGGGAAATGTGTAACCTCATCACATTATTTATTTTTCAAAACCCAAAAAATTAAACATCACAAAACCCATATTCATCTCATGTATCCTTATTTTAGGACGTTAAATCCCCCTACTTCCAGCTTCTTGTAGCTGAGTCACTCTTAACTTCCTCTGAGCACATCGATCATTAGAAACACACAAAGGGTCAATCTACATGGACCTGATCCCATAAATCATATACATCTCAAAACATTTTCATCCTCGAGAGTCCAAAACTAACCCATAGAGGAATCATAAAATTGGTCATCTGAATAGACATTCAGAAAGATACCTCACAAATCTCTCTCAACCATATGAGCTAAACCTCCCCCCCATCCAAGCATAAGGGGATCGACCTAGTGAGTAGATGAACTGCTCATCACGCCATTTCCACCTCTAGTAGGAGAGTAGAACCTTCTAACAATTGGATTAAAAACATGTAAATAATGTGGCATACCTAATGCAACTTTTCCTCTCATAGATGGACAGTAATACATAATAAGTAACAAGAGATAGAACCATCTCATTAACTAGAACAAGGTCTATAACCACAAAATGAATAGTGTTTCAATAGAATATCTGATCATCAAATAGATCTTGGTATTGAGCACATATTTTCAAATCACATTCCTAGGTACTCTCCTCTACACCACTTTGTTTCCCCAAGACATGAACCAAGGGAAAAAATATTCCCCTAAAACACCTTCTCTTAGCAGTCCTAAATCTCTATAGGCTACTCCTCAAAGGTCGCATCATTTTCAACATCGATCTCTCCCCAATCGATGATGTGAGAGTCATCAAGAAGATAACATTGGAGTTACGATGCATGAAAAACATTTTTTACACATCTCATCTATGGGGGGAAGTTCTATCCTATGTTCCATGACTCCAACATGATCCAACACTTAGAAAGGACCAATAAAACCATGGATAACACTTACTCCAACAACCAAAACTTCACTTCCCATGATGGGGGTCACCTTTAGGAACACATGATCCCAAAAGTTGAACACTATGGGTATCCTCTAGGGTTAGCATGGGATTTTTGACAATCATGTGCTACCTTCAACCTCTCATGAATCACCCAAACCATATTTCAGGTTATATACTACTTCCTGTCTAAGAATATCAAACTCTCTGACCCCATTCCAACATAATGGATAATGGAAATATCATCCATAGAAGTCTTCAAATGGTGCCATGTGGATGTTGGAGTGAAAGATATATTTATAGGAGAACACTACCTAGGGAAATTTCCTCATCCACAAATATCCAAAATCAAGGACATGAGAACAACATGTCATCAAGAGTCTGGATGGTATGCTTGGTATATTTGTCTATCTGTGGATGAAAAGCTCTAATAAGGCATAGAAGAAAACCAAAATCATGTTGTAGACCTCTACACACCCTGGAGGTAAAATGAGGATCTTGATCTAAAATTATTGTCCTTAGGACCCTCTGTAGTCTCACCACCTCATCTAGATACTTCCTTCATAAAACATACTATGATCCCAAATCCTTGATTCCAAAAAAATGTTATGGGTTCATCAAACAATCCACTATCACCCATATAGCATCATAGCCTCCCCGAGCTTGCGGTAAACTGGGAACAATGTCCATCAAGACATCCCCCCACTTCCACTAAGAAAAATCTAACAGTTAGAGAAAACCACCAGGAACACGGTGCCTAGACTTCAACTTCTAGAAGATCAAAAATCGAGACATAACCTAGTAACTACACACATTTACCTAGGCCACCAAAACTGATGTATCAAATCTTAGTACATATTTTTCATTATAGTATGTTCCAAAAAGGTATAACTATGGAACTCTATGAGAACCATATCCTGCATCTTTAAATGAATGTAAATACTTCCCTGAAACAATACTCAAGTTTCTCCATCCTCATACCAATATCAGGGGTCTCCCCACAAACAACCCAGTCTCCCGAGACCCCACCTCATGATCCCCCAACTGGGAATCTTCCACCTGTTTCAACAGAGATGATTTTACCTTCATATGAAAAAGAACTCCCCCTCACAAACTTCTCACATATCCCTATGTAATAATGCTGGTTCTTCCATCTCCCTCTAGGAATCACCACATTCACACCATGCATCACTATGATAATTTCTACTTAATGCAATGGCCAAAATATTCCCCTTTCTAGGCATATATGAAATCCGAAAGTCGTAGTCATGTAAGAACTAAAAACACTGATGTTGGCTTATGATCAAGGAATACTGGGACAAAACATACCTTAGGATCATAAATTCAATGAAGATAAAAAATTATCACTGATGCAGTAATGTCTCGACAAATTTAGGGAAAATACCACTTCCTACAACTATAGATTATTGATGGCATAGTTACGCTGATGGTGACGTAACTTCTGAGACCCATAAGAAATGACTGATATCTAATATATCAGATCACATCCTAACCCAGGATGTGAAGCATCACAGAACACCAAATACTGATCTCCTTATGTTAGAAAATAATGTAACATAGCACTGACCAAATTCTCCTTCATATAATAAAATTTTTTCTGACACTGGTCAGTTAACAAGAACTCCTTTTCTTTTCTCGTCAATGTTTTCATAGGAGTTTCTACCTTAGAGAAATATCCAATGAACTTCCAATAATTGCCTACAATACCAAGGAAACATCACACCTCACCTTTGTCTGGGGGGGATTACCAGGAAATAAATTCTTATATCTTTAACGGATCCATTTTTACTCTCTCTTGGGATTTAAAAATCCATAAGAAATAGGCATCTCGAGCCCCAAACTCACACTTTGGAAACTGCCCAAAAAACTACTCATAGAAAATAAATTGAAAAATGGAATGTAGATGATCTATATATCCTCTTAATATGTATATTATATAGGGATTTCATTGATCAAAACCACTACAAAAATATCTAGAAACTCGTGGAACATAGCGTTTATTGACCACATGAACACAGCTGAATCATTTGTCACACCGGACTATATTTCAACAAACTCATAATGCCAATGGAAATAGTGGAAAGAATTATTTAGGATATCCTCATCCATTAAATGCGTCTGATGATATCCTGACCACAAATTTTATTTAAAACCCCACTTTCACCCATCAGTTGATCGAATAAATAATCAATCCACAGAAGTGGATTGTGGTTGTTCATTGTCCTTTGGTTTAAGATATAGTAATTGATATAAAATCATATGATTCCATCAGTCGTCTTCATGAATAAAAGTGGTGCACCAAACAGGGACACACTTGTCCAAGTAAAACCACTCCGTAGAAAACATTCAAGATATATACACATCTCACACAACTTAGAATGTGCCATCCTATACAGAGACATCGATAAAGGAGACACACCTGGATGTAGTGCGATCTCAAAATCAATATCTCATCGATGGGGTAATGCCACAACTTCTTCTAGAAATACATCACAGTACTCTTCTATGACCCTAGGAAATGTCATCTATTGAACCTATTTTGAACTCAGAATCAGATCATCCCTCCAGGATGACAAGTATAAAAGACTCCTATGACTCATCTAAGGGACTCATTCGCCAACAAACACTTTTGGCACTCCATCAGCCTTGAAAAATTCCACCTTCCACCTAAAGAAATTCATAATATCCTACACTAAATAAAACTAATCCATGTTGATGATTATTTCATATATATGTATCTTTAAACACAAGAAATCTACTCAAGATCATGGTTCCCCAACACTAGATCGTAGTAACAACATACTTCATGAATGTCGGCTTGAACTCTAACTCCTGTAGTGAATTCGAAGGGCACTATAAGTCTCTCTACCTGAATTAAAAAATCATGGATCATAGAAGGTAATATAAAAAAGTGTGTTTCTCTATGATCGAACAAGTAATGCACCAAAGTAGAAAACAAGAAAATGGTGCCTCTAACGACATCTGGATCACCTGACACTTGTAACGATAAAGCATGAATCTGACCATGACCAACTCTATGGCCTCTATAGCCTACTAATGACAACCTAAATAGCCTCTCTCTATTATGTGAGGATTTTTTGAACACCAAGGGTGTTCTATACCCTCCCGTATACTCTCTACTAATCCAAAACTGGAGAAAACTACTACTATTGCCTCGGCTAGAATTTTCGCAATGGAGGAACCCGAAGAGGAACAACTGGTGCACGATAAATACTCAGAAAGATCATGCACACTTTTCACTGATGACATATAATCATACTAGCACCTAGAGATATGTCTTCAACATAAACGAAGTAACCTGGTGATGGAACTTTGGATGCAAATCCTCCTCGAAATGCCTCTCCCTAGCCTCCTTGTCTAGAAATAGGTCTAAAGCATATTAGAAAAGGTTCATGAAATATATCTCGAACTCTTGCACACTATAGATCCCATGCTGAAGGGTAAGTAGCTCTTAGTGAATGGTTTCTTTCATTGGAGAATAAATAAACTCTTCTCTGAAATGGTCTTGGAACTCCTCCCATGATACCTCAAACTCCTCCAAATCTCAAAGGAATCAGAACCACCACTACCTTACTTCCCCATGTAGCATTGTCAAGTCCAATGATACCCAGTGCTCCATCTAAGAAAAAATCGAATAGAAGGTTATCTCAACCTCCTCCAACCAATATTTTGCAACAACATCTGAAATGGATCCCTCATACCTCTAAAGACTCTAGTATTTATACCCTCGGAGTTTCCTCCTCTATATGTAATTGTCATCAACCTTTACTCTATTGGGATCTGGTTTAACAACATGCTGAACTTATTCTATGCGAACTTGATGAGGACACTAACTTAGAGCCATATGTACAAAAGAAAAAAAAATTATAGCTCATAATCCTGGAATATGAAACACATTTACATTTATTAATTGTTTTCTATCATTAATTTTATATTAAATTGTACCATGGTCTACCCATTCAGACACAGGCTCAATGAATAATTATTCCTGGTACTTTCCTAGGTATCTACCCTCCAACTAGTATCCTCTCATTTTGTATCCACTATATGCTAAACGATTTGTGCATTAGATCGTAGGGGGGCATAAATGCCTATTTTTAAGCTATTCTCCCATGTTTATGGTGCTTGATAAATAGAGTTGTAATTGTTTCCCTACCATCACATGAAACCTCACCTGTTCCTAACTCCAAACATCATCAGATACCTCAAAAAGAACTCTCATACCACTCTATCATAACTACCTCCCCACAAAGTGTACCCCTCATAGGCCGGTAATGTGAGAAGAGAGATAATGACACCTGAGTCCCGCCTTCAGTTTGCCCCTGGATGGCGACTAGGACTGATGTTATTGTAAACAAACATATGAGAGGAATTAACCTATAATAGAACACTAGAAAAAGAGAGAGATAAGACCAACACCAACCAAATCCGGATCAAACTATAATATAAATGAAAACACAATTACAAGTTTGTAATAAAATGAAAGAACCACTATAAATGGAAGTAAAAAAACTAAAATTACCAAATGAACGGCAATGATAGAAGTGGCCAAAAATAAAAAAAAAACCCTATAAACCCTAAGCTAGTAGTAACTAGTAAGATATTCAACCTACTCTAATTGACCTTAAAACAGTTTATAGATAACGTAATTTGAGTATAATAGTATACTCAATAGTATCCTCCTCAGATCCTCTTGTGAAAAAAGTAAGGAAATAATGTTAAAGCATAGTGAACAACAAGTGAAAATAAATCATCACCTGAACTGGTATACTATGTTCCCAACATAACCATGGATACTCTCACTAGGTATTTCATGAAAGATAATATAATTTAATAATCAATATCAAGGGTACCCTGTTATTACCTCCCCAATATTTTTTAGATTTTCCCCAATGCCGCACTTCCTTAGTATCACTCTCCAAGAAGGCTAGCATTCAGAAACCTGGACAAAGCACCCTAACACCCACCTTATGCATCAAACCACTACGTCTATACAACCAAAATTAACTAAGTAGATTATTGGAGCCACAACATCTCATACAATGTATATCATACATTGGGTATTATACCTCAAGGTATCACAACTCATAAACGGAGTAAGGATTCTCTAGCCATCACAGCCTATACACGTTTTACCAATTGGTTCCCTTAAGAAACTATATCCAGAATATGTGTCTGTGAAATAAACACAAGACATTATATCTCTCTGCATACATATACTCGATAAACTAACTACCATGCATACTAGCAAAAGTAACTACCATGAGAAGAGAGTAGTGACAAAGGGTGTAGTCAGCCAGACATCCTCTCGCTAGGATGTTAGGGAAAACACTCCCTAGGGATAATAATCCCCAGGCTTTCAGTTTCCCTAACCATAAGGGTGCATTATTGTATAGAAACAGAAAAATAAAATGATATAATATATCTCAAAACCACACTACGGGGATAACCTAGTCTTAGAATCAACTGAAGATAATGTCTCTCGGACTCCCAGTTTCCACTGATAAGACTTGATTTCTTATAAGAACACAACCATTTATTGAGATACATTAAATTAATTTATTCATTCTTATCAATTTAACTTTACTTCATTTGATTATTTAACCATTAATTAACTAACAAAATATTCCACACAACATTTCATTAGAATCACAACAAAGTTCCCGGACCTCCAGGCATTAGCTACCGAGTCCACAACTTCTCAGAATTATAACCTTAGGATTGTATCCCAAAAAGCTCCAAAACCATTTATAAAACATGTATTAATTAATTAAAAACAATAATATTCCATATTACCATGTAATATAGGAAAACATCCTAAGATACCAACAAAGTAAACAACCTAGCATATCCATCTACCATAAGCAGTGGCGAAAAGAATGATGATAAATAAACAACCTGGATTTTGGCCAATCTATAGAATCAACAATCTTCATGATTTAATAACAATAGATAATCACAATTCAACCCATTATGTTGTATCGGGTGTCCTCCTTTACACCCACATGAATGAACTGATGCATCTCACCTCTCAAGGTGTCAACTGATGCAACAACAACTAAGGATCCCTGCCTCACAATCCACAACACCCCCCTACCAAGATCATACATACCTATCTCACATCATATCTAGGACTCCTATCTCAAAATCAAAAGTCTTAAATATAGATCATATCACAAGAATCATGAAAAAACATAGTGATGGGGCTCTTGTCCCTAAAGCAAGGAATCCATCCTTTACACACAACATGCTCCCACAACTTCAAAGTCCATGGAACATGGACTTAACAAGAAAGCAGGAAACTATTTCCCGAAAAAGGAATTATATTTATCACACAAACTATTATTATTGAATCTTGAATGAAATGATTTAATTAAAAATTCATATCTACATCCATTTGATTATCATCAGATTACAACAACAACCACCAAATTCATTAAACATTTCTCATTAATTCTTTTATCCGACTAATTTTCAATTAATTCTAGAATTACATTATTTAAAATTATCCATCCAGAAAAAACATCCTAAACAAAAAAACCCTAGATATCACATTTTTAATGAAATGAGGAGGCAAACCATTATCACAGTAAAAAAGTAGCAACATCGTTATGTGATCGATAATGATTCATTAATCTAGTTCAAATAATTATTAAGTCAATTTCATTGAGTTAGAATGAGATAAATCATGATACCTCTACAATATCATGAAATTAAATTGATAGGAAATAATATCCCCAAACTCAAATGTTATTTCACATTCATTGCACGAGAACAGGCCAACACATCGGATCTCGGTCACCTCTCATGCGAGAAATGCATCCACATAAGGATGTTGCGACATAACCACACCAACCGACAACCAAGAAAACCCCATTAGAATTATGGAAGATCATCCTCCAGAGCATGGAAAGAATAAATGGGAGTAAAAAAATCAAAGAACAAAAAAATGAGGTATAACATACCTTGAATTGGGGAATGATTGTTATGGATCAAAGGAGGGAGCTATGAATCAATCCATGATGAAGGAATCCCCAAAACAATGGAGAGGGGTTCACTGAGATGCTTTAAGCTGAGGTATAGATACTATTGCAAAAGGTTTTAACTAACATGAGTGGATGGAAATGTTTAAAAACTTACATCATTTGGGGATTACGTTATGTGTAATCCCCTTTCATGTTGTTTAATCCTCCGATTTCTGTTACCCCTAAAAATGCATTGTCTCCTCACATTATTTATTTTTAAGACCTCGAAATATTACATTTCATGTAGCCCATATTCACATTGAATACCTTTATTTCAAAATGTGAGATCCCCCTACTTCCAGCTTCTAGTAGCTGAGTCGCTTCAGACTTCCTCTGATCACCTCGATCTTTAGAGGCACACAAAATTTTGATCAATGTGGATGTGATCCCTTACACTTTATACTAAGAGGTTTTCTATTTAAATGTTACTCAATTCATAATTATTTTATTCACTCAATCCCTTATCCTATGAGTCGTTAAATCTATCCTTGATTATGATCTATAAATTCTATTTTTACTACCATTATCTATTAAAACTATAGATTTAATTTTTTTCTTGTGAAATTAATTCTATAAATTAATATCCTCCCCCACAAAGAAACACTTCTTCAAATAATATATTAATGTTGACCAGAATAACTACTTTAATTTCCCATATATATTTTTATTCCATTTTCATATTTTACCTATCAAATGTGAGATCTATGACCTTAATATATTTTATATCAAGTATCCGTAAATGCTCCCTTCACCTATTTTAAAATGAATGTTTTATTATCCATTTCTATGATAAGGGATTCATAAAATATTTCAAAATTATCTTTATTTTATTCCATAAGGAATTTTTCTAAAGAAAACTTTTTCCTTTGAAGTAATATTATAAATGTTTTAAAAGTTTATCTATAAATGTTTTTTTGTAATTATTTTCAACATCTTTTAATTTCATTAAAAATTCATTAAAATAATTTTTTAAATGTTTTCAAAATGGGTCATTTGTGATGGAATGAGTATATTTTACTTGTAAATATATGTTTTATACAATTTTTTTATCTATGAAACTTCATCTATATGCTTTAAATTTTTCGAAAAGTAAATTATTATTCTGAAGGTTAAATAAAATATTCCTTATGAAATGACTTCAAATTTTAATGGAAATTTTTATTTTGAAAGTAATTTTCATAATGTTTCAAAGTGTGTTCTTTATCTATGTTTTATGATTGATCAAGGGTACTATTCCAACTATATTATTCATATAATTTATCTGGGTAGATTATGAAATTATCTTTTACATTTATTGTATAATATATCCCTTATTTATTATTTCATAATCATCCATTTTTATAATAATTATTTACATCCAATGTCGTTCCTCCATGAATGCCCTATCGTCCATCAAATTATTTAAGGGTGTTCCCCAAGATTCAAAATAGATCCATTGATTGGGGAAACTTTTTTCCAAACCTTATATCAATTTATATATAGTGTTTATGGAATAATCATAATGATATATATTGTGTGGTATTTATATAGAATGATGCTTAAATTCATTGGATAGAAATTATTTTACATGAGTTTATGATGTGAGGTTAATTGATGAAATCATGAATGATTACTTAGGGAACCAATTAAAAAGGATATAAAACCCCTTTTATTTACTTTTGTTTTTATGATATGTTGATTGAAACAATGTGAAACAAATATATATCATTTTCATTATGTGATGGGTGGGCCTATAATTATATAACCCTCCAATGCGTTTTGTAATGTTTATATCTCATGAGATATCATGTTGTGTGGATAGTGATCCTAGAGAACTATACTACATGGAATATGGTCTTATCCAACTAAGTTATGATAACAAGGAAAAGAGCCTTTACTTCATCTTATGAATTCATTTTTATGTTTTCTCCACATTATTATGATTCAATAAATTTATGCTATGGTAATTTCTTAATACAAATATAAATAATTTAATTTAATTATTCCAATATTTCATGATTATGATCAGAATCATTATGATATCATGTTATGCCTCACTTCTATAATGATATTCTTTATTATTATGTTTACCCATATTGGGTGTTTGAGAAAACCCATTCTTATGTTTCAATTTCTCCAATATATGAAAGAATGTCTTAATATTATAATCCTACAATAGTTTATTTTATGGAGAATATGTTTAAAATGTTCAAAATTCCTTATAATTTCATTATATTATTAATTAGTGGAGAAAAGTTTTTCCATTTAACGTGAAGACATTATATTTATTAGTTTATGATTTTAATAATTCAATAAAACTCTAAAATAATAGGTCCTTGGATTATAAATTGGTTAAAGATATTATAATCATATATGTGTGTCAAATACAATGTTGTAAGTTATGTGTTTTCAGTATAGGATGTGGGAGCATGGTTCTGGGGACACTACAGTTGCTTTCAAAGAAGTGTTTAGATATAATTGAAGGTTAGTATGTTTTGAGTTAAGGATAGTTTAAGATCTAGAAATTAAATAAAAATTTGATATGTTAAATATAAAGTTGTTTCAAATATATAGATAAACCTTTAGGTTTTTAGTGTTGAGTATCATATTTTTATTGAAGTATTTATAATATAACTTTAGTGAAAACCCAATCCATTTTTTAAAGAATAGAATAACCTCCTGGAATTTTGTAAAGTAGAAAAAGATGGTTTCCAAGAAATTTCATCCCTATGTAGATATTGAAATGTGTATGTGGTTTCAAAACTAATGAATTATATTATAACCCCAAATCTGTCCATGTGGATTTGTTGTTAAAATTTTAAAAATTACATTTCTATCTTTCATAAGAATAAATTTGACCAAATTTTCAACCATCCAAAACATACAACATCAAACGGAAATATCAAATCACTTACATGCCCAAGTATACTTTATATCTATAGTTTCATATAATTTTGATAAACTCTTATATAAAAAACCCATACAATACGTGTTCAAAACATCATCTTAGTATCCATTTTTTCCCCAAAAAACCATTAAGATATCAGAAGATTTATTTCCATAAAACATCGTCACAATTTCAAAATTGACCTCATCCATTTTCCAAATCATTATTAAAACCATGTCAAAAATATTTTAAGACATGGTATGTGACCACAAAGATCAGTAATAGACATATACAAATTGAGAATAAAATCATTAATCTATTTTAAAGCAATGGTATCATAAAATATTTATCTTTTAATGTAATAAAAATTAAGCTCTAATAATTACTCACTAACACATGATATAAACAATACTACCCAAAGTTATTCATAAAACACTTTATAATAAAACATAATAAAAATATCCAAATTATGAGGATTTCATAATGAACATGGTAATCCATTAATTTTTTTCTTAAAAATAATCTTTTTTTACTCCAAAAGGGAATAATCCTCCTTTAAAAACAAAATACCATTTTCTTGACTCTTGAAATTAAATTATTTCCATGAAATCTTGTTAACAAGAATATGAAATCCATATTGGTAGGAATAAGATAAAGATAATTATATAATATTATCCTGGAAACATAGGAAATGTTGGAGTAAACACAAAACATAACAAAGGAATATTATTAAGAAAACTTCAATGACAACAACCCATGGTAGACATTGTCCCATTGTGGATTAGTATTACTCCCAAATCCCATACATAATGTACCATTATAAAAAAAAACTTTACCTAATTAATTAGAGATCCATATGGGAACACCAATCATATCATGTTCATGATTATTTGTTCAAAAAAAGTACAACAATCATATGTAATAGTAATAAAAATTTCCCATTGAAATATACAGGTTAAATGATCTTTCATCTTATCATAACCATAAGAGATTTCATAAATAAGGAATTTGAAAAAATGAATATAAGTCATTTATTACCCCATAAAAGGAAGGGATAATAAGATAGTTATATATGTGAGATATATATATATATATATATAATTTATCTTCATTACATTACATTAATGTTAGATATAAATTTAGTTAGAGAGAGAAATATAATAAACCAAAGAAAAAGGGTAGTTTGGAGATTTCCCTTTCTTAAATTATGACTCATCATGTATATTATTTTTCATCCTGAATAAAATCCTTATTATTATTATTTACTTGGTTAAAATTATTTTTCAAGATCATTATTCCTTTTATTTTTTTAATACCATATTATATTCAATTAAGTATATGTCATGCATTTTGATGATATAAGGATCATATGCCCAAAGTGAATTCAAAAAGTTGATTATGGTCAAATATTTAATTATTATATAATGAATATAATATTATTAATGAAATATTTATATTTTTTTATAAATTATACTTTTAAAATCATCTTAAATGATGGTTACTGAATTTTAACCATGTTATAATCATGGAGATGGTATGTCATACATACGCATGAGTAATGCTTCCATTTTTTCAAAGATCGTGATAGGAATAAGGTAAGTATTTATATTTATAGAATTTTAATTGTTACATAAATACCATATTATTTATTTAAATACACATATATATACCATGCATGAGATGTGGTTAGGAAAAAATAATCACATCAATTCAAGGAGCTTGTAGTCGACACGTATACCCGAACAAAGATGTCATTTTTTAAGAGGTGGAATGATTAAAAAATACATGATATATAATCCTTATATAATGATAACTATTTCTTGAATATAATATTTAAATATAGTAAATCCATCATTATGTATTTCTGTTATAGGTTATGATGGAAAATAAATTACATCTGTTCGTAAGGTGATTGTTTGTCGTGCACAAAATCAATGGTTTTGTTTCGAAATTGATGGAAGAAGGAGATGGATGTAGGTTATTCCATCCTCATAATAATATCTCATTTTGTGTGAAATATTTATGTCATTATAGAAAAACGGTTTATTAATATTTTAATGATATGTAACAATAAATAATACTAAAACATTCAGTTAAATTCTATACCTCTTCTTTAGAAAATATTCATTGCCTTACATTTTAATCTATTTAAGGATGGTATTATACCTAAAACAAGACCTATTTAATAAGGGGGTGTATTATTGGAAGGTATTTGGGTAGGTTTTGGCTGAAATAAAATTCCTTTTATGTGTGAAGAAAATAGGAGAGGATGTTCCCTTTTATAAGTGAGGGGAGTGGCACTGTTCGAATTACTTAAAATATAAAATTTAGATAAAGTAATTTTCAAATAAAAAATCATCCAAACTGATATAATTAGAATACAGTATGAATATGGTTTAAAATATTGTTATAAAATAAAATTTTATGATGCTTAAATTACATTTTTACCCTAATATAGTTGTTTTATCCCTTGTTAACAATTTTTTATAATTATCGAGAGAATAATGTTTTTTACACTTTGGGGGTTGATATATCAACAATAAAAGGAACATTTTTCCATAAATGTACTATATTTTATATTTTAAAACATAAAAATCGAATTTTATAAACAAAATATTTTTATGAATTTCAAATAATTTAGTGAAAGTTTCTTTATTAAAAAATAAAATTAATATCATTTTTGGATCTGTTTTTTTTAATTTCACTTTGAATTTTTTTTTACAATAATGGAATTATAATCCAATAGCTTAACAACTCTATAATAAGTTATTTTAATATAAAAATTTTAAGGCAAAAAATTATTTAAATTATGTTACATTTAATATTTTTAAAATCATTTATTATAATTTTATATTAATTGAATAAATTTTCTGTCCATATTGCGTAAGAATTAAAGGTAATTATATCAACCACAATAATTATAAATAAATTAACATGATAAATAATCCTTTTTTAAACCATTTATAACTAAAAATAATATTTTTTTCATCCATACCACAAAATATTATAGATATGAAAATTAAGAGAGTGCCATTTTTTTATCCTTTACATAAATATTATAAATGTCAAAATCAATGATGAAATCATAAATGGTCATATTTTTTAAACTTTTATGGAAACAACTAATCTACACTCTTCAAAAATTATAAAAGAATGAGGTATGGTCATTTTATTCCTTATCATGTTATTTTTAACCATAATTACCCAATTAACCATCACATTGGTGATAGTTACATTCTATGGATACTATTCATAATGACTAAAAATAAAAGGAAAATTTTTAAAAAATTTGGACCACCTAATTCCAAATATAGATCCATTTTTCATGATTCATATTATTTAAGTTGTATTAATTAATTTAGTATTAAAATAAAAAATGCAAAAAAAATCTATAAATATTACTTTTAGGCAAAAAAATATATTTATACCAAATTCAAGTTTAAAATTCATTACAAAGAATATAATTATATTTTTATTAATAAAAATAAACTGATTAGATTTTAAAACTATTAAAAAATATAATTTTACTTTTTAAATACTTTAAAATAAAATTCATTGTTGACTAAAAATTAGTTTTTCACAATTAATTGAAAAGTCAATCTTTTCAAAAAATATCAAAATTTCACCATAAGATGATTTTTGATATTCTATCTTAAAAATGATATCATTTTATCAGATAGTATTTATAAAATTTCAAGAAATGTATTTTAATATTTATTATTAAAAATAAATAAAAATGATTTTTGATGAAAATGCATTTTTAACAAATAAAATGACATTACTAAAAAATTAAGTGATCAATTACTAAAAAGTGATCTATAAATTTATATTGAGTAAGCCTATTATTTATATTTCATAAATAATTTTATACTAGTTGTACCCACTAATTTAATGGCTATGTATAAAATTCATATTTAAATAATAATATTTCATGGTTTCATTAGGCTTGGTTTGAATTTCCAATACGCTGTTGAACATAGTTTTGTTCTTAAAAAATTAACCTGTTAAATTATTTAACTACTAATGAATTGTATCATCATGATTTGAAAATGAGTCTAATAATAAAAGGATTGAAATTTTAATGTATCTTTGTTGAAATCCAACATTTTAAATATGGTCAGTAAATATTCCTCTAGAAAATAGGGAAAATGAAATACGAAGGTCATATAGAATGACACATTACTAGGATTCCTAATAGGATAACATTATTGGATATTGAAAATATATACATGGTAGAAAATTATAATGTCAAAAATATGATGGATATTGATTGATATCATAGATCATAATAAAGTAGATAATTATGAGAATGTTAATGACCACAAAACTGTAAACGGAAGAGATGTGAGAAAGACCATTGATTCATCAGAAATGATGGTATTAGTATAATTTTTTTCAAGATCCTTTTCAAAACATTTAGGAATTACATTACCATATATACTAGTAACATAAGTAAATATACTTACATGAATAGTATAATTCCTCATTTATTCAGTTTTTATCATCATCTCATATTTTTCTCTAAAAGATGAGTATTAATGATGAATTTTTTTTATGTCTGAAGCACTAAAATCAACATCTAATAGATCTCCTAATTCAAAAAAAGGATAATAATTTTTTCATCTTTTCATTAGACATTTATTAAAACCAAAATGATTAGCACAAGTTAAGAAAATTACCTATAATAATTAACTATTATATGAATAAATACCAACATAATCTATAATGCCTTAACAATAATACCCAAAGATATAGTTAGTTCATTTGATAAATAAATAACCTCATAATTCTTTAAATTATTCATGAATAAGTTTGAAACCCAAAATTTAGAAGGATTTTATCACATATTCTTCTGATATTAATTTAATATTTCTCTCCAGTCATCATTAGTCACTCATAAAATCAGACACTCAAAAATGAATATTCACTAATCATATAATCTCCAAAATATGATAATCATTTCTATAAATATCTTGTATCACCATAAATACATAACAAATCATATATTCTTCCAAAATATAATTCAACCTGTATTCCTCAAATAAACTCACATAATATTCTATTTACCTGAATCATGTAAGGTTTCCAAAATAGTGAATTTATTCTGAAATAAGATTTATCACTTAATAACCAAATCAATTTTTAATCTCATGGTTATATACATGATAATACAGATGCTTTAAAAATCTTCCTTACCATTATCATTTAAATAATTTATGTAAAAAACAATGTCATAGTGACAATGACATCACATAGGCTTGTGTTAGGTGCTCCACCCTTTTCTACCTTTGTTTTTGGGTCAAAGACATGTGGCCTTTCCAGATGAGAAGGGTTTTTCTTTTACTAAAATGATATTAAATTAATTTCTTTAATGTATACAAAATTTTATGAACATTTTAAAATTTAACATTAATAGCTTTAGTATTATGGAATTTTATATCCTTAAATGTTATCCCATACTATTCATCTTACATCCATAAAGTGTAAATCACTCTTCTGAAATAATATTTCTCTTAAAGCCTAATGAAATGTATACATCAACATAATAAAATATATCCTAAATTATCATTAATCACCTCTAAATCCCATCACTTAAATCCTAAAAAAGGTTTTAATAACATTAAATTTATATCCATCCCTAAACTTATAAACCTTTGATGGTATCTATAACTCCTAAAATAACCTATCATTAAAACATCATAATATCAAAAGATTTCAAAACCCAAATTTTATACCATAAAAATAAGCCCATCCCCACACACCTATATCTGATCCTAAAATCATGGACATTTCATTTTAGGATTTTTTATAGAGAAATTTCACCCAATTTAAACCATCCAAAACACATTGTATCAAAAGGAAATATGGGATCACTTACATATACAATAAACATCTAGATTTATAGTTTTAGTTAGTTATGAAAAATTCTTACATAATGAATTCATACTATACATATTGGAAACCTCCTACTGGAATGAATTTTTCTAAGAAAAGAAAACATATATGATGTAAAAATATTTTTTTTCTATGACATGTCTTCAATATTTTCTTCTTGACCACAACCTTGTGTCTACTCACCTTAAAAAACAATGATTTTTTAAAAAAAATTGGATTAATACACAATGTTATATAAGGTACATATAAACAAAAGGAATAAACTTATTAATACATTATACAACCAAGATATCATAAAATATTTTTACTTTAACATAAAAAATTTTGAGCTCAAATAATCATTCACTTACACATGATATCATATTTTCAGCCAAAAGTTTTTTATTACACAATTTGTAAGAAAACATAATGTAAAATTCTTAATATAGGGATTTATTTGAAACCATGTTAACCCTTCAGAAATTTCATCCTAAAAACCATTTTTTCGTAAATGGTAATAATCCATCCTTTAAAATAATAAGGACATAACCTTACATATTTAAATAAATCAATTTCCATGAAAATTTATTAATAAGAATATAAAATTCATGTATGTAACATTGTAACAAAATCTATAGATCATGGTAACATAATATATTTGAAACATAGGATATGTTTCATAAACATAAAACCTGACATAATCATAATGCATGGCTAACTACTAAGACAACATCATATGGTTGACATAGTCACATGGTGTTTTAGGTTTACTCCCTAATCTTACACTTAACAACTCATGGGAAAAAGCATTACCCAATCCATTAGTGAACTATCAGGGAATACCCATCATAAAATTTTCATGATTATGTGTTACACAAGATAAAATCAATCATAAGTCATAATAATAACAATTACTAATTGAAATGAATGGTTTTCATAATCTTTCCTCATATCATATTGAAAAGTAATTTCATAACGAATGAATTTATGAAATGAACATAAAGAATTTATTACCCCATACAAGTAAGGGATAATAACATATACAGATATATGAGAGATATATATATGAATAATTAATAATAATTCCATAATATTTAATTGAGATAGACTATTTATTAAAGGAGTTCAAAACCCAAAGAAAAAGGTTGGTTTAGAGAGATCCTTTAACAAGTTTCTGAATCGCCACATACATTCTTTATCATACTGAATAAAAGAAACATGTTAATTATTTACTTTTTTAAGAAAATTTTTAAAGTTCATTAATTGTTTTTGAATATCATGTTTTTTAATGATGTTCACTTCATAAGTCTTGAGGATATTCATCGTATATGTCTAAAATTACATTAGTAGGATGACTATGGTCAAAAATATAATTATTCCATAATATCAAAAATAATTATCATTAAGTAGTTATAATTTTTTTATCAATTATAATTTTAGAACCATCTATAAAATATGGTTATTAAGAATAAAAAATGTTACAATCATGGAGACAGTTGGGTGTACAAACGCATTAGTAACATTTTCATTTTTCAATAATCATGAAGGAATAAAGCTGATCATTATTTTATATTTACTAAATTAAAATTTCATTATAAATACCATATTATTTCATTGAATGCACTTATATGAATACAATCAATGTGATGTGGTTATGAAAAATGAATCGCAGTACTTCATGGGTGTGGTAGTGAACATGTACGCACGAACGACATTATCATTTTTCAATGAATGTAATTGTAATAAAGTATATGATATATTATCTCTATAGATCAATATCTAAGTCATTTGTATCATATATATTATCCATAATTATATCTATATATTATAGTTAGTGATGGAAAAAAATACATCGGTTCATGAAGTGGTATTCCATTGTACACACGGTCGATGGTTTTGTTTCAAACATAATGGTAGAAGAAAATGGATATCAGTTCTCCCATAAAAGTAATAATATCTCAATATGTGTGAAATATATATGTTTTTTTTATCATCATAGATTAATATGACTTTATGTAGAGATAATAAGAAATAAAACTAAAACATTCTTTTATAAGCTATACCTCTTCTTCGGACAATCTCTATTGCATTACACCATAATCCCACTTAGGATGGTATTATACATAAAACAAGTTATCTATAATAATGGGATATATTATTTTAAGGGATATTTGTAGGTTTCACCTTGAATAAAATTATTTTTAATTATGATGAAAGGTTGTGGGGAGGCTCCCTTTTATAAGTAGGGGAGGGGAACTCTTTGAATTACATAAAATATAAAATTAAAATAAATTTATTTTAGAATAAAAAATCTCCAAAATTATATAATTATAATATATGATGAATATGAGTTGAAACATTATCATAAGATAAAACTTGGATAATTTTAAATTTGATTTTTGCCCTTATATTCGTGTTTTAACCCATGTTAAGCCTTTTTTAAAATTACCATAGAAACGATTTTTTACCCTTTGTGGTCAACATAGTTATAATAAAAGGGAAATAGTCACATAAAGGACCATATTGAATATTTTAAAAAAATATTGGATGAAAGTTTCTTTTTTAGTAATTCTAAATATTTTGATCAAATATTATTTATTATAAAATAACATTAATGTCATTTTTGGATCTAGTAATTTAATCTAACTTTCAAAAAAACATAAATAATCGAATTTGGATATAATACATTAACACCTCTATAATATGTTATTTTTATCTAAAAATTTTTTTTAACACAAAACATGGATGAAATTATATTACTTTTAACATTTATAAATTTATTTATTTTATATTTTTTAATAACTGAATAAATACGGTGTCAAAATTGCGTAAGAATATATTTTTATTTTATTAACCAAAAAAATTATAAATAAATTAAAATGATAAAAAATTCATTTAGTTTTTTAAAACCTATTTAGAATTGAATGTAATTTTTATTTATACCTATCCAAAAATATTATAGATATTAAAATAATGTGAGTTTCATTTTTCATTTTATCCTTTACTTAAATATCATAATTGTTAGAATAAAGGATAGATTGAAGAAAGGGTCACCTTTTTGAAACGTGTATGGAAATGGACAAACTCAACTCATCCAATATAATGATGGAAATTTTTTGGGTCATTCTTTGTCCTTATCATATTAATTTTAACCATATTTACTAGATTTAACCTTATCGTATTTATAATTATTATTATCATTACTCTTCATAATGAATAAACAATAGAGGAAACTATTTACCAAAATTAAACTTCATAAATCAAAATATGGAACCATTTTTCAAGAATTATTTTTTATAAGTGGAAGAAATTAATGTAAAATTAACATGAAAAATTCAATGAAAAATAATTTTTTCATAAAAATACCTTTTATTAAAAAAAATATAATCAAATGAAATTCATATATAAAATTCTGTCAGAAGACTATTTTTTGAGAGAGAGTGACATGAACTAGAAATTCCATCCATGCCGAAGAAATTTATTAAATCATGGGGTTAAAAAGAAAATTTGAGGTTTAATATGATTACACCATCTCAAAGTTATAGAGACAAATTTAGATTTAACATTGAGGAATAAAAGATAAAAAAGGAGTTTCCAGACCTTCTCTTAGAGAACTTACTTGATCATCAGATAAAGAGGAGAGCTTGCATGGAATCCAAGGACTCATAGATCAATTTGACATGCAGTTCAACATTGCAGTCCGAATCAAACCAGAAGTACCTACTATCATGTGGTGAATAGACCGAAGACAGCTCAAGGATGCTCACAGAAAAATGGTAGATTTCAATGCTGCACAAGTTCAAATGAACCAAATAACATCTGATCAGAAAAAAATATTCAGATGGGGCACCTCCTTGCAGTAAAATTTCTCATTATAACCTGTGAGAATTCTGTTGAGTCAATAAGGTTTTCCTTATGACTTTTCCATTCCTTCTTGTTTTGAAAATCACAAACACCTTAACTTAAGGAAAATTGATTTTATAAGAAAAATCACTTTTATAAGAAAAATTGCTTTTATAAGGAAAATCTCTTTTATAAGGAAAATTGCTTTCTTAAGGAAAATCGCTTTTATAAGAAAAATTATCCTTATCATATTTTTATCCATATTTTTCTTAAGTATGAGATTCGGATTCATTTTCTCGGAATCATTGAAACTTTGATATAAGGCATTCTGTTTTAGGATTCGGATTCTGGATAAGAACTATAAGGAAGTTTCATTCCGAATTCCGGATATGAACTCTGACTAAGTTCTATTCCAGATTCAGGATACGAATTCTGAAGAAGAATTCTCATTAAGAATTCCAATGAAGAATTCTCATTACGAATTCCAATGAAGAATTCTCATTAAGAATTCTGATAATGAATTCTCATTACGAATTCTAATGATGAAATCACATTACGAATCTTAATGAAGAATTCTCATTACGAATTCTAATGATGAAACCACATTACGAATCTTAATGAAGAATTATCATTACGAATTCTAATGATGAAACCACATTACGAATCTTGATGAAGAATTCTCATTACGGATTCAGATGATGAATTCTCATTCTGAATTCTCATTCCGAATTCACCTATTAAACAGAATCTGATTATCTTTGTTTTATACACTCTGAATTTATTCACTCCGAACCTTTACTCCGAAGTTTTCATTCCGAACTTTTATGCTAGAGTTTAAAATGATGTCGTACATTCTGTTAGACTTGTTTTGTTATAAAACGATGTCGTCTGTTTTGTTTTAAACTAACCGTTGTCTAAGTGACACGTGTACAGGTCCCTCCGATCTTTAAGGAAAATATGACCCTTGGAGAAGGAGTCGGCCTTACCTATAAATAGGAGCTCATTTGAAAGAGCTCGGAATTGATGACAGATGAACAAATTGGTTTTGTGCATACATGTTGTTGAAGTGATTTCTAGAGAGAGAGGCTCTTATTAACTCTCAAAGCTTCATGCGACTCCGAATGTTGGTGATTACATTCAAGGGCTTCCGGAGATAGGAAGACAGAGGTTGCCGACTACCTTAATGTTCGAGGGCTTTCTTGCTGAGGAAGACAGAAGTTGTCAACTACCTTGAAGTTGAGGGCTTGCGGGGATAGCAAGACATAGACTCCGATCTTCGTATCGAGGGCTTACCCTGGTGTGGGTAAGACAGACTTGCTTGAAAGTATAAATCAAGGTACCTTTATCCAAGGTTGTTGGATACCCTTATCTTTGGGTTAAAAGACTATTATCTTGTTACTTGTAGTTTAACTACTTGTTTTATTTCCGCTGCAATTTGTATCTTAAGGAAAGTATAACTTTCTTATACTTCCTTACTTACTCTGATTCATTTATATTCTATACGCTTTAAGGTAGAATCTCATATTGTAACTTTTGTTAAGTTTCAATTTCCGGAACCATATTTCCGGAATCCACTTTCGGAATCTTATTTCAATTTTTGTATTCGGTGGTAGAGGTGTTGTGAATTTACTTAGTTTAACTTTGTTAAACTTAGCCCTTTACTTTGCTTAAGGAAAACATAGTTAATCGTAACTAATTTTAAAGGTCCCAAAGGTATTTTTAAAGTATACAATTCACCCCCCATCTTGTATTTTGAGCATCTACATCACTATTTCAATCCTACAATTGGTATCAAAGGTTGGAAACCTCTTACTCTATACCAATCTTACATTTGGTATCAGAGAAGGTCTCTGAAATACTTGTACTCACATACAAGTTTTTCTTGCTCACTTTATCCTTCGGAACTTTGTCATTCCGAATTTTTCCATTCCGAACTTTCTCATTCCGAACTTTGTGATTACGAATCTTTGCTACTAACAAGTTTGTGTGCAAAGTTATTTCTAGTATGGCAGGAATTAATGTTGGATCTATTGACAATATGAATCCTACAAGACCACCTATCTTTGATGGTAATGACTATGAATACTGGAGAGATCGTATGAAGACTTTTGTTATCAATACTGGAGTAGACAACTTTGTTATGCTTACTGGTGATTATAAAATTCATGACAAGGAAGTCAGAACATTCACTAACTAGGAAAAGCAAGAATATCAACTCAACTATAAGGTACGCAACACTTTACTATGTTTAATGACTAGAAATATATATAGCCAAAATTCTTCTTGTGAAGCAGCTAACTGTATATGGAAGAAGTTAGAGGTTACACACTTTGGGACTTCTAAAGTGATTGAGACTAAAAGAGCTATGCTTAGAGCTGAATATCATGGCTTCAATTTTCCTTATGGAGAACCTATCTGTAAAGTTCAACAAAGATTTATGACCATTGTCAACAGTCTACAATCTATGGGAGAAAAAGGCTTAGATGATGAAGCTCTCGTGGACAAGATAATTGACATTATGCCCAATGAGTGGGAATCCAAGAGAACAGTTATAGATGAGAACAGGAAGGTCACTCAAATTACTCTTGATGAATTATTTGGAACTCTTATACAACATGAAACTAGAATGAAGAGAGATGCTGATAACATCAAGAAGAAGAATGGAAATGGTACTGTTGCTTTTACTACAACTTCAAATCAGATGAAAGCTATGACTCCTGAGAGAGTAACCAGATCCAAGTCTAAGAAAGTCATTTTCCAATCCGAATCTAGTGAGAGTGAAGTCTCAGAAAATGAATTAGCCAATCTTGCTCAAAGGATGAACAAGATAGCTGGGCAGATAAACTTTCAATCCAAGTATAAGAAGAAGGACAGGAAAGATAAGAAAGATGGAGAAGTTACTTGTTATGAATGTAAAAGAGCTGGACATATTAGACCAGATTGCCCTATGCTCAAAAAGAAAGAAAGGAAGGAAAGACATTCAGACAGGAACAGAAAGAAGTATTATAAAGCTAAAGCTAAGAAAGTTCTGAAAGCTAATGACACCTGGAGTGCCAGTGGTGGTGACTCTTCAGATGAATCTTCTGATTATGAATCTTCAAGATAGAAGAATCTTGGTCTGATAGCCAGATTACCTATTGATAATCATTGTCTTATGGCTAAGGTACGAAATGCTGAATCTTTGACCAATGTTTCTTTAAATTCTAATGATAGTAAGTATTATAACTTTTCTGATGAAGAATCATCTTCTGATGAAGAAAATACTTTACCTACTTATGAAGAAGTCTCTAGGTTTGCTGAACTTCTTGAGATTGAGACTTCCAAACTCAATAAGGCAAACTCTAGGAATTCTATTCTTACAACAGAGATATCAGATCTTTCTAAAGATCTTGATAAGAAAAATGATGATTTTGAAAATATTTCAGAAAATCTTGAGGAAGTAAGTTCTGAGAAGAACAAACTTTCAAAAGAATTAGAAAAAGTAATTTCTAATAAAAATGTTTTCGAGTCTAACTCTAGTTCTAAAACTGATGATTTTGAGGATAAAAACTTGGTTGTAAAACTCAAGTCCGAAATTTTTTCCTTAAAGAAGTGTTTATCAAACTTTACCCATGGTAAGGAAAATTTTGATAAGATGTATTCCCAAATACGACCTTTAAGAAATAAATCCGAATTTGGTTATACCCATGAAAAACCTATTTTCAGTAACAATTATTTTGTTCCTCAAAGTGCCCCATTTTGTACTAAGTGTCAATGTGGTGGTCACTGGGCAATGTATTGTTCCTTAAACAAAACCCAATCTCTAGGATTTCACAAAGATTACTTTTCTAAGAAGATGTGGGTTCCTAAAATTTTATTGTCTGGAAATCTCGGATCCAAACAAGTTTGGATTCCGAAAGTCTAATTTTCTTCTTGATTTCTGGATAATAAAGAAAGTACCAGCAACAATACATGGTACATGGATAGTGGATGTTCCCGGCACATGACTGGTAACAAAAGATTTTTTGAAAAGATTATCAAAAGGAAAGGAGGAAAGGTAACTTTCGGAGACAATTCTGAGGGAGAGATTGTTGGTATTGGTAATAATGTTCTTTTAGGTAAAACCTTGATTTCAAATGTTCTTTTTGTTAAAGGTCTTAAGCACAACCTCATTAGCGTAAGTCAGTTATGTGATGAAGGTTACCTTGTGAATTTTAGGAATGATAAATGCTTAGTTCACAATTCCAAGGAAGAATTTATTCTATCAGCCAATAGGCAAGAGAATGTCTACACTTTGAACCAAGAAGACCTCAGGAGCCAAGATTTACCTTGCCTAAGTGCAATGGAAGATCATTCTTGGTTGTGGCATAGAAGATTAGGACACTGTAATATGAGAAACCTATGTAAACTCTCTAAGAAGAAACTAGTTAAGGATCTACCGGAGCTTAGATTTGATTCTTCTAATGTTTGTGATCCTTGTCAATATGGCAAGCAACATAAATCTAGTTTTAAGTCAATTGGTGAAGTCTCAACAACTGATGCATTACAGTTAGTGCACATGGATCTTTTTGGTCCAACACAAACTGGAAGCATTTGAGGCAAATACTATGTGTTTGTTCTAGTTGATGATTACACTAGATTTACCTGGGTCTATTTTCTAGCAATGAAATCTGAAGCTTTTTCTTATTTCAAAAGTTTTAGAGATCAAGTTAAAAATGAGAAAAACCTTCCATTGAAAACTATTCATAGTGATCATGGAGGAGAATTTCAAAATTCTGATTTTGAAACTTTTTGTAGTAAGAAAGGTATTACTCACAATTTTTCAGCACCTAGAACTCCTCAACAGAATGGTGTAGTTGAAAGAAGAAATAGAATTCTTCAAGAGATAACTAGAACCATGTTGAGTGAATATTCTATTGCTAGACATTTTTGGGCTGAAGCTGTAAGTACTGCTTGTTATACTATAAATCGAGTTTTGATTAGACCTTTTCTTAATAAAACTCCTTATGAGTTATGGAATGGTAGAAAACCAAGACTTTCCTACTTCAAGGTTTTTGGTTGCAAAGTATTCATTTTGAATACTAAAGATAACTTACATAAATTCGCACCAAAGTCTGATGAAGGAATTTTCTTAGGTTATTCCACAACCTCTAAGGCTTATAGAGTTTTTAATAAAAATACTTGTACTATTGAGGAAACAGTACATGTAAAATTTGATGAGTCTGATCCTTTTGTTTTTAAACCATCTCAACTTACATCTTCAGATGTGTTTTCAAAAACTGATTATCAACCTTTGATAGAAGAACCTTCTGATAAGGAAATTGTTCAAGAAGATACTTCTGAAACATTTACCCCAGAAGACTTTCTACCCTATGTTGATGAACAGATTTTACAAAACCCAAATCAGGTGTTTCTTAAGAATCATCCCAGTGATAGTATCATTGGTGATGTAAATCAACCTGTAAGGACTAGAAGTTCCTGAAGAAATGAAGTAGAACATCTAGCATTTCTTTCCCAATTAGAACCTAAATGCACAGATGAATCTTTAGGTGATGATGATTGGATCAAAGCAATGCAAGATGAACTAAATGAATTCAAAAGGAATAAAGTCTGGACCTTGGTTGAAAGACCTAAGGAAACTTCTGTTATTGGAGTAAAATGGGTTTTCAGAAATAAATATGATGAAAATGGAGTCATTGTTAGAAATAAATCTAGACTTGTTGCTAAAGGCTATAATCAACAAGAAGGAATAGACTATGAAGAAACATATGCTCTAGTAGCTAGACTTGAATCTATCCGTATTCTACTTGCCTTTGCAGCATTCTTTAATTTCAAACTTTTCCAAATGGATGTGAAATGTGCTTTTCTTAACGGTTATGTTCAAGAGGAAGTTTTTGTTGAACAACCTCCTGGCTTTGAAGATACAAAACATCCTGATCATGTTTTTAGACTTACCAAAGCTTTGTATGGCCTTAAACAATCCCCACGAGCATGGTATGATAGACTCACTGGATTTTTGCTTCAAAATAACTATGTTAAGGGAAATGCAGATCCAACTCTTTTTATAAAGAAAGATAAGAAAAATGTTTTGATTGTTCAAATTTATATTGATGACATTATATTTGGTTCAACTCAGCAATCTTTGACTGACTCTTTTTCTAGTCTAATGAAATATGAGTTTGAAATGAGTATGATGGGTGAGTTAACATTTTTCCTTGGTTTTCAAATTTCTCAAAAACCCGAAGGAACCTACATATCTCAACAAAAGTATATTAAAGATCTTCTTAAAAAGTATGGTTATGACAACACTAAGAGTATAAGTACTCCCATTGGTACCTCAAACTCTTTAGATCTTGATGAAGCTGGGAAAACAGTAGATCAAACATCTTTTAGAGGTATGATAGGAAGTCTACTTTACTTAACAGCTAGTCGACCAGACTTAATGTTTTCAGTATGCTTATGTGCAAGAAATCAATCCAATCCTAAGGAATCTCACTTAAAGGCAGTAAAAAGAATTTTTCGCTACCTTAAGGGAACCATGGATCTAGGATTATTTTATACTTCTGGAAATGATTTTGTTCTAAAAAGCTTTTCTGATGCTGACTTTGGTGGATGTAGAATGGATAGAAAGAGTACATCCGGAACTTGTCATTTCTTAGGAGATTCTTTAGTTTCTTGGTCATGCAAGAAGCAACATTCTGTAGCACTCTCCACTGCTGAAGCTGAATATGTAGCAGCTGGAAGTTGTTGTGCACAAGTGTTGTGGATGCAACACACACTCACAGACTATGGCTTGAGTTTTACTAAAACTCAAATTTTGTGTGACAACACAAGTGCCATTGCCCTAAGTAAAAACACTACACATCACTACCGTGTAAAACATATAGATATTAGGCATCACTTTCTTAGGGATCACACACTTAAAGGAGATATTATTCTTCAGTTTATCGAAACGCAAGATCAACTTGCTGATATTTTCACAAAATCTTTGCCTTCTGATAGATTTGAATATATTAAACAAAAGTTAGGAATGATAACCGTAAGGTAATCTTTCTTAATTAACTTTCTATTGAAAAAGTCTCCTTACAGTAATAAACTCCTTTTCATAGGGGGAGTACAATTGATTGTTTGTTTAACAAAGTTTTTCAAAATTTGTTTTCAAACTTTTCGGAACGAAGACTTCCGGAATGGAACTTCTGGAACTAAAATTTTCCAAAATGGACTTTCTCGAACATAATACTTCTAGAATGGAAGTATTCGTATTGAAATTTTCCAGAATGAAAATTTACGTACTAGCAGTTTCATAACCAGATATTTTTGTACCAGTTGTTTTTCGTACTAAAATTCTTCGTAATGCATTTTTTTTCTCTAAGTTCTTCGTACTGTTTTTCTTCTTATGTTTGTTTTTCGTAATAAGTTTTCCGTAATGAGTTTTTCGTACTAAGTTTATTTTTCATAATAATTTTTTTTGCCAAATCTGCCATTACGAATAATCCTCCTAAGCCAATCCGAAAGGTATGATATCCTTACTCATGTTTTCGTAGTCATAATTTACTTGCTGGAATTTTTTTGTATTATGTTTTCGGATTATAGTTTTCTTAACTCTTTGTTTTAATAGAAACCTCAAAAAGATCGGATTCAAGTTTTCAACCGTCAGATCTGATCTCAGCTTATTCCAACCGTTAGATCAACCGTGGATGTTGAACCGTCATCTCATTGCCTATATAAAGGGGACCCAAATACTCATCCCACATCGATCTCAAAGCTCTCGCGTCCCGAATCTTTGTCTCTCTGATTTAAGGTCGTTCCGAACTTCAGTCTTCTCCATTCCAAACTTCCTAGAGGTCTTCAGATCCGAATGTCTGCGGAGTTAGCATCTCAAGAAATGTCATCCACTAAGCCTATTTCGCAATGGTTAGTTTACAGAGAAAGGTTAGTCCATCCGGTTTTCTTCAGCAACTACGATTCTATTATTTCAAAGAATATTAAGTTGAATGGCTGGGAAGATGTCGCGGTGTCAAAAACCGGGAACCAAGATGAAGTATTTTCAGATTTACTTGTCGAGTTTTATGAATCAGTTTCTTTCTTCAAGGAAGATAATAGGGAGAAGTTCTCTTTTAAGTCTTATGGTAAGACTTACAAGCTCTCTCACACCAAGGCTGTAAGCTTGGTAGGGCTATCTTATGAAGGAGAAGCCGAGTTTATTTCGCATGTGTTGCCGGATTCCAAGGGTAACTTCAACAAGTAAAAAGCCTTAGAAACTCTCGGACTGGCTGATGACAAGGCTCCGAAGATTGCAAGTCTATCTACAAATTTCCGGATTCTGGAGTTATGGGTGCAAGGACTTATCGTACCGAGGAAAGGTGATAAAGATAGCTTGATGAAAAGTGAGATCTATATCTTAGATTTCCTGATAAATCTAAGGAAGTTTAACTTGATGAAGCATATTCTTGTTACTCTTGAAAATTTGAAGAAAGGAAATCTGAGAGCTCAGATTATTATGTATCCAGCAATCCTCTCCAAGTTAATTGTTCGATGCCTTGAGTCTTTCAAGGAGGCTTGCAAATCTAAGACAAGAGTTTTCAAGATCATGCTGGTCAGCGATGGTACTCTGAAAAGGATGGATGTGGCTTTCAACAAGGAAACGGGTGAGTTCTTCGATTTGACAAGACAAGAAGAAGCGGCTCCGAAAGCTGCTGAACCAGAATCATCTATGCCAGTAAGGAAGAGAAAGCTGAAAGAAGTGGAAGTACAATAAGAGAATCCTAAGTCTAAGGAAGTCCATTCCGCACCTCCAAAACCTAAGAAGAAGAAAGCCTATCCTGTTGAGATTGTTACAAAGTGGAGAGCTGATAAAGAGAAAAGGAAAGAAGGGGATCCACAGTTCGGATTGGACCCTACGGAGGCTAAGGCCTTGAAGGAGAAAACTGCTGATGAGCTTGAAAAACAAGCAAAGAAAAAGAAGCTCAAGAAGAAGATATCTGAGGCTGAGGTAGCTCGGGCCTTGTTGAAATTCAATGAAATGGTTTCAGCAACTATTCCAGTTCCGAGATCTTTCTCCTTGGAATCTCTACCTGAGACTCCAGGAAGAAATATTGTTGCTTCGGAAGAAGCTGTTGCTAAGAATTCTGAGGAAGTAGAGCAAGTTGAGAAAGTGGAACAAGTAGAAGAGGGTGCTGAAGGAAGTGGTGAAACCGGAGATGTGCTGAAACAAGTAGATGATTACAAGGGAACACCTTCGGAACACTTATCGCTTCGAACCTCAGAAGTTGAATCCTCGAAACTAGTTACTCCAGCAATGGAAGAAGAGAAAGGAGAAGAAGAAGTTGCTTATCATGGAGAAGAAGAACAACTTTTACATGATATTGCCTAGATGAAAAACATAGAGGTCGGTGTTCAGGAAGTTGCTGATAAGGAAGATTTTGTTTTTCAAGTTTCTGATAGTGAGAAGAAAACTCCGGAACAGGGTTCTATTCCGAAAAAAGATAAGGGGAAGCAAATTCTTGCTGATACTCCGAGTTCAGAAGAGAGGAAGAGAAAGGAAGCTGGTAGTTCTTCAGAGAGAAAGTTGGAGCTTATTGAGGAAGAAAACTCTCCAAGCAAGCTTTCAGATTCGGAGTCATCCTCGTTGGGGCATGATTTTGTTGTTCAGTCCTTAAAGAAGTTGGTGGGAACCATTCCGACCTTCTCTAGTATTGACTCAAGATGCCAAATTCTCCAACATGCATTGAATCAGAAAACCGACTCCGTATCTATGGTTATGGATAAGTGTGTTGAAATAGAGGCTCAGTTCAAAACCTTCTTTGTTGGTTACGAAGCACATAAAAGATCTTGCAAAAGGATGACAAGCTGGTCGAAGAAGACTGTGGAAGAAATGAGGTTGCTTGATGAGTTTCAAGACAATGTTAAAGATGCTTTTGAGACCGAGGACAAGAAGATAAACGAGCTGACTTCCTCCTTTGAAGAAAAGCTGACAGAAGAAAAGAACTTCTGGATCCAAGAAGTCAGGGATCTGAATGGGAAGTTGAATTCTGTTTCTCAGAACTGGAAATTTGAAAGGGATCATCGGATCGATTTTGAAGAAAGGATGAAGGCTCAGGAAGAGACGATCAAAGCTCAAGAAGAAAATCTGAAGGCTCAGGAAGAAAAAATTGAAGCTCAATCCGAAAGAATAGTTGCCTTAGAGAAGTAAGCTGAAGAATATCATAAAGACCTAAAGAAGATCAAGACTATTCTAAAGGGGCTCATGTCAAAGGAAAAAGATCTGAAATAACCTAATCCGATCTTTTTGTTGTATTTCTTTGTTAATGAGATTCCAAATCTAATGAAAATTGTGTATCTCGTTTCCATTGTTGTCATTACTAATCTTTCAGGTACTTTGTTATTTTTTTTCCATTCCCTCTAATTCTTTTTGAAAATCACAAAGGGGGAGAAGGAAAAGATCCTTAAGAAAAAGAGGAACTCTAATAAGAGTTTATCAAAGGGGGAGAAAGAAAAAATACCCAAGGAAAAAGAACTCTAATAAGAGTTTGTTTAAGGGGGAGTTTTTCTTAAAGAAGACTTTCTTATGAAATATTACTCCGGAAATATGAATACGATCCTTAGAGTTTCAAAGCCTAAGGGGGAGTTAGTCGTATTCATCTATATCCTTAAAGCAAGGGAGATAAGCATTAATATTTTCTTTTCTTCGTAGAATTTCTTTTTTGTAAGGATGTTTGTGCTTTCCAAAAAGGGGGAGATTGTTGAGTTAATAAGGTTTTCCTTATGACTTTTCCATTCCTTCTTGTTTTGAAAATCACAAACACCTTATCTTAAGGAAAATTGCTTTTATAAGAAAAATCTCTTTTATAAGAAAAATTGCTTTTATAAGGAAAATCGCTTTTATAAGGAAAATTGATTTCTTAAGGAAAATCGCTTTTATAAGAAGAATTATCCTTATCATATTTTTATCCATATTTTTCTTAAGTATGAGATTCAGATTCATTTTCTCGGAATCATTGAAACTTTGATATAAGGCATTCTGTTTTAGGATTCGGATTCTGGATAAGAACTATAAGGAAGTTTCATTCTGAATTCCAGATATGAACTCTTACTAAGTTCTATTCCAGATTCAGGATACGAATTCTGAAGAAGAATTCTCATTACGAATTCCAATGAAGAATTCTCATTCAGAATTCCAATGAAGAATTCTCATTACGAATTCTGATAATGAATTCTCATTACGAATTCTAATGATGAAATCACATTACGAATCTTAATGAAGAATTCTCATTACGAATTCTAATGATGAAACCACATTACGAATCTTAATGAAGAATTCTCATTACGAATTCTAATGATGAAACCACATTACGAATCTTGATAAAGAATTCTCATTAGGAATTCAGATGACGAATTATCATTCCGAATTCTCATTCCGAATTCACCTATTAAACAGAATCTGATTATCTTTGTTTTATACACTCTGAATTTATTCACTCCGAACCTTTACTCCGAAGTTTTCATTCCGAACTTTTATGCTAGAGTTTAAAACGATATCGTACATTCTGTTACACTTGTTTTGTTATAAAACGACTTCGTCTGTTTTGTTTTAAACTAACCGTTGTCTAAGTGACACGTGTACAGGTCCCTCCGATCTTTAAGGAAAATATGACTGTTGGAGAAGGAGCCGACCTTACCTATAAATAGGAGCTCATTTGAAAGAGCTCGGAACTGATGACAGATGAACAACTTGGTTTTGTGCATACATGCTGTTGAAGTGATTTCTAGAGAGAGAGGCTCTTATTAACTCTCAAAGCATCGTGCGACTCCGAATGTTGGTGATTACATTCGAGGGCTTACGGGGATAGGAAGACAGAGGTTTCCGACTACCTTAATGTTCGAGGGCTTTCTTGCTGAGGAAGACAGAGGTTGCCAACTACCTTGAAGTTGAGAGCTTGCGGGGATAGCAAGACAGAGACTCCGATCTTCGTATCGAGGGCTTACCCTGGTGTGGGTAAGACAGACTTTCTTGAAAGTATAAATCAAGGGACCTTTATCCAAGGTTGTTGGATACCCTTCTCTTTGGGTTAAAAGACTATTATCTTGTAACTTGTAGTTTAACAACTTATTTTATTTCCGCTGCAATTTGTATCTTAAGGAAAGTATAACTTTCTTATACTTCCTTACTTACTCTGATTCATTTAGATTCTATACGTTTTAAGGTAGAATCTCATATTGTAACTTTTGTTAAGTTTCAATTTCCGGAACCATATTTCCAGAATCCACTTTCGGAATCTTATTTCAATTTTTGTATTCGGTGGTAGAGGTGTTGTGAATTTACTTAGTTTAACTTTGTTAAACTTAGCCCTTTCCTTTGCTTAAGGAAAACATAGTTAATCGTAACTAACTTTAAAGGTTCCAAAGGAATTTTTAAAGTATACAATTCACCCCCCTCTTGTATTTTGAGCATCTACATCACTATTTCGATCCTACAATTGGTATCAAAGGTTGGAAACCTCTTACTCTATACCAATCTTACAAATTCCTCCTCCACAAAAGAAACATAAAAGTCCTCCATATGATTTAATAAAGCAGTGGGACTGATGAAAGGCAGTTCTAAAAAAAATAAAAAGTAGGTCCAAACATGAATTTGTAGGTTGAATGAAACCACATCTCATCTTCAAGCCAGAAGTCAGCCAAAGAATATCCAAGTAGGCTATTTCAGTTTAAGGGCATTGAAAAAAGGTACATCCCAAGTAGGTTGCTTAAAGAAGAATAGAGTTGAAAGTCTCCAGCAAAGTCCCAGGAGGAAACATTAACAAAAGGAGATGTGTGATGCAAAGAAAACCCAGAAAGCGACAAATCAGATAGGGACTGATTGCATAAAAAATTACTCCCAAGAGATAGCATTTAAATCAAAGTGAGGATCCTTTTTAAAATCCTCCACCACGTTAAGGAACATTTTCTTTCTGAGTTGTATGTAGTTATCAGTCGTCATTTAATCATTTGTGTATTGTAGGAGTTCATGTGTATCGTTATCATCCATCCAAGATCCAAGTTCCTCATACATATCCAACTTCTCTTCAAGTTTGTATGCATCCTGATAAGGAGGTTCATTTTCAAGATCACTCTCAGAGCATTCTGAGTAAGATGAATTTGAGGAGGTAGATGAATGCTCTTCAGTTATGGGTTGTAGTGGGGCATCAGCCATTGTTAGGGGCGATGGAGGATCAAAATCTTCCTTTCTGGAGGGATCCAGATCCCTTTTAACAATAGTTCATTTGAGTTGGGAATAGTCTCTACGTTTTCTAGTTTTTCTTGGATTAGGGGTAACAAATCCATCTACATCAACCATTTATTTTTCCCCTTTTTTGTTCTTGAGCTTAAATAGGCTTCCTCAATATGATTAGGCTGATCATCAGCCCCCGTAATGAGTCTTCAGAATTTGAAGAATCATTTTGATCCTTATTTTGTGTTTCATACACTTGAAGGTGCTTCTCATGTTCCTCTATCAGGGCTGTAGGATCCATACTAGGGTTATTGGTAGTGTTTGATGCATGAATAAGTCCTGACATGTCCTTAGTTTCAAAATGGTGGCATATTGAAGGTTCACCCTTTTCCATAGGGGTTTCATCCTTGTCCTCATGGTTTTGCTTAATGTCTTTGGATATTGATGTCTCAATGATAGGTCCAGGGAAATCAATGGGGTTTGTGGATTTAGTGTTAGCAGCGGGCCTTCATTTTTTATCAGAAATCCTCTTTTTTAAAGTAGCCTTTTCCACCCAAAGTGACCTCAGACGAGATTTGGGAGGTTCAAACCTTTGAGCCTCACATTTAGTCATCATGTGACCAATTCTAGAGCATCTTTTATAGTATGCAGGAACATTCTCAAAGACAACATCCTGTATAAATCCATAATATCTGTTTTGAATCCCGAAATGTGATGGAAACTCTTGTGAAATGTCGACATCAGTACAAATACTAGAAACATAAGGTCTAGACAGATTCAAGGTAGAAGAATCTAGCCTAATTGAAAGTCCAAAGAGGCTAGAAATTGAAAAAAGAGCACGTTGCTTGAATAGATGAAGAGGTAAACTAGGTAACCCAATCCATATAGGCACAATGGGAGGTTCAGCACCAATTTCAAAGTCTAGAGTCCCCTTGAAAACCTTCATAACTGACCCTCAAAATGACCAAGTACCTCATGTCCAGAACTGATAAAAATCATTTTCTGAAGCAAAACAGAACAAAATATGCCATGAATTCAATAAAATGATATGAAAATCTATGAATCCAATGTTTTCCAGGGTTTTTCATAGAAAAATGAGCTATGTTCTATGCTTGAAGAAACTTACAACAAGCGAAAATCTATGATCGGAAGAAAGTTTGTGTACATCATATTTCGAGAATGCAATCGCTGATAAACCTCAATTTCTATAAGTTTTTGGAGAAAGATTATCAAAGGCCTTTGATTCAGTGTGAGGAACTCGACCTGTGACTACTTCCATGAACGATCTAGCATCAGGGGTCCTTGGATCTGTGATGTTAGGGTTTTCCCTCTAGTTACCCATGAGTGGCATTCCTATACCCTCCGATTACTCTATGTCTAAAGACTATAATTCAATCATGATTAATTATAAATTGCTAATTAAATTTTAAAACTAACCAGAAATGTAATTTGAATTTGTAAATACATTAAAATAAAATACATTTTTCAATAAAAATAATTTTTTTACATTATTAAGTGAAAATCAAATATTTTCAAAAAAATATCAACATTTCACCATTAGATAATTTTAAAATGATGATTTAAAAAATGATATCCTTTTATCAAATGAAATTTCTAATGGTTTTAAAATTTAATTGAAATTTTTTCACATAAAGTAATAAAACCCATTTTTATGAAATGGAATTTATGAAGAATAGAAGGAACTTACTAAAAAATTGAGTGACCACTTACTAAGAATTTATCAATACATTTATATTGAGTAGTAAAATTTTTTATATTTCCAAAATCATTTTATCTTATTCATACCCACTAATGTAATGGCTATGTTTTTACAGTAATATTTAAATAATTATATTTTATGGGTTGTTTAGGCTTAGTGTTTCACTTCCTATATTCTATCAAACATAGTTTTATTATTAAAATATTTGGGTGTTAAATTCTACCCCCTTTAATAAATTTCACACTTAAGATTTTAACTTCAATTGGGTAATAAATTCTTTTATATTTTAAATAATTATTTTCGAAATCAAACATTTTTAAAATGGTCAATAAAACTTCCTCTATAAAATAGGGTAAAGGAAATATAAATTTCATTTAGAATGACACATAACTAAGGTTCCAAATATAATAACACTAGTGGAAATTGAAAATTTGGACATGGAAAAAATTAATAATTTCAAAACAAGGAAAAAGGGAGATCGGGATCTTGGATCACAACAAATTATATGATCATGAGAATGCTAATGGACAAAAAACCATAAACCAAAAATGTGAAATATTCATCATAAATGAAGTTAACAGGGTAGTTTTTTTGTTAAAGATACATTTAAGAGAGTTTAATAATTCCATGATAATCATAACTAATAAAAAATTTAAATATACAAAAAAGATATGTATAATTTTATCATTTAATCAATTTCAACCATAATCTCATATTTTTATCCAAATGAGGAGTATTAAAGATTATTTTTTACCTAATACACTAAAATAAACATCTAATAGATCACATATTTCCAAAAAATAATAACAAGCTATTACACCTATCTTTAGACATTAACCAAAACCAAAAATATTATTACATGGTAAGATAATTCCACAATAGAGTAAACCTTCATATAAAGAAATACCACATTAACCTATAATGCCTCAACAATAACACACAAATCTATAATTAATTAAATTTATAAATAACTAACCTCAAAATTCTTAAATTTATTACTATCCATGTTTGAAACTGTAAAATTAGAATGATTTGATCACATTTTATTCTAATATTGATTTAAAAATTTTCTCCAACCAATATGCGTAACTCATAATGTCAGATACCAAAAATTTATATTATATAATCATATAATCTCATATATAATAGTAATTTATATAAATAACCACTATCCCCATAAATACACCTTCAAATCATATATTCTGCCAAAATATAATTGAACCTTTATTCCTCAAATAACATCCCATAATATTTTATTTAGATTAATCATATAAGGTTACCAAGATAGTGAATTTATTCTGAAATAACAAAAATCACTTAATCATCAAATAACTTTTTAATCTCATGCTTATCTACATAATAAAACACATGTTTCTAAAATCAACTTAACCATCATCTATCAAGTAATTTATGTAAAAAAACAATGTCATGTTGACTGGTAAATCGTGTAGGCCTATGGTAGGAGTTGAACCCTTATTTACATTTGGTTGTGGTTATAATCCCCATGACCTTTCTTGATATGATGGGATTTTATTTTACTAAAAATATATTAATATAAGTCCATTAATTCTCAAAAAATATGATCAACATACTTAGAATTTACCATAATAACTTCAATATTAAAGAATTTTTAAACCTCAATGGTTATACCATACCTTTATTTTGACATCACCAACGTATAATAGCATTACTCTAAAATAATATTTCTATGTAAACCAGCAGTTACATATTCCAAAACCAAATAAAATTTCTCCAATAATATCATTAATCACCTAAAAATCCCAACACTTAAAACATCAAAAGGGGTTGTTATGTATTCAAACTTATGACCGACCTTCAATGTATAAACCCTTGGTTGTATCCATAATTATTAATATAACCTCCCATGAAAACATCCTAATATCCAAATCATTTTAAACCCCACTCTAGTAATAATTATAACAGCACCAAACCTACACTCTCGTATCCAATACTAAAATGATAGACATTACATTTATAGATTTTATACTAATATGTGTGAACAAATTTCAAGAATCCAAAACATTCAATATCAAAATTAATTATTCGATCACTTACATAAAAAATAATCTTTTATTTTTAGAGTTCTATAGAATTAGTAAAAAGTATCGCATAATAAAATAAAACTATACATGTTGGAAACATCCTATTAGAATCAATTTCACTAAAAAAATTAAGAAATAACATTTTTTTCTATGGAACATCTTCAAAATTTTAATCTTCACCACATAATTGGTTCTAATCATCCTTGAAAACATATTATAAATATTTTACAATGTGGTATGGTCACAATAATCTGTATAAGGGACATATAAAAATAGGGAAGAAACCTATTGATCCATTTTAAACCATATTATCATAAAATATTTTTCCTTTAACAAGATGAATTTTGACCTCATATAATCATTCACTTATGAAAGATATCAACTCACCACCCAATGTTTTTTATAAAATGATTATAAATAAAACACACTTTAAAATTAAAAATTTTGAGAATTTCATAGAAAATATGTTAACCCAAGATTTGTTTCTCAAAAAAAACCTTTTTCCTTAAATGGGTATAATTCTTCCTAAAAAATAAAATGTCATTATCATACCTATTAAAACAAACCAATTTTCTTGAAAACATATCAACGATCATACAAAAGTCATGTAGGAAACATGGGAACATAACATAGATATTATTATATCATTGGAAATTGGAAACATAGGAAGTGTTTCTTAAGCACAAAACTTGACTGGATCCTAAGTCAAGGATAACTACCCTAAAAACATCCTATGGTGGATATAGTTTCATAGTGGATTAGGTTCACACCATAATATTATACATAATGTCTTGTCTAAAAAAACATTACCCAATACAATGGAGATCTATCTAGTCACAACTATCTAAACATGTTCATGATTATGTGTTCCATAAAAGAAAATAAATCATAAGGCATATTCATTGTAATTAATCTTGGAAGGAAATGGGTGGCATAATCATGCCTCATATCATAATCAAATTTGATTTCATAAATAAGGGGTTTTATAAATGAACATATTGAATGTATTACCCCATAAATGGTATGGATAATAATATAGATATATATGTCTTATATATATAAATTATTATAATTTCAAAGAATTAAAATGAGAGAGGAAGCTTATAATCCACCATCCATAAATATTACAAAATATTGAGTTATGTTAAGAATTATACTCGAATTAGCATCAATTATCATATAAGGATTAAATATTTAGAAAATTATATCATAATTCATACATAACAACTCAATATTACAATATAGACACTTATACTAATTATCCATTTTCTCACAAAACAAAAACTTTTAAAATGAAACATGGTTTCTTTTCATGATCTATTTTTATAGTTTTTCCCTTGATCCCAGCCTTGTCTAAACTATTCCTCAAATACTATGAAAGAAAAATTAAAACTTTTAATGTGCATAAAAATCTCAGTAAGGGATACACAAAGAAGGAAAACAGTTAGTCTTTTGAAAACATGTAAATCATGAATACTTTAACAAAAAGTAAAACATTTAACCTTTAAGAAGTAATGAATACGTTACTTTTAATATGATCTCATTTAGAGGTAATAATGTAACCAACCATACTTGGTTTATCATGAAACCCCACATCCTTGGTTTATCACATAACCACCCGTAAAATGTCCATGTAGAATTATATAATCATAACACATAAAACATTTCTTTTTTAAGAATTACACTTATAAAATTTTATTTTCAATCAAAATAAATCATTTCAATATATTTAAAAAACCAAACCATTCTCAAAACCATTTTCAATACCAAAATAACCAAAAAGGGAATAATTGATTTATTTTTATTTAAAAACATTAAGGCATGTAGATGAATCAATATATCAAATAAATTTCATAGTGATGGAGAAGTCATTGACACTGTATACGTTAAAAACATCCCATTTTCATTTGTAAGTAAATTAAAAAATTAAATATAGTAATATTACTTTTTAATTCATTTTAATTATATTAAATTTTTGAGGTTTTGTTTAATCACCTCATAAAATAAGATCATGTATAACACCAAAATATGACTTAATGAAAGTAGAATAAGACAATATCCCTCACCTCGAGTCTGATTCCTCACATATGTTCTTCATCATCATGAATAATAAACATAGATTAATTATTTAATTTATTGAGATCAATTTTAATTTTTATTATTTATTTTATATAACTTATTACCATGATATAACAATTAGATAATTATTTAAGTTCATGTCGGACATTTTGTTGATATTCAGTACTTTAGTCGAACATGAACTTTGTACGATTTCAATAGTACATGTGGTCATAACTCCATAATCTCCACAACAATATTCATTACATTATTATAGTTTCTATACATAAATTATAATTTTAAATTAAACCATTATGTATGGTTTGGAAAAATGAACAATGTTATAATGACAGAGATGGTAGGTCGTACGCATACATGGGTAATGTTTTCCATTTTTCAATGATCGTTATAGAATGAAATTAAGTATTATTATATCTTTCCATAATGATAATAACATCATTAGTATCATATTAATCTTTTAAATATACTTGTATATATATCCAAGTGATGTGGTGAATTAAAATAAATCACACGGCTTCGTGGAGGTGATTGTTCACATGAATGCATGAATGATGTTACCATTTTTATGTTCTTGGAATGTAAGAATGTAATGCATATATTATAATAATAAAATGATTAATATGTCATTAATATCATATATGAATGTTAATTAAATCATTATAACCAATTTGGAGAGACGGGTATCGAACATGAATTATATGAGTTCACAGAGGTGATAGTTCACATGTACGAGTGGACAATTAACTCTTTTCCCATTTATTATAAGAGGATATGGATTTAGGATTTGATATTAACATAATAAAATATAATTATATTTAGGATATTTGAGGTACTATTTTATCTTGGATGAATAAAAATTTAAGGAAGTTGAAGAAGAATTAAAATAGAAACACTTAAATAAAAACATTACCTTTCCGTCAGATAATCACCATTCTACAAACCTTAACACCACTAAGGAGGTTGTTTTCCCTAAAATAAGGCCACTATAATGTGGGTGGGTATGATATTAATGTTTTTGGGAAGATATTGGGAAATAAATTTTTTTTTAAGTGTATGTAATAAGGATGAATCAGTTCCCATTTATAGGAGAGGGGAGGCGTACTCTTAGAATTATAAAAAGTATTAAATTTATATAAATTAATTTTATAGTAAAAATGGGTAAAAATTGCTTTATTTAGATAATATGATCATTATTGGATTAAATATAATCATCAAAGAATAATTAGATAAGTTTTCAATATTTTTTATTGCATATCTGTTTGTTTCAACACTTTTAACTCTTACTGTTTTATTATATAATTTACACTTAAGGGTTAGCATAATTATCATGACATTTTAGAACTTATTTATCCTATTTTTTCAAATCTTTTATTTTTATAAATTTTATAAAATTTAATAAATTATTTTATATTTTAAAATATCATTACAATCAATTCTGGCACTATTCTATTTTTTGAATTTTAAAATATATAATAACATAATGATATAGTTAGAAAAAAATTAAAACATAAATAAAAATTCAATTTCTTCAAAAAAATCAATTATTGAATTAATTATTTCAAAATATATGTATTTTAATGTTTATTATATCATTCATTTGATTCTTCCATTAAAGAAGCAATTATTGTATCATCATTGTATAACCTTTTGATTTTATTATTTATTTCTTAAAAATTATAAATAAATTACCATAATGGTGATAATAATTTAAAATTTGTAAATATTATTTATTTTCAATGATATCCCTTTAATAACCTTGTATTAAGAACAAATTACTTTTAAAAAACAAAAGTGTAATAAAAACGAATTTTTATTGAATATGTTATTATAAATGCATTACAGTCATCCATGTGTCTCCAAGTGGCCCTAAAATCAACCAAAGAATTATATTAGTCTTTATAAACTCATAAAATTAAATTAAGACATGTTTTAGGGTAATTTTAAACTTTTTTAATATAATTTTAGCTTTAATTACACGATTTACCCTTAACCGTGGTATTAAAAATTATTACTAAAGTTACTATTCATAATTTAAAAAACTAAAAGGGAACTATTAATATAATTTGGACCTTTTAATTAAAAATATTTAATCCATTTTTTTCAAATTCAGTATACAAAAATGGTAGAAATTAATTAAAATTTAATACCACTGATGGAATAAAAAAATATGTTTTTTAAAGTAAAACATTTAAAAGTTCACATAGTTTTTATGACCAATGTCAGTGTGAAATATATTGCAATGAATTACATTGTGTAAAATTAAAAAAAAATATATAATTATACTTTTAAACCACTTATAAAGATAATCTAAATATATAAATATATTAGAAAAAAAAGCAGTTTTGAATTAAAATGTGGAATTTTCACTATTTATTAAACCATGAAATTTATTAGAAAAATAACAAAAATTCCAGAAAAATAAATTTTTATGTCCCAATTCTAAAGAAGAACATTATTTTTTGAAATATAAATTATAAAATTTCTAAAATCTAGATTTAAAATTGGTTTCCCATCAAATGGAGGTAAAACATTATTTTTAGAAAAAAAAATATTTTTAACCATAAAACTAGATTTATCATATATGTTTCTAAACATACTGTCAATATGAATTTCTATATATTAATACATATGAAAAAGAATTATTATATCAATAAATGGGTAGTTACATTCTTCCACCATTCAGGAAGTTGTTTCCTCACAAATTTGTTGACATACCACACAAGTGGGGGGATTTTTCCTTCATTGCATTTTTAGATAACCATGTTTTCTCTTCAATCATATGGTTTTTTTTAAAAAAACATTAACCTAATAGAATCACCTTATTCCACAAAAAATTCTCTCTATGATCATGAACTTAGACTAACTATTCCACATAATAAATATTCTCTTCAAACTGAACTAATTCTTAACTCAAAACATGAGATGGATCCAACATATACATTATTAACATTGAAACATGAAAAACATTATGTACCTAGCATAAAATCATAGGTAAATATACTCTATAGGCAGCTTATATAACTTTATCAAATATTTCATAGGGTTCGATGATCCTTGGACTCAACTTTTCCATCTTACCAAAACACATCTTGTTTTTCCATGGAGTGACTTTGAGAAATATATGATCAACTACCTAAATAGAAAGATATCCCCTCTGATTATCCACATAAATTTTTCCATTAGTCTCGGCTATCCTCAAGTGTCTCTGAATCAATGGAAATTTATCTTCTATTTCGTCTACTAATTTTGGTCCCATCAACTTCCTTTCTCAAACTTAATCCCAAAAAGATAGAGTTTGACACCACTCTCAATATAATGCCTCAAATTGTGTCATATGTTTACTAAAATGAAAATAGTTTTTACAAGAAAAGTAAAAAAATGAAAGATTTTGACCTCAACATCATTGGTAATCCATCAAACATGCACGTAGAATATCATCCAATATCTAAATGGTTCATTCTGACATCCCATCTGATTGAGGATGATAAGCGGTGTTGAAATTTAATTCATTTCCCATCAACTTCTGAAGGCCTTTCCAAAAGGTATAAGTGAACATGGTATCATGATTAGACATAATGGAGAGGGAAAATACATTTAACCTGACTATCTCTTTAATTTGCAACTGATAAAATTGATCTAGAGACAAAGTATCTCTAGTAGGAAGAAAATGAGAATATTTAGTCAATCGGTTATCAATAACTCAGATCACATTGTTACCTCGAAAAGTCTTTGGTAATCCCACTGTGAAGTCCATGGATATATTTTCCCATTTCCACTCTAGCATTAGAAAAGGAACAATCATCCCTTCTTTTAACTACCTCTCTTCTTTGACCTTTTGGAAATTCAAACATCTCAATGTAAAATTAGTAATGTATATTATCATTTCGTCCCACCAGTAATACTCCTGAAGGTCCCTGTACATCTTAGTGTTGTCCGAATTAATTGAAAATGGATAACTATGAGCATACTTTTATTAATAATTCTTCAATTGTGAATCACGATACACACATAATCTCTTCCCAAACCTCAAAATATAATCTTCCTCAATATTAAATTCAGGTAAGATAACCTTTTGAACCAATTCTAATTTTTTATACAACTCATTATCTACCTTTTCCAATTGTTAATTCCATCTGATAAAGATGATTTCACTGACACCTAAACCAATATATATGAATTTACTGCACTAAAAACCTCCAATCCAAATTTTTAAAAATCAATAATAAATGAATCCGGATCTAAATGTATCATGGTAAATATAGTATCACTTTTTTGATTCAAATAATTGACTACTTTTTTTGCATTTCCTCGATGGAAATGAATCGTGAAATCATAATCCTTTATTAGTTCCAAACTAATCTTTTATCTCATGTTCAATTATTTCATAGTTAATATATACTTCAAAATTTTTTTATTTGTATATATTTCATAGTTTACAGCATAAAAATTATGCCTCCTATTTTATTATGGAAAAATGACATCAGGAAATTATAAATCACGTGTAGGGAAATTTTACTCTTGAGGTTTCCACTAACATGAAGCATAAGAAATTACATGATAATTTTGTATTAGGACACAACTGATTCCTTTCAATGAAGAATCTCTTTAGATTACACGTTCACCATTTCTGCAAGGCAGGTTCAAAACTAGAGCATTTACTAATATTCATTTCAATTCATGAAAGAAATCATCATATTATTTTGTCCAAATGATCTAAACACCCTTAAAAGTTAACCCAGTAATTATGCAAGATAATTCAGAAAATATTTCTACAAACCATCAGTAATAACCAGTTAATCCAAGAAAATAGAGAATCACTGTGACATTGGTTGGTGTTGGCCACTCTTCAACAAATTATGTTTTAGAAGGGTCAATAGTTATGACATATTTACAGACAATATAACAACAAAATAAAATTTTTTGCAACCAAAATTCAATATTAATAAACCTTACATGTATTTTTATTATTTATAAGGTTTCAAAAAAATACTTAAGTGACATTAAAGATCCTGATAACTTTTATAATATTCCAAAATTAAATCTATAAACACAACCCCAAACTGGTCCAAAAACGGATAAAATACTCCATTCATGATATTCATAAAAATATTTGGTGCATTAAATATTCCAACGGTCCAAACTACAAACTCATAATACCTATATCTTATCGGGAGAACTGTCTTTGGAATTTCATCCTCCTTCACCTTCAATTGGTGGAACGCAGACATCAAATCTGTCTTTTAAAAATACCAAGATCCTTAAGATGATAAAAAAAATCCTTGATATTAGGAGATGGATAATTATTTTTAATAGTGTCAATATTCACGGATCTATAATCAATGAAACGTCTTATAGAACTATCCTTGTTTTTTACAAATAAAATAGGTTCACCCCATGGTGAAGGTAGAGTTCAATTTAAACAATTATCAAGAAATTATTGTAACAGTTTTTTCAATTCCATCAATTCTTTATGATCCATTCAATAAGGGGGGTTAAAAATAGGCATAAAATTAGGCACTAAATCAATAGTAAATGAAGGTTTTTGATCATGAATAACACCAAGAAATTCATTAGGAAAGACATCTGTAAATATATTCACTACTAGAATGTCACTAATAATAATTGTTTATTTCTCTTCAACAACAGGAGCTAGAAAAAAGTCACTATCATATTTAATAAATCTCACAGCTTCTTTGTATTTTATCAAAGGTATTAATTCATTGAACAAAACTTCTCTTTCTTTGTAATCTTTTTTTCCTAATAAACTAAAATCCAATCGATTCCCCAAATGTTATCATACTCCACTAGGGGAAATTCAACAATAATGGCAGGGAATACCATCACACCAAGGATAATAGGATAATTCCTATAATTTTGGGTTTCATTAATATTACCACCTAGAGTTTTTACCAAATGTATATATCACATTAATGAAGATATATTTCCAATTTACCTTAAAATCTCTCCAAAATGAAAGAATTTAAGGATCAAAAGTCAAATACAATATTGGAATATTTTAAAAAACCATAACATACCTATCACAACTTCACTAGATGGTCTCACGTCAACTATAGTAGTAGAAAATGAATTGTTTACACCCTTCTAGTTTTAATCTTACTATTTTCACCTTGGGTAATCAACTTTGGACACACAATAGAATAATTACCAAACCCATTGTAACTAAAATAGCTTACCATCGACAGTTATTGTTTTCATGATCATATCCATTATATCCATGATTAATATGACCAATCTTACCACATCATAAGCATATCCTAGACTATGATATACATCCTCTAGGATTCTTCTTACCACACTTCTCACAAGATCAAATTTTTTTTTTCTTACCACCAATCATCTTTGATGAATTCTTTCCCATTCCCTGCCAACTAGACCTCTTCATTTTCTTTCTCTTATTGAACACATGATCATCCTAAAACTCAATTTCTACCTTATAAACACATTATAAAAGTTTCTCATAGCTTGTAAACTCAGTAGAATCTAATTCCCTTAAATATCATGGCATCAATCCTGAGTAAAACTGATATATATTGTTATCAGGATCCTGAATAAAATTTCCTAGGTGCCTTTCTAAATGGGTGGAAATTATTTCATATGTAGACACTAAATATTCCTCATTTTTTCCTATTCCAAGAGTTTATTTCCCATCCTATGTCGGAAAGCCTTAGGAAAATTCTTCTTGTGGAATATATTATTAAATTCATATCATTCCATGGAATCAATCTCTTTACTTCCTCTAATATTTTTAACCATTAATAAACTCTTATTAGATTCAACTTTAAAATAATAACTTTCAATAATTACCTTTTGGTGCTCTAAACATCCAATAACATTAAAAATCTTTTCTATGTATTTAATCCATCCTTCAGCTATCACAAGGTCAGATGATCCTTTAAATGATGGGTGTTTTTTGTTTATAAAATTCTAAACTATCATTGTGTATCTATTTGGTATATTAGGTTAGTCTATTACATGCGAACCACCACCATGTTTCACCTAAGTAAATATATCCATCATTGAAAAAAATAGCTTAGTTCTGATTCTGATCATCTGAGGATGTAGATTTGGAAGGTAGTTTTCTTCTTGATTCCTTCCCAGCAGAGCTACACTATATCCTCTGAGGAAACCCATTTTTAACAAACTTTTCTTAGATGAAGAAACATGATAATATTCAAATTATATAACATTTTAACTTGTACATAACGTTTAATCTATTAAGGGTAAGATATTAATATTACCCTAACCTCTAAATTTATCTAAACCATCCTTTGATAGCAACTATAAGGCCCCAGACATAAACATTACATAATCTTGATTTATGTTAAGAATTTTACTTTAATTCACATTGATGATCATTTTAGGTTTAAGGAATTATAAAATATGGACATAATTAATATATATCAACTCAATCTTACAATATAGATACTTTTACTCACTATCAATACATTTCAAAAAACAAAAACTTTCAAAATGAAACATGGTTTCTCTTCATGTTCAATCATCACAATTTTTCCCATGATCATATCCTTATCTCTATTATCCCTTAAATCTGGTGAAAAAATTATAAATATTAAGATGATTTTAAAATTATTAGTAATGGATTTGTAAGTAAGGAAAACTATTAGTCTTTTAAAAACATGTAAACCATAAATAATTTATCATAAAGTAATAACCATCACTTTTAAGGATTAGTAGATAATGTATTTTGAAAATAGACTAATATCATACCTTTTTGTAAAAAAAATATTACCCTAGAACCCATATAAATCACATATAACATACATAGTTAACTTAGGACATAATCATACTTAAATTGAATAACTATGCGGTTGACATCCATACATGTCACTCTTACAAATGGAATAGTCATAAGTATGACATCCATACCCAATGCTTTAGAGGTTATAACATAACCACCCATACAAGGTGTATCAAAAAACAACACATCCTTGGTTTATCACATAACCACCCATCTAATTTCCATGTACCATTATATAATCATCAGATATAAAAGATTGAAATTTTTAGTATTTCAGTCATAAATTTTCATTTTCAATCAAAAGAAATAATTTGAAGATATTAAAATAATCATTCCATTTTAAAAGCTATTTTCAAAACCAAAATACCAAAAATCCCGAGTAATTGGTTTATTTTTCTATAATAAAGTATGTCTTATATAATAAGCCAAAAATTAAATAGTGGTCATGGGGTAGAGAAGTCATTGTCCCCGTATATGTTAAAAAAATCCTTTTGTAATTTGTAAATAAATTAAAAAAATTTATATATAAATATTCCTTTTGAATACCATTTAATGATATTAAATTTCAAAGGATTTTTTTAAACACCTTATAAAATAAGGTTGTGTATAACATCAAAATATTCCTCAATGAAAGTAGATTCCGACGAAGTCCCTTACCTCAAGTTTGACTCGTCACGTATGTTCTTTATCTTCCTAAATAATAAACGTAGATTAATTATTTACATTTTTTAGAACCTTTTTCATTTTTATTATATATTTTATATCACATAATACCATATTATAACTATTATATAATTATTTATGGTCATGTCATATGTTTTTTTGATATTTGGTTCTTGAGTAGAACAAGGGCTTGGAATGATGTCAATTGTCCATATGGTCATAAGTGAATAATATATTGAATTATATTCATAAAATTATCATCATGTTTATACATAAATTATACATTTAAATCAAATCATTATAGATGATTATAAAAAATTAACAACATTATATTCATCGAGACGGTAGGTTGTACGTACACATGAGTATGTTTTTCCAGTTTTCATTGATCGTTATAGAACAAATGTAAGTAATATTTAGTCATTAATAAATTATAATAAATAATTAATATCATATTCATAATTTTAATATTGTTTTATATATATCCATGTTATTTGGTGAATAAAAATGAATCACATAGCTTTGTAGAGGTGATAGTTCACACGTACGCAGGAACGGAGTAACCATTTCTATGTGCCTGGAAAGTAAGAATGTAATTGATATATGTTCGTCGAAGTGGACACTCAAGAGGGGGGGGGGGTGAATTGACTTCCAATTAAAATTTCTATTCAAAAATATTTATCTTAAAATCCCCCAAATTAAAAACAACGTTAAACTGTAGTGAATTTATATAGATTATAAATTTTCAATTAGTTTCTCAAAGAGTGATTAGGTCTTAGTTAATTTAATCTCAAGATTAAATTGACTTTTGAAACTGATTTACTGATTTACAATAAATATAAACACTTGCAAATTTAACTATCAAAGTAGCTTTGAAATATATTTTTTCAAAGTAACAATAGCGGAATATGAAATAAATATATAGTATACTTATAGACTTAAATTAAAATGCACAGTAGAGTTAACCAAGAGGTTCAGTCTCAAGCCGAGACTTAGTCCTCTCAACAATTTATATAATTTGATCCACACCCTGGATCAGGGGTAAACAACAGTACACTACTGTCCAGTTCTAAAGACCTCTACTACAGTTCTACGTGGGAAAAACAAACAACGGCACAAAAGCTGTCTAGGTCATACTCGACCTCTACCACTATCCACATTGGGAAAAAAAGTTATGAAGTTTGAGTGAGGATTTAAGAATCCTCCATTTTTTCTTAGGAGATAGTGTGTGTGTAAAATAAATAGGATACACACACTACTCGAAATGTAAAGATAGAATCACTAAAGAAATTGATAAAGAGTTTTGAAAAGATTTAGTGATTGGAAGTGAAGCTCTGGACTCGTTTGGTTTATCAAAAAAGCTTCTGAGTCCCTTTTCTGGTTTCTGTTCAGAAAACAGAGTATCGTTTTCCTCCTTGGTTCCAGGTTCAGCTTCAGCTTATCAGCTTGAGTGAATGAAGTGTTTTTTGTAGTCCTTCACTCAGGATGCAGCGTGTGTTCTCCTCTAGAATAAAATTCTCCGTGTATTTCCAGGTTTCTTGGAGTATGGATGTAGACTAGTGAAAAGTGATCCACATTTGAATGTTGTTCAGATCTTGCCTCTTTCACCCTTAGTGTGTCTTCTTAGTGCCTTGATTCTCACTCGTTCAGAATGAATTTTCTACACGATCTTCTTACTTCCCTTTATAGCTTTCAGCTTCGGAAAAAAATAATAATTACTTTTTTCATGGGTACTAGGTACGGCTACCTGACATGGAAACAGAGATCATTAAATAAAATTAACTGCATTAAAAACATCAAATGTAATCGTTAGCTTAATAAATAAATAGTATGAAGAGTATAGGGTTTGACTGGTGGGTCAATAATTAGTAGCATTTTATAGGTAGATGTATACGGGGGACTTCTGTCGCATGGCTTTCCATCGGTAGCTCTTTTGAACTTGCATCAGTATCTCTATATACCGGTGACTTGGTTCCATCAGTAGCTCTTGATCCATTAGTAGCTGTTGTTCCATCAGTGTCTCCTTGTATCGGTAGCTGTTTTCAATCGTATCGGTAGTCTTATACTATCAGAAGACTTCTATCGGTAGCTGTCTGTGAACTGGTTTTATTGGTAGACTTCTGTCTATCGGTAGCTCGTCTGTTTCTCTATCGGTAGCTCAATACATATCGGTGACCTTTGTGTATAGATGACTATGTCTATCGGTAGACTATGTCTATCGGTAGACTGAGTATCGGTAGCTCTTTATCAGTAGCTATACGCATATTAGTGACTTACCCTTATCTGTTTTCATGCAAAACACAACCGATTGGGTTAGAATTACTTCAGAACTCATATAAACATGGATAAACAATGATTAACATATTCTAGATATTATTTTAATATTATCATCATCTTGATCATAGAATCTCATAGGTTTGAAAGAATTAGCATTAATTGGGATTATAAAAGTATATGAAAGCATGATTGAGATTATCAAAAGAGGTGAGGTAACAATATATAATTATAATAAATTTAATATAATGTAATTTATCTCACATATTAACATTAAGTACATAATTATTACATGTCTTGATATATGTATATGGAAAATGAATAATATCAGTTTGTATAGGTGATAGTTCGTATGTACGTACGAACGATTAATTTTTTTCGCATTTAATGGAAGCGGAGAATGATTTAGATGATGGTGTTAAAAAATATCAGTATATTTAGGATATTGGATTTATTATTTCAACATGGATGAAGAATATTTAAAGGATTTGGAAGAAGAGATAAAACAGAAACACTTAAATAAAAACATTACCTTCCCTTTGGATTATCACTATTCTTAACACCTTAACACTTCTAAAGAGAGAGGTTTGACCAAAATAGTGACTCCATAATGTGGGGACGTATTACAGGAGTGTTTTTGGTCATATATTGTCCGAACCATATGGTTTTTGAAGTGTATGTAAAATAGATGAATGGGTTCCCTCTTATAGGAGAGGAGAGGGGCACTCTTCGAATTATAAAAAGCAATACATTAATATAAATTAATTTTCTATTCCGAAATGTGTCCAAATTGATTAATTTATAAGAGAGTATTATTACGGTAAAAATCTCTTAATAAAATGAAAATTAGAAATTTATTTAATATTTTTTAATCCTTACCTTTTTGTTTTAACCATTTTACCTCATACAATTTTATTAAGCAATTTACTCTTGATGGTCAATATAATTACCATAACATGCCAAAACAATAATAAAATTTTATTTTATAACATTTTATTACATATTAAAACTATTTGGACAAATCATTTATTTTTTAAAAAATTATAACATTTAATGAAATATTTTATATATTAAAACACCATTAGTTTTAATTTTCACACTATTAATTTCATGAGTTTTTAAAAATATCATAACATCATGATATATTAGATCCAACTATTTAAAAACCTCAATAACATGTAATATACATCCATAAATTTTTTTTATGGAATAAAGTATTTTAAATTCTCTTTACTTTAATATTTTTAATATCATTTATTTGATTCTTTCATTAAAGAAGTAATTAATAGATCATCATTGTATCACCATTTTATTTAATTATTTATTTCCTGAAATTTATAAATAAATTACCATGATGTAGGTAATAATTTTATATTTCTACATGTTATTTATATTTTAATATATCCCTTGTATAACTTCATATTAAAAATACTTACTTTTAAAAAAAAAGTTTACCAAAAGTGACTTTTCATTGCATATATTATTGTAAATGCATTTAAGTAATCCATGTGTATCCAAGAGGTCCTAAAATATATTAAATGATTCCATTGGTCATTGTAAGATAATATAATTAAATTAGGAAATTTTTTAGGGTAATTTAATATTTTTATAATATAATTTTTACCTTTAATTACCCGATATACCCTTAACCAAGGTAATAAAAATAATTACTTAAGTAACTGTTCATAATTTCCCAAAATAAAAGGGAAATATTTATATAATTTTGACATTATAGATCCAAATTTGGAATCCATTTTTCCAAATTAAAAATAAATAATTCTTAGAAATTAGTTAAAATTTAATCTGGCTAACGGAATAAGGAAACTTGTTTTTTAAAGTAAACTTTTCTAAAGTGCACACAGTTTGCATATCCAATTTCAATTTGAAGATGATTAAAATGACTTATATTGGATTAACATATAATAAAATGATATAATTTTACTTTAAATAAAATTAAAATGATAATATAAAAATATAAATAAATTAGATGAAAAATCCACTTTGAATTAAAATGTAGTGTTTTTCACTATTCCTCAAAATATGAAATTTATGAGAAGAATACGAAAAATTAGACCAAAGTAAATTTTTATCTCCCTATTCAAAATAATATGTCTATTTTTTGAAATATATATTATAAAAATTTCAAAAACTATATTTAAAATCAAATTTCCATCAAAAGGTTGTAAAACTATTTTTTAGAAAAAATAATGTTTTAATCCATAAAACCTGATTTATCATATATGTTACTAAAAATTTTAAATATTTTAATTACTATATATTAATAAATAATAGAATAATTATTCAATCTTTACCTAGTTGGAAACAATGTTATTTAAATAGAGAACAAAACCTAAAGAAAAGGGTGGTTAAGAGAGATCCCTTAACACGCGTCTAACTCGTCACATACATTATTTATCATACTAAATAATAGAAATTTGTAAATTATTTACATGTTTAAGAAAAATTTTCAAGTTCATTAATCCATTTTTTTATTTTATACCATGTTGTATTCAATTATGTTCATTTTCCATTTTTTCATAATATTCTGATCATATGTCTTAGAAGACTTCAATAGGGTGACTATGGTCAAAAAGATCACTATTTGATAATGTTAAAAATAATATTAATGAAATAATTATGATTTTTATTTATTAATTATACTTTTAATACCATCAATAAAATATTTTTATGTAAAATTAACAATTTTACAATCACATAGATAATAGGTTGTGTGTACGCATGAGTAACATTTAAATTTTTCAATGATCATGATGGAAAGTAGGTAACTATTATTTTACCATTAAGAAATGAAAATTTTATCCAAAATAACACATTATTTCTTAAAATTAACTTACATATATACCCTATATTTTATGAGGTTTAAAAAATTAATCGCACGACTTTGTAGAGGTGGTTGTCCACATGTATGCACAAATGACACCATCATTTTTTTAATGGATGGAATGGTAAGAAAGTATATGATATATTGTCTTTATAGACTGATATTTATGTCATAAATATCATATATATTCACTGAATCAACCATTTTATCCATATATTATAGGTAGTGTTGGAAAAACAAATTATGTTGGTTCTTGAAGTGGTAGTCCTCCATACAGACAATTGATGGTTTCATTTCCCACATAATTGAATAAGGAGATGAATATAGGTTATTAAATCAACATAATAATAACTCATTATGTGTGAAATATTTATCTTTTTATTCCATCGTGGTTTAATTTTATATTAAGGAGATTTAAGAAGAAATAAAATTAAAACATTTCGTTAAAAGATATACATATTCTTCAAAAAATATTCATTTCATTACAACTTAATCTCTCTAAGGATGGTATTATACCTAAACTAAGACCTATATAATAAGGGGATGGATTCATGGATGGTATTTCGGTATGTTTTGGTCTAAAAATATATCTTTTTAAACATATATAAAATTGTAGATATGGATGATTGAACGATATTTTTGGGGTTACAAAAATTTAGGGCATAACATACTAAGTATAATTTAATTATTTGATGATTCGATCGAAGAGTTATTCTAGAGAAAATATTACATCATCTGGTTGCCGAGGTATGGAAAAAAATTTCTAAAGAGTAAGAACTGAAGTAAAACTTTTCACATTGTAAATGATGTTAAATTATATAAACTATGGGATAATAATTATAATCAACTATTATGGAGGAGGAAAGAGAATCATGGAAGAAAAAAGATCAATATCTCAAAGGAAGAATCTATAAGAGATTTACATATATTAAAAAGGGAAAAACCCATTATTTGTGACACCGATATGCATGGGAAGATGACTAATGGAAAATATAAAATAATAGAATTTTATTCCACCAAAACTCTTTAACTCATACATTATGATATATGTCGACCAACGACACAATACATTATCACTTTTATTGATGACTTCACCTTAATGAAAAATTCTTTATTTTTTAAACATAAATAATTTATTTTGTAAATATTCAATATTTATAAGAGGAAAGATAAAAATCAACATAGTAAACGTATATGAAGGATAAAAATAGATAATTGATAGGTAATTAATTTTAACTCTTTGTAATCTTCTCTCTAATAAAATGCAATAAAGAATCAATATTTTTCACCCTATACTCTTTAGAAAAATAGAGTTAACAAAGGTTAAAAATATAGGTTATGTTGAAATTGTGTGGATGTTGGTTGTAGAATATAAACTCCTTGAGTTATTTTGAATAGAATCCATTTTTTAGTTATATATTTTTAAAATATATGTCTTCTTACACGAGGAATATATTTTACCACCTATTAGTTGTGTTACAAGATGACCCTAATTGTAAAATGACTTAAAGTGTTTTTAAGTTGTATCCTAATGATGAAAAATTATTCAGAAATAGTAAAATCTGATGAAAATGATGGAAAATGTATTTTACTAGGTTTTATATCCATTTAAAGGTTCTAAAGATGCTGCAACAAATGGTATCATGAAATTGTGGAAACATCTGATCTAAAATTAATTGAAAAAAAACATAAACCAATGGAATAATTGAATGTTTAATACACTAAAAATTGGAATATATCATAAAATGTTTTATAAGAAATTGTATAAAATAAGTAGTTCCTATGCCTCATATCAAAAAAAATGTTCTAACAGATATAGTGATGAAGAGTATTCTGCGAGATGTGGAAATATATAATTCATGTAATTAAAAAACAAATTCAAATAAAGTAATGTGATTAAAATTTGTAAATATTAAATTCATTTAAGAACAATGCTGAGAATAGAAAATTAAATGGTTACTATATCTTTGAATAAACCTCATTCAATATCATATGTAGTTGATCACATGGAATGGTTAATATCCATGAATGAGGAATTATATTTGATTGAGAAAAATGACATATGGGAACAATTCATGAGATAATAAGTAAAAAAATATCATTGGAATTAAGTGGGTGTTCTCAATATAGAGGGATAGTTTTCAAAAAATAAATAATGGTATGTTTTCAAGGGTTACTCATAGCTTGAAATTGTTTATTATGTTGAAAAATTGGTTCCATATACAAGACTCGAGGCCATCCAAATGTTTTTTTAGTTGTATATGATCACAAGTAAAGGGTTTATCAGTTAGATGTAAATTAATAATTCATTAATATTGAAGTTGAAGAATAATATAACATTTGATAACAATATTGATGCATACTTGACAAGGATATAATTATCATATTAAAACTCAAAAATTGTATGGGTTGAGGTAGGCCTCGCATGCATGGTATTCTAAACATGATAGCTACATGAAGATATTGAACTTCTATAAATGAAAAGTTGAAAGAAACATATATATGGAGGATGAAAGCTTCATAAATTTAATTTCCATTATTTATGTTCATGAAATTATATTTTTTTGGGATAATGATTAGGCACATAAGGAATTATCAAAAAAAATCTAGATCACAATGAAATATCAATTCTTGGGAATATGAATTTATTTCATATGATATAGGTTACACAATGTGGAATAAATATCTTCCCATAATAGGAAATTTTTTCCATATAGCTGTTGTGAAAGTTTAGTATGATAGTTCTTAATTATGATTCAATTACTATCTCTGTTAAAGTAAATATTATAGAAGATAAATCCATTGAAAGTGTCAATCAAAAAAATTTCCAAAAGTTCATCAAATTTTAATTATCTCTATCTACATCTTGACCAAACATAGTGTATGTAGTCACATTTTTCTATTTATTTAAAATTGATCTAAAGGAGTCCCACCTGATGATGAAAAAAATAATTTTGAGATATTTTAGATTAACATTATTCTTTGGCATGATGTATCAAATAATTGATAAGTTAATCTTACTCATTTTCACATATTTCTATTCAGTTACTGATTTGGATTCCCATAAATCAATATCTAGAGGTATATTATTTTTGGAAACAATTTGTGTATAATGGCCTAGAAAGAAGAAAACTCAGTGAATTTGAGTACAGTTGAATCAGAATATGTTTCTGCTTACTATACATGCACTCAAATGATATGGATGAAAGTTCAGTGGTAATACATGAAATTGAATATTGAACATCCATTGAAACTTTTATATGATACTCAATGTCCAATTAATCTCTTAAAGAACATGGTTCAAGACTATTAATAACAAAATATTGATATATGGTTCTATTTCATCAAGGAAAAAGTTACTATCAGGTAATTTGAGATTGATAATATTTCAATAAAGAGTTAAATTATAGATATTTACATTAATGTTAGGTCAAGGGTTTGGTTTGAGTAACTAAGGATAATAGTTCTTGTTCACCCTTAATTTCAAACTGAATGAAACTTCATGAGACTTCCCCCACTATTCCTTGATTTATATTGACAATGGGTTAGAGAAGTAAAACTATTATTTAAAAAATAAGTTACACTAACTTTTTAGTTTCTATTGATATAAGGCTAGAGTTATCACAAAAAGAGGGAGAAATGTAAAGTGGTTTAATTGAAGGGGGTACATCAAAACTTTCCTATCCAAAATTTCATTTTCACTAAAGTATCAAATTCTCTCAAAAACATCTATTTCTCTAATAGTGTAGTGTTATGATTTTTCCATTTTAGAAAAGGTTTTTTTAGATAGAATGAAATAATTTTGAGGAATGTAAAAGGGTTTTCTTCATAAAAAATCAAAAGGGGGAGATTGAAGTTCCCCTTGGTATTTTAAGGTGATGAATTCCATTACAATTCCATTTCAGAGAATGTACTTGATTTATGATTTAATGATTGAAAATATAAAATGCTGAGTGTGGAGGTTTTCATAAGTTTAAAATAACTTCATGGAGGCATGAAGATATGGATGTATATTGATGGGATCTCTGGGAAAATATTTTTGAAGATTTTTTATTGGTCAATCAATGGAATTACATCACTTTTTTTTAATACCAATATTAATTGATGTTGAAAAAGATAGAGCACTATAATTCTAGAGAATGAGTTAATATAAAGAAGATGTTGTAAGAATATGATGAATGTAGTGTTTATGTATCAGTTTTTGTCTATCAGATCTATAATTTTTTGTCAAAGATACTCAATGAAATTAAGGTTATAGGAGGATTTGTTGAACTTAATATGAGGATTCACTAGTAGTACATTGGCCGGTAGCTCATTCAATTGAAGTATGTTCACCATAAGTACATTAACCAACATTACATTCCCGAAGAGTATGTTCATCAGATGTGTGTTCACAAGAAGTACATTCTCCCGAAGTACATTCATCGTAAGTCTATTAACCAAAAGTAATTTCACCAGAAATACATTCACCAAATATATGGTCATCATAAGTACATTCATCATAATTTTACGAGTATCTATATATAATTAATAATAAATCACATAAATTTTGATGATGCTAAGTTGTATATTGAAATTTAAATATTCATGGTGTAAATTAATGGTTCTAAATGAGTTCTATGGATGAGTTGAAGAATTTTTACACCAAGTTATATGAATGATTTTGAAAAATTAATACTATGATATCTCTGTATGTAATTCAAGAATAATGATATAATAATAGAATTGAAATGTAGTTTTAAATCTTATCCCAATATTTCCACACATTTATCAGATAAATCATTTATATTTAAGGGGGTCATCATTAGGTAAAATATTTTTTATTTGGATGAAATGATCGATGATGATATTGAGCTCGTTTGAGTAAAGAAGATCATCATGAATATGACCATCATTCATTGGAAGAAGGATCTTATGGAGTTCAGTTTACCTTAAGAACAAAGTTCTAGATAAAGTTGTTATAGAGGTTGAAACATGTGAGTTGATGGTTCTTTTCTATTCAAGAGTCTTGTAAGATAATCTGACTATTGTAAACTGATGGGAACTAATATAATATTATTTTAGGAGACATTCTATAATAGACACAAAATTGTGTAATGGTTGATCTATTCCCATGAAAAATTAATTTTTGATTGATTATAGTTGAAAATATATAACCCAGATGTTATGATAAAAATAAGGTGTATGTTTCCTCATTGGGGTAGAACCTTGAAAAATTCCATGTTCTTTAATTTATATTTTTTACTTTACTTCAGGTGGTCAGAGTGTGTATTTCCTCATTCATGGATCATAACCTTAATAATTTATAGAGGTTAAAATAAATTTAAAAAATGGTTAAAAAATAAAACCATTGATTCAAACCTCCCCCCTTTCCAAGGGGACCCAAGATTTAAATATAGAAATATTAAACAATTTTAGATGAATATTCTGTACTTATCGTAATAATACATTCCCCAAAACTATGAGGATTAGTGTCTTGGGAGACTAGATTAATAATTATCCTATTTAATTAAAAATAATTTACTTTTACAAAAAAAAATTTCTCACGTGGTAGATTTCATAAACATAACCTGCTTAAAAACATTCTTCAAGACCCAGGTAAAGGAAACATAGTAAAGGGTGTCCTTATATGCTCAATATGGGTAAGCATTATAGTTATCAATATATAATCATAAATGAGAATAATATAAGCATAAGGGTATGATAACATGATCAAAACATAAAAATTCATACCTAATTATTTAAAGATCTTTAATCAGGATTCATTCTATAATAATTTTTCATAAATAAAATTCAAAAGTTATAAGAGATTGAAATCATAATTAATCGATCATGAGCCATGATAACATATCATAATCATACAAAATAGGGTTTTGGTCTACACATGAGCAAAGAAAATAATTTCCTTATTCAAGGATACTACCAAAACTATTATAATTGATTGGGTTCACTCCTTATTCCATCATTCCCTTAGTCAAGGTTAACTTTTAAGACTATCATAGTGGGCATAGTCCCTTACTGAACCAATTTCACTCCTTATTTCTGTAATTATTATCTCATAATATATTATTCATTAGCTAATGCATTATAGGTATATAATGGACTAACCAATCTCTAGGATATAATGTAACCATCCATCTATGTTTTATAACGAAACCACTCATCCTTGGTTTAAATTATATCCAACTTTCCTTGATTTATAATGTTACCACCCGTTACATAATGAAAACCATATATATGTGTTCTACATGATCATAAAACATTTTTCTTATCATTATAGAATATCCCATTGAAAATAAATGGGCTTTTTTAAACATCTCATTATCACATTTTCATCATCCATCTAAAAAATGATGTCAATGGTATTGTTATGAATTCATCATCTCATTAAAACTTAATTAACCCATGGGGGAAAAATAGGTTTTAGGTAATCATCCTATGATAATCATAATTATAGTTCATAAATAAAATTGGATTATATAATAAAATCATCTCACTATTAATGTATAGTAATCTTTCAATGTTGTTGAAATACATCAAAAAATACAATTAAAATATCATTCAATCCATTCGTTGAAAACATTAAAAAAATATCACATTATTTCAATATCTATAATAACTAAAAATTTACATAATATTGAAAAAAAGTCAAAGAAAATAATCCTAGAAACAAATAAAGGAATCATCAAATAAGATAAAGGTTGTGACAGAGGGAAAATATGTCCATACTCTATATGATAAAAGAGAATATTCTTTCAACAGTTTATTCAATACTCAAAAATGAGTTATTTTTTATTAGATTATTTAAAATTATTCCTTAAACAAATTAAATAAAGTAAAAGGAAGTTAATATTACCTTTTTAGGAAAATCCAAGTGTAGGTGAAAACATTCAAACCCCAATTTTTAATATCATGGACATAGTGGAAATTTTTCATTGACCAAAGAGGAAATACATTTGTTTTTTATTAAATACATTATCTCAATAATTTTAAGTATCAAAAAGAGTAAAATGGTCATAATAAAAAATAATTACATAAATAAAAAAATTATAATAAAATATAAGGAATTTAAAGTATATTATCTATATAATTTAACTCCTGGAAAATTTTTCTTGGATTATTTCAAAAAGAAATTAGATTGTAACATAAATTCAATAACGTTATGAAAATCTGTGAAGAGAAACCTAAATAAAGGGAGAAACATATATGAAATTTTAAATCCCCATAATATTGATGATAATAAATATAAAATAAATAAACAATAAATATAAACACCATAAAAATAAATTAGTGGTGAATATAAAACTTGTATCACACAAATAAAACTAAGATGAGAAACTCTTACACAAAGTCTTATCTTGCATCGTAAATTTTCATACCTCCAAAATGATAAATAAACATTTATTACAAATATATTCTAAAACCATATTCTTATATAAATTACTTTTTATCATTATAATATAAATTCCAATTATCCATTTATTGAATATTTATTAATGAAATTAATATTCGGGCGAAAACTAGTCTTCTTTTCATGCATGTTTAAGTTAAATGGTTCTAGTACATGAAACTGGGTCATGGTTTCATCTTATAAATAAAATTAATAATTAAATAATTTTAATATTAATTCATTATATATACTTTGATAACAATTTATTTAGAGATGTTATGAAAAATAAATTACATCATTTCGAGGAGATGGTAGTCTGTACATACTCAGGAATGATGTTTCCACTTTCAAATGGATTGAATGAAAGGTAAATAATAATATGCCTTTAAAGAATAATTTTTATATAGTAAATATAATATATTTTCACTAATTATATCCTTATTTTTAACCTTATAAAATATAAATGAAAACTATATCACATCACTTCGTGGAGGTGGAAGTCCACATGCATGAATGAGTGGTGTTATCATTTTCCAATGGATGGGAAGGTAAGAAGATACATATGATATTATAAATATAGAATAAAATTATTTTCATAAATATAATATATATATATATATTAGATCCATCTTAATAACAAAACATGGAAGATGGTTATTGAACTTGAATCATATCACTACGTGGAGGTAGTAGTTCACACATTTGCTCGAGTGATACTTTAATTTCCAATTTGTTAGAATAGTGGTGGAAAATTGTATTTATATAATCATAGTAACATATTAGTATATTTATAATACTATATTCATCATTTTAAGATCTATATCATAGATTTAAAAAAATAAGAAGAAGAAATGAACTTTGAAAGATTCATAATAGACAATGACCTCTTCTTTGATAGGTCACATTTGGATTACAACTTAAGCTTTAATAAGAGGATCATAGGAGAAGAAAAAAAGTATATGGTTAATGAATCTCAGAATTAATTTGGGAATTATTTGGTTGAGATAATAAAATGAATATGTGTGAATAATAGAGGGGAAGTGGTTCCCATTTATTAGTTGGGAGAGTGTAACTCTTATAATTAATCAAAGTTTCACTTTAAAATAAGGTCATATTCATAGAGAAGTTTCACCAAGTACAGAGACCTAGTATTAACATACATAAATATTACATCATTTTAGAAGAATATTCATTCACATTACAAAAACAATTGAGGACTGTAACTATTTAGTGCCTTTGGAAAGGTGGAAACATAATATTCTAACTTAGTGAATGATATTCATCATATCCCTTAAATATCATCTAAATTATGTAATCCTAAATGAAACTATTCTTCATAACCTGGGGAAAGGAAACATAACAATACAGGGAAATAAGAGGCTCTGTAATGGTAAATAATGGATATATATAATCCTAACATGAGTATAAGGGTATAAGAATGTGATAATAACATTTGAAGATCATACCCTTTATATCAAAGATCATAAACATGAGTCATGTCATAAATATTAGTAGTTAATAAGACATGAATCATATGGGAATCAAGATCCTAATCCATGAGAGTGTAACATAGGAATAAGACATAAAATTTATGGCATACTCATAAACATATAAAATTCAATTCCAAGGCTACCTACCAAGAACATCATCACAAATTAGGCTTCTGATAATCACCGGTGTACCTGCATTGGGAATGGTATTTTCTCCTATGAATCCTTTTATTTATTCCTTGGGATTATATCCTATGTACCCTCTTTTTTAGGGCATTAGATTCCCCTATGTGTACCCTCTTTTTTTAGGCTTGGAATTCCCTCTCGTGTACCCTCTTGTTTCGGTATTTGGATTCCCTCTCGTGTACCATGTTGTTTTAGGAATGGGATTCCCTACCATGAAAATTCTGATCTCATAAAACAATTATCATTACCCAATTAATTTTAGGTAGATATAGGTCTCACCCATCACATAATTAAATCATACATGCATGTGCCATAAGATAACAAAACATTCATCATATCATGACCCATAAATAGAGATGGGTTTCATAAACATAATGAAATAACCAATGAAATGAAATAGGTATTATAAAAATTTCTTCATTTCTGATCTTTTGCAAAATAAACAGGTCTAGTAATCATTGAATTATAGAATAACCCATGAAAGGAAGTGGGTTTCATAACTATTTTGTCATGGTACAACCCATGTATGAGAAATGGGTTTCATAAAAAACATTTCATCTTAACATAAACCATTCAATGAAAGAATAAGAATGATTTACTTAGATCATTTCCCAAATAAATAATAATCTATATCAATTTATGTCAACTTATATGGGGAAGGACTTTGAAATATAAAATGAATCATTTACTTAGGGAAATAACGTTCCATTAAAATAAATTTATAGAACAAGAATCATTTTCAATATCCTTTTCCCTGAAAAATAACTTGAAAAAATATAATGTAATATTTTAAAAATAATTGAAAAAATTTCTTTATAAAATACCCATTCATCTTAAAAAATTATTTTTAAACCATAAAACATTTTCAAAACCATCATCATTTAAAATAACCTTGAAAACATATAAAGGAATCAATAAAAATATCTTAAAACTCTATTTAAACATAAATCATATTTTAAAAGAAAAATATTTGAAAAACTATTTAAAACAGTGAATTTCAAAAATATTAGTAAAAATAATTTATTTAAAATTAACCAATTAAACATTCAAAGGATTATTAAAAGAAATTATTTTCATGATAGTAGGTAAATCTATACATACTGAGCATTCCTTTTGTGCCATAAAACATTTAAAAAAGTTCCTTGATCAGAAAATTACAAGGAGATTCCTTTAAAAGGATTTTTCATTGAAAAGATAAACATGGGTAAAAATATATTTTCACATCATAGTAAAACATTTTTGAAAATATTTCTAGAAAAAATTATTTTTTGAGTGAAACAAATTTCTGACTGAAGAGATAAATAAAGTTATATTTTCTTAAAAACACTTTCTTCATTATCTTAAGTAAAAAATATTGGGAAAATGGTACCAATACATGGACATATCATGAAAAACCAGAGGATAGAAGGATATTTCTTTATATATAGATCATATGACTTCATTAATGGAAGTATAATCATAAATAATCTCAGTAAACAATGAGATTCTAGTGATAAAACGTTACAAATTTTGTAACATTGAATCATAATTCAATGGAAATAATGACATTACATGGAGCATAAAATACCATGAAAATAATAATATTCATGATATAACATGTAAAATGGTAGTATATACACCTTTTATATAGCACAAACTATACCTATGTTTCACTTAGCGAATGATTAACATAGTTTAGTGTATAATAAATTTTTAACTTGGTGTAGCGTGGAATTAAAGAAATACTACAAATTTAATTTATTCAAAAAAAGGTTTATAAAAACATAGGGTGGTGCATTATATCCCCCTTAAAATGAATTTCACCATTGAATTTAATTTAGATTATTAAAGGATTAATACTTAAAAGTACTATTCATAGAACCTAATGATAAAAAAATTGAATAATAAAACTTCCTTTGAAAATGTAAAGCTAGAACCATAGCAGTTACCCAAAGTAACTCATAACTAGTATTACACATAGGATAACATAATTTATGGGTGAATATTGGACCCGGAGGAAAAGTGTAAACAAATATAGATCATGATTGAGGTCATTGATCATAATAAAGTGAATGAATAATGAAAAGTTAATGTCCTCAAAACGATCAATCTGTGATGATTTATATGACTATCAGTTCAACAGAAACGAAGGTGTTAGGATAAAAAAATTTCAATATACTTTTAATAGAGTCTAGTAATTCTCTTTCTTTCTAGAAACATATGGAAATACAATTTCTTGATTTCAATCCATTTCATATGCATAATGTCACCCTTTGGTTTCGCCTTTATCAATTTCCACTTTATCTCTTACTCAAAGACATGAAGTTGAATTTGTTATCCATGAAGAACTAATAGATCATGAGGCCCTTGGATAGACCAAAAATTTATTCCATTTATCTTCAGGTATCATCAAAAATAATGTTAGCACACGTTATCCAATAGGTATAAATCCTTATATTGAAAGATAATAAATTAAATCTCTAAAACTTCATCTAATATTTTTCTTAAACCATTCCATAAATGGTTAACCTTATAACCCTTCAAAAATATATTTCACCCTTTATTCCTTATATAAGATCTTATATTATACTGAAAACAGTTTTATGGGATACTTGGGTTCATCCTTGAACCAATTGGATATTAAATGAAATTTTAATACTCCAAAATACATGTAGAAGGGGATAATAACACGAAACTTTACTAAACGATGAACAATAAGATTTTAATAGTTATTAATCATAAAAAATCAAACCTAAAATTCGTAAATAAGGATGGGAGGATAACTGTTCCCCAATTATCATGATTCGATTCATCCATTACAATTGCATAAGCATTCCCTTTTTCCTTTTACCTCAATGGTTGTTGTGGATTATCATCCACAGTAGTCCATGTATTGGGGAACCTGTTAGTATAATGGCCAAAATATATGAAACTAAAACACTAAAGTTTTTTAACAACATTCTTTTCATATTCTTCATTATTCACATTATTATCAAACATCTTCCCATTACATCGACATTCAACCACTCGATGACCTTCCCTTCTACACTTAAACCATTTAATAGTCCCCTTATGAAAATTACCTCTATGTTTGTTCCCACACTTTATACATGATATAATGGTCATTTTATTTTCAATAGGTTTGTTAGATTTTTCTTTGAACTCCCTCCTCCATTTATTGTCAAAACCATGAGATTGATACATAAGTATGACCTCCATTTCTACCTTAATATCACATCAAATAACTTATTCATTAATACTAAAGTCTCTTATAGCCAAAGACTTTCTATAAATAAGTTTTATGCTACTAAAGAATTGATCAATTTTTTTAGGTTCAATAATAAAACATAAAGATTACCTAGAAATCCCTAGAATATTTGAATCAAATGCACCAATATATTCATCATCCATATACATAACCATGAGAAATTACTTTTCCATCTTCATATAAAGAACATGAGGAAAGTACTTATTGAAAAATATATTTTTATTTCATCCCAATATATAGAGGTCATTTCATCTTATCCCCTTGTATTCTTAATAATATTCAACATTTGATATGTCTCACATTCCAAACATTAGATCCCCTGAGTGAAATATTCATCCTAGGAACACCGAAGAACATAAAATATCTTTTTTAGGGTAATGGTCCATTTCATGGAAACAATTGGGTTAGTAGAACCACTTAAATAATCTGGGATTTTCCTCATGAAGTACTCGACATATCTTTGATAACTCCTTTTCTCATTTGGATGTTCACCATGATTCATTTCTACATAGATTTGTGTGATCATAGAAATGGGGTTTTTTATTCCATCTTCGATAAAATTTTGTTGTTCAATATTGAAATCATTAAATTGTCCATTTAATTAATCATTAACACGATTCCTTTAGGATCTGCCCATTGAATAATACTATAAATCATAGATTAAGAAATAATCCTCAAAGTGGGAAACCACGTGATCAGGAAAAAAATTCTTATAATATGTATAAATCATGTCACCTTCCTTTTTCATCTATGACATCTCAGGTTTAAACTAGTTTATTCATAGTCATAAAATATTTAAATCCTTTATTATGGTTCATAAGGATTTTTTGAATTCCAAAATCATATCCCTCGAGTTTTTCAAACCTGGTGTGCAGTAAGGCCTATTTTCACGCACTATTTTCCAATTTATTCTAGCTCAATATAGTATTTTTGGGGATGTAACGCCTATGTAAATCTATTTCATATCCCTATCCACATTTAGTATCCAGATAGGAATTTATTTTAAAGAAACCACACTCTCTTTCCTTTACCAAAATTTTACGACATTTTTCTATACTTTAACTCATCCTTATACTTATCCTTAGTGAAAAACCTAGACATAACAATAGAAATATTCTAAAGGTTTTAACTAATTGTTTCTAATTCTAGTTTCCAAAGGATGAATAATCCATTCCTTTGACACCAACTATTGAGAATCAAGCATAACATATATGGATTTCACATAATTTTAGTTGAATATTCGGAACATTACAAAAATGTATGCCCAAGGACCATAATAGTTTACTGTCTTTGGGAACATGGAAACATACTCTACTAACATTGTGAAATATCTTCAACATATCCCTTAAATAACATCCCCTTTTAGTACTCCTACTTAAAACCATACTTCATAACATGGGTAAAGGTAACATAAGAAAGGGGTTAGCCCAAATTCTCAATAAGGGTAAACAATGGTAAAATGTAAGCATAACATGAGAATAATTTTATGAGAACATGAGAATAATATTAAAAGATCATACCCTGTATATCAAAGATCATATAATTGAGTCATGGAATAAATATTGGCATTTCATAAGACATTAATCCTAAGGAAATAAATATAATAATACATGAGAGCATAACATATGAATAAGATATATATTTTCTCAAATACAGGTAACCATAGAAAATATTATATCAAAGATACATACCATGACCTTTATTACGTGTTAGTCTTGGGAAAATCACATGTGTACATAATTCAGTATTTTCATTCCCTCTTGTGTACTCTCTTTTTTCAGGCTTGTGATTCCCACCAAAGTACCCTCTTGTTTCTAGCTTGGGATTCTCTCGTGTGTATCCTCTTGTTTAAGTCTTTGGATTCCCTCCCATGTACCCTATTATTTCAAGATAGGGATTCAATATCATGTATCCTTTGAGGTCACAGATCATTTATCGTTACCCAATTAATTGGAGGGAGATATATCTCCCACTAATCACATAATTAAATCATACATTCTTGTGGCACAAGATACCAAAAAACTCATCATATCATGACCCATAAAAAGAAATGGGGTTTATAAAAATTATTTCAAAACCCATGAAATTAAATGGGTCTTCGAAAAATTTCATCATATTTGAACATGTGAAAATGAGATAGGTTTTATAATAATATCATTATAGAATAACTAGGGAAAGGAAGCTTATTCCATAAATTTTTTATCATGGTATAACTTGTGGATGAGAAATGGGTTTCATAATAAACATTTCATATAAAATAAACCATTCAATGAAATAATAAGAATATTCTCCTTGGATAATTTCCCAAGTAAATAATAATCTATATTAATCGATTTCAACTTATACGGGGAAGTATTTTCAAAGATCACATTGAAAATTTCTTAAGGAAGGTTTTATTTCTTTGAAAAATACTTTTTAAAACATAAATTTTTTCCAAAATCCTTTTACTTGAAAACCCAATTTAAAACATATAAAGTAATATTTTAAAAGTAATTTTTGACATTTATTTATAAAATATCATTTCCTTTAAAAAATTTATTGAAATTAATAAAACATTATCAAAACCTTCCACATTGAAAATAACCTTGAAAACTTATAAAGAAATATTGAGGAATAATTTATAACACTTTTTAAACATAAAAATTTTTTTAAAAATCTTTTTCCTTGAAAAAAACTTTAGACAAATAAATTTCCACAATAATGGGGGAAAATGTAGTTTAAAATAACTTTATAATCATTAAAATTAAGCTTCAAAGAAATTATGGTCATGATTTCTTGTAAATCTGTACATACTAAACATTCCTTCTGAACGTTAAAATGTTTAGAAAAGTTCCGTGATCTGAAAAATATAAGGTGATAACTTTTAAAAAATTAATAAAAATACAAAACATGGGTAAATATTTATTGTTCACATCATAGTAAAACAATTTTGAAATTTTTTTTTGCAAACATGGTTTTTTGAATAAAACATATTACTGGCCAAAGTGATAAATAATGTTGGATTTTCATTTTAATGCATTCATAATTATATTATGTACCAAACTACAGAAAAATTGTACCATTACAAGGAGATATCAAATATTACCATATGAGAAAAAATTTCATGGGGGTTACTTTTGATATGGATCATAATATTTCATCAATGGAATCATAAGCATAAAAATACTGATAAACAATGACATTGTAGCAATAAACTGTTTTGTCTTTGGTAACATAAAATCGTAATATTGTGGATTTAATAACATTAAATAGAGCTTATAATTTCATTAAAAGAAGTATTTTCATGATATAACATGAAAATGGGAAGTATATACACCATGTTGAATAATATAGGTAAATAATATGGCATTTGTCTCAGAGAAGGCCTATTGAGGCAAAATTATTCTACCGATTTAGTCACTTTTGAACCATAAACCCCATGAAAGAAATATCATCAAATAGATATGTGAATATCCATAAATTTAAGTATGATAATAATATAATACAATAAGGGTAAGTATATACACCACACAAAAAAACTATTGTTTAATATGGGATAAATATCATAGAAATAAAAGTGAGATGAGAATAACCTTACTTTAAGTCTTGACTTTCATCATACACATTCAAACCTCCTCTTCTTTGGGCATGTCCACATGGTTTCCACCAAAGTACTTCCATGGTTGGATTTATTCACAAAGTGAGGCTTATAAGATTAAGGGAGGTAATATGGGATCTTATTTGGGTATGGGCTAGATGATCCATAGGGCCTGAGAGGTGTAAAGATGGGAGGGGGTGGGGTGGGGGTGAGTGTGACTTTATAGTGGTAGAGGTGTAGCCTTCTTTTAAAAAAAATGGTAACCAATATTGAGATTTATCCCTTACATCATGTGTCTCCAATAATTTTGAATTTTCAGTCCAAGAGGGGACATGGTCGAAATATGTCTAGACAATGGATTTTGGGGATTTGTCAAGGTTATTTGGCCCCTAAAATTAATGTTTAACTACTAATTAATATTGTTTTTACAATAATCACTGTAATTATTTTAGTTAATTTCACAAATATTATTTATCAAAAACTAAGTTGAACTTATTATAAAATGTAAATTATGATGATTAAAAATTTGGAATTAATTTTTTCCAAATTCTTATCACATAAGTGGGAGAAATTAATTTTAAAAAAAATCTTGTAGACGTATCGCGAAAGCGGAATTTTTTTAGACAAAATGATTAAAATATTTAAATGTTTTTATATACAGTTTCAATTTTAACATTGTTCTAATGAACTAGGTTGGATAAATAGATGTAAAATTGATTTAATCACACTTTAAAGATAAATAATAATATAATTTAAAAACATAACTAAATTTGACTATACAGAAGTATTGAATTAAAATTCAATATTTTTCACTAATGATCCAAAAAAATGTTTTCCAAAAAACTATAAAAAATTATCTTTGTGATAATTTTGAATATATTAATTCAAAAAATAAAGTTTATTTTATCAAATTCAATTTCTAAATGTGTCTAAAATTAATTTTAGTGTTTTTAATAGAAGGACATAAAAATTAGTTCATTGAAAAAATGTTATTTTAAAACATTTAATAGATTTACCAAAACTTTTTTTTATAAATATGATATATATATATATATATATATTACAAATACTATTTAAATATTAGTTATAACTATTCATATTACTAAATTTAGCATCTATTCTATAACTATCACATGTAAATAATTATACTAATAAAATGTTTTAGTTGAAAATCGGTGTTGTGTGTAAGGAAAGTTGAGATGATATTGTCTATAGGGAAAGGTTAACATAGTGTAGAATATAATTAATGCTTTACTTTCTTTACTAAGATATCAACAAATCAAATCAATTTAATTTATTCGAAAAAATATTCAACAATAACTTGGGTTGTTACTCCAAGAAACTCCAAATTAATTAAAATGGATTTATAGGATATATAAAACATATTAAAAACAAATTTAGAAAATTGTTAGAGATATATTATTCCACATATCTTAGTTAAACCACATTTAAATATAATTTAAATTTAATCATGATAACTTATCTTTTCACTATGATAACATGTTTATAAGAAAAAAAATAAAAGGGGCCATATAAAAAATTTAGACTTGATGATTCTATTTTTCTAATCAATTTTTTCAAACTATTAATCTATTGGTTCGATAAATTTCATTTTATTTATGCATGAATGAAGCATGAAAACAGTTTTTTAGAAAATTCATTATTTAAGAATAAAAATAATTTCACCATGAAATCAAGTAAGAAGTCGATTTATCTGAATATGTTTGGTTAAATAATTAAATAATATTTTTATAATTCTTAATAAATACAAAACCTAATGGAAACTTCCAATGAAAATATTGAATGTAAAGTCCCAAAATTCGTTTTAAATTTTAATAAAATATTATTTAAATTCATAAAATTCAAACTTGGTTTTCCATATTCAAAATAATTATTAAATATATATATTAACACCTAAAAAATATATTTTTTCATAAAAATATCATGCAATATGATGAAGGAATTTTTTAGAGAGATTTTTAAAACCTTGACCTATATGTTTTACAATGATTTACAAGTTTTACCCTTACCAGGGTGATACTTATTTATTATGGTTACTATTCATAAGGGCCAAAAATTAAAGACACCTATTTACCAAATTAGAACATCATAAAATCAAATATAGAATTAAATTTTCAAGATTAATTTAATAGAAGTGGAATAAATCAATTTTAATATAAATGTGAAATATAATGAAAAATATTTTTTAGGAAAATGTATTTTTAATCAAAAAATAAACTTATAAAAAAATAATATATATTTATAACTACTATATAATTAATTAAGTTATTTGAAATATAAGAAGGATTATATAACTTTAATATCAAACTAAAAACATAATTGTACATTTAAATTACATTTTTTAATAAAAATAACACACAATTTTATAGAAGTCAATATTTTTCACTATTCAATTATAAATAAATATTTTCAAATGAATACCAAATATTTATCCAAGGATAATATTAAATTTATTATTAAACAAAAATATTATGTTCCCAAAATAAAATTTATAAAAAAGAAATAAATTAATTGTAAATTTCGTTAAAAAAATCAATAAAAATCATTTTTTATGAAATAATTTTTTTGAAGAATAAAATGAAATTATAAAAAATTAAAACATATTTATAATTAATTACTAAATACATTTCCATTACATAAAACTTTTATATATAATTTTTATAATTTGGTTATTACTATTCATACTGGATGATCCAACAAATATGCTATATATAATATGATATTTGAAACATGTTTTGTTTTAGTTCAGTGTTATATGTGAAAAATAATATTTAATACATCAAATAAATAATGGGAAACTATGATTTAAAGTATTTGGGTGTTATACCCCCAATTAATGTATTAACTAATTTTTAGGTGTCACAATGGGTTAGAACTCCATCCTCAATAAAAATCATCATTATGATCTTTAATCGAATTTAAACAATTTCTCTTGATGTTATAATGAAAGTGTGATGAAAGAATCACTATCTAATTGATGGGTATATAAACTAAATAGTATATTTGATACTCATACTCCATAAAATATTATACTACTTGAAGATCATGTTCATATCAAAAACCCATGAGGAATTCATCAATGTGACACATAAAATGTATTAAACCAATAGGTAGTATTCTCCATATAAGGAGAAAATACCATCTTCTCTATAAGAGTCTGTATAAGAACATACAACTAAGGACATTCCATATTATTGAAATTCAGTTATTCTTATCAATATGGTGTCTAAATAGATACCTTATAAATCATTTGATTAGTGGTGAGGGTTTAAAGAACTGGTTTATACACATCATGTCTCTCCCTTTGAATATGAGACAGCTCTCTTGAGGAGTCATAATTTATTAAAAAAGACAAAACCAAAATTACTAGATTATATTTGGGTGAGATGATGAATGAAGTATATATAAAATCATATCCAACCATTATATTATGTATGTAAAAACATCGAGTTCTTTAAATAAATATAATTTTTTTACTTAGTTCTCCAATTATATTTTTATATTAATTTTCAAGATAATCAATATTTTTTAACAAGGTAGAGAGGGGACACTTAGAAGTCACGAAGGCCTATAATTCATAGCCCAAAATACCATATGCATAAAGTATAACTATAACACATGATCATCGATTATATTAAGGGAAAATTGTAATTTTATTAAAACTATAATAAAATGATCATTTTAATATTTCATGGAAATAAATTATAAATTTATAGGATGAATATTCATTTTAAAATTACTAGGTCAAAATATGCCTTGAATTAGTGTTTATAATTATCCCTTAGAAAACAGATTCTATAAATAATTTAAAATATAGAATTTTACCATTACTTATTTTATTAATATTAATTTTTTATGATATGAAAAATTAAACATGTATTTACTTTAAATTTTATTGAAATAAAGATATGATCAATTTGAGGTGAAAAAAGGAATATTTTTTAGACAACTATTTTTTTAGTGTAATAACTTTCCATTTTAATTATTTAAAATAATATTTAATAATTAATTATCGAAATGAAATTTATATTATATATATATTTGAATTTAAATCCATATAATTTTGAGTAGTGGTCATATAGTCAATGTATTATCATCTTACAGTTAAAAAATATATTTCTAGAAAAACAGTTTTTAGACATGTTTAGTGGGTTAATTTTTAAATTAAATTACACCACTTATATTAATTTAATTTTATAAAATATGGTCCATATTCATACTAATTAATATTATTTAATATGGTAATGTTATTTATTTTTCATAATTAATTATTAAAAAAATAAAATTTAATTATTATGATTATGGATAAAATGGGTTTATCGGGTGTAAACCTTAAATGGTAGGGGTTAAACATAAATAAACACTTTTTTAATCCCAATTGGTGGGCCTTTTTTGTTATTTGACATATCACTTTCACATATTATCTATTTTGGATATATTTTTCTTAGAAAGTGACATGAAATTATTTTGAAACATTCAAAAATTATAAGTGTTCCACTCACCTCAATTATAAAAGGGAACCACCACCTTTAACTTCTTCAAAACACTTATCCCATTTACATAAACCAAAACCTACCAAAATATCTCACCAAAATCCTTATCCACATTACATATCTTTTTATCTTCCCAAAATACAAACCCTGGGGTTCTAAAAAATCTATCCAAATGATGTTTTTTTAGGCGAAAGTAATCATCTTCACGAAGATCATTATTTTTTATTTCTTATCTTAACACAACTAATTATGTATAAATAACTAAAATATAATAACACTGTTATGTACCATATAAAAAGATGTTATTATTTTTATGGAATTAAATTTATCGATATCCTTCTCCATCAAAGGAAAAAAAATCGTCGCTTTTGTGTACGGTGGATTATCACCTCATAAAATAATGTTAGTTGTTTTCCATTACCGACTCACATGGATAGTTATTATTGTGTAAATAATGATTATGAATAAATATTATAATTATAAAATAATATTAAATATATAAAATTAATATATCGTTAAATACCTTAAGAGTTCATACATTAAGGAAATGATAGCATCACTCGTGCATATGTACGACATACCGTCTCCACTAAGCGATGTCATTCATTTTATATGACAAAATTTTACGGTTGATTATAAAAATTTATCTAATGAATTTGTATGATACTTATAAAATTAATATAAATATAGATATTACTAAAAAATATCACTAATAAAATAATTAAATAATTCATGACAAAACATGCATTAGAAAATGTAGTGACTAACACTAGAAACAATGGTAATAAAGAAATATTTTTATAAAACATGTTATAATATGATATACGAGGATAATATATGATATTATAAATATGATTATTATTTTATAAATAATTAATAATATTTTTAAAACTGTTATTCCTAATTGTAAGTCATGTTAAACTAGATAGAAGCATGAGGTAATGGATTTTGTCTCAATTTACCCTCCATTGAGACATTATGTTCATTATAAACATTTTAAATTTAATGTTGTGTATATAATTCACCTTTTATATATTTAACAAGAATAAAAACTTATTCATGATTGTTAATTTTTCAATTAACGTATATTATTTTAAGGGGTTATATTTTAAAATTAGCCAAAGTTGTAAGGATTTATTTTACTATCTAATTTTTTGGGATTTCTATAATTTTACTTTAAGGAAACTTATAATCCATCAATCATAAAATACAACTATATTATTATCTAATATATACTTAAATATTTTCCTTCTTTTATTCAAAGTTTTACTCTATTTAAATTTTTAATCATGGAGAGAAATGTTTTAATTAAAAAAACCAAATCAATTTCTCTTTTAATTAGATAGATTTTTCTTCCTTGTCGATGTTTCGCAATATTATTTTACAAAATTAATTTTTATTGTTAAAATTATTTATTAAGGGGATTTTAATTTATCCTATACTTTTTAAAAGGGATTAATGGAAAATTTCAATTGTTTTCTAAAAGGTTCATTTTTAAATTTCTTTATAATAATTTGGAAGGAATGTTTTCAATGTATACAACATTTATATAATTCCCCTTTGTCATAAATTCTTTATGATATTTATCTTTTTCAAAAAAAAATAATTGTTTAAAAAAAAATTAATGAAATCTGACATTAAAATTTCATGTGATTTTTTTTTGAAAAAAAGGAATTGATATTATTACCAAACCTATATTTCTGGTTAATTAATGGAAATATCTTATCTCATAATAATTTTGTGGTAATTAACATTATATTTAAACATTAAATTTATTGTGATCATTGGAAATTAAATTTATATTAAATATCCAAATTCCTTATTTCATTGATATGATTATTGCTTAAACTATTTACCATTTTTAAAATAAGGTGTTTCATTATGAATGTTAGTTTATTGATTGTGTAAAATCTTAATAAATCTATATTATTTACTTAATGTATTTTTTTATTGATAATGAATTTTTATTAATATAAATTTTCATTAAATATGTGGGGAATTCAATGTTAATGCATTGATGAGTGGGGATCTATTATAGTTATCCCCTAAATGCATTAAAATATTTCATGAGTCAAATAATCTGGCCAAATTAAATTGGGGTTTGTAGTAAACTTACCCTTGATTAAACTGACTTAGACTAAGGTCATGAAATTATATATGTTATTATGTTTGAGATCATGAAATCCAATATTATGCCTTTCCTTTATTGAAAATTTAATTTCATTCTCAATGTTTTTATTTAATTGATATCATTCATGGATTCATTTCCTTCTCCTGATATTAATTAAATGGAATGTATTTTTAGGTATCTACCTTTTCATATTGATTATTAATTAGTTACACATGGTAGATTCTATTTCATGTAGCACATAATGTTTATTTTATTTCACCCTTAATATTATTCCATTACTCATGTTATAAATAAGAAATCATTGAAATAGTTTCAAAGATTTAATAAATTTACTTTTATTATGCTTTATATTTTATTCCAAATTTAAAATGGGTATCCTTTATGTATCTAGATCCCCTTGAATATAAATTAAACTGTCTTTCAGGATTAGTCTCCCTGTATCTATTCCAATGTAATAAATTATACATTGAATTTGGGTTATTGGAGTTGGGGTTGTTACGTGTTGGTATCAAATTTATTTTAGTACAAACATGTAGAACTAGACTAAGAAAAACATAGATTATTGAACATAAGTCTATTAAATAATATTATGATATGTCTAATTATATGATAATATCATAAAATTATTCATAATTTATATATTGTAATATTTTTACTAAAAATATATATGTGTCTATATACTATAAATGGATGTTGATTTGGAATAGAGGCATTTAAGGGTAATATCCCTAAAAATAGTTGGTCAAGCATATCTCAACCATTATTCTGGTGCATGGTGAGTTTTCCCTTACTATAAAAATAGTCTAACAATCTTTTGGGATATTCTTGGGTTAATTTAAAATTTATTTACAAACCATTTTGAAATATTTGAAAATATTTTTATGATTTATAGATAATTCTAAATAAACCCTATTCACGATTTCCATGAAACCATTGCATAAATTTGTAATTTATGTAAAGTGTTACAAAATATTTATAATTGTATATTATAATTTCAAATTTATTATGTGAGGATATAACTTACTGTATACCATTGTTTAGAAATGATATTTGGTGGAAAGAATAGTATCAATACTCATGGCCAATGTAGAAATTTACCAGTCTGGGAATCCAATATAACTTATGTTCGAGTTAAGTAGATCTTAGATATATTTTTCCTGTATGAACCAGGTTATGATTAATAAACTTTCACATATAATAATAGATTATTTTTTATGGAATGATAAACCTATGTTGGATAATTTTATATGAAAAAGGATTCTTTATTTTATTGTAAATACTAATCCAATGGTAATTGATAAATGGATTAAATACTTCAAAATGATATTTCAAGTCATTGAATTTTATGAACGGGAAAAGGTTGTACCATGGTATATTATCTCATAGGTGATACTGATCAATGGTTGTTGTTTATCTAGAATATTGGGGAGGATTATGAAATATAAAACATGGAATAGAGAGCTTTTAAATTAGCATTTTTCAAAAAATATTTCCCTCCTGAGCAGTGTTCTAAAACGAATGGAAATTTCCTTAGGTTAAAAAAACTGAAGAATAAACTATTATATAGTATTAGAATACCATTACAATACTATCCATATATGCTATATATTGCACACATAATATGGAATAAAAGATTCAGTATTTTTAAGGGTAGGAGAGTTAATTAAAACTGTGGAGATATGGGTCATCTGGATAATGAATGTAACAAAAATAAAGGGACCACTACTATATAGTTCTTATACTGTAAATAAATGGTTAATTATTCAAACTGATCTCCTAAAAATAAAGTGAACATACCAATAATTACTCTAAGGGTAGAATTACATGCTTATGCATATCACTAAAGCAATGGTTTATATTTCTAAAGATTTGATGGAGGGTATATTTATCATATCATAAAATTTATCCAAAACATTATTTAATTTTGGTTCTTTAAACTCTTTTATATCTTTAATGGTTTCTATGAAAATTATATATTTTTCAAGAACATTAATAATTTATTTGTTATTCAAAACTCCTAGTGGAAATATCACTATAATAAGGATATGTTAAGAAGTTCCCTTTATGAAACCTAAATGTAATCTATTTTCTAACATATTATTATAACTACGGTTAATTTTGATATAATATTTGTTATAGAATATATTTCAAAATATGATGAAAACATTTATTTCAAATAGAAGAAAATTATTATTCATGATGAAGATATTGAAATCCTTTCATTATAGGGGATACATCATCATCTAAGTCATATATAAATCCACCTCTAGTAGCTCTTCTGGATGATATTCTTGGTGAAGAATAATATGCACATCCTATGGATCGAAAAGGAAATATTCAAATTGAATATATACCTATAATATAATAATACATTGATATATTCATTGAGGAATTAGTTGGACATCCACCAAAAAATGAAGTTGAGTTTTCCATGGATTTAATCCTATGTGAAAGACATATATGAATGACTCCCAATATAATGGATATTGTGGAATTAGTGGAGTTGAATAAATAGCTATAGGATTTTTGGGATAATGTATTTATACACCATGGTGTTTCACCTTAGGAATACCTTACTATTTTTGTTAATAAGAAATATTTATCTATGAGGATATCAATTGATTATAGGTAAATCAATCATATTATGATAAATAATAAGTATATTATTCCTTGAATTTATGCCTTATTATATCAACTTTATGAGGCTCAATATATTTCAAATATTGAACTTTATTCTAGTTATCATCAATTATTATTAAATAAGTAATATATTCAGAAGAAAACATTTCATACAAGTTACAGACATTGTGAGTTTATATTAATTCTATCTGGATTGACTAATTCTTCATTTCTTTTTATAGATCAAATATAGTAAGTATTCAAGGAATATATTGAATTTTTTATTATGGTGTTATATTGATGATATATTTTTGTACTCTAAAATATATGAGGACAGTTGGAATAACTTATGGATAATTCTTGAGACATTTGAAGAAAGTGAGTTGTATGATAAATTTAGCATTTTTGAATTATATCATCAAAAAGTTTCTTTTCATGGCCATATTGTCTCCAGTGATGAAATATTAATTGATCCTATAAAGAAAAATTCATTCAAATAATGATCTACACTAGTAAATATAACCAGGGTACATGGTTTCATTGGTGTGGTAGGTTACTATTAGTGATTCATTTAAATTTTTTCCGATTGGATAACCCATAAACCGAGATTACCCATAAAGGGTTTATGTTCATATGGACAACGGAATGTGAAGAATGTTTTGATTATTTGAAGAGGAGACTGTCTACTGATATGGTTTTGAATTTTCCATTATAAAATGATGGATTTATGAAATATAATGATGCATTAAATAAGGTACTTTGATGTATCCTTATATTGAATGATATTATTATTACATATGAAAAAAGGTAGTTAAATACTCCTAAATAGAACTAAAAAACCCATGATATTGAGTTGGTAGCTGTAATATTTTATTTTGAATATATGCATACATTATCTCTATAGAAATATATATGAGATATAAATAGATTATTAGTTCCTAAAATATATCTTTTTATAGAAATATCTCAAAATGAGTTAAAGGTGATGTATCAAACTACTCAAGGATTTTTATTTCTCAATACATTACCACACAAGGATGTAAAATAAGTCAACTAGTTTATTGATCATGAAAGATAATGGAGTTCTAACCAAAATGGGGATTGGTAGGGATTATATATTAATGGATATATTAAAGATGGATTTGGAAATTATTAGAAAAGGGGAGATATCACCCGTTTTTAAAATAATTATGAAACTATATTTATTGTAAAAGATAAAAATTTATTAATATTATGATGATAATTTTCAGAAAAAACTAATGTTGTAAATGATATGAAATTTGAAGACTTCATATATGAAGTTGTTGTTTTGAAATTTTGAAAGAGGATATGTGTTACATTTTTACCAGATCAAAATCAGGAATTATTGGAAGATTCTAATAGCTTTAATATATCTATAAACCATGGTAGAACAAATATTTATTTTTATTTTAAGGAACATTTTTTGTGGGATAATATTACGTAAAAAAAATATTGATTAAATATCATGATGCATGGTTTTCTAAAAAGTTAATGCTAAGAGATAGCATCCTAGTGGAGTCATGAAACCTCTAACTATTCCAATTTTGAAATGGGATGAAATTAATATGGAATGTTTCATTGGATTACGAAAGACTCCTAGATATAATGATTCAATATGGGTTATTGTTGATCTACTAACCAAATTATCACATTTCATTATTGTAAGATATTATTTTCCTCTTGATAAATTTTCATGACTATAAATTAATGATGTTGTAAGAAATTATGGAGAAACTCTTTCAATAATTTATTTATAATTATGAATTCATTAAATCAAAATTCTAGAATATTATTTTGAAGGCCCTTGATACTGAGATTCATTTGAGCACTTATTATCTCCCATAAACTGATGTATATTTTGAAAGGACTGCTAAAACAATAGAATAAATTTTTATATCATTCCCACATGACATTAAAGTTATGTGGGATCATTAATTACCTTTCTTAGATTTTTCCTATAATAATATATTCCATTCATGTATTCAAATGTTGTTGTATGAAACATTATATTAAATGAGATATTGTACTCCAACTTGTTTCATTGATGTTAGTGATATGAAGCATATAGGCCAAGAACATGTTGAGAATACTATGAAAAAGGTAAATAATATTTAAAATCATTTTAAAGTAGATCATGGAAGGAAAATTATTTATTCTGATAATCAAGGGAACAATTTGTAATTTCATGTGGGAGATCACATTTTCTTTAATGTTTGTCCATATAAGTGTATTATATGGTTTTGTATGAAAGGGAAACTAAGCCCCATATATATAAAAATAGTTGAAATATTGAAAAAAATTAGACTTTTGGTTTACTTATTTTATAATCCCAGCATGTATCTCTAATGTATGTGATGTGTTCTATATATTATTGTTCAGTAATTAAATTCCAGACCCAACACATGTGCTCACTTATGAACAAATATAATTGGAACATGATCTATTTTTATATAAATAGCCTATCAAGATTCATGACACTAAAGAGAAACTACTGAGTAATTGGATGACTCAATTGTTAAAGGTAGTTTTTATAATTCATAAATGGAGGAAGTAACGTGGGAACTATAGGTTGTTATGAAAAATAACAACATTCATTTTTTAAGTAATATCCATAAATATTTCAAGGATTAATTTTTTGTAGGAGGAGAGAATGTAAAACGTGTTCTTAAATTAATGTAAGTGAAAATTATATTTTAATAAAACTATTATAAAATGAATTTTTTAATATTACTGGGCACAAATAATCTAATTTTATATGATGAATATCAATTTTAAAATTACAAGATCAAAATAATCCTAGAATATGTTTTCAAAATTTTCCATTATAAATAATATTTTTTGAAAAATTGAAAATTTAGTATTCAAATATAACTAATTATAATTATAATAACATGTTATCATATATATAATTAACTATTTATTAATTATAAATTTGATATAAATAAATATAATATCATTTTTATGTAAAAAGAGATATGTTTTAGAAAACTACTTTTTAAAGAAAAATACCCTCCCATTTTAATTAATTAAAATAATTTTTAATGTTGAATTATTTAAATTAAATTTCATAGATTAAATATAAAAATATATTAATTTAAATTTATATAGTGATGATTAAAATTCATATATTTAATGTAAGATCATATTATGCATGAAAAATGCATTTCATTAAAATCTATTTCTGGCATGTTTTTCTAGTTTATTTTTCAATTAAATTTATCTAATTATGTGAATTTGATTTAATAATATGGATTTCATATTTTTAATCAGCATAATTAATATAATTTAATAAGTTAAACTTAATTTTTTGTCATAATGACTAGTAAAAAATGTAAAAATTAATTACAATAGTTAAGGATAAAATGGGTTAACCGAGGGTTAACCTAAAATGATAAGATTTAAAATGACCTAAACACTGAATGAAACTCAATTTTTTTGATAATATTTATATCATTCCATTATAGCCATATAATATTATCCATTTTGAGTCCATTTTCTATTAATGTGGATTCAAATGTATTTAAAACATTAATGAATTACTAGTGTGCCACTTAGCTCAATTATAATGGTAACCTCCTCCCCTAACTTCTTCACACCTATTATGCAATTTATCTCAACAAAAACCTTCAAAAATATTTTAATAATATCCATATACATGTTATAGAGCTGTTTCTATTCCAAAAAGTCAAATCCTAGGGTTCTTGATGATAGAACCAAATGATTTTTTTCTATGGGAAGGTAATTGTATTCATTGTGCTTTTTCTTTTCAACAAATTATTTCACCACCTTCAGTTATGTATTAATAATTCAAATAAGATATAAAATTTATTTAAGATATATTCATATGTTTATATATATATATAGATATATATTTAATATCATTTATTCATCTCCTTATCCATTAAATGGGAAACAAAACCAACGCTCGTGTGTACAGAGGACTACTACCTCGCAAATCGATGTAATTTTTTTCCATCACCAACTCACATGGATAGTCATAATGATGAAAATAATAAATATATATGACAATTATGATATAATATTTACTTTTGGAAATTTAAATATCATCCAATTACTTAATCTTTCATCTATTAAGGAAATGACAATGTCGCTCGTCCGTACACATGAGATATTGTCTCTACTAAGCGATGTAATTCATTTTCTATGTCAAAATATAATGAATTATTATAAAAATATATCGAATTAATTAGTATGATATTTATAGTATTAATACATTATTGGATATAAATAACCCATATCCTATATAAAATAACTAAAACATTATGAGACAAAATATGCAGGATAAAAAAAGAAGTTACACCAAAAATAATGGTATTAATGAAATATTATTAGTAAATGGGAGAAAAGATACTATAAGGGGATCATATATTACATTATAAATATAAATTTTTTTATAAATTACTAACTTATTCAAAACTATTATACAGAATTTTAAAGCATGTTAAACTAAATATGAGCATGATGTAAGGGATTTCATCTCAGTTTACACTCCATTGAGACATATTTTTATTATGTACCTATTCACTTTTATTTGGTACATATACTACCAAATTGATTTATTTAACATTAACAAATATTTATTTTGGATGAATAATGTTTCAATTACTGTTTCTTATTTTAATGGGTTATAATTTAAAATTTACTAAAGAGGTAAGGATTTATTTTACAATCAAATTATTTTCGGATATCTATAATATTTGTTAAAATAATTTTATAAAATAATCCTTCATAAAATAAAAATATTATATTATACTCTAGATACTTATTGTGTTTCCATATTTTTCATCCAAACATTCCTCTATTTTTTAATTTAATAAATAAAATAAATTTTTCAGATAAAAATAATTTTAATTTGTCTTTTAATTTTATATATTTTTCTTTTATGTTCATATTTTAAAAAAATTAAAATATTATTTATATTACTAAAATGATTTATTAATAACATTTAGTGTTATCCAAGATTATTAAAATGGTTTTAATGAAAAATTTATAATGTTTTCGTAGAGTTCCATTTTTCACATTCTTTACAAAAATTCAAAAAGAATGTTTTCAACATATACAACATTAATGAACATCCCCATCGTTGTAACTATTTTATAATATTTATATTCTTCTATAAATTTTCAATTATTTTACGATGATAAATATTTAATGAGATCTTACATCAAAAATTAAATAGTATTTTATTTTTTTCATATGGACACGATTTTGTTACCAAAACAATATTTCGGATGAACTGATGGTAAAATCTTATCTCTTATTAATCGTTTGGTTTTGAACATTCTCTTAAAACATTCACTTTCATTTGATCATTGGACATTACATTTCTCTTAAATATCTAGATTATTTTTATTGTGGTCATGATTAATTCCAAAATCGTAAACCATTTTTATATATAGTGTATTACTATGAAATTCGTATGATTGATTGATGAAAATATGGATAAATAGATATTATTTAATAAATATGGGTATTTATTTACAAGCCTTGTTATTTAAGAATTTAACTTATCATTCAAAATATAATGAATCCATTAGACGTGTAGTGATGGTTGGGCCCAGTTATAGACATCCCCTTGATGCATCTACTGGTCTCATTGATACAAATCAGTTTTCTAAGTTAATTTTTTTTCTAGACCTACCTTCTAATTAAACAATCATTGAGTATGGTTTTGATGGTATAGATATCATGATGTTTGAGATCATGACGTCCAAAATTATTCATTTCCGTCCTTAAGAATTTTATTATTATTATCCATCAGAATATTGAATTGATATTATCCCTGGATTCATTTCATTATCAAATTGCTGACTAAATGGAAAGTGTTATTAGTTATCTATCCTTAAATATTGATTATTACTTACATAATCATGAAATCTACCACTTTATGTATCCCTTTTTGAGAATTTAAGCACACCCATGTTTTGTTTCCTTTCCCTAGCTTTTGAAGAAGAAATATTTTTTGGAGTTTTAAGGATGGGGAACATTTAATTTTATTATTTTTTACATTTTATTCCCAATATAAAATTGGTATCATGTTTTTTTATGGTTCTCTAAGAATATTAAACTAATTATTACTTTTGGTTTAGACCCCTTGTAGGTATTATAATGTAATAAAGTAGACACCAACTTGGGGTTACTAGAGTTGCTGTTGTTGCACTAATTAAATGGACCAAAGGTCCAAACTATAACAACTCCTTCCCAAATTCATGAAATCATTCCATTTAAAATTTTTGTAATAATTATCTCATCCATCACCACATCAAATTTTTCTATGCTCGATTACCAGATAACTACTTCTAGAGAGGTGTCTCACCATCGTGACTCCCTCTATAATATCCAAATATCTTGTCGACTTCATTGGTGACCTCCATCACCCTACACATAACTCGATCTAAAGATGCTCTAGTATATAGGTCGAAGGAACAAAATTTCTCTCATATAGTAATTGTGGCTTGATGTCACCATTTCATGACCCAAAATCCCATTTATGATGAATAGTATCACTACTATTGTACCCCACTATAATACCTACTATAATATTCACCTTTTTACAGTTCTATAGTACTACTATAATGTAACAACCCAAAATTTATCAATTGAATTTTTCTTCTTATAATTATTTTAGACATTATAAAACACATATAGAACATATAGAACATGATAAATACATTATTCTTATAAATTATAATTTAAATAAGTGGAATTTATAAGCATTAGCGAACCTATATCGATGGAATAGTAACTTGATTGTTGGAATAGTAATATGAACATGAAGAATTGTAATATTTATAATATAATAGTAACATAACCTATGAATTTATAAGTAAAATCCATGGTTCTTATGAATTAAGATATGTTATAATTATATAATGATATAAGTAAATAAATATTTTAAAAATGATAAATTCGGTGTTAATATTTTTGTAAAAAGTAAATATTTATTTATGATTTTATAATTAATATAATGATTTAAAATAAAATTTATTTTCATAAAATATATTCATAAATTAATATTTTGTTGTGTTATAATTATAATATAGTTTTACGAGACCTCAATTAATTTTTCAAAGGGTCATCAAATCAATTATAATATTAAAATTGTTTTTTTCGAACAAATAATCATTTTATTTACAAAATATCAAACATATAAAATTATTTTCATTAAATGGAGTCCGTTTTTTAAATCTATACATCCAAAAAATTATGGTTAGTTTTCAGGATTTTTTTAAAATAATTGAATTATTTGTGAATAGTGAAATATGGTAATTTATTATATTTAACATTTCTAGCCAAATACATGAATATTTGTGTCATGTGTGATGTATTCACCCATTATAACGAAATATCCTAAACCATTTACTATATTTATTTATATAAAAATTCACTATTGATAGTCTTCTTCCAAAATAATAAACAAGTGAATAAAATAATCAACAAACACCCCTCTCATCCCCTAAAATATCACCCCTCACTACCTCATCTCCTCACACTTTCAAAGCCTTTTTACTTGTATAAATAATACCTAATTCCATTCCCAATCATCTTTCCAATGACAAAAATCTTCTAGTATCAAAAAAATCAAAACCCAAGTGTCTTAAGGTCATTCTCAAGGAGGTGAAATTCAAGATGTAAAATCATCCTTCTTTTTCTTTTAATTTCTTTTATTTTCTTATCTTCCCCTCAACTAACCTATAAAAAAGTTGTATGATGACTCTAATATCCGGTATAAACTTGAATTTTATTGTCTTAATGGGATATCCATCATCAAATCTCTTCTCTTGTCCCTTTATTTTAAAAAAATGAAAACATTGTATGTGATATGTCGGTTCACCGCCTTCATGGACAAAGAGTTTTCGTTTTCGATTAATTCCTTCAAGGCTAGTGAAAAAACCATTATTATGGTTTAATTATATTTTAATATAAATATTATATCTTTTATCATTTACTGTAACCAATATGTAAACATGATTTTATGTAAAATGTTACTAGTTCGTGATTGTCGTAAATACTACCAAAATAAATTAAAACAATTTCATTAACATTTTATTTAATGAATCATCCTAATATAACAGAAAATGATTTATGGGACCATTTAAATTTATAGAAGTGAATTAATATCTTATAATTTCACTAAGGGTTAATTATTTCAGTTTGATAAGAACTTTCATAATTATACATAAGTTAACTGAAAATGAAACCTTGAAACTAATTCTCTAAGGACCAAAAAATTAAAAATTATAACTCATGGAAATTTCCATAAAAGACCATAATAAAATTATAATACATAAAATAAATGTATAATAGGTTGTATAATTAGTAATTAATTAATATAGTTTTATTATTCAAGATTTTAAGTTCAAGTGAAGAATGCATCTGTACATAGGATATTGGGATTCTCGAACACAACTCCCTTTGTTTGGTTTATTTGTCTATCATGAAGCATTTCAGTATGGATATTACATTAATGTTTCTTAAATATAATTTCTTTATTTTTGTTTTATTAATTTTAGGATATAGACGTTTCCAATCAGATTTTTTAACAAATACAAATAATTTACAAAAATAAATTTTCTTTATAAAACTCATCTTTTCTCCAATGGATTTATTTATTATTTACTCAAAAATAGTGATTCTCAAATAAAATATGTTATTTCCCTTATCCATTTGGGATCCCCAATTTTATTCATGATTGATGAAATCCTTATGAAACCCATTCTTTTATATCAGTTACTTCATGAATTTGATTGATATACATTCTATGTGGAATGCATGATTATATAAATGTTATGATGTGAGGGTAGGCCTGGGATCATATAGCCCTTCAATGCATTGAGTAATATGATATATATCCCTAGATGATGTGTATTATGAAATAACATGATGCTAGATTTATTCCCAATGATGATGTTATAAATATTCACATCTATTATCCATGAACATGATGCTAGATTTATTCACAACCAGTGTTGTATTTGACCACTAAGAAAGGATGTTTCATTTTTTCATTTACACATTCCATTCCTTTATGTAATTATTCCTATAATGATTGTTTTTATGATCCAATTATTTTGTTATGGTTATTGTTCTTATTCTCACCCATGTTATAGTAATGCATTTCCTTATTTATCCTCTAACTAGTCTTTTAGCTCACCAAGTTCTTTGATGTTTATCATTAGGTTACTACATGTACTAAGGAGAACGTGAGATTTAAAAGGATAAACATAATCATTTAAAATAATTGATTGTGTTTTATTATGAATAAGTGATGTAAGGTCCTTTTTTTCTCAGGATACTAAAACATTGGATCCTAGATTTGTATCTCTATTATATTTTTTATCGTAACAATAATGTATATTCATGTAAGAAAATGTAGGGTTGATATAGTTGGTATCATATCATGGTTTGGTAAACTTTTTAACTAGGATTAGAGAACATTAGTAACAAACCTTAATATGATAATATGTATATGTAATCATTCAATAATCATTATTTTAGAAAAATTAAAAACATAGGGATCCCATAAGATATTCCATTAGATTTGATTTCATTAAATAATAAATTATTTATGAATGAATTGTTGACTTATGATTTTTACAAACATTTTCTATTTTAAAAATAATTGAAACCAAAATTGACTAGTCCAATAACTATTTGATGTATAATGTAATGATTTCCTAGAATACATCACAAATTCCTGGGGAGGGGGAGTTTAATACATCCTATCAATACCATAAGAGTTTCTTCAGGCTATGAATAATAACTTGAACTATGTGGAATTTCTTCCATCACCTAAGAAGGTGGAACAATCCATTGAGTCCTTTATATGGAAGCAACCACCAACATTTAGTGGATCTTCTAATCCACTTGTTTCAGGAGAGTGGGTTAACTCAATGGATACGAGATTTTATATGCTTTACTATTATGAGAAGGATATGGTGATTCTATTCATCTATCATTTAGATAGAGAATCTTTTCATTGTTGGGAATTAACAAAGAACACCAAACTTAAGGATGAAATATATGATATGGTGTGGGAAGACATTAATTAAATATTTCTTAATAAGTATTTCCCATGAACTCTTCATTCAAGAAATTGAGAGATAATTTATAGAGATGAATAAAAAAGAATGTGAATCTATTATAGATTAATAAGAAAACTTCACAAGGAATCCAATATATTCCTTAGGTTTTGTTATCAACAGTGATATAAATATAGATTGATTCTTTAGTGGTTTAAAACTATACATTCAAAATGATTCTGTTGTTCAAGACTATTGGAGTTATGATGTAGTTGTTCGATATACTCTCAAAATATATATAGAGTTTATAAAATGGTACTGTATATATGGGGATAGGAAGATAAGAATATATTTTTCAAGTTAGTGGATTAATTGACAAAGGTAGAAAGAAGATCCAACAACCCACATGCCAAAAATGTGGGAAGAATAACTACATTAATTTCCTCAAAGTGATGGGTAAATTCTTCACATGTGGGAGAGAATTACATCAAGATCATGAAAATCAAAAAGACATGAAGAAGATGGACAACGTGATAGAGGAAAGGAGGGAACCTCCTAATTAACCACTTATGGTTCAATGCTTAAAATACATGGAGCAAGGTCACTATATTAGCTTGTTCACAAAACCTAGAATCCTTGAGTGTAACCAGTATCAACGTCCACCAATGCCAAAGGAGCAAGGAATGTCTTATACCATCACTACTACTAAAGTGGAGTAAGAAAATGATGTTTTATATGGTACACAACCAATTCACTCAAAATTGGAAAAATTATTATTTGATTATGGTTATGTGTATTCCATTATATCATGATTGTTTTCGAGGACTATTGAATCAAATCCTCGATACCTTGAATTAGATATATCCATAAAAACACCTATGGGTACAATCATTGTAACCTAAGTGTTGGATTGTTATCCTATTTGTTTATGTGGGAAGATTCTTCCGAGGAGTCTTATAATACTTCCCTTGGTGGAATTTGATGTTATTCTAGGAATTTATTGGATATCAATATATAGAGAACACATCAATGGTTAGGAAAATGAAATAGCTTTTTATTTTTTTAAAAATACATTGGTCCTATACAAATTCAGGGAAGAAGACGAATCTCATTAAGAAAATGCATCAATGGTTCGAAGTTGATTCCCCATGAAGGATCATACCTCGTTCAAATGGTTTATTCAAATTATGGTATCAAGGTAGACTAAATTTCCATTTTTAAGGAATATAGTGATTTATTTCTTCAATAATTACCCAAAATTCCCCCAAGATCATGATGTAGAGTTCTCGATAGAAAAAATAACCAGAGCCTCTCCAATCATAAAATTTTCATGCAAGATGTTCCATGTAGAACATTATAATTTAAGGAATAAACTACAAGAGAATTTAGAGAAAGTGTTCATACACCATAGTCCATTAACATGGGGTTTACTGATGATCTATGTAATGAAAAATTATAGATTAATGAGGATTTTTATCCATTAATGAGAGAATAATAATATCACCATAAATTAAAATATATCATCTTCTAAGGATTGATGAATTGTTTGATCAACTATGAGGATCTCAATACTTCTCAATAGTGGATCGTCATTCTAGATATCATTTACATAAGGTGAAGAAGAAAGATACTCAGAAGATAGACTTCTATATAAGGAATGGGATTTATGAATTCATATTGAATCCCATAGGAATTTCTAATTCCCCTAAAATAATCATGGATTTTATTAATAGAGTCTTTTGAGGCTTCCTCATCAAATTTTTTGTTGTGTTTATAGATGATATTCTCATATATTCCAAGATAATGGAGGAATAAAAATAACATCTATGAATTGTGTTGGAATCAGTAAGGAATGAAAAATTATATGCAATGTTCAACATGTGAGACTTTTGGATACAACAAGTTACAGTATTGGGATACATGATCACAAGTGAAGGAATTTAAGTAGACCCTTCAAAAACAATGGTAATAGAGGAGTGGCTCAGACCAACTAGTGTAATATAAATCCATAGTTTTGTTATGTTATATTGGTACTTCCAATTTTTTTTGTATAATTTATCATAATTTCAAACCCAATAATTTAATTAACATTGAAAGGGGTAAAGTATATCTGGACAGAAGAATGTGAGGAATGATTTAAGGATATAAAGAATAGGAAAATCACTTCACCTATACTCTCAACTACCAACAAGTGGAGAATGTATTATGATATACAATGATTCTTAAAATAAATTGTTGGGTTTTTTACTGATGTAAAAGGGTAATGTGATAGCCTACACCTCACGACAGTTGAAGATCTATTAGTATAAAAACCTTACACATGATATGGAGCTAGTAGCTATGATTTTTTCCATGAATTTTGTGCAACACTACCTCTATGGTGAGAAAGGAAACATATATACCCAATCACAAGAGAGTAAAGTATATATTCACACAAAAGGAGCACAACATGAATTAAAATAGATGGTTTAATCTAATCATGGACCACTATTACTATATTATCTATCATATTGGGAAGGATAACAAGGTAGATTATGCTCTTAGAAGAAAATAACTTGACACTCCATCCATAATTATGATTGAGAAAGACCCTATATTCATGGAAAATAAAATTATGGATCTGGAAATCATAATGGCAGGGAATAAATCCTATCATTCCCAAATTATTTCCCAACCGTCTATCTATGATTTGATTAGGGAGGCACAAAATATAAATCTTAAGCTACAAAATAAGTTGAAAGCTGTAAAGGAAGAGAAGATACCTGAGTTACACATCAATGATGATGGTGTGATTTAGTTTGGAAATAGGATTTTTGTGCCAGCAACACTTGAGAAAAATAATGATATATTAGATAATGTGTATAGATAAACATTATCCATTCATCCTTGAAGTACCATGTTTTTTCAAAATATTTGATAAATCATCTGGTGTGACAACGTAAAGAAGGATTTTGATGATTATATCTCAAGGTGCATGATGTGTCATAAATTTAAAGAAGACCGCCAAAATTCCAAATGGATGATGCAATCATTTCTTATACCAATGCATAAATGGGATAATTTCACTGTTGAATTTTTCACTAGTCTACCAAAAACATCCAAAGGAAACAATAGGATATGGGATGTGTTGGTTTAACTCACCATGATTTCCTACTTAATTTCAATTCATGAATATTTATCACATGAATAAATTTCTGTGATATATGTGAAGGATGTGGTGTGGCTACATGGGGTACCAATTTTGATCTTCTATGATCATGATCCAGAATTTACATCTAAATTCTGGAGAAGTATTCAACATTATTTGAGTATTGATTTGAATTTTTTCATGGCCTGTCACCCCTATACTGATTACCAATTTTAAAGGACTATTCATATACTCAAGGAAATGATAAGAACCTGATCAATGGATTTCAAGGATAGATGGGATCAGCATCTCACATTGGTTGAGTTCTCATAAGAAATAGCTTCCACTCTGGTATTTAGACGGATCTATATAATTTTTTGTTAGTGAAGTTATGTATAACTCCAACTTGTTTGAATGAAGTTGGTGATTGAAAGACACTTGGACATGATCCTATACAAGATACGACAGAAAAGGATTAATCCATACAAAGGCACCTTAAAGCTTCTTAGAGTCAAACAAATATCTATAATGAAAACATTCAAGTGGATTTTGTGTTTGATGTTTCAGAAAAAGACTTCCTTGGAATCTCACCATGGAAGAGAGTGATGTTGTTTGGAACAAAAGGGATTCATAGACTAAGTTACATTATCCCCTTTCAAATAATTTGTGGAATAGGGGAAGTGCCTGATGGGCATAAACTTCCAACAAATAAGGCTCAAATTCATGATGTGTTCCACATACCTCTCCAAAATGTCTCTATGCTACATGCCATCAGAGTATTTTTTTTGTTATATTTCTCTACGTGGTTGATTGTACCTTTAGTTTTGATGAGTCCTTGGTAGAATGGATCTATGTGGACATGGATGTTTTCCAACCCCTCCCATATAAAATTCACCTATGCATGCAAGGCTCGTTTGATTAGTCCTAAGATGTTGATTATCCCTCGCTTCCTAGGTTTTGCTAATTTTTCATCTTCAATGGAACTCTCTTCAGGAGTGATGGAAACATCATCATTTTGAGTTAGTGGTAGGTACTCGGGATTATGGAAACATCCCATGACATTTCTCATCCTCAGTAGATAGTGCCTCAGGCCCCCAGTCCTCTATAGTTGGAGGGGCCCTCATTCTTGGCCTTAGATCCCTTCAAAAAATAGGCTTTTCATTATCCCCTAAGGATATTATTAGCCTTAGTTGAATTTCATGTGGTGTTATTCAGTGTTTCTAGGGTATATTTTCTGTCATTCCCATTACCTTTTTGTGTGATCCAAGTCCCTCCTAACTAGAGTTGTAGGCAGAGTTGACACTATTGAAGGAAACCCTACCTTCTCAGTCAGGTGGTCTGGCCCACTACTCCCCCCTAGGAATTCTATTTCTAGTAAACCTCCTTTATTAATCCTTATAAAATACATACGGGTAAGAGGCATTGGTCAAAAACTCCCACCTCTTACATTGTTGTTTTGATTACGAGTCCCTAAATGGGTGTGCACCCACAGACAATAAAAACATCTCATGTATCAAGTTCTGTTTATGGATAAGTTTGGAATGTCGTCTAGGTCCAAAACCATATGATATTCTCCTCAATGATATCATACATAATTAGGAACACTAGGGGCCAAGGTTCTTGGGTAATTACTAACTTCATCAACAATGATTTACAATCAAGTAATTATTCCTTATTTCCAATACTTAAACCCAATAAATTCCCCTCAAAAATTGATTACTTCATGCATAAAGTCAGAATGAACCTTTGAATGCCTGACAACCCCCAAAATCAGAACATATGGATATTGTGGAATTCCAAAATCATAGTGGACTTGATTGAGAAATTGACTAGTTCGTTACTACTAAGATCATAGTTGGATCTCAAAGTTTCTTTTCTCTCATTTATGTATGGTAGATGCAATTATTAGAAAAGAAACTCCATATGGAATAGTAGCACTTCTATTGATCCTAGAATCTATCTATGGTTTGTGGGAGGAAACATTAACATTTTAACACTCAAAGATTTCATATTACGTTATATCTTCAAAGTAATCCAATAACTTGCGCTACACGTAATACTAAGTTTGAGCGCACCACGACCCACAGTTCAAAAAACGGTTATGAATAGTATTAAATGAATTTTGAATTTTATATAATCTATAAAATTTTTGAATCCATATTATGTGTTTCTTAAACATAATATAAGAACAAATTCTTTTTCTTTTATAAAAGAATTATTTTTCCAAAAATTCAATTTTATCACCTTTTAATGGAGAACCATTTTTAAAACCAATATTTGAAACTTTTATATATTCAATTTAATGAAAATAAATTATCCCTCAGAAGAAGGACATAAAAACATTGTTTGGATTAATTTTTTCTACTTTTCTGATAACTTTCATAGTTTGATGAATAGTGAAAAATAAAAAAATTTAATTGAAAAGATCTTTTTAATCAAAATAATTTATAGTGTAAAATTATACATTTGAATGGTTTTTAAGTATAATTATATTATATTTTTATCATTAAATACAATTTAAGTCTTTATAAGTAATTTCACATTTTAATTTGACATAAACACATGTCAATATGTTTATAGTTTTTACTTTTTAAAAACCCACTCTTTGGTTTTGACACCTTGAATTAATTTTAAATTAATAAATGAAACTTATATGTTTTTAATTTGGTAAAATAGAAATCATTTTTTAATTTAGAATATCAAAATTAGCTTAGGGTGAATTTCTTTTATTTTTCTGAAAACATTCAATTTTTGATGAATAGTGAAAAGCACTACATTATTGTTTAAAACCGACTTTTTATTTAAATAATTAATTATTTAATTTAAATTTATTTTAGGTAAAAATTTATACATAATAACTATATATGTTCAATTTAATTAATTGGAGTCATTTTATAATAATATTAGATCTATAAAATATTATTGAACTTTTTACCGTCTTTTAACCACCTTCTAAGAGCATTTGCAATTTTTCATAAAACATAATTTTACCACTTCTGTGAGTTGAACTTCAAAAATCCGAGACACATGGTTGATATTAGTAAGTAAAATTTGGTTCAATAAGATGAAAATAATTTTTTCTGAATAGTAATTTTTGATTTTTATTTACCACGGTAAGAGTAAATAAGGTATCTAAAAGATAAAAATAATATTAAAATTATCCCAACACATGTCCTAGTTCTATTGGATAATTTTAATTAGACCAAAAAAACCTTAGTAATAAAATATGATCCTTTTGGTGTACTTGGATTAGATTAGGACATTATTGTTATTTTATTAAAGAAGAGTTAAAAGTGTTAAATTCAATGTTTAATAACTAAACCATTTCTGATATAAGATTATACATAAGATAAATTCGACTATAAATATTAATTATAAATATAAAAATATTTAATAAATAATGGTATTTTATTTATAATTTTTAGACATTAAATAATTAAATTTATTTATGACACAATGATGATTCAGTAATTACCTTATTAAAGAATGATTAAAATAATTGATATTATAAATATCCAAATAAAAGTAATTTGAGACTTTTGATTAATTACACTAATTTTATATGTTAATATTACATGTTAGGTTTGATTAAATAATTTTTTTCAAAGAAATAATGTTGTTATAAATTTCACAAAAACCAAATACAGAATAGAGTCAAAATTAACATAAATGAGTTTTTAAAACAAGTATTATATTATTAAATTATATAATATTCCTAAAAATATAGGGTTTGATAAAAGGGATTAAATAATATTATATATGACATTAATTAACAACTTGAGGTTCTGTTGGAAGTTTAGAGTAAGTTATTAACCATATAGTGTAAGAATACAGGAAGACACGGTAAAAGATAAACTATTTAACTAATAGTTAAATCTAAAAGATAAGGTTAATATGTTGTCCTAAACTTGTCTAAAACATATTGGTTGAGATTATTACGACCCATACCCACCTTATATTCTAAATAAATCAATTTTTATCAATTAGAAACTGAAAATTATTTTATAACAAAATAATATTTTAAGTTTTTTCTAAGCTGTCTCTCACCCCTCTTATAAAAGGGTACTTCCCCTTATCTCAAATTCACATCACCAATGCCATTTGGCTCAGCTAAACCCTTCCCAAATCTCCTCCCAACATCCCTCAATTCAACCTAGAGACCTAACCTTATGCAGAAATCCAACCTAAGGATCCCTTTTGTTCAAATCAAAAGGAAACACCCCAAGAAGAGGAAATGATTTCACCACCCTATTTCGAGTTCTTTTCTTCTTCCACTTCCACTTTATTGGTTTTTTCCATACCAAAATAATAAATCCAGTACCTTCTACATACTGTGATGTTATTATAAATATGGTACAGCCATATTTTTTATTCTATCCATCCTATAAGTGACGATGTCACCACACGTGCGTACGTACGGATTATCGTCTCCACATCGTGGTGTAGTTTCTTATTCAAACACTTCATTATTTTTATGGGTATAATAATGAGTATAACTGATGTATATAATAAATATAACATTTTAATTATTCTATCTATATGACATACCATCCAATTTCATACGATTTCAACATCAATATAATGATATTGTCGCTCGTGCATACGTACAGATTACCGTCTCCACGACAAGATGAAATTCATTTCCACGCTCATCATTCAACGATGATTATAAAAATAAATATTAATAATAAGTATGTAATATATGACATAATAATTCTACTTGAGATATATATATATTTATTTAAATTTATCTCATTCACTTAATTCCATTCAATATGATATGAAAACAGAAAAAACATTTGTGTGTACGTACGGCCAACCGTCTCCATAAACGGTGTTTTCTATTTCATATATCTATCAATTATACATATTTATATTCTAAATATATATTATATATAAATAATTTTTTATATTATAGAAGTATTTAAATCATTATCAAGATGGTATGATCAAGAATAACAAGTTAAAACACGTACGATAAAGAAAGTGATTATTACCCGAAATGTTAATTTAACATGGAAATAATTATTAAATGGGTAATATAAAGTCATAAATGAATCATGTGTGATATAATAAATATTAATATGGTTCTGGTATAATTTAATAACATACTATGGTCATTATACAGGATTTTAAATATACCTTCGACCGAAGGAAAGTGCAAGGTAAGAGTTATTTCCTCAATCTCATTATTATCCGAAATTGTTAATGTGTAAGTATTTACTAGGATAGACTTATCATCGATACCCATATTTCATAAAAATGTTTTAAAAAGTAATATTTTAATTTTTTATGGGAGGGTGTATTTAACTAGATCATAATTTTAAATGTTTTAATGATTTATATTTCTAAACCCGTTTAATTAATTTCTATGTTTTCAAAATTATTTTAAGGATTTTTTTTATGTTGACATTAATGTTTTGAAATGATAATTCTTTTCAAAAGTTTCAAAGTGTTATGGGACACTTTGATAAAAAAATCCCTCCTAAATGACATCATTTATAAATTGTTATACTTTTAAACGATTTCATAAAAAGGGGTATTTCTCTCAAACCATTTTACTTATAATATTCATCTATATCAACATCCTTTGATGTATTTTAATATTGTTTGAAGTTGATTTATTGTGATAAAAATCTTCTATATTGTATTGAAGGTTTTGTGATATGTTTGACTATGGATGTGTTATTTTTATGCCATTCATTGTTTATGGATAAAGTATTTCCATTTTTTATGATAGTTTTAATACGAATGTGTATGTTATGTTTAGACCTTTTCATATGAGGAATGCGTTGGAATTAGTAAGTGATGGGTGGAGCCCACTATAACTCCTCAATTCATCGGTAGGCCTCATGAGACAAAATAGTGTCTTGGCACAAGGCCTTCGAAAAACAATTTATTTGTAGTCTTGGCACGAGGCCTTGAATATGTGGTTATGATGTCCGACATTATGCATTCCCTCATTATGAAATTAGTTATTACATGGGATTATTCGACTAGTAGAATATCTATGTGCATGTTTATATGGTAATGTTTGATTTATTTTTTCCATATTAGGTTCAAGTTTATGTTTAAAAGGCTGTTTTTTTATTACACATATGGCCTTGAAATTTTATAGCTTATGCTCAATTATTTACCCTTACTGAGCATCTGAGATCACCCCTTTCTTATGTTTCATTTTCCCAGGATCCCAAGAAGTGTTTTATTATTAAGATGTAGGGTTAAGATAAGGGAACATTGGAATTATCCAAGGATTATTTATGATGTGTTGTATGTTTTAAAATGTAGTGTAACGTTCATATATTTAATCGATTTTTCAAGAATGCTAAACTGGTCGGTCCTTCAGGATTTGATTCCTTGTAATCATGCCAATTTATTAAAATAATTCACTGACTCTAGGAAACTAAGGTCAGGGTATTATCCGTGGTATCAGAGGAATTTTAGTACAAACCTTGGAAACTATATTTAGAAAAAATATGATTATAGAACACTACCCTAAGATAGAATTTGAGGATTAGTATAGAAGAAAATCTATGAATTTTGGTACTGAATAGATTTTGTGAGTTTTCTAAGCAATATATCCCTGTCTGGATATGAGCAGGTAGAGGCGGCACTAGCACAGATGTACCTTGGGGTAAAACCCAAAAACACCTGTTTGAGCTAGACTCAAATGGGATCTGGTGCACAACAATGGGCTCTGTTGCCCTATTGGCTACAATACTCCAAGGGAATGCTTAGGATAATTCACATTTTCATTACAAGACATTATAAAGGATTTAGGAGTAAATACTTCCTCAAAGAAAACATTTTTTTTATTATTATAGATTATATGAATAATCTTTTCAATTTACCTTAGGTATTTTACACATTTGGAATTATGCATTGAGAATCATAAACTAATCTATTGTAAGCCATTGTTTATAAATGGCTCCCAGTAGAAGGAATTAGAACTCCAGCAATACGCATGGTCTAAAGAGTAAGAATGACCATATATTTCTTGGTATTAAGCCAACATTTAAAAGGAAAATAGTATCCCATGTATTCTCATCATATGAATAAATAGTAACATGTGCTAATAACATAAGTAATGAATTCTCTGAGTCTTATGGATTTTAAGGGAAGAAAGAGAAGAAAAGGATGGTAGAGAGAAAGATGGATAATGGAAAGAGGGGAAAGAAGGATTTTATCATATGTGATAACTTTGGAAAGAATCACCTTGGTAAATTCATGAATGGAATGAGAGTTTTTTATAATTGTGAAAAAAAATGACACCAATTATGTGATAGAAAGGGTAATAAAAAGGTTTAAAATGTACAATGTTTTATCTGTAAGGAGTTGGGACACTACTCAAATCAATGTCCAAATCATCAGAGTATTCCCCAAATGATGCTATTGGATAATAATAAAGTTATGATACTACCATAGATGAAGAGTAATGATTGGTGTTTTTATGTTTTTATAAAATAATTATTTCATTTTAGTGTTGTATCAATGATTTACTGGTTATATGAATTAGGGAAATAAATAAGGATTGTACTTCAGTACTATTTTATAGAGGATTTGAGATTATATGGTACTATGAAAAGTGGCTCAATAGAAAGTTAACCTTTTTTGAAAATACATGGTTTAAGGAAAGGTAATCCCTAATATAGTCTTGATACTGAGGTGGTTATTTTGGAATAAGAGATGGTTGATTTGGATAAATTATATTGGATATTTTTGACATCGTTGGAACTGATTAATGGTTTCTTAATTTCATCATTGTTGGAATATTCAAAAATTTTGGATATAAGGAATATGTCCAATATTATATAAATAATAAGGGAACATGAATGTAATCAATAAGGTTTTATGTTTATTTAGGTTGTTACCGTGTTTTAAAAGAATACATGATAGAAGTATTCACATGTTATTACGTGGAAAAATAAATCTTCATTATGTTTACCTTCCTTATTAATTTTGGACTGTGAGTTTGGATAGAAGTATTTTGGATAATTCTAAAGGTTGGATGAATTATATTTGACATTGGATACTATTGTTAAGTTTAAATCATTTCTGAAGATTATTTTTGGATTGTTATAAAAAGGACAACCCGAAGGTGGGGCGACAGCCCGTCGCGTTCGGCAGGGCCGTGAGACTATAACCCGCAACTAAAGGGTGACAATTGTGTATCACCTATTACGGGCCTACATGAGGTCCTGGATTGTATAATGTAGTTTTTTAAAAGGTCTGATAGATTAATTATAAATTCATTTTTTAACCTTATACGATCAGGATAAATAGAATATTTTTATGTTCTATTATCTTTTGGAGTGAAAGATGAGTTTGTGGTAGAAATTAGTTAAAGGGTGTAACTCTACTTGTAAAGTATACTTTTTTTCTATTATTCTATAGATAAATTAAACCTTAAACATTATGGAATGGATCTTATAACCAAAAATGTGTTATCCTAATACCTTATATTTTGTTGAACCAATGATATTTTGAATCATCGTAGATTGATGTTTTTGAGGCCCTCAATTTTACACTTGTTTGTGATTGATGGCCTCGATCAGTCCCTATAAATATTTATGTTTTCCTCCAATTATGTGTGTATAATTTCAAAAAATGTACTCCTATTCGAAACCCTAATTTGGTGGTGAATTTTTTATTTGTCTTTCCCTCTTATTAACACTAAATTTTATTAACCCTATTTCCGATGTCAGTTTACCACAAAGGTATTTTATTTTTTAATCCTTTTATTTTTTGAGAAAAATTTCAAATTGAGAGGTTGAAATTTATTTAAGGAGGGTATAATTTAACACCTCATGATTTCATAGTACCTTATATATTCAAAGTAATCTAATAACTTTCACTACACGCAACACCGAGTTCAAGCGCACCACGACTCACCGTTCAGAAAGCAGTTATGAATAGTATTATCTAAATTTTGAATTTTATATACTCTCTAAAATTTTAGAATCCATATTATGTGTTTCTTAGACATAATATACGAACAGATTATTATTTTTTAGATAAAATAATTATTTTTGAAAAAATTCAATTTTACTACCTTTTAATGGAAAACCTTTTTAAAAAAAATAAATTACACTTTAAAATATATAATTTCATTAAATTAAATTCTTCTATATAAGTGGGATATAAAATATTAGTTTGTATTAATTTTTGGTACTTTTCTGATAACTTTCATATTTTGATGAATAATGAAAAATAATAATTTTTAATTGAAAAAAAATTATTCAAAATAATTTATAGTGTTATGTTATACATTTGAATGGTTTTGAAGTAAAATTAGATTACATTTTCATCATTTAATACAATATTATTCATTATAAGTAATTTCACATTTAAATTTGACATTAACACAAGTTAATATTTTGATATTTTTTCATTTTAAAAACCCGCTTTTTGGTTTTGACAAGGGGAATTAATTTTAAATAAATTAATGCATCTCCTATGTTTTGAATTTGGTAAAATAGAATTCATTTTCGAATTCAGAAAATCAAAATTAGCTAAGGGTGAATTTTTGGTATTTTTCAGAAAACTTTCAATTTTTGATGAATAGTGAAAAACACTATGTTATTATTTAAAACCAACTTTTTATTTAATTCATTAATTATTTTATTTAAATTTATTTTTGGTAAAAATAGATACATAATACCTATATATGTTGAATTTAATTCATTGGAATCATTTTATAATAATATTATATATAAAAAATTTTATTTAACTTTTTACCATCTTTTACCAACCTTCTAGGAGCATTTTCAAATTTGCATAAAATGTAATTTTACCACTTATGTGAGTTGAATTGTAAAAATATTAGAGACATGGTTGATATCATTAAGTAAAATGTGGTTCAATCAGATGAAAATAATTTTTGGTGAATAGTAACTTTTGACTTTTATTTACCACAATAAAAGTAAATAATGTAATTAAAGGTAAAAATAATATTAAAATTACCCCAACACATGTCATAATTATATTAGATAAGTGTAATTATACCAAAAACAACATTAGGAATAAAATATTATCCTTTTTGTGCACTTGGATTAGACTAGGACATTTATTATTATTTTATTAAAGAAGTGTTAAAAGTGTTAAGTTCAATGTTTAATAACTAAACCATTTTTAATATAATTTTATACATAAGAGAAATTAGACTATAAATATTCATTAGAAATATGAAAATATTTTATAAATAATGGTATTTTATTTATAATTTATAGACATTAAATAATTAAATTTATTTATGACACAATGATGATGCAGTAATTACCTTCTTAAAAAAAGATTAAAATAATTGATATTATAAATATCCAAATAAATGTAATTTGAGACTTTGATGAATTCCACCAATTTTCTATGTTAATATGACATGTTAGGGTTGATTCAAAAAAATTCAATGAAATAATGTTGTTAGGAATTTCACAAAAACCAAATACTAAATAGTGTCATAATTGACATAAATGAGTTTTTAAAACAAATATTATATTATTAAATTATATAATATTCCTAAAAATCTAAGGTTTCTAAAAAGGGCATAAATAATATTATATATTACATTAATGAACCACTTGAGGTTCTCTGGGAAGTTTAGAGTATGTTTTTTAACTATATAGTGTAAGAATACAAGAAGACATGGTAAAAGATAAACTATATAACTCATAGTTAACTCTAATGGATAAGTTTAATATGGTGACATAAAATTGTCTAAAACCTATTTTTTGAGAGTAATTATACCCATATTCACCTTATATTCTATATAAATCAATTTGGATCCATTAGAAACTGAAAATGATTTTATAATAAAATAATATTTTATGTTTTTTCTAAGGTGCCCCTCACCCCTCTTATAAACGGGCACTTCCCCTTCTATCAAATTAAAACCTCCAAATCCATTTGTCTCAGCCATCCCCAACCCAAATCTCCTCCCAACTTCCTTAAATTCAACTTTTAGGCCTTAACATGATCAAAAATCCAACCTAAGGATCCATTTTTTTCAAATCAAAAGGAAACACCCGAAGAAAAGGTAATTATTTCACCACCCTCTTTCAAGTTCTTTTCTTCTTCCACTTCCTATTTCTTTGTTGTTTCCATTCCAAAATAATAACTCCAGTACCTTCAACATACTATGATGTTATTATAAACATGGTTCAACCATATTAAATTTTCTATCCATCCTATAAATGACAAAGTCGCCACTCATGCGTACGTATGGATTACCGTCTCCACGTCACGATGTAGTTTTTTATTCAAACACTTCATTATTTGGATGGGTATAATAATGAGTAAAAATGATGTATATAATAAATAAAACATGTTAATGATTCTTTATATATGATATACCATTCAATTTCATATGATTTCAACATCAATATAATGATATTGTCACTCGTGCATACGTACGGATTACCATCTCCGCAACACGATGAAATTTATTTCCACATTCACCATTCAACGATGATTATAAAAATACATATTAATAATAAGTATGTAATATATTAAATAATAATTCTACTGGAAATATATATATATATATATATATATATATATATATATATATCTGTGTATGTGTGTGTCTATTTACATTTATCTCATTCACTAAATTCCATTCAATACAATATGAAAACAGAAACAATGTTTATGCATACGTACGGCCTACCGTCTCCATAAACGGTGTTTTCCATTTCATATATCTAACTATTATCATTATTTATATTCTAATTATATATTATTTATAAATCATTTTTATATTCTGGATGTATTTAAAGCATGATATAAATGGTAGGATCAAGAATAAAAATTAAAAACACGTACGATAAAGAAAGAGATTATTACCCAAATGTTAAACTAAGATGGAAATCATTATTATTTGGGTATTATAAAGTCATAAATGAATCATGTGTGATATAATAAATTTTAATATGGTTCTACTACAATTTAATAACATACTATGGTCATTATATAGGAGGTTAAACATACCCTTGACTAAAGGAAAATGTAAGGGAAGAGTTATTTTCTCAATCTAATTATTATCCGTGATTATTTATGTGTAAGTATTTACTGGGAAATACTTATCATCGATACCCATATTTCATAAAAATGCTTCCAAAAGTAATATTTTATGTTTTATGTGAGGATCTATTTAACTAGAACATCATTTTAAATGTTTTAAATATTTATCTTTCTAAACCCTTTTAAATAATGTCAATGTTTCAAAATGATTTTAAGGATTTATTTATATCGACATAAATGTTTTGAAATGATAATTATTTTAAAAAATTTAAAAGTGTAATGGGACACTTTGATTAAAAAGTCTCTTTTAAATCACTTCATTTATAAATTGTGAGACTTTTAAATTATTTCATGAAAATGGGGTATTTCTCTCAAAGAATTTTACTGATCATTTTCATCTATATCAACATCATTTGATGGATTTTAATCTTGCTTGAAGTTGATTTATTATGATACAAATCTTCCATATTGTATTGAATGTTTTGTGATATGTTTGACTGTAGATGTGTTATTTTTATACCATTCATGGTTTATGGATAAAGTATTGACATTTTTTATGCTAGTTTTAATATGAATGTTTATGTTATGTTTAACCTTTTCATATGAGGAATGCATTGGACTTTTAAGTGATGGGTGGAGCCCTCTATAGCTCCTAGATGGATTAATAGATCTCATGAGACAAACTAGTGTCTTGCCATAAGGCCTTGGAAAAAAAATTTATTTTTAGTCTTTGCACGAGGCCTTGAATATGTGGTTGTGATGTCCAACATTATGCATTCCCTCATTATGAAATTAGTTATTATATGTGATTATTTGACTAGTAGAATATCCATGTTCATGTTTATATGGTAATTTTTTATTTATTTTTTCCATATTATGTTCATTTTTATGTTTAAAAGGTTGTTGTTTTTATTACACATCTTTCTTTAAAAGTTTATAGCTTCTGCTAAATTATTTACCCTTACATAGCTTCGGAGCTCACCCCTTTTTTAGGTTTTATATTCTGAGGATCCCAAGAATTGTTTTATTATTGAGATGCAGGGGTAAGATAAGGGAACAATGGAATTTCAATGGATTATTTGTTATGTATTGTATGTTAAAAAGTGTAATGTAACATTCATGTATGTAATCTATTTTCCAAGAATGCTAAACAGATTGGTCCTTTGGAACATGATTCCTTATAATCATGCCAATGTTTTAAAGTAATGCACTAACATTGGGTAACTGGGGTTGGGGTATTACAAACATTGTGGAAGATTTTTGAGAAAATAAAGGGGCATGATTTTTCCCTCAGAAATGTAGCAAATTTTTTTCCCATACATGGCTGATTTCAGGTTGCTTGATATCTATTACATAGGTAATTATTTCACCTAGTGTAATAATCAATAAGGGTATTTAAATACCTAGTCTCACTTGGATCCATGTCTCACCAATTTCCATGCTATATCCACATAGACATACTCTAAGGTTACACACATTGTCTGATGTTTCTCTTATCATTATCTACTTCAGGTTTTTCCTACCCCGATGCAGGAAAGAGGTGGGCATTTCTCCTTCTTCATGTTGTGGATTCACATCCCATGCCATTATCATGTAGTGAGTGATTCTTGGAACCAACTTTCATATGGTACAGCCAAGTTAGGGCTTCACAACAAGCTAAATAGACTTATAGGTGACCTCATATTCATGTTTTTTACACAACCTACCCATGTCCATGAAATTTATTCTGAAAAGGCCAAAATCGTATTCTTGGAATATAAAATTAAAAATAATTGGAAAAATGCTATGTTCTATGAGCTAATCAATAAGAGAGATATTCTGTATGACATGATTTTGAGGTATAAATAGGTGATGTGTGATCAAGGGAGAATAAAATGACTCTGTGAATGTTATCGCAATATGGAATTCTTCTATGAATGTATTAAAGAGAGATAAAGGATCAGTGGACCTAATATCATACTAAATGATGGCTCCTACTTTGAAGATAGGGATATAGTTGGAGGTATGTATAATACCTATTTGAAAAAGATTCTTTCTAAACCTAATCTTAATATGAATGTAGGATACCTAATGGGAGGATAAGACCTTCTGAATACAGCACCTCATGTGGTGTCTAGTTCAGAAAATTTGTTCTTTGGAAGCATACACAAGGAAAAAGGGTTCTATAAGGTAGTGTGTAGTCTGAAAATGGAGATAACACTAAGATCAAATTATTTTCTATTTTCCTTCTACAGAGCTTCTTGGGATCCCATTAGGGGTGATCTGGTGGATGAAATGCCATATTTTTTCTAGGACAGTGGACTTCCTCATGCGGTATTTGAAACTATATTAGTGTTTATACCAATATCCAGAATCATTCATCTCTCAACCACTATCACCCAATAAGAATGTAAAACTACCCTTATATGGTTCTATCCAAAATGTTTAAAAATCATCTATCCACATTCATTCCATGATAGATCTATGATGAACATCATTGGTTCGTGAAGGGGAGGACTGTCTAGTGGGCCATATCACTAGCCTAGGAAGTCATTAGTGGTATCAAACAGAAGGTAATCAATTCAAACATATCATTCAAGATGAATATGAACAAAGCATATAATCAGGTTGAAAAGAACATTATCATAAAATTTATTTCTAGTATGGTGTTTTTCTCCTAAGTTTCATACCTTCTGTACTTATTCAATAGTTTCACTTGGACCACAATCTCCTTCTTTGGGAAAACAAGTATTTTCTTTAAGAAGGTTTGGGGGATAAAACAAGGTGATCTTATGTACCCAAATTTATTAATTATCATGAAATTTTTTCTCATTTTTTTAATTACCAGGTGTATCACATGAGGGAGTGTGCTTCTTTATTAGTGTAGAACTCATTTGTGGACCATTTAACACCTAATGTGTGCGGATGATAAAAATATCATTGGAAATTCCAACCAGAGACCAATTTAAGGTATTAACCGCCTTCTTGATGATTATTTAAATTGAAGTGGATAGGTCATTAATATAATGAAGACTATATTCTATGTCTCTAATAGGTGTTTGGACAGATAGGTAAGCTCACTAAAATTTTTTTTTTACATGAATATTAGATCAATAACTGTGTATTATCTAGGTATGCATGTCTGAGGAAAAATTGCATATACCCACCATTTTCAAATTATTGTGTGGTGGATCATGGGTATAATTCTAAAATAGAAAAATTGATACATATCAATTGGTAGTAGAATAACCTTGTTGAACAATGACCTAATGTCTATATCGATCCATTCCCTCTAAACAAGAAAGGTTCCGAATGATTTCATCTATCACATCAATAATGTAATTACCTTATTCAGTTGGGATTCTCATATAGGGGGAAAGAATCACTAGTTTCTTGGGAAGGATTTACCATTCCTCTAAAGGACGTTGGAATCAATTCTAGAAATATTTTGAATATGCTTCAAAGCCCATTTGAGAAATGGTCATGTGAGATTCTTGAAGAATGAATGCTCTAGGTAATTTTCATGGAAAATTAATGCGGTGGGATGTAGAAATGTTATGAGTGGGTTCATTATCATTATTTTTTATCATAATGTTGCATATCCCAACCCTAAAAATACTCACTCGATGGATAGTGGGAAGGGGTGACATCTTGTTGTGGCACCACAATTTGGCTGGTTTTATCCTTGGATTCCCTAGTTTTCATGTCCCTAATTTAGCCTTTAAGAATGAATGTAGGTTCCTAGTATTCATCAATGATATTTTGGGAATGAAAAACTAATATATATTTGACCTCATCAACATAAATATTAAGCTAGAACAGTGCATGTTCACAACCTCTTCCTTACACATCTTCTCTTTGGTAGACTACTGTTGGATGGTGTTATCCCTAGTTCTTGAAGACACATTAGTAGAGGTGATTTCTTGAAGAAAAAAATCCTACAAAAAAACATACTCATATAAAGTATAATGAATCAGGTATGGAAAAATAATGATAATTTGAAGAGTATGGGCATTAACATGGCTTTTAGGTGCCCATGTTGCAAGGACAATCAAGAGGATAGCTCGGCTCACCTATTATCTGAAGGTGATTGGGCAGAGTCGATGTAACGTGAATTATGAGACTTTATTGGAATTCCTTCCTAGGAGATATTGGGATTATCATTTCTTGAACAATGGTTCTAGGGTGCGGAATTGGATGGGACTGGATATAACGCCAGAGCTATGGTTCTCAAACTAGGTTTTTGGTGTATATGGATGTCCAAAAATATAGCCCAAGTCTATATCTATTTATGAATAGGTAGAGCCCTTTTCGTTCAAACCCAAAACTTCTTGGCTGATTTGACTCACATAGTAAATAACTGGTAGAAAGATCTGACACTCAGACCACTCCTAGTGGTATGGAACTCCATTCGTTCTAATATGGGAATCAACCAGTACCATAGGGTCTACTTGAATCCACACTTATTCAGTCCTAAACAAAATACAAATGTTTTGTGCATTATTTTCATCATATGGTAAGTTGGTGTGGTCTGTGACTCTTGGGGTGGCTTCATATTTGTGTTAACTACTCACATTAGTAGTAGGGACTCCCAACAGGATGAGGTGAATATGATGATCATAGGGATTCAATTATGTAGGCTAAAAAACATGAGGGAAATGACTGAAATGGATTCTATGACATTATACAAATCTCTTATTGGCTCAGGAAAAACCGCATAATCGATCTCTTACATCAGTTGATAGTGTCAGGGCCTTATTAACCACAATATGATTGTTCATTATAATTGAATAGAGTTCAAAAAAGTTGAGGAATTCCTCATGTCGACAGTTTCTCAAGGTGATTGGCTTTCATTCATCCCCGTCATGAACTCCAAGCCACCAGAGGGAGAGAATTTGGTGTGAGGAAATGCTTTGGAAATCCATTATTTCATGCCTCCCAAGTTTTCCATTTCTTTTAGTCTCCCCATTCATTATTTTTTTCATGGTGGTTTGGTACTCTTTTAAAATAATAAATATGAAAAAATTGTAAATAAGTGCTATTTAGAAAAATTAATCAACATTTTCCAATATAATATTAGCCTGAATGTTGGAATAGTAATATGTCCATTTGGAATAGTAATCTTTCCAATAGAATAGTAACCTCACCTATGAATGTATAAATAAATTTTATGCATCTCATAAATGAAAATATAATATAATTATATCATGTTATAATTAAATAAATGTTTTAAAAATAATAAATTTAGTATGTTTTAAAAATAATAAATTTATTTTTAATATTTTATTAAATGTAAATATTTATTTAAAATTTTATAATAATAAAAATATTTAAAATGAAATTTATTTTAATTAAATAAATTAAAAAATTAGTATTTTGTTGTATCATAATTATAAGTTAGTTTTATGAGACCATAATTAATTTTTCAAATGGTCATAGAATCAATTATAATATTAAAATTTATTTTTTCAAATAAATGATTACATTATTTATAAATAAACATTCATATATATAGAAAATTATTTTCATAAAATTGATTCCATTTTTGAAATCTAAAAATTGAAAAATTCTTTGGGTGAGTTTTTGAGATTTTTCTAAAATAGTTGAATTTCATATGAATAGTTAAATGTAATAATTTATTGTATTTAACATTTTAATCCAAAGAAAAGAATATTTTTTCCATTTGTGATGTAATCAACCATTATTTCAGAATATCCAGAACCATTTAATTTATTTATTCATATAAATCATCAATATTTATATTCTTCAGCCTAAATAATAAACAAATGAATAAAAAATTAAAAAACTCCCCTCTCCTCCCCTATAAATACAATCCATCACCACCTCTTCTCTTCACACCTTCCAATCCTTTTATTAGGTATAAATTCATTGAAATTTGATTCTCAAACCTCATCCCCATGTCAAAATATTATTTTCCTCAACAAAATACCAAACCCAACTTTCTTAAGGAGGTTCTCAAGGAGATGATATTCAGGATGAGAAAGCCTCTTTATTTCCCTTTTAATTTCTTTTCTTTTCTTATCTTATCCTCACCTCCCTTATCCAAATTGGAATTATAAATCCATTGTCATATATATATTGTAATATTATTTTATTAATGGAATATTAGTCATAAAACCTCTTATTTTCTCCTTATATTCTAAAAAATGAAAACATTATATTTGATATGTTGGTTCACCGCCATTTTGGATGATGAGTTTTCATTTTCTATTAACATCTTGAAGGTTGGTCATAAAACTGTTATCATAGTTAAATCATATTATAATATAAATCTTATAACTATTATTCTATACTGTAACTAGAATATAAACATGATATTAAATAAAATGGTACTAGTTTTTGGTGGTAGTAAAAACCACAAATATAAATTAAAACATTTTCATTAACATTTTATCTAATGAATCATACTAATATAAAATGAAATGATTTCTGGGAAAATTTAAATTTATAGAAATGAGTTAATACCATATAATTTCAATTCTGTCTAATTTTTCTAGTTTTACAATAACTTCCATAATTATACAAAAGTGAACTGACTATGAAACCATGAAACGAACACTCCAAGAAAAAATGAAATTAAACATTATAAATCATAGAAATATCTATAAATTAACTTAAAAAAATAATAAATCAAATAAAATTATGATAGGATTGAGATATTTTGATTAAGCAATCTAATTTGAGTTTTGAGGATTTTAAGTGTAAGTGCATAACACGTCCTAATATAAGGTAACGAGGTTCTCGAACCCATCTTCCTTACTTTGGGCTATTCATCAATCATGAAAAAACATAGTATGGATATTCCTTTAATGCTCCTTAAATATAATTTCATCGTTATTCCCTTCTTTATTTTAGGATATACATGTTTCTGATCTAATTTTAGTATAAACACAAATATTTTTCCAAAATAACTCTTCTATCCAAAACACATCTTGACTCATCTATAGTTATTTATACTTCATTCAAAAATGATGAATCTTGTACCAAATATATTCTTTGCACTTTTCCATTTTGGAACCCCATGTTTATTCATGATTGATGAAATCATTATGAAACCCATTCCTATTCATGGGTTACTTCATGAATTTGATTGATATGGATTCTTTGTAGCATTCCAGGTTATGTAAATATTATGATATGGCTAGTGGGCACATATTTATATAGCCCACCAAAGCATTGGATAATGTGATTTATCCCATTATATGATGTGTATTATGCATGAACATGATGCTAGATTTTTTCACAATTATGATGTTTTGATTATTCACATATGTTATCCATATACAAGATGTTATCTTTGTTCACAATTGTTTGTGGTATTTGACCAATAATACATGATAGTTCCTTTTTATGTATTTCTGCATTCCATACCTTTATCTAATGCTTCCTATATGATTATTATTATGATCTTATTATTATATTATGATTATTATGGTTTTCTCACCCATTTTCTATTGATTCATTTCCTTGTTTATCCTCTTTCTAGGATTTTATATCACCCCTTTCTTTGAAGTATACCATCATGTGACTATGTATACTAAGAATAACATGAGGTTTAAATGGATAATGAAGAATATTTTAAATAAATTTTATTCTTTATTACATATATGTGATTTATTGTTCTAATTTTCACATGATACTAAACCTTTTTATCTTGTCTATGTATCTATGTTATATTTTTAATATTAAAAATGATGTAATAGTCATGTAAGAAAAAGTAGGGTCACTATATTCAGTGACATAGAAATTTATCACCACCCAAGTATGAAATAAAGTTAAATGAATAATTACTGGGTGACATTGCCAATAATTAAATACCAAAACTTCCTTATTGAAATAGTTATTATCCTATAAATAACTCATTGTGGAACACCACAATGGTTTTTTATTTTGAAAAAAAAACTGAAGAGGTGTAGAGGAGATAGAGAACATTTATGATGGGAGAAAGTAATAAATGGAATAAATATAAAATTAAAATAAGTAATGTTTATTCTTAAGTTAAATATGATAAAACATGAATCGATGGAAAATAAATTTTATAGTAATGGTTTTCAGGCCATGATTAATAACACATTTACATTCCTCAAACCATTTTTCCCATGTAATTCAAACCACTTACCCACACATTGAAATCAAAAAACATTCTACGGTGGTATCTTGATAATATCTTCTAAATATTTACAATTTTTATTTTTGTAGATATTTTATTACATTTTGATTAAATATTACAATCATTTTTCAAACCAACTAACAATTCTTGGTTAACTAGAAAGTTGGTAAAATAAAATTTATTTATTTCATTGATTGGATGAGATTTGTTTATTCAATTTTTTAAATAATAGAATGATTGTGATTAATATAAAAATTATATCATCACATAGTGTCATCTGTGATATTTAATTTTTTATAGAATTAAATTAAATACACAATCTGATGAGTTTTTTATGATATGTGAAAGGTCATATTTTATGAATTTTGATGTGTTATTCCCTAACATGATTCCCTTTAATCTCCATTTAATTTTTATGGAGTAACTTATCATTATTATTGTATCCTTTAAAATTAATAATTGTATATGGATATTTATGTTATTGGTATAACTACCATACAATGTGTATTACTCCTTCACTCTCACATTTCAAATGAACATTGCTGACATCTATTTTTTATGGTGATTCAGCATTGGATATATATATATATACATAGAGGAAGATAGATGGAAATTGGTAGCAATGAGGATGATATAGGGAGGTGGTTATGGAATAAGGTGTTTCTTCAAAATATGATGGCTACAATGGTGATGTATCATCTTATAAGAAGTAGTAGTTCCGTGGAAGAAATGAATTATTTTCATATGAATATCATTGCTTAGGGTTATCAACGATAGGTGAGGATGTATAGTGGATGCGCTGAAATTTTTATGAAATATTATGATTGTAGAATGAGTGGATGTAATTTTAAATATAGAGTTTTTTTCTACATGGTTTATAATCTTCTAACTCACACACAATTTATCACATAACTTATATGGAACTAGGGTTTCAATGGAATTATAAAATTTTCCTAATTTCTTACATTGGGACATAATCCACTTATATCAGTTCGCATGACATGGGTTTGTACCAGTTGTACAAATTGTCTAATTGGATAGCCTCACTCTCTATGTGGGAGAGATCACATGTCATGTATAACAATGAGAACATGAAAAAAATTGTATTAATACAAAAACTAACCCTTAAGAATCACATGTCAAGTCATTTTAGATAACATTCCATATAATATTTTTCCATTTAAACTATTTGGTGGTGGTATAAATTCTATGTACATTGTAATACATGTCGTGTACACAAATTTTAAATATCAATATGTACTTTTAGTATATTCTTAGATGAATTATTGATTTACACATACATTCTACCATATTAGATATTCCATAGAGGCATACTCCTCATGAAATGGATATCTAGAACATGTTCTTGGCCATTTCCAAGGCCTTCATTCCATGTATTCCAGATTACAATTCATGTAATAGGCAATTTTTTGTATCTATGAAATTTTATTACCCATGTTCAAAATTAAACACTTAAGTATTCCATTGTGAGTATTTTTTCACATAAATTATTATATTTCTAGTTTTATTTAAAATAGGGGTTATTTAAAATATTTTAAAAGTAGATTGGGGTCATTAAAATTTAAGATGAAAAAACCTAGTGGATTTATGAAATATAAGTTTTTCTTGTGAATATGTTTACGTGTAGAAAAGTCATTTTTTTCTATAGTTTTGTGATGAAGGAAGGGCCTAATGAAGAAGAATATAAATATTCTCTTGATAAGGGGTAAGGTTTTTTTCCACTTGAGGTTCTTATTAGATACAGATTCAAAGAGTATCCTACACCTCTAATGAATCATGAGTAGTTTTATAAAGAGTTAAACATAGGTTTTTTTTGTTTGATTAAAACACTATAAAAAATATATTTAAATAATTTAATAAATATTATTTTAAAAATTTTAAAAATATATTATTATGAAGAATAAATATTTTTGGTTGTGTGATAAATCATCCCTAGATTAATAAACATAATGGTTGTTGTATTAAAATAAGAGTATCTATTGGATGAGATATGGAACGATTATGGTAGTTGGAATCTTTAATTAAAACACACTAGATTTATTTTTAAAATAATTAAATTAATTTGGAATTGTATTGAAATTATTTATAAACATTCTAATGAATTTTTCTAAATTCATTTAAAGTGTTTATACTTTATTTATTTCAATTTGAGAATCCATAAGTATATTTAGAGAAGTGTTGAGTCTATTTTAAGAAATTTAGAAGCTGTAGGTTTTTGGTGGAATTTTAAAAAGTAATTAATGCATAAGGATCCTTAGGATAATAAATTAAAGTAACTCCATTAATATTCATTTTATGTAATATAACCTCTGAGTAAAAGTTATATAAATTCAAAAAGGAAAGTGTTTCATAAATTTACGTTAAGCGACTCTTAAGAGTCATCCAGAAGTCCCGAATGAAAATTTTTAAATGGATTGTATGCATAAGGGTCATCTAAATCATACTTAAATGTATATATATAACAAATTTTTAAAATTAATAAATTATAGGTGTCTATAAATAATTGAATTTGGAATATAGACCATTTTAGGTATTGGAAAAGTAAATAACTCCATTAAGATACATAAGAGTAATTTGACTCATAAGTAAGAATAACCTAATATTGTGGAGGCTGGAGAATATTTTATATGAAATAATATTACATTATATGTAATATATTCATTGGAGTTAATTAAAAAATTGATGACAAAATGAGCATTCAAGTATGAATAAATTTTTAGAAGAATATATTAGAAAAATTCCATGAGCAATGTTTGATATATAATATTTTTTATTTTTTGTATTTTTTTTGAAACTCAAATAGAAATATCACAAATAAAAAACACATTACCCTAGTGCATAAGAAGTTAAGAGACATGCATAAGATATTTTTCTATTGATCATGTGGAAATATGGTTAAGTCAATAAAATTACACAATGTTCAAGATAATTATATGAATGTGAAATATGATTGATCTATGAGAAGTTATACATAATAAATTATAATTATTATATAAGTTTTAACATTAATTAAAATTTGAGGATCTTGATGATTTTTTGGAAGGAACTTTCAGAAAATAACTGTAATATTGTTAATTTATTCTACAAAACATAAATACGAAAAAGGTAATCGTGACTCAACCTAAATGTTTAAAAAATTGATCATTACATTATAGAGATTACAATCATGTTATGAAACTAGTTTTAGAAAGAAGAATCAAGTTAATGTTGATTTAATTGAATTGAGATGCACTCACACCAAGAAAATTCCATTATGGGATGATACTCATATAAGCCAACATGGTTTCAAATGGCTACTTATTTTTTACAAAATAAGAGAATGTGATACTTTTAGATATCATGTGTCTTGTTAAAGACTGATTATTATAAATCAGATTAAATGAGAATTAATGAAAATATCATCGAGATGTTAATCAAGGGAGATTTAAATATTCAAATATGGAAAATATATCGACATTTTTTATATAGGAATAAAAATATATATAGGAAAAATAAGATGTTAAACTATAATCATTGAAAACCAATACTTAATTCTGAATGAAGGTCCTTATTATCAAATAGAGAAGGTGAATAAATTTAGAAGTGAAAAAACAATGAATTGAAGAAGTAGGAGGAGAATAAAAATGATAAAATCAAAATTCTATAGTACTCAGATATCATAATAGATGATCAATAAATAAGCCCTATGATATTCTTATATAATAAATAATGATTTAGGAGGTTAAGAAAGAATTGAATTGGAATATTGTTTCAAGATATTTTTATCTCGATTAACTTGTAGATGATTGAGGATGGAGATAGTGTAAATATTATGTCAGTTTACAAGTGTTGATCATTCTAAAATTGAGTAGGAGAATGTGGCTAATGTAGATATAGTGTTACTGGTTATATTCTAGAAGTCACAGTCACAAACCTACTCTTGAGTAGTATCTCTTATAGTTGATGAAATGACATATGAATAAAAGAATCAGGATGTATTTTTGGATCTTAGAGGGAGAACTATAGGTGACTAGAGTGATCCGGAATGATAATTTCCATTATTGTTAGGAGGATATATATTTTTGAGGATATAAATGATTTTTCATTACATAGACTCAATGATTTATTCTTCACTTATAATATAATCACCTAGATAGAGATATAGGAGTTTAGTATGAACACAATCCTCCTTTGATTATATTAACTAGATAAATATAGGGGATGCCTATATCTTAGACTCAACCCAAACACAACATGAATTTGGTAGCCACACTGAGACCAAGAATTGTAAAAATAATCTATGTTACACTTTTATAATTACTGTAATATATGTTGTATAAATGTAGTGATATATGTCATAATCAAGTCCATATATTATCTTAACTAATAAATTTTATTTAAAAAATTAATATTTTATATTCAAAATGGGAAAAAATTTGAAAATGATGTCACTAATTTTTCCCCTCAGTTGATATCAAAGATCTCTAAGAACTTCAATTTGTATCATATGTAAATAGTTTTCTTATTATTGGTTCTATTTTATTTCCCAATTGATGTTTGTCAATCATACATGATGTGTATATTTGAATAAAGTTCCAAATATTCTTAGAAGAATAATTCAATACCCATCACCATTTATACATATATTGAAGTTTCATCCTAAACAATGAGGAAGGGGATGAAAAAATAGGATAGAAGTTGATAAAGTGTTCATAGGAAAAAAACTATGCAAAAACTAGTTAGTAGAAAAAAATTTATAGTTAAATTCTCTCAAAAGTTAGTTAAATCCTAGGTTAAATTTGTAATTATGAGTAGTTAAAGATTCTCCATTATTAAAGAATCGTTTTATTTTAGCATTGGCAATAAATTAGTGGTTATGATAATCTATGAGGAGAATATTTTTTCTTTAGAATAAAGTCACAAATTTATGTTTTATATAAATAGTTTCCAATTTGAAGTCAAAGAAAAAAATGATCTTGAAATTTTATTATATTAATGTTTCAAGATAAATGTGTACTAGATTAAAAATATTAAAGTGTATGTAATGGTAGAATTATGTTAGTTGAGAAAGTGAAGACTTCCCTCAGCATGAAGTGTTTTCAATTATAAATTACACTAAATAAAAAACAATCAACATAAGTTGAGACATCCCAATCATCTAATAGAAAAGTTGATTCCATAAAAACTTATTATAAGATTATTATTTAAAAAGAAATCTTAATGGAAAGAAAATAATGAAACAATATAACTAAATATCTATTGTAAGCACCAAGAAATAGGTAACCCATGCTTCAACAATTTTTGTTACTAATAATATTATTTTATCTACTAGTACAACTTATAAATCAACATATGGAATAATTTCGGTGAATATAATTGATGAGAAAACCATCACTACTTTAGATGTGGATTTAAAAAATGTGAAATAAGATAATTTCCCCTATAAGAGCCCAAAAAATGGGGTTACTATCCAAAACAGTAAGCTATAAAATCCATCCTGATTGGAACCCAATGGATTAGAATAAGGTTTTCTGAAAATTATTAGTTCTCTTGAATGTTTTGGAATAATTCCATTGAATTATATCACAATGTGACAAAGTATGGAGATTATAGAAGGAATTTTTAAGGGGGAAGAGTTTTGAAATTAAAATAAAACTTGTTGAGAAGAACCATAGTTTATAAAAGATAATGAATATTTCCACCTATAATATGGTTTAATTCCATGAAACCATCTATGAGGACTACAAAAAATGTATTTTGGGGTGGTTATGAGTGATCGTATAAACCTATCATGCATAAATCGTTTTCTAAAGAGAATGTAATGACAAAAATCTAATGAAACAAAGGATATGCTCTAGTGTGTACTCCCTGGGATATAAATGGAAGAAATTTTTCCAAAAAAACACACCTAAGAAGGATATTTTGAAGAATTTCACACCAAAGATAAGATGCATCTATTATGGAAGAAAGGTTTATATCATGGACTGTTTAAAATCTTCAATAAATTTTAAGGAAAAACAAATTAATATGGAATCAAGGAAACAATAAATCTATGAAATAAATAAAAGGATTAGTTTAGTGGAAGAAATTTCGAAAATTAAATTTGAGAACTAACAAAATATGAGTAACTTAATGAAGAAAGGGAATGTGTGTGGAAGGGGAAAATAAACTGGACACACATATAACAACTAGATGAAATGGATACATGTAAAATTGATGTCATTGAATAATCAAGATAAAGAATCAATGATTCTATGAGATAAAATTATTGTCAAAAAAAGTGATTCTACACATAATAAGAAATCTGAGATTTTTCCAAAACAATGCTTAACATATGGCCAACATAGTTTGAATTTGATAAAAATATTGGGTAAAAACAAAATATTTCATGTAGCTTAGTATCTAAGGTGAAAATTCAACTTCTATATAAGGTGAAAATTGAATTTAAGAATAATTCCTTGTTATACAAGGTTGTCCAAGTCCATAATGATAACTAATGATCTAGAATAAATATTTACCACCTAACTGGTATTGATTAGAAAAGATTATTTTGTTTGAGAAGAAACTCTTAGCCATATTAAACTCATTATGGACCTGATGGATAACCCACATAATTACTATAATTTTTTCGGTTTATTTAAATAGGTCTTTAAATTTGATATATAAAAAGGTATATGTGAAATGTTATGGTAACTAATAGTATGAAGAATCTTCCATCAGGGGGTTCTTTAATTGTTTCCACCGTAAGATATCTTCTGTAATGACAAAATATGCTTGGATTTCACCTTGAGTAAGACCAATAATTATGAATAATGATAGATTAAATCCATTTAGGGGATGTTTAAATGGTTATTAGAGTTCCTAAAATAATAATTTTATAGAAGTTTAAAAATACATACATCTCTTGAGAAAGATGTTGTTGATTTGAGTACGGAAAATAAATTCCATAATAATCAATTTATAAAATTTCTAAAAAGATCAGATGAGATAGTATCACGTGTTATATAACTTATTTAAAGTTTAAAATTCTAGGTTAATCACTCCTAATTTCAACACCATCCAAGGAACATGAAGACTCACATTTGACTTATTGATGTCTCATTTCTTAGTGAAATGTGATTCCACCCTTCCCTTAAGATAATCCAAATTTATCTTTAAATAAAGAGGGAAAATAAAAGAGTGTAGATTAAAACATAAAGGGAGAGAAAAATATGAAGTTAATGAGATTAGAATGAGTTTCCCTTAGACTTTAACATTTTCATTTATTTACAAGAAATGGGAGAATAAAATTTATATTAGAATTAAAATTTGTATTGGAAACATCCAAAAGTGGGGGATTGAAGATCCCAAATGGATTGATAAATTTGATGTTTTATTTTTTGTTAATATGATCATATGAAGGAAAGTCAATGTGTGATGATGTTGGGTGGTGAATGATGTCCCCAATAAAGATAAAGAAGAATTTTCACTTTATAATTGAAATTATTATACAAGATAAAGTACTTATTGGATAAAAATTTAGGTATAAACCTACACACTTAATGATTTATAAGCTTGTTTGTAAAGAAATATAGATTATTTTTATGTTTGTTGATAATACACCATTAAATATATTTAACCAAATTGAGAATTTGGCTATTCTAAATCTCAAGGAGCTTTAAATTTAAATAAAAAAGATTGTTTGAAGTGTGAGAATCCATCCATATATTATTGATCATGATGGATACTATATTTAGTAAATTGTATCTATCATATGATAGCTAGATTTGTTTAGTAAATTGGAAACATTAATTGAAATACTCAAGAATGAGTTTTCATATGTACAAAAAGATTTGAAACTATAATAAAAAAATTTAGAGACATTATTTGTAACATCCCAAGGTTTTCAAAAAATAAAATGAAATGCATGAATTTTTTTTTTATGTAGATATTTATAACTAGCCTTTAAAAATAATTTTTCCACTCCAATGCTTTGAATTTTGAAAAATGGTCATCTACAGTTATGTTCAGTAAGTTATTTAGAGACTAATGGAACTAACTTGTTTTACTGGTGAATTGTAACACACCCTTATGAATAGTAATATGACCCTAATGAGTAGTAAAAATTACTATTATTTTATTTTCTTAAGGCTAGAATATAATCATATTTTGGTGAATTTTTCAATGTGATATAAAAGTAGTTATAGTTTTAAAAATTTTAATTTTTGAGTTAAATATGATTTTATTTAAAAATTATATTAATAATATTTAGAAAATTATTTTCAAAAATTGGACTTCATTTTTTAATTTTTCACATTGAAAATTGGTTGGGGTAATTTTTTTGGAATTTTTTCTAAAATACTTGATTTTTTGGTGAATAGTAAAATACATTAATTTACCATATAAATAAATTAAAATTTAAACCCACTTTTCCTGACATTAAAAGTGATGTAAGCACCAAAATATCTAACTCACATTCCTTGTTTACTATTATTCATCATGGAAGACTCACAATTCTTTGTCTTGTGGGGAAATAATAAATTAATGAATTTTATATTGAGAAATCCCCTCTCCCCTCTACTATAAATACCACCCTCATTACCCTCTTCCTCCCACACCTCTCAAGCCTTTATCCTTTCCTAATTTTTTCCCAATAGTCTTTCCAAGTATCTTTTCTACTTCCTAGAGATTCTATTATCACCAAAAGGCAAAATCCAAAGGCCTTAAGATGGATCTCAAGGAGAAGATATCAAGAGGTAAACTTCCTCTTTAATTTTCTTTATTTCTTTTCATTTTTGGTAATTCTTTTTCATAACCATTGGCTTATATTGGGATATTTTATTCCACATCCCCCTTACTGCCCATATTATGTAAAAATTTTGAGATACCCATTTTATCTCATCAAATTATTTTATGAAAATTTCAACGACGCAGTTAGGCTGCCGAATTTTTGTAAGCAATTTCTGAAATTTTATTTTATTTTGAGTTCCATTATTTTATTCTTCATTACTCAAATCCTCTTATCAAAGAGGCATAAAAAATCTAGAATATTTTATATTTTTTATGTTCTCATGTTCATGGAAAATTCATCATCAGCCATCTTCTCCTCTCCCACTTATTAAAGGAATAAAAACATTGTGTGTGATGTGTTGAATTACCAACATCGTGGACGATGTGATTTCAATTTGCATTAATTATTTCATGTCTTGTCATGAAACCATTATTATGGTTGAACTAGGTTATAATATATGTATTGTGTCTCATCCATGGTTCTGTAATTCTATTTTACTCATGGTTTTAATTTATAAGACAAAATGAGGTCATTATTATCAAAGAACCACTAAAATGATCTAAACGATAATCATTATTGTTTTAACTTATGAATCATCATCATATAAAACATCCAAATGATAAATGGTATAAATTATAGTACTGTAAATATATAAATACCTTTCCATTTCAATTTTGGAGTTTCACTTTCAATCGATAAAAACATCCATCATGAACATATCATGAAAATCATGTAAAGAACTCACCCTAAACAGTGCAAGGAACAAAATACTAACAATTAAAGGGTAAAATGAGGCTATGAAATGATTATATAAGATTTTATAAACATGAGAATGTTTCTGTAAAATACTAATAACACTATTTTAACAATTATACATAATTTTTAAACAAGTTTGAAGTAAGACAAGCTTGAGGTAATGGAATTCTTAACCTAGTTTCAATTATTTGGGTTAACATTATACTTTATTACTTATGTGGTTTAAAAATTGTTTGTGTGATTGGTTTTTTATATAAATTTCTTAATTATTTTAATTTATAGTTTATATACATATTCTATCCACTCTATTAAGTTTCACTTGAATTATATGATATTTATAGCGGAAATTTCTTTTAAAATCCTCCTTTAATATTCTGTTTTTCAAAATTCAAAATCAATACTTTTATGCTATTATTACTGTTTTATGATTATGTTCCGAATCATGGTAATTTTTTATGATGAATGGTGGGACCTATATTTACCTCTAATGCATTGGGTATGTATAATTTAGAGGTTGGCCGTATGGTTACTCCATGGGTTACTACGATGGTTACACAAATTGTAAGGTAGCCTAGAGGGTTAGAAATTATAAGGTAACCGTAAGGGTTACAATATTATGCAACTAATTCCCCAAGATAACATTATGGTTTTATTTATGTTTTAATCTTGTGTAAATATCATGTTTCACAAGGTAAGTATATATGGGTGACAAGTATTTCTTTTGGAAATGATTTCATACATTACAAGTGTTGATGGACTAATGTGTTCCTTCCTAATTTTTATATCCCTTACTGAGATTTTAGTGCTCATCCCGAGTTTTAAATGATTTTCACAGGTTAATCGATGTGTAAGGCAAATAAGTAAGCCATGGTAAACTTTGAATAATTTTCAAGAAATCATGTTTTATGTTTTAATGTTTTATATTTTGAAAAATATGGAAACTGTTTTTATGGTATCCACTCTATAACAGTGTGTAATGTTATGAATGTATTATGTACAAATTCTCTAATTCTCTAAAAATGATAATGTACTCAATGTAAAAGGAATTTTTTTTCTTGAATAAATTCAAGATTATGTATGTAATAAGGTCAGGTCCTTATAGTTGGTATCAGAGGATGGTTTAGATAACTTTAGGGGTTAGGATGATGTTTAAAGAAAACTATAAATTATTTTCACTCTATGATTAATTTGAAATGTAATAAAATTTAAATATTACCATGTTGCTTCATCTAAGATATGTTTTTTCAGAATGGTTTTCCGCTGAAGGAGTAGAGAAGCTGAAGAGGATAGGCACTGACAGAACGACATCCTTCCAAATCTGTATCCCAGAATAGTAAGCATTGAAACTGAGCAGTTTGTGATAGTAATGGCCCAGCTAACACAGTTCATAAATGGTATTCGAATCCATAAAAGAGAACCAATAGAGGTACTACAATGGAACATGACGATAGTGGAACATTTTATGAGAAAACACCCTCTTACTTTCAATAGATCTTCTGACCCATTAGTAGATAAAGGATGGATCAAAGCCCTTGAAAAAAGATATTCGATGTTAGGGGAAGTTCAGAAAATCAAAAGGTAAGACTTTCCATTTATTGTTTTGAAGGTGAAGCTAATCTCTAGTGGTCAATGGTAATGAATATCTGGGGTAGAGAGGATTTTGATGCCTTAGAGTGGGATTAATTTAAAAGTATTTTCCTTGAAAAATATTTTCCTAAGGTGGTGAGACTTAGGATAGATAATAAATTCCTTGAATTAAAGAAAAAGGAGGATGATTTTGTGGATGTGTATGAAGCAAGTTTCACACAACTAGGGATGTATGCTCTAAATCTTATTCAGGATCTTGATAGAAAAATCAACCGCTTTTACTCAGGACTCAAGCGAAGTTATCGAAGTGTGTTTACCTCCCATGAATTCAAAACTTGTGAGAAACTTGTCTGATGTGCTGAGAGGGTAGAGATGGAGTTTTATGATGAACACATGCATTTTGGAAATAAGGAGAAGAAGAGGTTTAGGTGTCAAGATATTGGTAATAATCAACCAAAGAAATATGATGGTAAGAAAAATCCAGTTTCTAGTTTTTGGAAAGTGTAGAAATAAACACCCTGGGGAATGTCCTAGAAAAATTGGGAAGTGTTTTAAATGTGGTAACTTTGGACATATGGCTCTAGATTTTAATGAAAATGATCCTAAGACTAATCCTGATAAGAATACTGTAAAGTTTTTTAAATTTGTTGAGATGGGTCATTATGCAAATGCCTCCCCAAAGATAGAAATGAATGATGTAAAGAAGCCAGTCTATAATCAGAAAAGTGTAGGGAGATCCTTTGCGACTACATTAGTAGATGTCAGTACATACAATGAAGTGGTATTTGGTACTCTATTTGTTTACTCATATTTTTCAAAAGTTTTGTTTGATAGGGTTCTACACATTCCTTCATCTCTGAGAAATTTTCTAGAAAATTGGAAATATCACCTCAATAATGAAACTGAAACTTTTTGTTAAAACACCATGGGAAATATTATAGCAAACCAGAATTATAAGAATCTTTCTATTGTGGACTATGGAACGAATTTACCTGAAAACCATGTTTTTTTACCCATAGTCTAGTTAGATGTTATTCTACGAATGGATTGGCTTTCTGTTTGTCATGCTAAGATTTATTGTAGTGCTAATGAAGTTTTTTTTCAGAAAGAGTTTCAATTTGTATACAATAATGAACCCATAAAATCGATAACATATCAGGAAGCTGAGAAAATATTAAAATATGGAAATGAAATTTATCTTGCTCATATTATTGAAAACAAGGTAACTATTCAGATTAATGATGTCCCAATAGTAAATGAATACCTTGATGTTTTTCCTGGTGAGTTACCTAGTGCCATACTTGGTCGATAATTTGAATTCACAATTGACTTAGTTCGTAATTCTAATAAAATTTCAAAACCACCATATCATATGGATCAAATAGAACTTCTTGAATTGAAAATTTAGTTGTAGGATTTTCTTGATAAAGGCTTAATTTATCCTAGCACTTCACCATGGGGAGCTCCTCTTTTGTTTTTTAGAAAGAAAGATGGTTCAATGAGACTTTGCATTGATTACAGATCATTGAATAAAATCACTGTTAAAAGAAAGTATCCTTTTCCTGATATCAATGGCTTGTTTGATCAGCTCCAGGGAGCTCAGTACTTTTCCAAGATTTACATGAGATTCAGATACCATCAAGTGAAGGTAATGGAGGATGACATTTTGAAAAGAGCCTTTCATACTAGATATGGGCATTATGTATTTGTTGTTATGTCATTTGGGTTAACTGATGAACCTGTTGTATTCATGAATCTTATGAATAGAGTATTTCATGAGTTTTTGGATAAGTTTTTGGTTGTGTTTATTTATGAAATTTTGGTATTTTCTAAATATAAATAGGGGAATTAAAAACAACTAAGGGTTGTTTTAAAAACCTTAAAATAAAATAAACTGTATGGAAAATTTGAAAAGTGTGATTTTTGGTTGCAACAGATTTCTTTTCTTGGGAACATTGTAAATAAGGATAGAATAACAGTTGATCCTGCCAAAACAAAAGTGGTTGAAGAATGTACAAGTCCCAAAAATGTTACAGAGATTCGTAGTTTTCTTAGATTAGTAGGTTATTACCGACGTTTTTTTAAGATCTTTTCTTTATTATCTTGTCCAATAACTTAGTTAACATGGAAAGGGGTTAAACTTATTTGGGTAGATGAATGTGATTCTTGCTTTCAGGAACTGAAGAATAGATTATTGAATCCTCCAGTTTTGGCCTTGCCTTCCCGAAATGGTTATTTTTTCATCTATAGTGTATCTTCTTTGAAGGGACTTGGTTGTATTTTAATGCATAATGATCACGTAATTGCTTATTCTTCATGAAAACATAAACCACAAGACTAAAATTATTTCACATATGATTTAGAATTGGCAGCTATGGTTTTTGCTATGAAAATTTGGAGGCATCATTTATAAGGATCCAAATGTCAAATATATACTGACCATAAATTTTTGAAGTATATATTCACTCAGAATGAATTAAACATGAGGCAGAGAAGATGGCTTGAATAGATAAAGGATTATGATTGAATGATAAATTACCATCGTAGAAAAGCAGACAAAGTGGCAGATGCCTGGAGTCGAAAACATCATGCATCATTAACCATGTTACATTTGGAACATGATCCCTTGATTAATGATTTGATCAATTATGGATTTAAAATTGTTGGTTCTGGGAATAAATCTATTTTGTTTCAGGTTTTAGTGCAGTCTTTTTTGTTAGACGAAATTAAGAGAGCACAAAAGGAAGATCGTGAGCTTCAGAAAAAGGTAGAATTGGTTAAAATGGGTAAGCTTCCAGATTTTAACCTTGATATAGAATGTGTTTTAAGATTTGGAAAATGGTTGTGAGTGCCTTGTGATTATTAGTTGAAAAAATATTTTTTGTGTGAATCTCATAGTTCTCCATATTCGGTTCATCCTAGAAGTACTATGATGAACCGAGACCTTTTGAAGTATAACTGGTGGGATGGAATGAAAAGGGATACTGTTGATTTTACCATTAAATGTTTGACATGTCAGTAGGTTAAGGTAGAGGGTCAGTTACCAAAGGGGATGCTTCATCCTTTTCCAGTGCTAGAGTGGAAGTGATAAATGTATCCATGGAATCTGTGGTGGGACTGCCTAAGACATCTCGAGGTAAAAATGAAATTTGGGTTATTGTGGATTGGATAACAAAATATACACATTTTATTTCTATTCAAGATACAATTTCTATGGATCAGCATTCTCGACATTACCTCAAGGATATTTCTAGGTTATATGGAGTTCCTCTTTCCATTGTATCTGATCAGGATCCCATGATCACTTCTAACTTTTGGAAGGGACTTCAGAAGTCATTGGGCACAGAGTTAAATTTCAGTACAGCTTTTCATCATCAGTCAGATGGGAAGTCAGAATGAAATATTTAGACTTTGGAGGATATGCTTCGAGCATGCTCAATGGACTACCAGGGAAGTTGGGATCACCAACTTTCTTTAGTCGAGTTTTCATATAGTAATAGTTTTCATTCTAGTATACAGATGGAAACTTTTGAGGCTTTGTATGGAAAGTGGTTTCGGACTCCACCCTTTTGGGATGAAGTCAGCGCAAGAATGTTGATGGGGCCAGAATTAGTAGAGAAGGTGGCTGAGATTGTGAAAATGATCCAACAGCACATGAGGACAGCTCAAAGAAGGCAGAAAATTATGCATATAACAGAAGGAAAGACTTATCTTTCGAGGTAGGTGACCATGTTTTCCTTAAAATCCCTCTTTGGAAAAGTGTGATGTGTTTTGGTAAGAAAGTAAAGCTACGTCTATGGTCCAATGGTCATTTTTAAATCCTGGATAATGTTGGAACAATTCCATACTGAGTATCTTTCCCTCCGAGTTTGTCTCAGGTACACAATGTTTTTCATATTTCGATATTGTGGAAGTATGTGCTATATTACTCACATGTATTGAGTCCAAAAGTAGTTCATCTAGAAGAGAATATTTTTTATGAAGAGAAACCAGTTCAGATTCTTGATCAAAGGGAACATGTATTGCGAAATAAGGTAATCTACCAGGTAAAGGTTTTGTAGAGAAACCACATGGCAAAAGAAGCAACATGGGAATCTGAAAATGCTATGAGAGAAAGATACCATCACTTGTTTAATAAGTAAATAAATTTGTGAGGACACAATTTCCAGAAGGTGGGGTTAATGTAACATCCAATGGTTTTATAAAAATAAAAGTAAATTCATGAAACTTTGTTTTAAGTAGATATTTATAACTAGCCTTTAAAAATAATTTTTCCACTTCTCTGCTTGGAATTTCGAAAGATGGTCATATAAAATTGTGTTCAGTAAGTTATTTAGAGACAAATGGAACTAACTTGTTTTTTGGTGAATAGTAACACACCCTTATGAATAGTAATATGAATAGTAAAATGACCCTAATGAATAGTAAATTTTAATATTATTTTATTTTCTTAAGGATAGAATATATTGCCATTTTGGTTAATTTTTCAATGTTATATAATAGCAGTTATATTTTTTAAAATGTTAATTTATAAATTAAATATGATTTTGTTTAAAAATTAAATTAATAATATTTTGAAAATTATTTTCAAAAAAGGAATTCAGTTTTTAAATTCTGAATGTTGAAAAATGGTTGGGGAGAAGTTTTGGAATTTTTCTGAAATACTTGAATTTTTGGTGAATTGTATAATGCATTAATTTTCCCATATAAATACATTATTATTTAAACCCACTATTCCTGACATCACAAGTGATGTAAGCACCCAAATCTCGAAATCAGATGCCTTATTTATTATTCTTGGTCATTTATGACTCACTATTCCTTTCCTTGTGGGGAAATAATAAATTAATGATTTTTATATTGAGAAATCCCATCTCCCTCCATTATAAATACCACCCTCACTACCCTCTACCTCCCACCCCTCTAAATCCTTGAGCCTTACCAAAGTTATGTCAAATAATTCTCCCAACTCTCTTCCCCATGTCCTAGAGCTTCTGGTCTCACCAAAAGGCCAAATCAAAAGGCCTTAAGGGGGATCTCAAGGAGAAGAGATCGAGAGGTAAACATCCTCTTTCATTTTCTTTCTTTCCTTTCATTTTATGTTATTATTTTTCATACCCTTTGGATTATGTTGGGATATTTTTTTTCCATAACACCTTAAATCCCATAATATGTAATAATTAAGAGAGACCCATTTTATCTCATCAAATTATTATATGAAAATTTAAATGACGATGTTAGGCTGCCAAATTTTCGTAAGAAATTTCTAAGATTTTATTTTATTTTGAGTTCCTTTATTTTATTCTTCTTTACACACCTCCTCTTATCCAAGAGGCATGAAATCTCTATAATATTATATATTTTATATGTCATAATTTTCATGGAAAATTCATCATCAACCTTCTTCTCCTCTCCTACTTATTCATGGAATAAAAACATTATCCGTGATGTGTCGAATTACTGACATCGTGGACGATGTGATTTCAATTTTCATTAATTTTTTAAATATGGTCATGAAACCATTATTATGGTTGAACCAGATTATAATATATTTATTATGTCTCATACATGGTTCTATAATTATTTTTTACTCATGGTTTTAATTTATGAGAAAAAATGAGGTCGTTATTATCAAAGAACCACTAAAATGATCTAAAACAAAATCATTATTGTTTTAACTTCTGAATCATACTCATATAAATAATAAAAATGATAAAAGGTATAAATTATTTTACTTGAAATATTTATATACTTTTCCATTCCTATTCAAGAGTTTCACTCCCATTCCACAAGAACATCCATCATGAACAGATCATGGAAATCATGTATGGAACTTACCCAAAATAGTGCAAGGAACAAAATACTAACAATTAAAAGGTGAAATGAAGTTATTAAATGATCATATATGATGTTATTAACATAATAATGTTTCTATAAAATACTAATAACACTCTTTTAACCATTATACAGAAATTTTAAACAAGTTTTAAGCAATTAGAGCTTGAGGTAGGGGAATTCTTAACCCAATTTCCATTCTTTGGGTTAACATTATACTTCATTATTTATGTGGTATTAAAAATTTTTGTGTGATTGGTTTAGTATATAATATATTTAATTATGTTTATTTTTAGTTTATATACATATTACAGCCAATATATTAAGTTTCACTTTAATTATATGATATTTATAGTGCACTTTCCTTTTAAAATCCTCTTTTAATATTCTGTTTTACAAAATTCAAAAGAAATGTTTTTATGTTATTATTAATGTTGTATGATTATGTTCTAGATCTTGGGAATTGTTTATGATGAAGTTTGGTACCTTTATTTCCCTCCTATTCATTGGGTATTTGTAAGTTTGAGGTCGATCGTATGGTTACTCCATGTGTAACTACGATGGTTACACAAATTGTAAGCTAGCCGTGAGGGTTACAATATTATGTAAGTAATTCCCCAAGATTCCCTTATGGTTATATTTATGATTGGATCTTGTGTAAATATCATTTTTCACAGAGTAATTATATATGGGTGACAAGTATGTATTTTGGAAATGATTTCATATGTTACAAGTGTTCATTGACTAATGTGTTCTTTCTTTTTTTTATCCCTTAATAAGCTTTTTGTGCTCATCCCAAGTTTTAAATGATTTTCACAGGTTAATGGAAGTGTATGAAAGAGAAGGAATCCATGTTAATTGTTTGAAGATTTTTCAAGAAATCAGGTTTTAATATTTAATTTTTTATATTTTGAAAAAAAAATGGAAACTATTTTTTTGGTATCCACTATGTAACTATGTGTAATGTTATGAATGTATTATGTCCCAATTCTCTAAATCTCTAAACATGAAAATATCCTCTATGTAAAAGGAATTTTTTTCTTAACTAAATTAATGATTATGTATGTAATAATGTCAGGTCCTTATATTCTTATTAGTTTTTCTGAAATCATTATGATTTTAGAGTTAATTTGGAGTTGTTGGAGTTACCCTAATGATAATTAAAGAAGTTATTTGATTATTTAAAGAAATCAAGATGTTTTAGATTTTTGGTAAAAATTGAATGTGGAAGATTCCTTAGGATAATGCATAAATGAAACTACAATAATATAATTTATAGATAATATTACCTTTGAACTAAAGAAAAAAATAAAAAATGCATGAAATTCATATAGTAACTCTTAGTGATGCGTAAGATTTATCTAAAATTATGTACTAAAAACTTTAAAATCTAGTGTATGCATAAGGGTCATCTGAAATATATATAAAATTAACTATTAAATAGATGTTGAAAATTAGAAAAGTAAAAGGGTCCAAAAATTATGGAGTATAGAAAATAAAAGAACTGGTAAATTATAAAATAATTGAAAAACATAGAGATACATAACAATCATTTGACTCGTACATAATAAAAACAAATTACTATGGGTGCACATGAGCCTTAGACCAATTGGTGAGGTATCCTTAAGTGCATCCATGAGACCTAGGTTCAAATCCAGGTGGAGAAATATTTCTAGGGGTATTGTAGCAGTACTGTATCAGTATTATAGTCGTACTATAGCAGGTACTATAGCAGGTACTGTTCAGTACTTTTGTAGCCCGAACTATTCACCTTGGGCCACCGGTTCGAGTTTGTAGTCCTTAAAGCCTTCGGCCCACCCAGTACTTCCAGTCAGTAGGTATTTCATGAAATTTTTATGGCCTTTGGTCAACCTCAAGGCTTTTGGGCCACATGCAGTTACCCTGGACAGACTCTACAAAAAAGGAGCTGCCCTAGAGGAGGATTCAGAGTAGGTGTACCCACCAGAGAAGAACCAATGGATTTGGAAGAATGAGAGGATATGGTTATGCCATCAGGACTAGTCTATGCTTGCACATGAAGCTTATCCAGACGACCATGAGAAGGCGGAGAGCTACCACCATGATGTAGATGCTGGGGAGGGGCAGTTCCTTGTAGTTATAGTCTGGATGAATTCCCTAAGACCTTCGAGTCATGTAATGACTCTTAAGCCTATGGGTCATGTAATCACTAAGCCTACGGGCCTTATAAGGGTTCCCCTTCATCCCTTGAAAGGGGAGTTATCCAAAATCAATAAAAATGAAGGAATTTAGGCCATTTTGGGAACAACTATGGAGACTAAAGAATGTGGTAAAGGAAAGGATGTTATAAGATATGTATGATATTCTTTGGAGTTTAGAAAATTTTTGATATGTTTTGAGATTCCATTTATGAGTAGTTTCTTCATAGAAGAAGAGAATTTATAAATTCCCTATGAATATTATGATAAATAATTTATTTTAGGTTGTTTAGTTTTTTTAATTGGATCTCTTGAAGAAATAGTACAATTTGAAAAACCTCACAGTGGTGCATAAGAATTTCCGAAAAAAGTTATAAGATATTTTGTCGACACTCCTAAGGAAATTGAGTCAATTAATGAAAATTAGAAAATTTGTAAGATAATTATGAGAATTTATAATATATTTGAGCCATCATAAGTCATTTTTATTAAATTTTATTTCGTGTGTCTATTTTAATAGTTGGTAAAATATGATGAACATGAAATTTTTTTGAAACATACTTTCAATGATTATCTCTAATTCTTCTAAGTTTTTCATTAAATAAATTAACATAATAATTACATAAAAAGGAATTTTTATTTAAGATGAGTTTTTAAAAAGTGATCTTCATTTAATGGAGAATAATATAACATTGTGATGTCAGTTTGACAATAAAGAATGATTCCAAAGAAGATTTTGTGAATTGTGCCACTAACGCCGTGAAGAATTCCACATCGGGGAGATATTAATGTATTCCATGATGTTTTAAAATTATCATGGATTTCATGGAGAAAAATATTTCATGATATTTCTGTATAACACCTAGATTACTAAATTAATGAATCTTACATATCAGTTTGAATGAAAATTTATGAGGAGATCGAACTTTCAAAAATTAAGGGAGATTTCCATTTTTAAATATAAAAAATATATTAATATGATTTTTATAGGAATAAAAAATATTAAATAATAAGGATAAGTGGTACTTCAATAATTGAGAACCGATACTGGATTTTGAAAGAATATGTTTCGTATTAAAGAGAGAGTACATGGAAATTTAGTAGAGATTAATATAAGTATTGAAGAAGAATAAGGAGAAAAATAAGAATCAATATTAAATACTTATCCAAAAATACTCATACATCATAATAATTAATATATTAAGTAGGAATATGATATTATTATATCATAGAAAATTATTTAGAAGACTTGAAATGAAAAACCTCGGTATTATTTTCTAATATATTTGTGTGTTGGTGAACATGGAAAAGATTGATGAGGAAGAAATATTGAAGTATCTATCCATATAATTTATATAGTAATTATAATATTTATATAAATAATAATTCTAATTTGAATAAAGTAATTTTTATAATATTATGGTATTAATAAACATTTTCATGAGGAAGTATACATCTTATAGTTGATTTAGTGACATCTGAAGTAGAGAAGGAATGTCTTTTTTTAGGATTTATAATGGCGAACCTTTGAAGACTAGAGTGATTCTGTATAATAATATACATACCATTTGATAGATTTAATTGATGTTTGGAGACAAATATTGTTACATTACATGGACACATATATACACTCTTCTGTTACCATGTAATCAAATTGAAAGATTTAGAGGAGTCCAGGATGAAAACTACTATCCTTGAATTATATGAAATTGAGTAATATAGTTGATACCTATATCTCCAACTCAAACCAAACATATCAAGGATTATGTATCCACATTCAGAGTGTGTGTTGTTAAAAAATTTTATGTTGTGATTTATTAATTTCTATCATGTATGTGGTGTGAATGTAGAGGTGAAAATTATAAAAAAAATCCATATAATTCCATAGAAGATAATAGAGGTAGAAATAATTGGTAATCTATAATTCTAAAGTGTAAAAATAATTTGGTATATTATGTCATCCGAATTCACCCCATCCCCTCTTAGGTGATTTCACAAAAAAGAAATTGGAACCCCAAAGGAGATTTCATTGCAGAGGGGGAAATTTATTCAGTGCATACATTGGCTCAGAAACCCCATGGGGACAATCTGAGGATAGGTCATGGGTAACCCATATAATTATAGAGATTATTATTCCCTCATAGATACAAGGACATAAAAATTACATCATAAGGGAGAAGACCCTCAATTTAGGAATTGGTTCAGTACCCTCTCTTTCTTAATAAGGAATGAGTTACCTAAACTATAGTCGAGGTCAATATCTACCCACATGATTAGGTTCAACTACTCCACCAATAGATGCCACTATTTTCCTATGAGATAGGTTGTGGGTACCTTCTCTATAACTTTTTTGTACCCCCTTAACTGATGTACGCTCCTCAGTGTGTCATGGGTCCTCTACATAGTTGATTATAAAGTAGTTTTGTAGTTATGAGGATTGGGTAGTTTTGATTAGGTGTGATATGGATATTACGTATCTTGTGAAACATCATCCCCAGTAGTTGATCTCTAGATACAAACTATAACTAAGTTTTAGATAAATAGTATTATTAGAATGTTATAATTAAGGGAATCTCTAATTGCTTATGATATGTGATCTACTAGAAACCATGTGATCCTTATACACCTTCATGTAATAACCTACTTGATGATTCCATGCTAATAAAGAATAAAAATCCCTATAAACAATAATTGAAGGTGTGATTATAGATTTATCGTATCCTTTTACCCATTTATGGTGACTTCCAACTATAACATTTAGAATTTAACATCCTCCCACAAGCATGAAACTTCGTAGGTGGGTTAGGACATGTGGAGAGAATTCTAACAACTCTCTTAAATAGGAAGTATATAAAATGAGGTCCTCTAGATGGATGAAGTGAAGAAACTTGTCCGTGAAACATCTATATCTCTCTATTTAATAAAATATTCTCATCTTGTCTCTTCCTACCATCGGAAGATCCACTACATAAAACACTTATATGAGGAAATCTACTCTACACAAATACCTTCTCAATAGTAAAATACATATGAACCACCCCTAAATAGAATATTAAATTAAACATCCTCACATGATTTCGGAGGATTAGTAAAAGGGATATTTTTATACTTTTAGATTTCTTAGCCTCATTTCCTACTAGTAATGGTGTAAAAAACTCTAAAGACCTGGTCATAAAATCTATCACCATATTTCTTCCTTGATGGATCTCTATAAACTCTTGATCATAACTCTTCATAAGTATTTCAGGGAAGTACTCCTCAAAGAATGGATCCATGAAGAAATCCTATATAGGGACCTCGTTCATTCTATCCTAAATAATAACACCCCACCATCTATTATCGGGAAACTAAATCTTGAAATAGTCAAGCTTCACTCATTTATCCTTGTGTATCTCAACCAACTTGAATATACTATGGATCATATTGATCCAATACCCGATCACCTAAGGGCCTCTAGTTCTCTATAATACTACAATGTGTTGCATCTCAAAGACACTATTAAATTTGGACATAGTGGCCTCACCAAGTTATAACCCTTTATCTCTCTTGGGTATCATCTGAAATACACTATATTATAGTGGGTCACTGACCAAAAATATTTGGATTGCCTCAGAATTATGATCATCTCTTTATTCCAAAATTGGTGGAGGAAACTCATGGGTTTCCTCAACCTCATGGGTATCCCCCATCATATACCTTTGTTGATCAATGTGACATTTTCAAGCAGAAATTTTTTAAAATTAAAAAACATTTATTTAGATCCACTTATAAATGTTCGTGAATCATAAAATCCTAACAAAAAACAAATAATTATTTAATGACTATTCCTCTCAATACATATAAATATTATTAGTTAAAAACTACACACTATATTCTAAACAAACTTTCCACTGGAAGAAACACCTGTTTTTATGCTTAGAAGACAAGGAACACCACATTAAACCATTACTAGGTTTTGAGACCACATCACATATACTTGTAAATATGTTATAGATATATCAAACTCTTAATCATAGAAAACCATTATCACTTTATGTTTTAATCAACTATTATTACACCAATAATTTATTTTAGAAAATGTAAAAAAATCATTAGGGGGATTTAATTAATCAAAAAACCCCTTTTTGAAAACCGTTCTCCCATCACATAAATCATCTATGTATTATATGAACCTATATTCCCATAATGATTCTTACACTCTCACTCTCACACCATATAAGGATAAGAATTAAATAACTAAATAATATTTTCACACATCACATTATGTAAAACTAATAAACCATAATGATCATAGATGATAATATAAATCTCACCACCCTGGTAACATAAAGGTCTGTTATATAGGTCTTATCTTAATGCAATAATATATTCCACCCCAAGCTCCGACCATCCTATTTTCACCCTACCAAGCCCGATGACCACAATTCAATAAAAAATGGGGCTTTGAAACTTATTATTAATACCCTAGACATGGGTATTGGATACAAGATAGAGTTATAAATGGCCACCTTAATGTCTCCTTATATGTAAGATATCGATGACAAGTACAGAGATCCCAAATAGAGGATTGGGGAGACGATTCACTCAGTATCATTCAAAAATATAATATTAAAAATAAAGTAACGAAAAGTAACTAAGAGTCATAACATGGAATAAAATATATATTCGAGTTTAAAAATAACTTCACTATGAAATAATAAAGTTAAAACCATGTCAATCATACTTACATAGCGAAAAAAATTACCCTATAAGTTATAGATCATACACATGTTGACAACAATATAATAATGAAATATAGCAAGATATTCTACAAAAATGTGTCAGGAAATGCCTTATTATTGTATCCATATCCCTATCTAGATACCATCCTAACCATTTTTTATATAGTATTTCCCCTTACCTTTATCCCCACTAGTGAATTATAAACATCCACCCTGGTGCATGTGCATGGTGTGAATATGAAATTCAGTAAGATACCACCAATAGTCCCTTTATATGAATCCAAAAACATTTTTGAGTTCATGTACTATATAATATATAATAGATTACATCATACATGTTCCTAAGTCAGGTCATCACGTAATAACTAGGCCACTATGAACCTAACTTTACCTATTATAGATAATTTCAGTTGAGGAAATAGTCATACACTAGGAAGTATTGCAAACATAAATGTATTTCGGAAACCAAACAATGTGTAAGGTGTTTATATATCCAATATATTGGATAGAAAATAAATATTATTGTTGGCATAACATATCAAACCTATCATATAAGAAACAAATACTAAGAAAGATATAACATAGCCAACCTCTTGTACGAGAACTGAATAATGGGGTTGGAATAATAGAGAAAACCTCTAGGATGGAAGCACCAAAGTCACAAATATATAATCACCCAACCAATCTTAAATTACACACCTTTAGCTGACCTCATGATCACCTACTCAATTTCAGGAAAATAAGCATACTAAAAGTCCTCATCTTCCTCACTCATAATGAATAAATTTACAAAATCATCAATACCAAAAAAATCATGTAAAAAACCATTATTAATCATACTAATTACATAGAGTTATTAATTTCTAAAAGTGGATATACCATGAAAACTTTCCCTAATTTACTAGAACCTACTTCAAACAAAGTTGGAATACTATAAACCCACCACTCAAATATCATACCAAACTTGAAACATCTTCTCATGATTATGACAATATGGGAAAAAGGGATTTTTGTGACGGGCCTTTTGGGACGGGAATAAATCCCGTCGCAAAAGGTCCCTCCAAGAGGTTATTTGCGACAGGGGTAACGACCCGTCACAAATAACCAACTATTTTCAACGGGATTTCGTCTCCCGTCCCAAATAGTTTAGTGCGGATAACGCGCCAAACTGTGCGAAGGTTATTTGCGACGGTGGGATCCCACAGTCACAAATAGTTATGTATTTGCGACAGGCCCAGTCGCAAATAACCGACGGTGGTTTATAGATTTTTGCGACGGGATGTCATCTCGTCGCAAAAGGTGTGTCGGCATGGACTATTTGCGATGGGTCCCGTCGCAAATAACTTTTTAACCGCTGACAGTAATTAATGCGGGCGTAGGTATTTGCGACGGGTCTCATCGCCAAAGATACTATTTGCGATGGGATACCGGTCGCAAATAATCTAACCTATATATACCCTCATCTGTTTTTCCTCTCATTCCTCTCAAATTTTAGATCATGTTTCTCTCTAAACTCCGATTTTAGAGAGAGAAATTTTCTAAGTTATTTTTTTTGTTCACGAAGAAGTTGTGAAGCCGTCTGCATCAATAAAAAATCAGTCTTAAAAGTATTTATGTATTTTTTTAATTTATTATTTATTTCATTTTTTTATGTTAATTTTTTTATTGTTGATTAGTTGTAATTAAATTAAATTTTAATTTTTTTGTCATTAGTATTTATTTGTACTAATAAATTGAAATTTTTAGTATTAATTTTTAATAATTAGTAGTAATTATTAATTATTAACGATAATTAGTAATGTATATAATTAATTTGTAGTAATTAACAATAATTGGTAATAAATATCAATAAATAGTAATAAATAGGAATAATTAGTAATAATTAGGAATAATTAGAAATAATTTGGAATAATTAGGAATAAATATTAATAATTAGTAATAATTAGTAATAATTAGGAATAATTAGCAAAACGTAGGAATAATTAGCAAAAATTAGTAATAATTTGCAATAATTAGTAATAAATTGCAATTAGTAATAAATTGTTATAATTCGTAATAAATTTTAATAATTAGTAATAAATTGTAATAATTAGTAATAAATACTAATAATTACTAATAATTATTAATAATTACTAATAAATACTAATAATTAGCAATAAATACTAATAATTAGGAATAATTAGCAATACTTTGAAATAATTAGCAATAATTAGAAATAATTAGCAATAATTAGCAATAATTAGCAATAAATAGAAATAATTAGCAATAATTAGCAGTAATTAGCAATAATTAGTAATAATTAGCAATAATTAGCAATAATTAGCAATAATTAGGAATAATTTGCAATAATTAGCAATAAATAGCAATAATTAGTAATAAATAGTAAAAAATAGGAATAATTAGAAATAAATAGGAATAATTAGTAATAATTAGGAATAATTAATAATAATTTGGAATAGTTAACAATAATTAGTAATAAATTGTAATAGTTAGTAATAAATTGTAATAATTAGTCATAAATACTAATAATTACTAATAATTACTAATAAATACTAATAATTAGCAATAATTAGCAATAATTAGGAATAATTAGAAATAATTAGCAATAAATAGAAATAAATAGAAATAATTAGCAATAATTAGGAATAATTAAGAATAATTAGTAATAATTAGAAATAATTAGCAATAATTAGTATTAAATAGCAATAATTAGTAATAAATAGAAATAAAACTTAATAAATAGGAATAATTAGTAATAATTAGTAATAATTAGGAATAATTACAAATAATTAAGAATAAATAATTATAATTAATAATACTTACAAATAATTAGTAATAATTAGCAATAACTATAAATAATTAGCAGTAATTATGAATAATTAGCAATAATTAGTAATAATTTGCAATAATTAGTAATAATTAGCAATAATTAGTAATAATTAGCAATAATTAGCAATAATTAATAATAATTAGTATTAAATTGTAATAAATTGTAATAATTAGTAATAAATTGTAATAATTAGTAATAAATTGTAATAATTAGTAATAAATACTAATAATTAGTAATAACAACTAATAAATACTAATAATTAGCAATAAATACTAATAATTAGCGATAAATAGCAATAATTGGGAATAATGAGCAATAATTAGAAATAATTAGCAATAATTAGTAATAAATAGTAATAATTGGAAATAATTAGTAATAGTTAGAAATAATTAGCAATAATTAGCAATAATTAGCAATAATTAGGAATAATTAGCAATTATTAGCAATTATTAGTAATAATTAGAAATAAATAGCAATAATTGGTAATAAATAGTAATAAATATTAATAAATAAGAATAATTAGTAATAATTAGGAGAAATTAGTAATAATTAGGAATAATTAGTAATAATTAGGAATAATTAGTAATAATTATGAATAAATACTAATAATTATTAATATTTACTAATAATTTGGAATGCATACCAATAATTAGTAATATTTAGAAATAATTAGTAATAATTAGCATCAATTAGGAATAATTAGAAATAATTAGTAATAATTAGCTATAATTAGTAATAATTAAAAATAAATACTAATAATTAGTAATAATTACTAATAAATACTAATAATTAGGAATAATTAGGAATAATTAGCAATAATTTTGAATAATTAGCAATAATTCGCAATAATTCGCAACAATTAGAACTAATCAGCAATAATTAGAAATAAATAGAAATAATTAGCAATAATTAGGAATAATTAGCAATAATTAGGAATAATTAGAAATAACTAGGAATAATTAGAAGTAATTAGGAATAATTAGTAATAAATAGGAATAAATTGTAATAATTAGTAATAAATTGTAATAATTAGTAATAAATAGTAATAAATATTAATAAATATTAATATATAGTAATAATTAGTAATAAATAGTAATAGTTTGTAATAAATAGTAATAGTTAGTAATATATATGAATAATTCGTTATAAATAAGAATAATTAGTAAGAAATAAGAATAGTTAGTAACAAATAGGAATAATTAGAAATAAATAGTAATAAATAGTAATAATTAGTAATAAAGAGTAATAATAAGTTAGGAGCAGTCAGAAATAAATTTTAATAAATTTTAATAAATTCCAAGAACCTGGCACAATTTCCAATGGATTGACGACACTCCATTTTCTCGATGACTTTTCTCCTTTCAACTCTCACCGACTCAACACAATATGAAAAATGTGCTTCCACATAGGCATATTCAATCTCTTATACACGAGATTGGATATGAATTTATAGGATCCAATTTTTATAATGTTTTAAGGAGGTGACAGTTAGAAGAAGACGATTCATTGACGAAAAGGGGGCTCTTTTGTCCGACAGATCATTTACTTGCATCTTTCTCACACTGAAATCACAATGAAGAATCTGGTCAGAGATACAGATAATCATTCTCATGCATACGAGAATGAATATGCGTACCTCCGACCCGATTCGTCATTGTGTTTTGAGTGTGATAAAGAAGCAAGTAAATAAGTCGTTAGACAAAAGAGGAGCCATCAATCCACTAGAAATTGTGTCGCCTTTAATTAATGGTAATTATTAAGAATTAATAGTTATTATTTATCTTCTTTTTTCAGATAGTATTTTTATAATTTCAAATTACTCAAAAACAGTGATGGTTTTGTATTTTGTAGAAAAATATGGAACACCGAAGTCGAAAACAGTCATTATTAGATGATCGTGCATGGATAAATCAGCGCAAAAATCCAAATGGTTCTTGTTTAAAACTTGCATATATTGATGGTGTTGAAACTTTCATAGAATTTGCCTCATCAACACCAGAATATGTTTCAGAAGGTACAATTAAGTGTCCTTGTAAAAAATGTTCTCTGAGAACGTTTGAGACATTTGACAATGTTGGGGGACATCTCTTGCAGTTTGGTTTTCAACCAGATTACGTTTTTAGTATCAACATGGTGAACATAGTTCTAGAGAAGATACTAATAACTTGATTCCAGATCCATCCAAGATCCAAAATTTAGTACATGATGATTCTAGTCCATCTGTTCAACAAACTGAAACTCACGATGATATTGATTTAACTCTTGAGTTGGAACCATCCGAATTTTATGAGTTATTGGGGTCTGTTGAGGATGCATTATATCCTGGTTGCAAGATAATCAAATTAGAAGTGGCTGCAAAATTTATGGCTATTAAATTAGATAATGGAATGTCAAAAAACTGTTTTGATCAGATATTTTCATTGGTTAAAACACTATTACCTGAAGGAAATCTGTTTCCTGCAAATTAATATGAGGGAAAGAGGTTGGTTCGTAATCTAGGCCTTAGTTATCGGAAGATTAATGCATGTGAAAATGGTTACATCTTATATTCTAGTTAAAATGAGTTGTTGGATGGTTGTCCAACATGTGGACAATCGAGGTATAAAGAAGCTCAACCATGGTAGTCTGGATCGATTCCTGTAAAACAGTTGAGATATTTCCCCCTTATACCTATGATGCAACGTTTATTTATGTCTCATAACATAGTGTCAATGATGTCATGGAACAAAACCAATATTTCAATCAGTAAAAGCTTGAATCATTCATATGATGGTGATTCATGGAAACATTTTGATCGTCTGCATCCGTCTTTTACATTAGAAGCCCGAAACGTGCGATTGGGTCTTTCTACTGACGGTTTTTGTTTGTTTGGCTCTTATGGTAGTTTGTATTCATGTTGGCCTATCTTTATAACTCCGTACAATCTACCTCTAAGTATGTTGATAAAGGAGCCCTATATCTTTTTGACCTTATTAATCCCATTACATCCGAAAAATAATATTGATGTTTATCTGAAAGCATCGATTGATGAGTTAAATGAATTTTCATGTAATGATGTTAGAACATATGATGTTGCTACAAAAAAATATTTCACATTAAAAGTGGCATTGATGTGGACGATTAGTGACTTTCCAGCATATGTCATGTTATCTGGTTGGAGTACACATGGCCCAAAATCATGTCCTTACTGTATGAAAGACAAAAAATATTTTATGCTTGTCAATTGAAAAAAACCTTGATATTTTGAATGTCATCGCAGATTTCTTCCAACCGGTCATCCTTTTTGAAGGAACAAGTCTCATTTCAGAAAAGGCACAATTGAATGGGATGAACCTCAAAAAATGATCTCAGTTACAGAGTTAAAATAAGTTGTATATTCATTACCACCCATCACATTTGGGCCAACAGTAAACTAATAGAAAATTCATGGCTTTGGGAAAGAACATAATTGGATAAAACAAAGCATTTTTTAGGATCTCCCATATTGGTCTGATTTGTTGGTCCGCCTCATGTTGGATGTCATGCACATTGAGAATAACTATTTTGATAATTTATTTCATATAGTTTTGGATACACCACGTAAGACCAAAGATACTATAAAAGCACGATTAGATCTTGCCCAAATTTGCAGGAGACCATAACTTGAACTATTTGAAAATGTCAGATCATAGAGGTTAATGAAGCCAAAAGCAGCTTATACACTGTCCAAAGAGAGTCGTTTATTATTTTTTCAGTGGATTGCAGATTTGAGACTTCTAGATAACAATGCTTTCAATTGGGGAAGATGTGTTAAGAATGGTAATATTACCAGATTAAAAAGTCATGATTGTCATGTTATAATCGAAAGACTTATGCCGATTGGATTCAGTGGTTGGTTGAATTCTATGATGTGGGATTCGATAAGAGACATATAATATTTTTTTGAGACATTTTTACAGCGACAACTGACTATGATGCACTAAGAAAACTGGAAGAATATGTTGCTGTAATTATATGTAAACTGGAAGAAATATTTCCACCTGCTTTCTTTGACTCAATGGAACATCAGATATTACATTTTCCACATGAATCTAAATGTGGAGGTCCATTACAGTTTCAATGGATGTACTCATTCTAGATATGCATACAGAAATTGAAGAAAAAAGTACGTAACAAAGAATCAATTGAAGGCTCAATTACTGAAGCTTATTTGTAAGAGGAAATTGATTTTTTATTCTCTCACTATTTTGAATCTGAATATCCCTCAAAACAAAACCGCATGGGATGGAATGAGGGAAATGTTAATGATGAAATGGACGTAACAAAGAATCAATTCAAGAACGATGGCTTTTAGATGATGAACATCACAGAACTCATACATATGTTCTGCTCAACTGTGAAGAAATGACATCATTTTACTATGAGTGCTTCTGTCACTAATTCTATAATTTCTATTACAATATGTAAAATTATTTTATTTGTAGGTTATATGATAATCATATCAAGAAACAAGTTTCACAAATTACAGCAGTTGCTCTTGAAAAACGCAGACAAAAAAAATTTCTAAATGGTTTCAAATGCTGGTAAGATAAATTATTGATGGTTTAATATCAATTCAGTTTACTATTTATTATATTGATAATTGTTTTACAAAATTTTAGGTGTCTCAACATGATGATAAATTTGATAAGTTACTATGTATATTGAGTAACCCACCATCCAAAATGGTTAAATCTTATAATGCATATGTGGTGAATGGTTTTTGATTTCATACACGTGCATATGGGGAATCAAAAAAAATAATGAATAGTGGAGTTTGTTTGAGAGGATCGCATCATAGAGAAACTGAAGTTGTCTTTTACGGCATTGTGGATGAAATTATTGAGCTATGTTATCTTGGAAAAAATTACATAATAATGTTTAAATGTCGGTGGTTGGATACCGAGAGAGGATTGTGTGTTCATCCGACTCATGGAATCTTTGATATTAAATATAAGTCTTCTTGCAGTAAATGAACCATTTTTATTGGCTCAAAAGGAAAATCAAATTTATTACACAAACTATTGTGCTACTTCAAGAGACCTGGGTGATTAGTAAAGCATAATAAAAATGAAATCTTGGGAAAATCAATTTACTCAAACTGAATTTGGTTCCCATGAAGTGAAAGAAATTGAAAATTTTCAAGAGAGTACTTAAAAACCAACTTTGTCACAAAGAAACTTGAATATCAATGATGACACCCCACAATTAAGGGTCCATGGTGACAAAGATATTAATGAAGTTGCAAATGAAATTGAAATGTCAAGGGATGATGAAAGTGAAACTCATATGGATATTGATGATGCCGAGGAGGAATATGAAGACATTGAAATCGTTAGATATGAAGATGATGATGAAGGTGAACATTTTCATAGTTAAATGCTGGTTATGATCATAACTTATATATATATATATATAATAGTTATTTTCAACTATCTGCTAACAAAAATAATTTTGTGTTTCAGATGGAGTCTGATCTATTGCGTGAGTTAGAGGATGTTGAGCTACCTTTGGATGAGGGGGATGTGGGATCATTTGACCCTTAGCCTACAGTTGGTTCTGGAGGTACACGGAGGGGGCGTGGTCTTGCACGACTGATGATTCTTGACCCTATCCACGAGCACCATCCACGTCTTGGCTTCAATCCATGTACACAGAGGTATGGTAACCTGTATATTTTAGTTAGATTTCATTAATTGATTTATATACACAATTGTTTGATTATTTATTCTTTTTTTCACAATTTTTCACTTGTAGCTGTTGTAAAGGGGAGCGCTATCCTATGCAATTATATTTATCAGTCATGGACGACATGGGAACAGATTCCCATTGATGTGCAGCTCGGCATGTACAATCATTGGCAGGTATGTAAATAAATAATATTTATTTAGAAATATAATTTATTAATAACCTGATATTATAAATTATTTGTTGGTTTTATGGTATCCCATCGATGATAGCATACATGAAGATATCCATGCAGCATGGGAGGTGACTATCCGTGAGAGTTTGCATTAGTTTTTTCACAATTTGACAAAGAAAATCATTAAGAAAGCAAGAAAGATAGTATTTGATGAGTCACGTAGATCCCCCCAACCTGAGTACATTTAATCTTAGTTTTGGGATGGATTATGTGCACACTTGTTGGGTGGTTGATTTTAGAGGAGGTATTCATTGGGTCAGCAGAACCGGGGGAGACAGGAGGTGATGCATCGAGCTGGTATTCATACATTCAGTACGCATATAGAGCATTTGGTAAGTATTTTTTTAAAATATTTTATATAACTTCAAATATAAACAATTTATTTTATATTCATATAGGCAGTCAAGTATCCCGATATTACATAGTATGATGTTTATCGGAGGATGTACATTGATCCATCCACCGGAGAGATTAGAGGTGACCGCCAGCGTCAGATTGTGGTTAGCCTTATTTTTTTCAGTTTGAAAATTAACTGCATATAATATTTTCACAATTTTAATTTCAAATTGGAATTGAAGGAGTCACATAAGGCTGCGACTTCTCAGACACAGGCTGAGGGTCAGGACGAGGCGACTGATCAGACCAGTGCCCACCATTTCGATGAGGTGACATGGATGCAAGCGACTCAGTATGGCATTGAGAAGGGCCAAGTAGTTGGTATCAGCTTCATGTGACTCCAGGAACTTATTATGGTACTGTTGCGATGTCGTCGTCTAACTAAAGAGGAGCTCATGGAGAGGCATCATCTTCTAGATCATAGTATCAGGAGCAGTTCTGAGCTCAGAATGACCTTATAGAGAGTTTGCAGAAGCAGCAAGAAGAGATGCATCAGCAGCAGAAGCACGAGGAGGAGATGCATCGATGGCAGTAGTAGCCTGAGGAGGAGAGGCATCGATGGCAGCAGCAGCATCATGAGAAGATGGAGTACATGCGTCGTCTGACTCGTAGTTTAGGGATATAGTTTCTTCCACCAACTCCTTCAGCTCCTCCACCTCCTCTAGAAGATAACCCTCCCCCCCTCGAGTGATTTTTTTATGTCGAAAACATTTTAATTTAAATTTTTTGTAATATGAAGTATTTACAGTTTCTGCCTTTTATATCGGTGCCATTATTATATAATTTAATTTTTAATATTTTATGATTTGTTTTTGTGAATATTAAGAATTTTAATTTTTTTTATTTTTTTTTTATTTTAATAATATTAATATTATTGTTTCATTAATCATAATTTTATTAAATATATTTTTTCAGTATTATATTTTTTAATATTTGTTTATCTCACTAATAATAATAATAATAATAATAATATTTTATCATTTTTTTATATTTTTTGTGAATATTGAGAATTTTAGTATTATTTATTTTTTTATTTTAATAATATTAAAATTAATTTTTCAATAATCATAATAATTTTTTATGATTTTTTTATATTTTTTTGAATATTGAGAATTTTAATATTATTTTATTTTTTTTATTTTTTTATTAATATTAAAATTAATTTTTCAATAATCATAATTTTATTAAATTTATTTTTTAAAATTTATTTATTATTTCTAATGGGATCTGTTGCGATGGGATCCCTTCACAAATAGTCTAAATAATTTTTTCATAAAAAAGGTTTTTGTGATGGGATTATTGGCCCATCACAAATACTATTTGTGACAGGCCTATTGAAAATAGTCTAAAAAAATATTTTCAAAAAGTATTTTCGACGGGATTACGGGCCTGTCGCAAAAGAGATTATGTATATTACATATATAATCGGAGAATATTTTGTGATGGTGAATTTTCCTGTCGCAAAAAATATTATTTGCGATCGGTCAGTCACAAATAATATTTTTTGTGACAGCATTTTCTGCAACGAGTTATTTGCAACAGGGCCCCATCGCTAAAGCTTTTTTGCAATGGGATCCCGTCGCAAATAACCCATCATAAATAACCCATTGCAAATACCATGAATTCTAGTAGTGTGAGAATATTGGGAAGAGGAAACACATACACATATAACTAAAACACATGGATTTTTATGTACAACTAAATATAGCATACAGAATATTAAGGACCACCTGCCTCAAACCTTGAGGATTTTCTCATGGGAGGGAATCACCATTATAGAGATCGATCCACTAAAAATAAAAAACCTAAGATAAACCATGTTAATTTGGGGTAAATATAATAGAAACTTGTATAATATTAGTTCTACATAAATCGGATGAATTTAACATGCAAGGATCAAGTAAAACCTAAAACATGTGTTTTGGAACTGAAAAAAGAAATGAAAATGACAATGATAGTGTCCAAGATTAAACTGCATTGGCTCAAGAGGTGAGTTAAGAATTTAAAATAATTTTAAAAATAATTATAAAAGTATCATTAAGGCATCGTATTTGATAAAATATCTGCTGCCTAGTGTACTTATACAAAGTACACATTACCTTACTGACCACCCAGTATTGGGTCTACTGACTAGCGGGTGGGACTCTAAGGGTTAAATATCCCTTAAAATAATGACATTTTACCCAATGCTCCTTGATTTGGTATTCAAGTGTTCTTAATGTTATATTTCAGCATCAAGGCCATCTCAACCCTTCAGTAATATTCCACAAAATCTAGATATTTATAAACCAAAAATGTTATCATTTATCCATTAGCATGTAAAATTTTGAATCATTTTATTGGTGGAAATGTAAAACAAATTTATACTATATTTGTAAGAGTTGGTTTCCTATAACCAACTAGTTGTACTTAGATTACATGGATATTTAATGTATTTAAATATTAAACATGTTATTACATATTTTTCATTGTTCTGGATGACTATGATGTAATAATATCCTAGAATATTTTTTTCACTGACAAGGTCATGGAAGTTCCCTGCTATGATCAAAACCTTGAATTTATATACCAATATGATTAAATATAGTTCTATAGTTAGATGAAATACTATGATGTGACACATATCATGCAGACTGTCAGTTGCGAGTACTTATAAGCATATGAGACTTCCTCTCTTGAAGTTCACACATGGTAATCTTCAAGATAGGAGATTATGAGAACAGACCATCCATTAGGAATTCTGCATGTTCTTGTGTCATCAGATATTTCTATCTACGAGAATGTGTAATGATCCTTAGACATTAAGATTGTCATTTATACATGTAATGACTCAAGCACTTTGATTTACTAATGAAAACCGTCATGAAGACAGTTGGAGGGAAGTAGGGTGTGTTGGGTGCATCATGAGTGGCATGTTATTAATGGATAAGTCAAGGAAGGATTTATCCCTTCCATTTATGGGTGTTGATATCTCAGCCCTTTTATTGAAATAAAACCCTCACGTGAAATTCCATGGCTAGAGTGTAACGACAAGTTTATTTCAGGTTGTTAAAGAATGAGGTATCAAGAATAAAGGTTGATGACACTATCATGAAACCTGCCTGATGATATATTGAGACATAGTGATTTTATTACACTGTGAGAGTTCATATGTGGATGTTGTTGTTGTGACTTTAAGTTCTTTCTCTTGGTTTCTTTGACCCGTTTCTAGATGGCACTCTTGGAATTTACGCAGGCCTGCCTAATGCCAACGAGAAAGAATCCCAGAGGGTCACACACTAATTTTCTCTCATGGTCTCGGTTATATTCTATTTTAATTTAATTAATAAAAATTATTCTCAAGTTAGTGGAACAATTTTATTCATGTTAAAATGATTTCATAAATTATATAAATATTTATTCACCAGATTGTGGGTAAAATATATTTACTTACTTTATTGAATATATAATAAATATTTATTTACTGGTTTGGAAATAAAATATTTATTTAAGAGAATAAATTATTTATTTATTTATTTAGGTGTTCAATAAATGGATCCTGTTTTTGACCAGACCAAGGACGATCTGGTTGTAAAATAATTATTTTCAAGATAATAACTAATTATTTAACTTGTTGGCACAAATTAAAATAAGGCTTCTATTATTTTGTGATGCGTAATTTTATTTGTAATTCTGTTTTGAGAAATTTGGTGCATCACAAATAATGACACGGTATTATTATTCATAGAATAGGTTTTCTATAAGGTAATGAATGTATTTAATTGTCATTACACGATTAAATAACGTAACTGAAGACCCATGTCAATAAATAGACATACGTCTATTGTTCCTTATACAGAACTGCATGGCCAATGAATTGAAAATTTTTGAGCTAAACAATTTCTCTCTCTAATCCTCTTCCTGTCCCTATCAAGAATGAGAGACATTCTTTAATGCTGAAGAACGTGATATCAAGAATGACCGACACAAGACACTCTCTTCTCCTCGCTAGCACCCGAAGAATGAGTGGTGTCGATCGGAGGCCATTGGAGCACATGTGGATCACCACTAGAGGGATTCTATTTTGGATCCTTGTAAGCGCAATGAGATAATATGGAAGGGTCATTCTGGAAAATCGACAACATTTAAGAATAAAATACCAAAGATCCAAGTATTGTTTTCATTATGAAATTAATTAAATTGATTATAAACATGATTTTCAAGATCCACTCTAATGATTTTAGTATTATTCTTTCTTTATCTAAATCTCTGATTTTAATTTGTGGAGACTGGCATTCATCACCTTATTTGTCCCAGATTAATCATTGATCATGGTAAAAATTAATGTTGGGTGTTGTCCCAACCACACTTCCACTATGTCTGGAACCCTTAAGTGGTATTTGAGGGGTTACATTATAGTTTATAATTATTTAAATATTTTTTTGATGATTTATGAATTTAATAATTTAGTTTTAATTCAAGTTAATCATTATGAAAATAGGAATCTCGAGATCTGTTCCTACTCTTTAGTTTCTCATTCACCTTATATAAACTATCTTTTCTTTTTAATTTTGATTAAAATAAAATAAAGGATATCATATGGAGGTTCCAAAGGTTCATGGATGTACAACACTAGAACACATAACATTTATTCTATAGTAAACGTCGTGTAGTCAAGGTTCAATGTACCAGGTCTGCTACACCAAACCAAGATGTGTCATTGGATTTTGTCTTTCTCTTAATGACTTTGTGTGTTGACCATGAACAGGTGGCTTGCGGTTTCCAGATTACACGTCATGTGGCCCACTAGACACGACATGTATCCCCTTCCAATTAGGGTTGGACTGTGTACCCCATAAATGGCCTGCCCAGCTGGAGACCGTGTAACGACGAACTACACGGCGTCTGGCCCACTGTACATGTCGCGTACTCTGATGATTTCTGAATTAGACTCACACATCATCTCCCCATGTGTGTACTTCAGATTTAAGGTGAACAATAGTACACGACGTGTAGTTGGAACTACAGGTCATGTACTCATCCAAATTACGCAGATTTATTAATTTTTATTATTATATTATAGAAACACTGGAGATGTGTACCATCATGTGGGAGTAAATATGAGGCACAACACGTGATAGGTGTTTTATATATATGTGTTTAATTTAACATATGTGTAATGTTAATTTCTACTCATTGGGTAGTTATGAATAAGAATTCACTAGGTTGCCTCCAAGGTACAAGTTGCGTACAATGATAATTTTAAATGAATTTATTTGTTTAAAATTTTGATGGATGATAATCTCATAGAAATTCAGAAAAGGGTTTAAGATAAAAGGATTAATTAATTAAATATGATAATTAATTGATTTGAGTGTGATTTATCTTAAAAAATAATGACTAAATAATTGAATTCTAGTTTTATTTATGGGTAAATATCGTTGTATTTATGGATGATCATAATTTAGAGAAATACCTTTGTAGGTGGATGGATTCTTTTAATTTATTTATTTAAATTAAATTTGTTGTTCTGCAAGCCTTCACCTCATTAATATGTAGGGTCTGTGTGCCCAAGGTTTCTTTTATGTAAAACCCCTTTTTACCCCTAACCTATATGTGGGTTTAAAAATACATATGTAATGGATGGAACTCCCAAGATATTGGAGGTGGACCTTGTTGGAGCTGAGATGAAATAATTACCAGGAGATACATAGGTGGATGGGTGGAAAGATGTAAACACGAACCCAAAAGGTTCAAGGTGTTTCTCCCTAAGTTCAGGGTTAGTTTATCAACCGCTAGATAAACTAACCATTAGAAAATCTCATGATCATGCCCTTTTCTTTGTTTTAATTTTATTAAATGCATGGTTTATCATTATGGATGTTTTTTCCGGATTGCATAATTAATGAATTAAATAAGCATGTAATATGGAACTAAAATAAATCGTGATAATGCATAAATATTATCAAGATATGGTTAATCAGATAAGTAAGTTCCACATAAAATTAACAAGCATGTGAAAATGATAATAAGAAATTCACGTATAAGAGATAAAAATCCCTCAAATTAAATATTAAGTTAGACCAAGACATTCATTACTTGATTAAGGGTAAAACTCAATAAAACTATATGTTTCACCAAACCTTGTTGGGACACTTACTTTTATACAAGAAGCCCTTTTGAAAGGTTTCAGGTTGACATTACCATATTACATCAAGAGGAGTAGCCCTTTCTAGACATTTTGTAATATTGGAGGCAGAATATAAGAAATCCAAAGTCGGTATTTCATGATTGGGGAGTCAACTCAACAGATCAAGGAATTGAAATCCCATAGTTGGAAAATACGTTTCTTCCTAAATTCTTTCAAATAGATTGACCAATCATTATTGGGGTTATGCGAAGGTGAATATAGATACTTTCCACTATAATGTCATGGAAATGGGACATTCTAAGTTCAATGGTCAGGGCCATTAGGGCTTGATAAAATAGTGGGAGACTTAATAAAATTAATTTATTATTCATCATAAAATGTAATCAAGAAACTACTATTGATCTGCTCTTTTAATTGTAGAATAAAAATGACAAGCTTCTCATCCACACTATCCCTATGATAAATTATGGATAAATGCAACCTCCTCGCTGGCAGTAACTTACAGGAATGGTTTAGATGCCTCCAGGTTATCCTATGCCACGAATTGAAGTCTTACATGTTGGTGTTAGCATTACCGGATCCACCTACCAAAGAGGTGAGTGATGAGGATTTCCTATTCTATGAGAAATATATTAATGATGTGTTCGATGTTCAATGTTTGATGATATCATCAATGTCCAGTGATATCATGAAGTCTCACGAAAACATGGACTCTTATAGCATGATCAAGCACATTTTTGGTCTTTACCAAGAGATTGAAAGATAAGAAAGCTTTAAGATCTCCAAGGCACTCTTTTAGAGTAATCTTGGAAAGGGTTCCCTAGCTGGGCCTCATATAGTCAAGCTCATTAGCTACATTGAACTCCTAGGGGTTCTAGGGTTTAAAATCCCTAAATAAATTGGCCCCAATCTCATTCAACATCACTCCATCAGAGATTCTATATCCTTGTGGTTAATTTTAACATGAACAACATTGAAAAGTCTCTATCTGATCATTTTTTCCTCATTCTCCATATAGAATAATATATAAAGTGTGAAAAGCCTTATTCCCTTATGGTGAATAAGAGGAATGTAAAGGCAAAGAGCTTTAAGCACTAATCTTCTTCATGGACTTCTAAAAAAATTAATATCAAAGGGGGGTAATGGAATATGAGGATGTTTTTTTCGCATGAGGCAAGAAAGACCACTGGAAGAAGAAATGAACCCATCCTAAGAAGCAAGGGGTAGCTTTAGGTGCATTTTTTATCAAATGCAATCTATCTGTTTCTACAAATTTGCTGTTAGATATATCTTTTGGTGCTCACATATGTATCCAAATATAGGAACCAAGTATATTCAAGAGGATTTTCTAAGGGGAGGTAGATATATGAGCTACTAACGAGGCCTTACTTGCTATTGTAGCTATCGGGGACTACCACCTCACATTGCCAACTAGGATGATATTGGTGTTAAATGGTTGTTATTATGTGTCTTTTGTTACTAAAGACTTTATTTCTGTATCCAGATTATATACAGATGGATTGTTTTCATGTTTGGAAATGAATGTTGCTTCTTCTACAAGATAGAATTTTTTTGGTAGGTCACATTTATTGTAACACCCCAGGTAAATAAAGAGTATGACATTTTCACATTTATCCATATTTGTGAATAAAATATTAATATGACTTTAAAGGGGACGCTATGCTTGATGGCGTACCCAACATGCAACAACGAGTTTCTTGGGAATCTTACGTTGCACTCTAATAATAAAATAATATTATTTTAAATAGTAGTTAACGCCTGGCCGTTGTAATGGCGAGAATGAACAGAACTAACTACAAAATGATTATATATTTTTGTCAAATATTTTTACTTTTTTAATAAATGTTAGAGGATAAAAAATGCGAATGAATCCAATTTTAAGCGTAAACATTGTAATATTCTTTAAAAGGTCGATTAACTGCCTTTTGATGGCGAACCTCTTTTAAAACTACTTTTTGAAAATTTTATGTGTTATATTTGACAAAATAAAATTCTTCTTTAGAATCGGGACATCAAAATTTACTTTGTGTAAATTTTTGGTATTTTTCCGAAAAAGATCAATTTTTAATGAATAGTGAAAAATGTTGTATTTTAATTAAAAACCTCTTTTTAATATAATTTATTTTTATGATTATATTATCTTTTGAATTGGTTTTAAAGTGAAATTAGAATATATTATTACCATTTAATCCAATAGTGGTCGTTGGAATTAATTTCACTTTGAAATCGGACTTAAACTAGTGTCAATCTTTTGATACATTTTGTTTCATAAAAACACGCTATTTGTTTTGACAGCAGGAATTAATTATTAAGTTAATTAATGCAACTTATATGTTTTTAATTTTATAAAATATACATCATTTTTTAATTCGGAATATCAAATATAGCTTAGGGTGAATTTTTAGTAATTTTCTGAAAAACATCAATTTTGAATGAATAGTGAAACCACTAAGTGGTACTTATAAAAACTGATTTTCTGTTTAAATGAAATTTTTCCATATTTGTGTTTTTAATTTCAAAAATCCAACATACATGGTTTTAATTAATAAGTAAAATTTGGTTCAATGGGATTAAAATAATTTTTTGGTGAATAGTAACTTATTAAGTTTTTAATCACGATTAGAGGTAATTAGTGTAGTTTAAGGTAAAAATAATGTTTTAATAAAATGAAATGACCTAGACACATGTCCTACCCTCATTTTATGTGTCATGGCCGACCAAGAAAATCCATGGGTCAACTTGGGGACCCCATGGAGCCACTTTGGTCGGAAAATGACATAAATACCTTTTTATTTAATGTTAAAGTAAAAATGACACAAACATGAGATGTTTTACTAAAACAATTTTTACATGGGGTTATACAAGTCCAATATTTACTATAAATAGTAATTGGAATGTAAAAATATTTCCTACATCATAGTATTTTTTCTATAATTTTTAGACATTAAATAAATTAAATTATTTATGACATCATGATGATGCAGCGATGACCTCATTATTTAACGATTTAAATAAAATGGAAAGATAATGTAAAATATAAGATCTACACACGTCCAAAACCTATTGGATGGGTGTATTTCGAACCCTTATCACATTATCCTCGAAACACATCAATATGGGACCATTAAAATTCGAAACTCATTCTAAAATTAAGTAACATTTCCTTACTTTCCAAGAGTGCCCCTCCTCTCCTCTTATAAAAGGCCCCCACCTCTACCTCCTTACCCACACATACAAAGCCTTTGGCTCGGCCAACCCCCACCCATTTTGTCTCTCCACATACCTCTATAACTCCTTGAAGCCTCACTTTGGGTAGAAGTCTTCCCAAGGAATCCTTTGAGCTCAAACCAAAGGGAGTTACCCGATTTGAAGGTAATGTCTTCACTTGTGTCCTTTTGTTTTATTTTGCTTCTCCAACCCCCTAAACACTTTTTATTCATTTCTTTTGTAACTACTCCAGTATCTTAAATATACTAGGATGTTGTTATAAGAAGTATTAGAGCTAAAATTACACACACCTTGGTTTAATGGTTAAAGAACATATTGTTTCTGTGGTGGGCGATTTTCTGCCTCACGAAACGATGATTGTTCAAAATTCTTTTAACACCTTTAATAGTGGACATTATGATGTAACTATATTTTATATATGATATATATGGTATCTATGTTTACTATATGCTTTTGTATTTTATATTTAAACTATACCTTTATTCTTTTCTTGTTGTGTAAATGAGATAATCTCATATGAGGAAGTGTGGACTACCGCCCCCTCAAGTGATGTGACTCATACATGCAATACATGGAATGTATAAAGAATGAAATTAATGAACATATCTGACCTATATAACATATATATTATACTGGAATTATAATATATATATATCATTTATTTTTAATTCCATTAATATGACAAAGAAAAAAATGAAAGTAGCGTTCATGCGTACGTACGACCTACCGTCTCCATGAACGGTGCATTTCGTTTTTTATCTCCAAATGATATGTAATAGTATAAAATAAATATGTACTAGATATATATGATATTTTAATCATTAATAATATTCTGGAAATTATTTACTTATAACTACATGGACAATCATTTTTCAAACAAGTTCATTTTCGACTCATGTACCAAACATCGAAAAAAACGTCTAATATGAACTCATATTATTAACCAATTATTATAACATTAAAATATGTGATATGAACTGAATAATAATCTTTATAGGAGGTCCTAATAAATTATAAATTGACCAAATTTTGTTATTTAGGAATATAAAGAAACGAACAAGACAAGTTGGACTTGAGGTAAGGGATCCTACTCCTCTCTTTCTTTTTAAGTACACTCTTTTATGTCATTCCTTTTAAAGCTCATATTTCTTGTTATTGGGATGTTATTTTATATTACTCTTACATTAATTTTTATGTTCATATGATGAGAGACCCTATTCTCTCTCATCAATCCATTTTGGAAGTATTGAGTGGCGCTGTTAGGCTGCCGAATTTTCATAAGAGATCTAACCTCTCTCTTTCTTTTTAAGTACTCTCCTTTATGTCACTTATTTTAAGATCCTCTTTGTTATGTTGGGGGATTTTCTTTTATATTACTATTTCCGTAAACTTTATGTTAATATGATCAGAGACCCTATTTTCTCTCATCAATCCATTTTGGAAGTTTTAAGTGGCATCGTTAGGCTGCCGAGTTTTCGTAAGGGATTTTTCATCTCACTTTTATTCTCGTGAGATTTATGATACATTTTCCACAATTTACTTTGAGTGGTGTATGTACTTCCCATTATTTTACTCATTGTGTAATATACTTTCATTTATGAGTATTTACATCAATGTTGTATTGTCCTTCTTTCACGGGGTGTATGTTTCGAAAGATACCCATGTCGGTAAGGGAACCTTTCACCCTCCTCTTTTTTAAAAGACTTCTTTTCTTATGTATTTTAATTCACATGATATTATGTTGGGATATGTTCTTATATATCCTTGTGGATTTAAATTTTATGTCCAAGTGATGAGATGCCCTTTTTATCTCTCATCAACCCATTTTCTGAATTTTGTAGTGACACCATTAGGCTGTCAAATTTTTGCAGGGGAACTTCTTAACCCAATTTTGATTCTTTGGGATAAGCTTGTACTCCTTGAATATGTCGTTCTATGAATATGTGTGAATAACCTCTGATTGTTTTATATCCACCTATATTTCGCGTATTCATTTGTCACACATAATTATGTAATTGATTTATCCTTAATCCAAGGATACCGTCTTTGTATGGGACTTCGTCTCAATCTCCTTTCATTGAGGCATATTTTGTTTTATACACAACTTTATTTTATATGGTGTATAAACCCCTTTGAATTTTATGTTTATTCAAAAGGAATATTTTTTATATGAAGTGTTTACTAAACGACAAAAGGGAATGTTTTTGTCATACATATGCGGCGACAACGACTTCTCCACCGTCGGGACCATTATTTGAGTCTCGGCTTCCTCAACAAGCCATACCTTCTTTTTAAAAGAAAAATAAATACCATGTCTTACTTTTCATTTATTTTGGTGTTGAAAATGGTTTTCATAAATCAATGTGTTGTATTGATATCTTGTGGTTGAAAAGTGGAAATGTTATGTTTCCTTTATGCATGTTTTATGTGATAGGATTATGTTATGGTTCTTGGGCATTATTATGAAGATGGGTGGTTCCGTGATAAACTAAGGGCGAGTGAGCCTAATATAGCACTCCAATGCATTAGGTAATGCGAAAGAGTGAAATGTTAAGGTTTCTCTGAAGAGATTTAGGTAATATACTGTGGTGGGTATTCCAAACGTAACCAAGAGGGTTACTCCCTTCGTAAGAATGTTATGAATGCCTAAAGTTACCTTTATGTCTTATGATTTCTATGATTTATTCATGATTTGATGAGGTATGTTAAAGTGCTTATGTTTTATGAGTAAATTATGATTTCATTGATTCTTATGCGTACATGTACTCATGTTTCTTTCCCATATTTTTATATCCCTTACTAAGCTTTTTATGCTCATCCCAAGTTTTTTTGAAATGTTTTTCACAGGTTAAGGGAGAGGTACATGATATGATGATAGTTTCAAGGAAGTGTCAAGAAAGAATCCATGTTTTATTTTAAATATGTTTCCATTGATGGGAAAAAATGAATATTATCTTTATGTAACCACTTTGTTTATATGTGGAATGTAATTCAAGTTTTATGATCTAATTCTCTAAAACTATAAACCTGAAAAGATCCTCAATGTGTAATCAGGTATTAACTCAAGATTAAGTAAGGTTTAAGGCTAGGGCCTTAGAGTTGGTATCAGAGGTCGGTTTAGACAAATTTAGGGATTACTAGTTTTTGTTAGACACATGATTAGTCCCTATATCTATTATTTCAGTTAAATACTTGTTTTATAACTTTTTTCAGGTCAAGTAAAGTCGGTTACGAATAGAAGGAGAAGGATCTCAAACGACATTCCTATCTCTTCCTAATGACATGCTTGCAATAATTATTGCAAAGTCATGTTCAGATGATTGTGAAACTTTTTCTTGCATATAACTCACTTGCAAGCATTTGTTTGAGATATCAAACATCTCCACTATACCTCGTTATCATCATGGATCATGGGTTGTTTTTGACAAATACTATTTTCAAAATATTCTCATATTTTCAAGAAAGGTAAATATTCTCAAGGTATTTTCAAATATTTTACCTTATCACAAGAATTTGAAGCATATTATGATTTTAAAAATGGTGATGAGGAAGGAGACCCTTACACAACCTATTTATATTTGATTTTAAAATATAGTCTCTCAACACATAATTATGGTATTTTAAAAGGACCAATAATAGAAAGTTTCAACTCAAATTCTGTCCGACTATTTTATAGAAATCATGTTTTATCAGATGTTTTGGAATTATATGTCATACATGATTATTTTCCAAAACTGTTTTTCTGTGAACACCCATATGACCCATGTTGTAAAAGGTGCATTTGGATGGAGGAAGCAAATCATTTTGAAGGATCTTTAAATCATTTTTGTAATGCATGGGACTTCTACCTACGTGAGCAAGATGATGATGAAACCGAGTGGATTCCATGATCAAGGTATGATGTTATTCATTTTGGGAATCATTTTATTTTATCTTATGGTGGTGAAATAAGACTTCAAGAATTAAGATGTTGAGATCATAACGAATTTGGATGAAAATGAGAGGTATAAGGAAACTATTGAGGTTAAAACATGTTAGGGTTATTTTCGGAGTTTTACAAAAAGGACAACACGCAGACCGTGTGACAACCAGTTGCGTCATACAAATCTGTGGGAATCGAACCCACAACCAAAGTGTGACTGTTATTTATCGCCTACCACTGGACTACGTGAATTCCTTGGTTAGTTTGACTGATTATTTATAGTTAGATGATTTTATGAATTAAGAGTAAGATGATTTTGGGTTATCTATGGAAATTTATTAACCTATCATGGAGGATATGTGATTAGGTTAATTACTTTTCAATACGAGACATTAAGAGCAACTGATGTTGTTTGGAGATAAATGTTACGATTTAACTTGGAAGACTATGTGAATAAATCCTTCAAATATTTGGGTTTAAATCCTATTTTGGTTTACTTTGAATAATTTTATGGACAAATTGTTTATCGAATGGTCCTCGTTGAACTTTGGGTTTTGTTAGACAAGTTTTGGAGATTAAGAATTGATTTTCTTTTTATAAATGGTTATCCTTTTCTGAATTATCTGATCTTGTACTAATCTTTTTGGTTTTGGTTTTGGTTAAATTCTAAAGACATGGGAATTATATAGTTCTATTTTGTGGATTAGGTGATTCTCTAGAAGTTGATTATAGTACTCTTAATGTGAACAAGTCTTCCTAAATACTAATCTTTTGGAGAAAATATGAGTTTGTGTAAGGAATCTAATAAAATTTGAAAGTCAACATGATAAGTTATTATGTTTCCTTATGAATAAATTCCTCAATAAAAAGTAACTTAAAACAAAAATGTTTTCTATTAACTTTTCATACTAGGGAATCTAATACCGTTTAACCCATCACAAGTTTGTGATTTTCTTGTGGTAACTTTCTCCTAAACATTTTTTCTATAACTCTCCATCAGAACATGACCCTATGTTTTCTCCTCCATGTCCATGTTTTCCTACATGGAATCCTAGAATGGGTTAACTCAGGTGACCTCTGTACTTATCTTCCTTTATTTTAAAGTGATTGTTTTACCGACTCTTGTTCCGATGTGGGACTTTCAAGGATGTTTCCAAGCCCAATTTTAAAATTGCGAGGACGCAATTCCCAAAGGGGGGGAAGGATGTAACACCCCAGGTAAATAAAGAGTATGATATTTTCACATTTATCCATATTTGTGAATAAAATATTAATATGACTTTAAAGGGGACGCTATGCTCGATGGCGCACCCAACACGTAACAACGAGTTTCTTGGGAATCTTACGTTGCACTCTAATAATAAAATAATATTATTTTAAATAGTAGTTAACCCCAGGCCGTTGTAATGGCGGGAATGAATAGAACTAACTACAAAATGATTATATATGTTTGTCAAATATTTTTACTTTTTGCAATAAATTTTAGAGGATTAAAAATGCGAATGAATCCAATTTTAAGCGTAAACATTCTAATATTCTTTAAAAGGTCGATTAACCACCTTTTATGGTGAACCTCTTTTAAATCCACTTTCTGACAATTTTATGTGTTATATTTGACAAAATAAAATTCTTCTTTATAATCGGGACATCAAAATTTACTTTGTGTAAATTTTTGGTATTTTTCCGAAAAAGTTCAATTTTTAATTAATAGTGAAAAATGTTGTATTTTAATTCAAAACCTCTTTTTAATCTAATTTATTTATATTATTATATTATGTTTTGAATTGGTTTTAAAGTAAAATAAGAATATATTTTTACCATTTAATCCAATAGTGGTCGTTGGAATTAATTTCACTTTGAAATCGGACTTAAACTAGTGTCAATCTTTTGATACATTTTGTTTTATAAAAACACGCTATTTTTTTTGACAGCGGGAATAAATTATTAAATTAATTAATGAAACTTATATGTTTTGAATTTTTTAAAATAGAAATCATTTTTTAATTTGGAATATCAAATATATCTTAGGGTGAATTTTTGGTAATTTTCTGAAAAACATCAATTTTTGATGAATAGTGAAAACACTAAGTGGTACTTATAAAAACTGATTTTCCGTTTAAATGAAATTTTGCCATATTTGTGTTTTGAATTTAAAAAATCCGACATACATGGTTGTCATTAAGAAGTAAAACGTGGTTTAATGGGATTAAAATTTTTTTTTCTGAATAGTAACTTATTAAGTTTTTAATCGCGATTAGAGGTAATTAGTGTAGTTTAAGGTAAAAATAATGTTTTAATAAAATGAAATGACCTAGACACATGTCCTACCCTCATTGGATGTGTCATGGCCGACCAATAAAATCCATGGGTCAACTTGGGGACCCCATGGAGCCACTTTTGTTGGAAAATGACATAAATACCTTTTTATTTAATGTTAAAGTAAAAATGACACAAACATGAGATGTTATACTAAAACAATTTTTACATAGGGTTATACAAGTCAGAGTTTTGACTATAAATAGTAATTTGAAATCTAAAAAGATTTCCTACATCATTGTATTTTTTATAATTTTTAGACATTAAATAAATTAAATTATTTATGACATCATGATGATGCAGCGATGACCTCATTATTTAACGATTTAAATAAAATGGAAACATAATGTAAAATCTAGGACCTACACACATCAAAAACCTATTGGATGAGTGGATTTAGAACCCTTATCATCTTATCATCGAAACACATCAATGTGGGACCATTAAAATCCGAAACTCATTCTAAAATAATGTAATATTTCCTTACTTTCCAAGAGTACCCCTCCTCTCCTCTTATAAAAGGCCCCCACCTCTACCTCCTTACCCACACTTCCAAAGCCTTTGGCTCGGCCAACCCCTGCCCATTTTGCCTATCCACATCCCTATCTACCTCCTTGAAGCCTCACTTTGGGCAGAAGTCTTCCCAAGGAATCCTTTGAGCTCAAACCAAAGGGAGTTACCTGATTTTAAGGTAATGTCTTCACTTGTGTCCTTTTGTTTTATTATGATTCTCCAACCCCCTAAACTCTTTTTATTAATTTCTTTTTGAACAACTACAGTATGTTAAATATACTAGGATGTTGTTATAAGAAGTATTCGAGCTACACTTACACACAGCTTCGTCTAATGGTTAAATAACATATTGTTTCTATGGTTGGTGATTTTCTGCCTCACGAAACGATGATTGTTCAAAATTCTTTTAACACCTTTAAAGGTGGCCATTATGATGTCACTGTATTTTATATATGATATATATGGTATTTATGTTTATTATATGCTTCTATATTTTATATTTAAACCATACATTTATTCTTTTCATGTTGTGTAAATGTGATAATTTCGTATGAGGAAGTGTGGACTACCGCCCCCTCAAGTGATGTGACTCGTACATTCAATACATGGAATGTATAAAGAATGAAATTAATGAACATATGTGACCTATATAACATATATATTATAATGGAATTATAATATATATATATATATATCATTTATTTTTAATTCCATTAATATGAAAAAGAAAAAAATGAAAGTAGCGTTAATGCGTACGTACAGCCTACCGTCTCCATGAACGGTGCTTTTCGTTTTTTATCTACAAATGATATGGAATAGTATAAAATGAATATGTACTGGATATATATGATATTTTAATCATTAATAATATTATGGAAATTATTTACTTATAACTACATGGAAAATCATTTTTCAAACAAGTTCATTTTCGACTCATGTTCCAAACATCGACAAAAAAGTCTAACATGAACTCATATTATTAACCAATTATTATAACATTAAACTATGTGATATGAACTGAATAATAATCCTTATATGAGGTCCTTAAGCAATTATAAATTCACCAAATTTTATTATTCAGGAATATAAAGAGACGAACAAGACACGTTGGACTTGAGGTAAGGGATCCTACTCCTCTCTTTCTTTTTAAGTACACTCTTTTATGTCATTTATTTTAAAGCTCATATTTCTTGTTATTGGGATGTTATTTTATATTACTCTTACTGTATTTTTTATTTTCATATGATGAGAGACCCTATTCTCTCTCATCAATCCATTTTGGAAGTTTTGAGTGGCACTGTTAGGCTGCCAAATGTTCATAAGAGCTCTAACCTCTCTCTTTATTTTTAAGTACTCTCCTTTATGTAACTTATTTTAAGCTCCTCCTTGTTATGTTGGGGGATGTTATTTTATATTCCTATTTCTATAAACTTTATGTTAATATGATGAGAGACCCTATTTTCTCTCATCAATACATTTTGAAAGTTTTCAGTGGCTCCGTTAGGCTGCCGAGTTTTTGTAAGGGATTTTTCATCTCACTTTTATTCCCACGAGATTTATGCTACATTTTCCAAAATTTCCTTTGAGTGGTGTATGTACTGACCATTATTTTACTCATTGTGTAATATAATTTCATTTATGAGTATTTACATCAATGTTTTATTGTCCTTCTTTCATGGGGTGTATGTTTCGAAAGATACCCATGTCAGTAAGGGAACCCTCACCCTCCTCTTTTTTAAAAGTATTCTTTCGTTATGTCTTTTAATTCACACGATATTATGTTGGGATATGTTATTATATATAATTATTGATTTAAATTTTATGTCCAAGTGATGAGATACCCTTTTTATGTCCCATCAACTCATTTTCTGAATTTTTTAGTGACTCCATTAGGCTGTCAAATTTTTGCAAGGGAACTTCTTAACCCAATTTTGATTATTTGGGATAAGCTTGTACTCCTTGAATATGTCGTTATATGAATATGTGTGAATAAACTCTGATTGTTTTGCACTTAATATCCACCTATATTTCATGTATTCATTTGTCACACATAATTATGTAATTGATTTATCCTTAATCCAAGGATACCGTCTTTGTATGGGACTTCGTCTCAATCTCCTTTCATTGAGGCATATTTTGTTTTATGCACAACTTTCTTTTATACGGTGTATAAACCCCTTTGACTTTTACCTTTATTCAAAAGGAATATTTTTTATACGAAGCGTTTACTAAACGACAAAAGGGAATGTTTTTGTCATACGTATGCGGCGACAATGACTTCTCCGCCACCGTGACCATTATTTGAGTTTTAACTTCCTCTACAAGAAATACCTTCTTTTTAAAAGAAAAATAAATACCATGTTTTACATTTCTCTTATTTTGGTATTGAAAATGGTTTTCATAAATCAATGTGTTGTATTGATATCTTGTGATTAAAAAGTGGAAATGTTATGTTTCCTTTATGCATGTTTTATGTGATACGATTATGTTATGGTTCTTGGGCATTATTATGAAGATGGGTGGTTCCATGATAAAATAAGGGCGGGTGAGCCCGATATAGATCTCCAATGCATTGGGTAATGCGAAGGAGTGAAACGTTAAGGTTTCTCCGAAGAGATTTAGTGAATATACTGTGGTGGGTATTCCAAACGTAACCAAGAGGGTTAATCCCTACGTAAGAATGTTATGAATGCCTCAAGTTACCTTTAGGTCTTGTGCTTTCTATGATTTATTCATGATTTGATGAGGTATGTTAAAGTGCTTATGTTTTATGAGTAAAGTCTGATTTCATTGATTCTTATGTGTACATGTACTCATGTTTCCTTTCCATATTTTTATATCCTTTTCTGGGATTTTTATGCTCATCCCAAGTTTTTTTTGAATTTTTTTTCATAGGTCAAAGGAAAGGTAAATGATATGATGATAGTGTCAAGGAAGTGTCAAGAAAGAATCCATGTTTTATTTTAAATATGTTTCCGTTGATGGAAAAAAAATTAATACTATCTTTATGTAACCACTTTGTTTAAGTGTGGAATGTAATGAAAGTTTTATGATCTAATTCTCTAAAACTCTAAACCTGAAAATATCATCAATGTGTAATCTTGTATTAACTCAAGATTAAGTAAGGTTTAAGGCTGGGGCATTATATTTATACAACGGTCATTAGGTGTTGGATTACACAAACCATGTAATGGAAATCGATAACAAATATAATTCACATGACTCATACCACACCCAACTCTGGCATCACTAGATAGGTCATGTAAATGAGAAACACTTGACAAATATACATCAAGATGGATATTTGGATTCTTTTGAACTAAAACCACTTGGCGTATGTCATGTATGTTTACAAGGAAAAATGACCAGAGCCCCATTTAGTGGGAAATGTGAAAGGGATAAATAACTTATTGAATTGGTTCATACCAATGTGTTTGGAACATTTCCAGTTGAAGAAATGGTAGGGTACTCATACATCATAACATTTACTGATGATTTTAGTAGATATTGATATATCTACTTAATTAGGTACAAGTTGGATCCTTTTGATAAGTTTAATGAATACATGAATGAAGTTGAGAACCATCTTGGTAAAAAGATTTAGAAACTCCACTCAGACCGAGGTGGAGAATATCTTAAACAAGACTTCATTGGTTACTTAATGGATTTTGGGATCCAATCCCAACTCACTCCTCCTAACATGCCCTAGTGGAATGGTGTGATCAAAAGGAAGAACCGCACCCTGTTGGACATGGTGAGATCAATGATGAGTCTTGTGAGTCTTCCATTATCATTTTGGGGATATGGGTTAAAAATAGTGATGTGCATACTAATCCAAGTACCAACCAAATAGATAAATGGTATTCCATATGCACTATAGAGTGGAAATAAATCCATGTTATCGAATTTACATGTGTGGTGAAGCGATGTATTTGTTAAGGCATCTTCGGGTAACAAACATGCACCCCGAGGCACAAAATATACCTTTATAGGATACCCCATGTAATATAGGGGATATAACCTATAAAACCCCTCATAAAAAAAGTCTATAGTGGCAAGACACACCATATTCCTTGATAGGGAGCACATCTCCAAAAGCTATAGTGGGGGCGAGATAGACTTCGATGAAGTTGAGGTTTAAGGTACACAAGAATTGGTACAATAGAGGATTACACAAAGCCCCATGGAAGAAAGAATTGTTTGAGAGACGCAAGAATTACGTAGAAGTACAAGAGAGTATAGAGAACTATAATGGTATGGTTTTCTAGTTACCGAAGATGTTGACTCCTTATTTTATGATAAATGATCCTATAACCTACAAGGAAGCAGTAAGTGGCACTAAAGTTGCCAAGTGGAAAGAAGCCATGAATTCTAAAATGGATTCCATATACCAAAACCGAGTCTAGATATTGGTATATCCTTTATTTGATGTAAAGAATATTGGTTGAAAATGGTTATTCAAGAAGAAACCTGGCATAGAAGGACAATTAAATACCTATAAGGAATGGATGGTTGAAAAAGGGTTCAAATATCATAAAGGCATTGACTAAGACAAAACCTTTTCACCAGTTTCAATGCTGAAATCCATCAGAATTATATTGGCCATTACCTCTTACCATGACTATGAGATTTGGAAAATGGAAGTCAAAATAGCCATCCATAACAGGAACCTTCATGAAGATGTCTAAATGACACAACCTGAAGGCTATTGACTCCAAAGGATGAAAATAAGGTATGCAAGTTGTAGAAATCCATTTATGGATTAAAGAAAGCATCCAGGTCATGGAACATTCATTTTGATGAAGCCATAACGAAATTAGGTTTTATCAACAACGAATCTGATCCTTATGTCAACAAATGGTTTAGTGGGAGAGTATTTGTTTTCTTAATAGTATATTTTGATGACATATTACTTATTAGAAATGAGATACTAGTATTAAATTTTTTTAAGTCATGGTTGAATCAATTCTTATCCATGAAGGAATTGGGTGAGGTAGCATATATTCTTGGGATCAAGATCCTTCATGATAGATCCACTAGATTGATGGGCTTAAGACAAAGTACTTAAATTTATAAGATACTGAAGAGATTTAGTATGGAACAGTCCCAGAGGGGATTATTTCCAGCATCACTTGGAATTCATCTTTCAAAGATAATGGTTCCTTAGACACATGTGGAAAGAAATATAATGGAAAGGACTACCTATGCATCATCGATTGGGTCTATCATGTATTACATGCTATGTACTAGGATGGATGTCACCTATGCATTGAGTGTGGTAGGAAGATATCAAGCTGACCATGGTGACCTCCATTGGATGGCAATCAATATTATCCGAAAATATATGAGGTGTTCTAAGGATATGTTCCTGGTTTATGGAGGAGATGAGGAACTAGTCATCATATGATATGCGGATTGTAGTTTCCAAACTGATCAAGAAGACATGAAGTTGAAAACAAAATACATCTTCACATTGAATGGAGGTGCAGTGAGCTGGAAGAGCTCAAAGCAGAGTGTGGTCACAGATTCTACAGCAAATTCCGAGTATATCATAGCTTATGATGTACCTAAAGAAACAGTTTGGATGTAAAGATTCATCCAGGTGTTGGATGTGATACCTAGCAGTACAGATCCCATCACATTGTATTGTGATAATACTATATTTATGGCTCTCACAAAAGAGACAAGGTCACATTAGCAGATGAAAAACATACATCAGAAGCATCATATCTTGGGGGATTTTTCTCAGAGAGTTGAAGCTATAGTGAGTAGTATTTCCACAAAAGACAACGTGGATGACCCCTTGACTAAAGCCTTTAGTCAGTAGAAACATGATTGTCATGTGAGGTCTAGTGGACTGAAAGTCATAGGCTGTTGTCTCTAGTCCAAGTAGGAGTTAGTCAGATTTGGTGTCCTAGAACCAACTGGTTGTACTTTTATTACATGGATATTTAATTTATTTAAATATTAAACATCTTATGACATATTTTTTATTTTTTGTATGACTATGATGTAATAATGTCCTAGAATATTTTTTTTCATTGATACGGTCCTGGAAGTTCCCCGCTGTGATGAGAACCGTGAAATTATATAACAATATTATTAAATATAGTTCTACGGTTGGATGAAAAACTATGATGGGAAACATAGCATGAATACTGTCAGGTGAGAGTACTTGTAAGAAGATGAGACTTCCTCTCATTTGGTTCGCACTTGGTAATCTCCAAGATAGATGATTATGAGAACAGACCCGCTAGTAGGAATTATTCTTGTTTTGGGGTCATCAGATATTTCTATCTGTGAGTGTGTGTAATAGTCCTTAAACATTAATATTGACATTAATATGTGTCACGACTCATGTAATTTGATTTACTGACAGAAACTGTCATGAAGATAGTTGGTGGGATGTAGGTTACATAGGATGCGTCACGAGTGGCATGTTATTAATGGATAAGTAGAGGAAGGATTTTGTCCTTCCATTAATGGGATTTTATATCACGACCCTTTTATTTAAATAGAATTGTCATGTTAAATTCCATGGCCATGGTGTAACGATGATTTCATTTCTAGTAGTCAAACAATGACGTATCAAGCACAAAGGTTGATGAAACTATCATGAAACCAATTTTATGAGATATTGAGACATAGGGATTATATTAAACAGTGAGTTTTCATATGTGGATTTTGTTTTGGGGAATTTATGTTCATTCTCTTGGGTTCCTTGACCCACTTCTATACAGTACTCTTGGACTTTAGGCATGCCCGCCTAATGTAAATGAGAAAGAATCCTAGGGGGTCACACACTAAGTATTTCTGGTGGTCTCGGTTAAATTCTATTTAAATTTTATTAATAAGTATTATTCTCAAGATATTGGAATAATTATATTCAATATAAAATGATTTCAAAAATTAAATAAATATTTATTCACTAAATTGTGGGTAAAATATATTTATTTTTTATTGGAAATTTAATAAATATTTATTAACTAGTTTGTAAATAAAATATTTATTTAAAAGAATAAATTATTTATTTATTTATTTAGGTGTTCAATAAATGGAATTGGAGTTTGACTGGACCAAGGAAAGCCTGGTAGTAAAAAAATTATTTGCAAGACGGTAAATAATTATTTAACTATTTGACACAAATTAAAATAATATTGCTATTATTTTGTGACAGGGAATTTTATTTATAATTCCATTTTGAGAAAATAGGATCACCATAAATAATGATGTGGTATTATTATTAATTTAATGGTTTTTCTCTATGTTTATGAATGTATTTAATTATTGTTATGCAATTAAGTATTGTAACTCAAGCCCTATGTCAATAAATAGACAAATATGACTATTGGGTCATGTACCGAACTTCACAGCCGGCGAATTGAGAATTGTTGAGATAAAAAATTTCTCTCTAGATTCCTCTTCCCACCCTTCTTAGGAACGAGAGATGTTTCTAAAGGCAGAAGAACAAGCGATCAAGAACAACTGACACAAAACACTCTCTTCACTACACTAGAACCCGGAGAATGAGTGGTGTCCATCAAAGGCCATCAGATCATGTGGGGATCACCTCGACCTGGATTCTAGTTTATATTCTCATAATCACATTAAGATAATATAAAAGGGTCATTACAGATGATCAATACCATCAAGAATGAAAATACCAAAGATCCAGGTATTCTTTTCATCATGAGATTAATTAAATTAATTATAAACATGATGTGCAAGATCCTCTCTAAATGTTTCGGGCCTCTTCCTTCTTTATCTAAATCATTGATTCTATTCCATGCAGACTATTTTTCATCATTGTATTGATCCCAGAATAATCATTGATCATGGTAAAAATTAAAGTTGGGTGTCGTCCCAACCGCACTTCCACTGTGCCCAGAACAATTAGTATTAAGGTTAGTGAGGTAGTGATCATTGTTTTATATTTTTAGAAGAGTATGATAGAAAAATATCATATTGTTTGGGAGTGGGTGAAATCCATATTAGATCGATTGGATTCATATGAATATAAAATCAAGAAATCCTTGCAGTTAGAGGTTGGAGATTATTTATATTTAAATTATATCCTCATAATGGTAAGAAGATGTTTTGTGGAGGTAGTATTGTCTCTCCATATTTTTTTCAGACTTTTTGAGGTGTTAGAGAAAATTTATGAAGTGACATGTATATTATAACTTTTAATCTATCTAGAGAGAGTTTATAATAAATTTAATGATTTAAAACTTTAAAGGTATCTTCATTATGACTTCCATGTTATATTCTAAGTTGAGAAAGATATAATGTAGGATATGTATTTCACATATTGGCCTATAAATATAGAATATTATCGTAATAAGGTTATAAAATGATACATTATTCAATTACATCATGTTTTCTGGAGACATGATTATTTAGAGGAATGTATGTTGGACAAAGATCCACATATATAGTTTTCCTGTATTTAAGTTTAGATTTTATTTTCTGATGACATTATTGATAATAGATTTAATTAATATAATATTTTTGATACTTTTAATGGCGAGATTCTAATTTTAGGTGTATCTTATATTCCAGATGGGTTTTGAGATTTATTCTTTATTAATCTATATTTTTTTTTATTCTTGAAGATGATAATCATTAGAGAGGTGTCAAAGGTAAAGGTATAGATTTTTAATGTCCATTAATTTATGAATTTTTAGGTGTTGTAAAAGGAATGAATGAACATGAAGGTGAGTTGAGGGACTTAATTTGGATTTTTTTTATATAAAATGATGAAAATGTATGGGTCTCACTACATCATGATGTTCATGAATCTTCATGGTTTTTTTCAATGATGTTCTTTTTGGTCATGGTAATGGGAAAATAATATTTCAAGTTTATACCTATAATTTGAAAGTGATATTGTATCATGATATTATATTATATAACATTATTTATGAAAAAAAACATATTTCATATATTCGTATGAATATATTTTTTTAGAGTAGTTTTTGGAAGTGCAGTATTAACACATAAAAAAATTTCACAATGGATTATAAAAACATTTGGTTTAGAAAACAACAATTGTGGTTTCAAATATTATTTTAAATATGATTCAAGTATAGTATGGGATGGATTATTGGACACATTATATTTTTTTAAATATGTGTGAAGTTAAGAAGGAAAATGATCAGAATATATTAAGGGATCAAAATATTTAATTCATTGTGGTTTTTAGATCTACCTTGTCTAGGTATAACCATGTTTTAGTTTTATAAACCATGATTTATTTGGTTTTATTTTTAATTGAATATAAATTTTGAATCATTTTCCATTCTCATTTGGTTTTATCTCTTATTATGTGTCCTAAATGATAGTGGTGGTCTCTTTAGTAGTTTTTAGGAATACTGGGTGAATAGTTAAGTGTATTTATATTGTAATATCAAATCAACGCAGTGAGAATATTCCTCTTGATTATTCATAGTTTCTTATATTAATTTTATGATTATACATGAAGAATTTTATTGATGGATTAAATTGAGAATTGATATAAGATTAATAAAATATATTTTTTCCAAGATTTCACTATGAAAACATGAAATATTGGTCATTCAATTATTGTTCTTCAATGATGGATTGGGTTAAGTGATTCTAAATTATCTTTTATAGATGTTATGTTAATTTTTATAATTTTTTTGATGTGTTTATTTATAATTTGTTAAATTATATTAATACTTAAGAATGATAAATATAATTGATGTGATATAAGGAATTATGAAGGTGGAAATGAAATGGAATAATGATTTAATTGGCACAATGGTAATTTTGATAAATAAAGTGGGAGAAATTGATATATATGGGGGTATAAATTTTCAAGAAGAAAGAATGTTTATGAGAAATTAAAAACAAATTATTTTTTATTGACTTATTTTATGATGTGATTCAATTTAGAATAAAATATTTGTTATTGTTATAGAGAAAATTAATCCTTAATAATAATATTTAATATAATGTACATTGAATAGGGATGGGGTTATGTGGTAAAGGTGTGGGAGTTTTTAGTTTATGTGAAAGGATTAGTTGTGTTTGGTTAGAGTAGGTTTCTTAAGGAAATATAGATATAGTATATATATTCAGATAATTAAATGGTGGATTAAGGAATATTTTCATGATGTTAATTTCATGATTATGGTTTTGATGTATATTTTGGTTAGATGTATATTTGTGTGATTATTTGAAATTTTATTGGATTATCTATTATAAAATTTATATTTTCTAAATTTTTTAACCTTGTTTTATAGGTTAAGACAAATATGTTGTTGTGATGTGGTATTCCCTTTTATATATGTGTTTTTTGTAATTTGGTATTCTTATAGGTTAATAGAGAGGAGGGTTATTTTATTCACACTATAAGTATAGCTATTATTTTATATATACTATAATAAGGTTTTTTTAGATATATAATAATTTCTCAAGATAATGGATATTTTTTTTGGTAATAGTTATATTGTCAATTATGGTGTGGATTAATAGAAAAGTTATTTTGTGCATTGGTTTTTGTGGTGATGTGTTGGTGTTCTTGAAGGGTTTCCACTAAACACATAAATTATCTTTTTCAAGCATTGAAGAAAAAAAATGATATTTTATGGAGATGATGTGTTAGTTATTAGGACGGTGAGGTGGAAAACTTGTTATTGTGATTTGATTATTGATGCAAGCCTACCGTGAGACTTGAAAAATGAAAATTGAAAATTGTTTCCATGTGAAACACAATGCCTTATCTGGATCATCCCACTTGATGATCTTTACAATTTGTTTAGTTACTAATTTAGATTCATCTAAGAACTACTTCTTTTTGTTGTTTTTATTATTTTATGAAAATAATTGAATTTAAAAAGAAATTAAATGCTAATGTATACTAATTTTAAATTCAAGAAATTGAAGAAAGAACTTTTCTTTATGGTTTGGTTTATGGGTCCCATCATTCTACATTCCATTGTTTAAATTTAGTTTGATAGCATTATTATGAAATGTCACTCATAAACTACTATACTTTTTTAGTGGGTGTGGAACTTCTAATGCCTAGAAAAAATTAATTCCACATCGTCCTATAATCCGGGTTGATGACACACCTCAATCAAGATTGTGACACTATCCATCACCTCAGTCCACAATATTTCGTTTCATCCACTAAGACACTAAACATTATCATATGAATATATTACGTTTAGTTGAATGGAAGGTAAAGTGTTAAAAAAAGTATAGAAGTGATTTTGTGTTCACTTTCATGGGTGAAAACCGCTACACGCATGCAAATCACCCTTTCTCAAATAAAAAATAAATATAACATTATAATTTGAACACAAAATTCAGAAAACACCACTTACCTTCCCTAGGAAAATCCTTGGGTTATCCCCTCATTATTGACGGTAAAAGGTCACTGTAAAAACAATGGGAAGAAGAGAAGAATAATAATAATAAAATAATATGATGAAGAACTATGAGAGGGAATGAGAATGAGAGAGGGAATAAAAATAAAATAGAGTAGAGTAAGAAATAAATTAAAATAAATGCATAGAATTTTAAAAGAATAAGGAGGAGGAGGAAAAGAATACAAATAATAATAAGAATAATAATAGTAATAAGAATAATAGTATGAAATATAAATAAGGGTGTAAGAAGAAATTCTCAATTTAAAAACAAAATTCATGAATTATATATAAAAATAAATAATAGTTATAAAAAAATAAAAATAAAATAAAAAATTTCAAAATTGGACACCTGACATCTGGCCTCCCTCAATGGTAGTTGAACTCTCTATAAGTGGAAGAGCCCTTCTTATTTTATAGATAGAAATTTTTCCTCAATATTCTCCTTCCCAAAAAATCTCTCCAAGGCCTACAGAGTGCAATATTATAATATATAGTTCAAGATCTCAGGTATTTCTATTTTTTATAATAGATAGTGTTTCAAATGAGATGAAGATACTTGCATAGGTAGAGTGGGCTTTCATAGGATCTCATGGGGACATGGATGTGGTGAAATCACTTAGGGTGAATGTGGTAGTGGATGTTTATTCGTAGAAGGTGTGAAAACGGTAGTGGTGACCCCTCAAATTATTTTTCCTTCATAGTGTTTTGATAAAACATCAAAATTCTCTTCCTAGGGGTTATAAGAGAGAATTCAATTGATCCGTAGTGATGGAAGTCCTTGACAGAGGTCCTTTCGCTCTAGAACAAGCTTCAAGGTTGTTTCCCATGGTGGTTTCTACTTTTAATAAAGAAAGTGGGCTAACCTTGAGTAGTGGTAGTGAAAAAGGGCAGTGGTTTGTTGTCTCCGAGCATGGGGTCATGCAAAAATCCTAGAATAGTGGATTTTTTATAAAAATGAATAGTACCCACATAATAGGACAACCCATATAATAAAGGTGAAATCACCTCATGAATGTTTAGGTTTAAATGTGTCATATCCCCATCTTAGAATATTGCTCTATGGATGGGCTCCCAATAAAAAAACAAACACAAATAGGTTATCACAACCCATGCAGGTCTTAGTCCACTTATACTCCATGTGGGTTACTCTCTATGGGCCACATGCTATAGGGTCATAGTCCCACCTAAGGATATAATCCCATTTACCTTGAGTGGCTCTCTTGATGGGCTAGCTTGGCTGGCTAGCCTTCTGAGATAACTAGGTGGACGGTCAGCCTACTAGGTTGGCAGATTCTTAGGTTGGACCAATTATTTGAAACCTAAAAATTATGGAACGAAAAAATATATATTTCACACAATATTATTTAATAAAATAAACAATTAAAAATTAAAATTTAGATTCATTTTAATTCTTTCTTTATATTTTCCCATAATTTAATAATACAATTAATTTCCAGGGAATTTTTATTGACAATACTTTAAAATCATTTAAATTGTTTACAAATATAAAAGAAAATATGAGTGCGTCAAATACCTCCACCTTAAAAAATTATTTTCCTCACAAATAAAATCACAATAATAAATTTTAAGAGGCCATAAATTCTACCAATATTAAAATTTAAATGCAACAAAACGAAACAATTATCATGAGTAAATCAAAATTTCAAATTCCACATAAAATATAAATTTTACTTCTCTATTTTCAAAAGATCAATCAATCCAAGAATTTTGTTTTTTCCTCCATTTAAGATGATGTAAATTATTATTTTATATATTCGAGCTCCTTAATTTATTGTTATTAGACATTTTAATCAATATTAAGCTCACTTTTTAATCTTTTCTCTCATCACTCGTGAAAAAAAATTAATTAGTGTTATGCTAATATAATGAGAACATGCTCCTAATCCATATGAGTGAATAGGAAATAATTTATCCAATTTTTAAATAAAATAGTAACATGAATTAAAGAGGACTAGTAATAAATTTCCAAATGAATCTGAGGTATAAGTTTGGATGGAATTGATGTTTAAAAAAATAAAGCTCAATAGAGGATATTTATCTCCTAAAGTATAAATCATGATATAAAAATTAAAATCTAAATTAAACTATCCACTTCAAAATAAAAACTCCCAGTTCCCAAACTCTAAGTTGGTCCATGATTAGTAAAAGAATAATTAATAAATTTCTTGGTTTTGAATTTTCACAACATTTATAATTTTTTTCCAAAATAGTTTCTCATTCTTTTTATAATAATTCTAGGAATAAACATCACATCCAACACCTATACACATATGATAAAAATCATTGGTCTAGTAATGGTGATTTTTGGATCTCCAAGTCACAACCCATTCCTATTTTTTCATTTATTTTAAGAATATAAAATAGTAAAGTAAAATGTATGAATAAATAACCATTCTAAAATAAAAAAAACTACATAACAGCCCCACACTTTTCCCTTAAAATTTAGTGTATCCCTTCCACCATTAATTCCCTTAAAACCACATAAGAACCTCAAAATATAATGAAAATTCTATGAGGAGGGTAGGAATGGATAAAAATGTAAATAAATGTTTCTAATTCCTAAAAACTTCATTCATGGTACCTATGGGATAAACAAGGATTAATGGAAAAGGATTTCTCAAGGATAAAGACTTATAAAAAGATGCCTAAATAATTTTAAATTTTTAAAAATCAACACTTTGACAAGTTTCAATTCAATTTCTAGTAGCTTTCATTCCCCAAGATCACTCAAAAATTACAATGAATATAAAATAGAATTAATTTTTCTAGAAATTTTCTCGGTGATGGAATAATTGATTTGGGACAATACCTCATTGAATGACTAATAATAACAATTAATTCATATGAATTTCAAAAATTTAAAACATGAAAAATGATAGATAAATTACATTTATATGTATCATCAAATTCTCTCAAATAATGAGTCATAATTTTAATATCCATGCTTCAACATAATAATTCAATTCTCCACCTTACCCAATCAATGTCATTGTCATTGAAATATATAACATAAAGTCATGAAGTTCCTAATAAATTAATGTCTCTTAAACAAGTCAATTAAATTTATTCATTTATGGTAATGAAATTTCTCGTTTAAATATGAAAATAGGTTTTTAGACTATTTTCTTTTGAGTTTTTCAATATAAAAATTAAAATTGAACACAATTTTCTGATAAAGATTCAGTACCCTTCCATCACTATATGGGGGATACCATGTTCTATCATGAATATAAAAAAATAAATCAATTCAGTATATGGATCATATCCATAAATCTCAGAAAGAATTAGGTTATGAGTTTTCGTGCTAGATTAATTCTAACAAATAAATTTAAAACCCCAGAAAGAAAGAAAAAATTAAAATCATCATTTAATTCACCAAGTTAGACCTGGGTTTTCTACTAACTTTATAAGGTAAGTACCAGATATTTTTCATAGTATGATTGTGGTTTTATCTTCTTGGAATTTAAGCACCACATGTGGATTTTCCCATATTCCACTTATTCTTTGTTGGTGAGTAATAATCCATGGATAGATTAAACCAAATCCATCCTATTCAAAATTAAGTATAGTATGAATGGTAGTAATAAGATGATGTATTGATCATCCTTCTTATTGGTTTATACTTCTACAAACTTCTCATTCTTGTCATGTTCATGATCAATATTGGATGCATGAATTTCAATTTCAAAAGGATGGTTAGAATTTATTTCTTGGATAGAATTTAAACATGGAGAATAAAAATCCGAATTATCCAATTGAATATGAGAATACTCTATATTATTCCATATAGGATCAGTCACATATATTTACTCAAATACTTCCTTTAATTCATGTTCAATTAGAAATATATTTTACGCTTATTCCATATCAGGTTCATGTGTTATTTATTCATCTTAATATAAACCAAAATTTTGTTGGGACGAATAAGAAAATCAAAAAATATTCAAGTTTAATACTCAGATTAGATTAAATAAAATAAATAAGATTTATTTTAAGATAATATCAACTCTTACAGTTGGTTCATATTTAGTAACTTCTTCATTGGTAAGTGCCTCCTAAAGTTGGATCTCAATGTATGGAGGCAGGAAGTCAAGATCCACTATCCTTTCATAAAATTATTCGTCTTTGATAGTGTCTTCTTCTATGGCTACAGAGATATTAAATTTTTCTCAATATTATAATTTTTAAGGAATGGGGTGATCATGTTATACCTTACACTCATTTATAAGTTTTCTAGATCTTTCTGATCTCCCACATGTAACTAAGAAGAAAATTTATCCTCATCTTGAATCCACTCAAGCCCATCATGGTAATCTTGGATCTTGTTATTAAAATGGTTAGGTTTTTTGTATTCATCAAGGTTGACCTCAGCTTCATGGATGTCTTCAATAAGAATAGGTAAAACCAATATAATATCCTCTGATATAGGTTCATGTTACTATTTGGATGCATGGATATATGAATTTATCAATTCTATCATATTTTTAAGTTGTTCTATTTCTTTTTTAACTTTATTCACCTAAACTATATTATTATCTTGAACTTATTCTTCATGTTTTTGTTCCACCTATGAGTATTCAGTCTGTGTAGAGTAATATCAGATTGGATACGTCATGAAAACTATATTTTTATACTTTTTTATTTGAAAAATAGGATGATTATTTAAAAAGTGAAAAAAGAAATGAAGAAAACACTGACTGGATCCCCCAAAATGGTGCAAATGTCTACTCATGCCAATTGTGACGCATGGAAAAAGAAAATTTATAATTCTTTCATAGTGTAGAAGAGTTACTAACTAGGGTCTTCTCACATTAGAATCTTCATAATTTGTTTAGTTAGTAATTTTAATTCACCCAATAACTACTTCCTTTTGTTTTTTTATTATTTTATCAAAATAATGTAATTTGAGAAAATAAATTATATAATAAAATATACTAATATGAAATGAAAAATAGTGAATAATTTATTTGGCCTTTATTATTTGTTTTATGGGTTCCATCATTCTTCATCTTGTTTTTAATATTCAATTTCATAGCTTAATTATGAAATATCACTTTTAAACTACTATTATTTTATTTAATGGGTGTGAAATTATGAATTCCTTGAAAAAATATCACATCCACCTATAATCAATATTTAAAACACACCTCAATCACGAATGGGCCACCTTCCATGACCCAACTCCATTATATGAGGTTCCATCAACTAAATGGCTCAACTTCAATGTATGAAGAGATTCTGTTTAATAGAATGGAGGGAAAAAATTTAAAAAAAATAATAGAAGTAAGATTCAGTTCAGAGTCAGATTTTATAACTTCCACACACATACACATCACCCATGATCACCATAAAAATAAATAAAACATAAAAATTTAAGTGACGAATTTTGGGAACACAACTTATCTCCATTGGGCCAAGCCTCGAGTTTGCCCCTCGTTATTAGGTGTAAAGGGTTATTGTGGAATGAATTATAAAAATATAGGAATAGGAATAAAAAAATAAAATGAATAATAAATATGAGAGGTAATTATAAAGATAGATAGGGAATAAAATAAAAATAAAACAAAATAGGAAATAAATGAAAATAAATAGAAACAATGATAAAAGAGGAAGAAGAAGTAGGAGAAGGAGAAGGTGAAGAAGAATAATAATAATAAGTTGAAGAAAATAGATAACTAAGGGTGAATAAGAAAGTATTAACTTAAAAAAATATGCATGAATTATATATAAAATAAATTAAAATTACACAGTAAATATAACTAAAAATAAAATTTAAACAAAAAACTGAATTCTTATTATAGGGAGTGGAATAAAAAATTTACCTTTCCTAGTTAAACATAGTATATTTCTAGGGTTTTTCTCACATAAGAAACTTCATAATTGTTTACATACTTATTTTAATTCGACTAAAAATAATTTTTCTATTTTTATTTTTGATGAGAGCAAAACATTTGTGTTTTGGGTTTCCAAAAATCAATAAAATGAAAAACAGAAATGAAAATAACATGAAATAAAACATTTTAATACAAAATAAATAAATCTCTCTCTCTATATTTTTTCTGGAGATCACATTAATTATCCTGATTCAAATCTAATTAGTGAACACATCCACCATATGTGAACACACCTTAATCTACCCCAGTTTTGAATCAAAATTGCACTTAAAAACATCTAATGACACTCTGATTCCACCAAATAAACTAAGGGATAATGGTTATTTAATAATAATATAATCCTTAGATAACCATAATGAAGATTATATCCATTTTAAATAAATCTTGGATTAACCTAAAGTAGCTGTTTAACATGGCCTCAAGTTCAAATGACATATTATTCCCCTAATATACACCTCTAGTTAGTTACACATCATCATGATTGTTAGAGTTCAAGTTGAAAGAATAAAACTATGAGAATAAAAATTAAATATATTAAAAAATAGATAGGATCAAAATGAGGGGCCAAGAGATAATGAATAAAAATGAAATAAACGAAATTGAAATTAATAAAATAAAACATAGAATATTAAAATAAGAATAATAAGAAGAATTTTGGATAACTTTAATTAAAAAAATGCATGAATTATTTTATTTAATAAAATAAATTCAAATGATATAGAAAATCAAACTCAATCAAAAATCAAAGAAATAAAAAAATGAAAAATATAGGTAGCATTCCTTTATCCCATCATTCTGGTGGTGGTTCCAACTCCACTTCCATTGGGAATTTCCATTTTTATTTTACAAAAAAAATTATCATGGCCATATCCTTTTTGAAAAATCTCCGAGAGCCCAAGAGACTGAAATCTTTGAAAACAAACTTGAATGTCTCTAGTGTTTCAATTTTTTATCATATGTATCATTAAAAATAGTTAAAATACAACTGCATGGGTTTGTTGGTCTTTTATGGGATCATTGGAGGATGTGGAAGCATTAATATCGCTTTTGGTGTATGTGGTAGTTGAGTTTTCTTCATAACAGGTACAGAATAGGCACTAAAACCCCTAAAATCATCCATCCTTTATAGTGGATAGATAAAGCTTCAAAATTCCCTTCCTTGGGGTCATATGAGGGTCTATGGGCGTTCCATGGTTGTGGTAAACCATTACAGAGGTTCTTCATCTCAGGCTCGAGCCTCTTGGTTGTCTTCCATGGTAGTTCTCACATTTTCAGAAGGCAGCAAGACAATAACGAGCAACTGTTGTGGTGGAGGGAGGTGGCTTGTTTTGTATGCGAATAGGGGTCATGGGAAAAGCATGAAATGTAGACATTTTTATAAAAATTAACATTACCCACATAACATGGTATCCCACATCAAAATGGTGAAGGTGATCTATGAGTATTTATGTTGAAACTCTCATCATCCCTATGTTAGAATCATACTATAGGGATTTTATCCCATGTACACACACAAGGGACATCAAGGGCCATGTAGGCGTTGTCCTAATTATACCCTATATAGGATCCTCCCCATGGGCCAAATGATGGATAATCCTAATCCCCCGAGCGGCTAGCATCCCTACGAACTGAAGCAAATATCCCTGTGGGCTGGCTTGGCTGTCCAGCCCTTCTGGGCTTATTAAGTGGATAGTCCACCTACTTGTTTTACGATTTCATAGGTTGGCCCATTTTTTTCCTAAAAATTAATTAACAAAAAAATAAATTCACATGATATTCATTAATAATAAAAGACATTAAAAACCTACATTTTGATTCATCTTAATTATTTATTTATAAATTCCCATAATTTAATAAAATAATTAATTTTATGGGAATTATGATAGAAAATCCATTTAAAATTAGAGAGATTATTTTAAAAAATATGAATGAAAATATGAGGGTTTCAATGATTTTGATATAATTTTTTATTAATATGTTATATTAAGTTATATTTATACATTTCACTCACTAATGATTTTTATAGATATTATTTTGAAATATAGGAGGTTAGAGGAGGATCTTAATAATTATACTTGTATAAAAATGCTATTATTATCTATTTCGATTAATAAATATTGAATCTTGTTGAGGTTAGTGATGTTATTTGTGTTTTTTGAATATAATAATCATTGTAGGAGTAGGGCTACCTTGTAAACTTTTTCAATTATCAGTTTATGTATAGGATTATAGTTTATTTTTCTTATCAATATCATCATGCATGTGTTCATTTATTAATATAAAAGTTAATTTTCTATTTGAGAATATATTTATTTCTATTTTTGGTAGTTTATATATTTGAAAAAAGTGTAATTCCTTTCATAATTCCTATTTTAATTCCTTTGTTCTGGTCACCACCCTATGACCCATTGGACAAGGGATTAAAGGGTTGCATATGATCACATTGATAATATAGGTGGATTACTAGAGGGTTCAAGTTGTGGAATTAAATATTATGAATAATATTTCAGGGATATACCTTGAGTTTTATTAAATGAGGAAGAGATAAAGTAGGTTTGGCATAATATAAACGAAAATAAAATATTGAGATGTTATATTTTTCCTATTTTCCTTTAACATAAAACATTCTCGATGTTTTTTGGGATCAAAGAGAGCCTTACTAATAATTTTCATGGAAATTAATATAACATCTATAGAATCCATTAAGGCTTAATTTTTTCAAATTCCTCTAAGATATCTCACTCTAACACTTATAAATATAGGATGGTTCAACTTCATCAACATTGTGGTATGAAAGTCTTAATTTATTCTTTGAATTTAAATAGACTATGTTTGGATATTATCGAATAGTATTCAAGGATTATTTATACTATATTTATACAACTGTTTTCACTACTAAAATCCAATATTTTTATCAAATACAATTCAATTTCGAAGTATTAGAAGATAAATATTTATAATGGTTTTTTCTAATAATCGTAGAGTATTTTTCTTAATTGTTTATTATGGATATTTTCATAAACACAATATGTTTCAAAATGAAATGTTTATGGTTTATGGAAATTTATAAAATCATGTCATTTTTACAAAAAAATGGTAATGGAAAACGTTTTTTAGAAACATGTCATCTTTAGATTGTATTAATCATTTCATAATTTTAACTAAAAATGGTCATTGTTGGTATGGGAAATGAATTTCATATGGAAACCATTATGTGGCTAAAAAAATTTGACCATGTTTCAAAAGTATTGATTTTTATGAATCTTATTGAAACAAATTGTTTATATGAAAAAAACATTATAGATCGATTTAAAAATCCCTTTACACATGCAAAGAACCTTTCTATGGTGAATATAAAAATACAACATAGTATTATTATTTATTAAGAAATTTTTATTTTTTTGAAATATCTATATCATTTTTAATAACCAGTCATAAAGGATTATTGGTTATATAATATAAATCTTTGTCACAAGGTGGTCTAATGAATAATAAAGTATACAATTAAATTTAGTGTAGTGGGGCCTCTGATTTTCTCCAAAGAGTAGTGTAATTTTAAATTTATCACCATGTTATGTGTTAAAAGGGGGTATTGTTTGTTAATTAGTTTTAATTGAGATAAAAAATAATTATATACTTGATTAACTATCAATATATGGACCAGGGATTAATCTAATGGTAAAAGTGTCAATGTTATGATATTATAGTTTATAAATGATGAATCAATCAACTAGATGTTGATCAATGACTATGATCATGATTGAGATTCACCTACCTAGGTTTTATAGTGTCGGTTAGTTATAATATAATATGGGCCACTATAAAATATAAATCATTCTTATATGTATGGGAGAGTTTTGAGTAATTCCGTAATCCTACAATAAAGGAATCATATTTATTCGTTAAGGAGGCTCCCAATTATGACGTGTTAATCAAGGAAAACTTAGGATGATATTATTTCATCCATACATATGCCAACAATTTTAATGCACTTCACCTTTCAATCTCACTTGTTCTATTGGGTGATTCTTGAATGAATGGAGGGAAATAATTGATTAAAACCCAAAGGTGAACAAACTAATGAAATATTGATTGATTATGATCAAATTAAACCAAATATAAAATTATATGGATATGATATTAACCTCAACCAAATGAGTAAAACTTTTATTGGAAGCCAAGTAAGAACAATTCTATCCCCCTCTAGATCAGTTACTGATCTAGAGTTTTTCCCTCTACAAAAGAGATCAAAACTATGGAAAATAATCATACAGTATACAAGTAAAATAACGATTAGTAAACTAAAATTACAACCACATTGGTAATACTCATCATATTTAATATCATTATTATTCCTAATATATCCATCAATGTGTCATAGAGATCCTTCTAATTTTCTCTAAATGGAATGATTAGTTCTTCCTAGAATACTCAAGTGTAGTTCTCATTGTAATGCTCATGATTTTAATATCTATTATATATTAAATAAGTACTTTGTTTAATAGTTTGTATCATATGAAACACAAAACACAAATTAACAATGATATATTTTAAAATTTAAGATAAACAATAATAAATTATGAGAATTAAATGTGAAATATCCTTAAGAAAATAACGAGAAGTGTAAAATTACTAGTTAATATACAAGTTTTTCAAAATTATTTACCTTTAATATTAGTATTATTTTTTAAAAGAATAATTTTATGTGTTATATTACCAATTCAATGATGAAAATTTATTTGTAGAAGATTAAAAATTAATTTATGTGATTAAAATCATTTAACATTAAAATGTATTATTTTTCAAAGAATTGTATTTCTCTATATTAAGTGTTTTTTATCATAGTAAATTAAATTTCTTATTTTTTAATGGTTATTCAAATAAAATTTTTTAATGTATAAAAAAGTATTAAAAATTTTTTAAAATAGGAATTGATATGAAATAATATTAAGAATGTTCAAAAAGTTCAAAAAGTCATCTTCTTTAATCGAAATAGTTTTTCATTATATGATATGCTTTCATTCAATGTTTGAATTTTTAAATTTTAGATTTTTATTTTGATAAAAAAACATCTTTTTCTAAATCATCGTGTTGAAGTTAGATTATTTTTGATTTTTTTTGAGTTTTCTAAAAAATAGATTTTTTGGTGAATAGTAAAAATATACATTAATTTGAAATATAAAAACTTTTTTAACATATTCGTGATATATGAATGAAATAAAAAATGTGCATTTTTTGACCAAAAATGTATTTAGAACGTAAAATAATGAATTTAAAAAAATTAAGATGAATTAAAAAACTTATATTTGACATTTTAGAACACAAATTTCAAATTTTTCTAATGAAAAACCTTTTAAAATTATTTTCATTTAATTACGTGGTTTGAAGGTTCAATTTAGTTGTTAATTGAAATAAATGTAAAATAAACCTCATTTTTTTAATATTAATCAATCAAATTAATGATTTCTTTTACCATTAAAAATTATTTGTCCTAAATGTTAAAATAATCAAAATTTTAACCTAAAAATACCCCCACCTCCAGTATAAATACCCTATAATAACTAAAAATTCATTTCTATCATTAATAAAAGAACTTATGTCTCACAATGAATATTTTATTATGTTTTAAAATATAATCAAATTTAAGGAATTTAACATTACTTTACACTTGATGAGATAATGTTAACTACAATAGCTAGGAATAATATGATGAGATAACCAAAAAAAGAATAATACATGCACTAATGTAAACTCTATAGGATCAAATTCTCCCTTGAAGATTAATCCACCTATAAAAATAGTAAAAGTTAATAAAATCATTAGAAATATGATTAAAATTATCAAGTTATGAGTAGAACCTTCATAAGTGAAGTAGTGAATGATGAGGTATGAAATAGGTGGGGTATATATAAATTATTTAATGGGAATAGTAACAATTATGAATTGACTATTACATGATTAAAACCTAACCATTGGTCAATATGATCACTAGTCAATAATTAAATGTAGAATTATGACTATTGGGAAATATTTTTATTGGTAATAATGTTAGTACTTGAATTAGTATACATAAAGGTTAATAATAAGACATAATTTGGGAAGAAGTGAGAAATAATAACCTCAACCAGAAGGATCATTTCTTTTGAATTCCATTTAATAGTGAATTGGAGGGAGGTATCATCACTGGGGTTTGTACTGGTCCAATCCTAAGTAAAAATCCAATAAGTGAATTTCGATCAGAATCACCTATGATATAAGTTAAAGTTTGTTGAGATCATCCCCATATCAATGTTAGCCAAAACACATAATGAAAGTAACATCACCACATATCGTACCCATAAGTATTACATAAGTTTGATAATGCATTATGTATCTTGATCTTATGTTATACTATGATGTAAATTCTTATATAAACGAATGATCTCGTGTCTTTATTTAGTGTGTCACCCTTATAAAAATGATAAATTGCACAATATTAAATGATTAATATGGTAAACTATATTTTTGATACAAATAAAACATATTTTTATTTTGGAAAACATATATATTTGTAATTTTCATTAAAATACATTTTTATGATAAAATGAATGTTTATTTTTTTAATAAAAATTTAAAAATATATTTATTTATAAATAAAAAAAGAAAACTTTTATGAAATCATATTTTTTTTCTAAGAGTTAGAAATTTTATTGTATAATAATTTTTATTTTATTTTTCATTAAATAGGTATTTTATTATAAAGTTAAGATTATCATAATGCAATAATTTTATAGAGAAATTGGATGTCATTTTTTAAATTAGTATGTCAAAATTAGCCAATACTGAAATTTTCATTATTTTATGAGATAATTGAGTTTTTTGGTAAAAATTAAAATAATTTATAAATATAAAGTAAGCATCCTGACATCATAATGACATAAAATTGATGGGATAAAAACATTAGTGACTTAGTTGACCAAAAATGTGCTTTTAAATTAAAATAATGTATTTAAAATTAATGAGATAAATTTTACAAACCTATAATGAATCTTCCAAAACCTAAAGTATATTTAGAAGTTTAAAAAATTATTTATAAATATGACTCCCACACCATGAATGGCGTAATTTTAAATATTTTAGTATTTAAGATATTAAAATATGAAAAAGTAATTTCCCTTGGAAAATACCCTGGAAAAAAATATTGGAAGGAAAATGGATTAACATATTTTATAAATTTGATTCTGAATCCTATGTTTAGAAATTAATAAAAACAATTACCATTATTTTCCTATAAATACCCACCAATTATTTTATTCCTCTCTACACCCAATCATTTTAGAATGAATTTTATAACATCCTACAAAATTAAATGTATGTTCTTAAGACTATTCAGAATTTTATTTGGGTTCATGAAGCTTTTTAGGTTATTTGGTGGATTATACAGGGGAATGGGATTCACTAGGTTCACCACAGGTAGGACCACACTATGGTGATTACTATTTTATTACTATAAACTTCCTATGTTAAAGGATAAGTGAAAACATTACCATGGATGGGCATAATTTTAGGAATGAAGTGTTATGAGTCCTCTTATGGACCATGGATAGTTTGACCTCACCACAACGTGGTGGAAGGCATGGAGAACAAAAAATTGTCAAGATTTTGACAACATGTCATGTTGGTCTCTATGTCAAGATACCTGGTCTTAGTGTGATTGAGGAAACCTTGACCATGGTGGGAATCACCTTTCTCTGGTGATAGATATTTCAAAAATTGAAATGGATTAATTGAATTCAAATATTCAGGGGTTTCATGTATTCCAAGAGGAAACTTGATTCTTCTTTTGGGCAAGCTATTAAATGGTTTTTAACTTGATTGGTTCCCTATATTATCCATTTTTCATCTTCTATTTAATTCAAAATTGATTAGGTTGAAACTAGGGTGATTTTTTGGAAGAATTTCTTCTCCTCTCTTTAGTTTGTGATTCATATGATTTTGGAGTATGTTATCAGAGGAACACTCTTCATTCAAAAAGTTTATAGGAATAAAATTCGCATATCTCAGATATTATCCTATTGTGTTTCATTATTTGATTGACCTTGAGGTTGGATATCCTTATCATATAGACCATATAGATACGGGTGTTTGGTATAATTGTGTGGTGTGTATGTGTGGCGTAATGAGACCTATTCATGATATGATTTTCATGTTTTTGTGTGTTTTTTGGGCCCATGAGACCTTTGATTGATATTATATTCATGTGGATGTTTTTTGGCTATATGAAACTTGTCTAAAATAATTATGAACTGCATTATTATAGCTTGTCTGATACTGTGTAGTTTATTTATCCTTATAATTAGATGAATATGTTTATCCATGAAGTATATGCTCTTATTTAGATGGTAATTGTGTTGGATTTGATGGATTACCCCATAGGTAGGATATTGGGTCAACATCTATTATGATGAATTTATCTATAGATATGATATTGGTTTGACATGTGATGCGATGGCTTTCCCCAGATCTATGAGATTTGGTCAATACGTGTTGTGTGGATTTCCACAAAGTTTAAAATTGGGATGAAATTATTATTACACTTAAATATGGGGGAATTTCCCTTCAATCCAACATGTGACATTCCCTCTATATTGGAGCTGAAGTGGATATAGTCAGTCTCCAAGATCTTGACATTTTTGTGAACATGTGTGATTACTCGTTTCATACATTGAAATTGATTTTTTTTCATATCATAAACATGTTTATATTGTGAAATTTTATTAAGTACAATTTTTTTTGTCCTAATATGTTTTATACTCACACAATAAATGGGAATTTTTGTGCTTATGTAGGCATTATAATCAAGGATCCAATTAATTGAAATGTCTCTATTGTTGGCAGTTGACCAGGAGTAGCTGGATGATGTAAGGAGATGTTGGTATAGACTTCAAGTCTTATATGTTTTGATTCATGTAACTAATTTATATTCATCTTATTTATTACATTAATTCACCATATTTTGGGATCCATTATTTTTTATTTTGATATTATAAGTAGTATGTTACATCGTTATAACATGGGTTGATACTTTCAATGGATTTTCGATTCCCCTATTATTATAATTATTATTGTTCATCCATCCACATATTTCACTAATAGTTGTATATTATTAAGGGAATAGTCTCCCAATGATTCATATCTATCCCTTTATACTAGTTTCTAGCATCTTTTGTATGGGGTGACATGAATGAGGACATGTTTCACTCTATCTCAAACCCAGTGATTCGGGTTGGATGTTACAAAATGGTATCCTAGACCCTTGCTTGTTTCCTTCATTTTCAATGATTTTGGGTGTGGTAGATAGAATATTGGAAGGTTGGGACACAGACATGAGAAATATTTTAGTTCATAGAAAACACTATATTGTGGAATTTTTATTTCCTTCAAATGTGGGATTTTTTATAGATGAGTATGAGATCTTTTCTTATCAAACAAGTCTCTCTTATTAATAAAAAACAATATTATATAACTATAAAATAATTTATTATATAAATATCCATTTGAAAAATATATATTATTATCTCTGGTAAATCATTAGACATAATTAAATCCTTATGATACAATCCATTTTTTTCAAGTCTATCAGCCAGAGAATTGATTCACAGTATGCATATGTGATTAAAAAGATCATGGAAGAAAAGAGATCTAAACATTTGATCCATCAAGTATGAATCATCTGGGAGATATAGTGATATTTGGTTATAATAGCTTATATTATGGTAGTAGAGTCTCATTCCAACAATAAATTATTCTATCCTTTTAATATTTTTTCATTTAAACTCCATTAATCAAGCTAAGCATCTCATCCTCGAGATAATAAAAAATTCTAAAAAATCTATAAAGATAGCCACTAACATCTGAATTGTGATAATAAAAGACATATCAAAAACCTGTAAAAACTATATTCTTTCTAGATGACAAATAAATGTATCATTTTATCCATCCAGGAAATGGTTAATTACACATAACTTCAAGTGGTTCAGTATAATGACAAACGTTACATGAATCCCAAGATGTTTAAGAACTGAAAAAACATTTAAAGGGTAATCACAATGACCATGGTGAATTTATTTGTAATTACTCATCACAGAAAACAATCAATATTATTTTGATGATTGAATATGGATTGATCATGTATCCCCTAGTTCTAATTGTACCACATAACCTAAATCAGTTCAATGTTGGACACTTAAAACATGTTGAATAACCACTGATAAAGAGAAATCTGATTAAAGGATTTGAGATGCACTTGGACATAATAATTCTGAGGGTTTAGACATTATTATTATAAAAAATATCATTCCATAATTTTTAGGTAGTAGATCAACTCAATAAAATATAATTAACATCCTCTATATGGGTGGTATAAGATAAATCGAGAGCACAATGTTATACCAATAGTTTGAATGTAAAATTAAATGTTGATTTTTGAATTTATAAACCTCCATATAAACCTAAATTAGGAAGTAGTAATCCAATTTTTTCTCATCCTTCCAATATATCTAGTATAATCCTATCAATAATATTTTTATAGTAGAATATAGTGGTTAGAAAACTATACAAAAATAGCTCCTAGATCATGAGGACATCTGTTGATAATATAATATCTTACCACTAACCTGACCACACTAAGAAGGGAATTTGAAGTAGACTCAATTTTCTATTTCATCATATAATTAAGTCACATCAATGGCGAAATAGGATTTAATAATTTCACAAAGGTTACACATTTCCAATTATCAAACCCAAATTTAGTAGTGTAATTTTTATTCTCTAGCTAGTGTGACTATGAAGAGATATTTGAGATGGATGTTTTATGGTTTTTCCATACATTTGAATCCACATAACTTATATTTCAAGTTTTTAACTATCCAAAAATTCTATATCTCAGAAATACAAGAGACTTTGATCTATCATTGATTAGTATCCACATAAAGTGTTCTTATGGAGATTGATTGAAATTTCATATATTATTAACTCTAAAAACTCTAATAGAATATGTCCTATAGTATTTTTTTATGGTATAGTTATAATCATTATCTCAGGTATGAACCCACTCCAAAATGTTTTTCTGATAAATATTGTAATTATCTAAAGAAATGTAGAAGTCCACTTGAAAATCGTGAATAAATAAAATAACCTAAAAAATATATATTTCACATTTTGTATCATTCCATACATTAATATATACTTTTATTTCCAAGAGGTAATTTTACTTTGAATCAATCTGAGAATACGAATTAACTACCACACACATGGTCTTCCAAAAATCATGGGATAATTATGGTAGGTAATGTAGAAAACCCCTTATCTTATTCACAACTGATTTTTGTGATAAATTTTCCCATTAGTTGATATATTCTTCCAAAAATATATTAATGATTTGTTCTAGATAATCTCTTGTACTAAGTACCTATCATATTTAAGTAGGGAATATTTTATATTTTTAGTATCCATATAATATCATTGACTAACAATGAATGATAACATATTCATATAATAAATGTAAATGAGAAAACATGACTTCAGAAAATCTATTGGGCTTAATTTTTAGATTTTTCAACATATAATGCAGATGTATACTAGGGTAATTTTATACAACTTAAAATAAAATTGAAGAAATAGTATCACATTGTCTTACACCTCTTGAGAATGTGATTTATCCCTCAAGATTCCTATTAATATGTTTTTAAATGTGAGTTGAGACTAGAATAATTTTAACCTAGTTGATAAACCCCCCATCAAAGGAAAATTTTGTAAAGACATTGCATATAAATCCATAATCCACTGTGTTGAATTCCATTTTAACAATGAAGATACAAAGTAATATTACCACCCATGGAAATTATTGGAGAAGATTAACACACTCTAGTATAGTAATGACTCAATCGTGGATGGTTCTCCCTTTAATAAAGGGAAAATAATTTGAAGATATAATCTTGTTAATTATTCTACCAAGCCTAATTGAAATAATTTTTCCAATAATTTTTTATATAGTGTTAAAAAGAGAAATCATCCAAAATGTATATATTTCAATTGAGTTTTACACTCCAAAGCTACTAAAATAAATTTTTTATGGTACTCTGTGTAAGTAGACTAACTTTATTGAATTGAATATCCAACCTATAGACATCATATAGAATGGTTTCCTAGAATGTGTGGAAAATTAATTGGTGATTCCATCATGACCTAATAATCTTTTAGAAATAAACTAAAAGATATATTGATTTAACTCAAAATAGTGGGGAATTGATGTTAACAATATATTTTCATCATAATTTACAAATATGGGAGTAATGTATAAAAATAAATCCAATCTGACAGTATCTCTGTTAAATAAATTCATATAGAAGGATACGGCATGATCATCACAAGAATATCTATCTTTAAAAAGGTTCTCACCATCCTTACGAAGGGACAATGGTCTACTAACATTTATATACCTCTTAATTGAATTGAATAACTTTTAATTTTGATCATCATATTTAATCCATCTATCTACACATATATTTTTTTAAATTCTCCCCTTATGGGTTATAAGATTGTTAAGTTTAGTTGAGACCACAGCTTCATGCCACAGATCACTAGAGAAATGCATATAACTATTTCCTTCCTAAATTAGATGTATATTAGATTCAGGATTGGAAATATACTTATCTAAATAGTTCAAACAATCACTACTCTATTCCATTATTTTCTTCTTATGTAACTTAAGATTAAGGAAACATGCCAAATAATCATCGGTAGAATCAATCGAGCACCAAGTATCTTGAACTATATTCATACACTCAAGATGAAGGAACCAAGATTTTTTAAACCTGAAGGTAATGGATGGATTAAACTCTATATTAAAGGACTCAGTACGATATAGTGATGGTCAAAATTTATTGTTGTTGTGGTAGAACAAAAAATAAACCCCCCTATTTTTAGTGAATCATCATTGATGAAAACTCTATCAATTTTATTATACACAGTTTTATTGTGATGTTTTCTATACTAAGTATAAATCACTCCAAATATATTTATTTCATATATATATATATATCCTTAATATATGATCTTAATTATCTGGATGATATATAATTATTAACAACACCTAGGTTTTAATTAGGATTAAGGATTGAGTTAAAATACCCAGTTAAATTCTATTGACCACTCACAATACAGGGTAAGGAGTAATCTTCCTACAATAAAGATCTATGGTCTTAATATCTATATTAAGTATAAAAAAGAGTAGTATTACTAAAATCCAACCCAATTAAACTATAAAGTGAAAATTTTCTCACTTGATATAATAATGGATGACCTATCTAGGATAGAATATGTAAGAACCAAAGCATCTTGACCTATGAAGGTTGTTGATTTGTTCCATTAAAGGGATAATCCAATCATTATAATAAAAATTATGGAAGAAAAAAATACATTTAGTTTTAGAAACCCCTAGCATATAATTCTTATGATTTTGAATAAAAATTCTAATATAACTAATTGTTTTAGGGTTTTGAAGACCCTAAATAGTTATAGAAGTTGATCTTTAATTTGATATATATTTTTGGGTACCCCTTTTTTCCACATGATTTCATCTTAATGTAAGAATTTATAATTTCTCAAACCTTTTTAATATCATGGTAAATTGTGTCTACAAAATCAATGTTCTTAGAATCTAGAGTAGGACTGCTATTAAGATTCACAATGTCCTTTAATGGAGGAGTAAATTCAATATCTTTTTTTACCAAAAAAAAGAGTCATCAACTTCTATCATGCTACAAAGCTCTATAGGATTTGGGGGAGTAACTAGAGGCTTATCCAATAAAATTATTTTAGGTAAACCATGCACAAAATTAGACTATGATATTTGTTTTGGTAATCATTCACAATGCTTAAAAATATCCTCAATTGAGCCTATATTCCCTTAATTTACATAAATTTGGACAACTGGAACATCTTCAATTTCTCCAAAAATCTCAATAACCACATCCTGTATTACTTTATTTTTCAGAGATCCTACTATTTTCTTGATATATATGTCAATCTCCCCATCCATAATAATGTCATTTCCATCCATAGATGAGTTTTCTCACTCATAATTATAATTAGAGATATTTCCCTTTGATGTTTCCACAAAGAAGATGAAGAGATTTTTATATATTTTTTTCTTCATATAGATCCAACCTGAAGCTCCCAGAAGCAACCCTAACTAGATAAAATTTTAAAAATTTCTCATAATCATTTTTCATTGAATTCTCTCCCATTACTAAATTAATTCCACTATTTTTCATATGATTATTATCCACTTTCCATGTTCTATAATCTTTCCTAGTTTTGACATGCTTATGAAATATCCAACAATTATTAATTAAATGTCCCGCAATGTTATCCACATCACATAAAGGGGGAATAAATTTGTTCTCCACCATAACCTTTGATTTTTTACCATTGGTAATGAAATTAATCACATCCATAATCTTTCCATCTATGTTTTTATCAATAAGTATTCTAGAATATATGCCTAGGTCTCCATTCATGGTTCACTGATTAATCCTTAAAGGTGCTCCAAAACAATAAGAAACATCATTAAGTATACTTGGATGTCATAATACCCATGACTATACATGAATTATATGCCATATCTTACCAGTAGAATAGTTTTTATTGAAATTATTAAAATTTAAAGCGTGTTATGATCACAAAACACTTGGTTTCAAATTTATATTTCCAATTTTCTAGATAGAATTTATATCCTTCTACTTCTAGGGATGACATGAATGTATTTGTTCCCAATTCAAATCAACCACAAATTATTATCACTCAGATAATGAGAGCCTCTATATTTAATATCATACTTAGAGTAATTCCTACCACCCTTTGAGAAAATAATATGATTGATGAGAGAAATGTTTTACAATTCAATCCTTATTGTAGGTCATATGGGTAAACCATAATAGAAAAATCACTATCTTATAAATTTTTTATCATTGAGGATTTTGGTGGATCCTACATAGAATAATATGATCCATATATTAATTCTAGAAAGTATATCCCTTTACTCCTAAAATGGGTACTCTATTTTGAATCCCCTACATGATTTAGATATTGATTTTACACTAACTATTTCATGGTTTTAGATGAATTACGTACCACATCCTTGAAGAATATAATCAGGATGAAATGAGGTAATGAATCATTATGAAACCTAAGAGATCAAGGGATCACCATCTATATTTCCAAACATTTCAAATTAGGTTTTCTCTAACTATAATTTATTATTGATGTGTTAAATGTTTATAATTTCAAAGAAAGTGGGATTCATGTTATTATTGTCCATTATTAAAATTGATTTATTCACTTTGGGTAATGTGTATGATGTAAACATTTAGATCTATTGGATTTGGGTTTCATTTATACATCATTAATAATAACATAGTATTACATGTCACGTGAATATTTCCTGAATAATTTAGGGATCAATTATTTAAGTCCAATTTAAAATGTGAGTATTATTAAAATATATTTTGTTGGTCCAAATTAAATATCTAAACAATGGAATATTATTTTTTTATTATATATATAGTTTTTACTAACATGTAGGTATTGCAGACTTGTATTTGTCCTTGGGTAGTTTATGGGGTGTGGTAGCATGTGTTTTTGGGTAGTCTTTGTGGATAAAATTCTTGTTGAAATCCATTATTGTGATTATAAACTTCTTAGGTTGTTACCTTAGGAGGGATTTTATATAATTTCTAAACATTCATATAGAATTTCATACAATTCCACCTTAGAGATGTTTTATGGGACCACTATATGAACAAAACAAGAATTCTTTCGTAAGGGGGAATTACCTTGTTACACCACCTTTTATACATGAAGGTATAGTTGGGAATGTTCATATAGCTGCTCTAGTACATCATGACATAGAAATGATTAAAACTAGGCTCTTCATTCTAGTTCATTCTTAGGGAGGACGAGCTCAATATTCATTGGTCAACTACACTCATGATTTCAATTCCAAGAACCCCCAGCCTTCTAGGTCACTGGAGTCCCCCAGGATACTGATGACTGGATATAAATCATAGTGATGTTATTAAAAATTGTGGAAAATATAAAGTAATGGAAGGTGGATCTTAGATAATTTATGATTCATGTAATAGTAAGGAGGTGTTGGGGAATTATGAATCAAGATTGAATATATGAAGGTTTAATGTGGGAAAACGTTAAGGACCTCTTCTTCAAGGAATTATTCCTTGGTACACTAACATTGGATCATGCTTATTAGTTTATCGAACATCGATAGGGAATGATGTCTGTATGTTATTAATAATCATGATTCTCTAAGATTATTTATTTTTCTCTTCTATTGGATATGAATTAGGTTTAAAGGGATAGGATCATTTAGATTAGTCCTCAGCCTGAGTTAAAATACCAAGCTAGGAATTTTTATTTGATGAATTGTATCAAGGTTCTTCATAAACCTTTAAATATTAAAAAGATATGGGTGGTAGATAATATTTTATGTCTTCATTCATATTTAAATAGACCAACTAGTTTATTTTACAGTTAATCCCTAGCTTCCAATTTTGGATATAGGAAGAGGGAATCAGGGTACATGTGCCAAATAAAAGGATGATAGTTAGAGCAGAGAAAGGGTTCTTCAGTCCCAATTATAGAAGATAGTTATACTATGAGATTCAATTATATGGGGAAGGGGAGTTATTTAAAATAATATCATAAACCTACAAATAATTTTCACTATTGTATAAAGGAATGACACCTTAATATATTTTATATCAATTATTAATGGATGGATTCAGTGAGGTTATGAAAATATGTGATTTTAGTGTTTTACAAGTAGGTGAAGACTCTACAGGGGTATGTGAATCTATAGCCTTAGGGGAGTGGCCATATAGTTATCATGAACATAGTTTATGGGTATGAACATTTTATAGTAATTATTAGATAGGGATATTTTATGGTTTTTGGTAAAGTATTGATTATATTTATGCTCTCAATTGTTTTGTTTGATATAGGTTTTCACCATTGGTTTTTATCTTCCCATGATATTGTTGGGTTAGAATAGATGAATAAATTTTCTTTTTAATTTCATTAAATTGGTTCTTATTTTAAAAGGAATGTGGATCATATCCATTTTTTCCATTATTTCACATAGTAATTTTTGGATACAGGAGTGTATGGGAATTCACAATTATAGAGTTTTCTGAATTTGATGTGATATTTTAAATAGACTGGGTGATTATATATCATGTTAAAAGTTATTTTTATAATAGATAGGAATTATTTGCAGCACCTAAAGGAGAGATTTATTTGTTGACTGGTGATTGAGATCCAACCCCAGTATTATTGGAGACATTATAGCATAGGTGGCTAAAATGATCCTTTCTATTTATCAAACAATGACTCCCCCTTCTTTTCCTCCTATGGTAGACCTATAATGTGATGTCATTCTAGGATATTTCATATATTTCCTCAAGATAAAAGAATTATGTTCACAATTGAACTTTTTTTGGTGAGTATCCTATATATTTTACAACTTACCTTAAGATACCTATAATGGTGAAAGAACTTAAGGTTCAACATGTTGATTTGGAAGAAAGTGGATTTATCATAATAATAATGTCCACATTGGTTCCACTACTATTGTTCAATAAGAAGGTGGATGGTATTATTTGGTTCGGGGAGGACAATAGGAATTTTTATCAAAGAAATGTAAATATTAGGTTCTAATTAACATGGACTAATTACATGTTTTATTAGTTGAGTGGAGTTTGGGTGTTATCAATGATTTATCTATATTTTGGATACCACTAGCTTCGGGTTAGGGAGAAGAATATACTGAAAACATAATTTAATAGAATATATGGTTTGTATGAGTATATTATTATGACTTTTTGGATAGCTAATTCTATAGTGGTGTTCATGGATCCCATGAAAATTATATTTCATCAGTACATGGAATCCTTCATTATTGTGTTTTTTGATGACTTCATGATATATCCCAAGACCTCAAAATAAAATTGGAGACACATTGATATTGTATTGAGTACACATAAGATTCATTATCATTATGATAATCTCTCAAAATTTTACTTTTTGATTGCAGAGGTGCATTTTCTTGGAAATACTATTTCGAATATGGGAATTTGTGTTGATTTGGAGAAGGTAAAGGTTGTTATGTCACTTACATGGCCTGGGAACATGTTTGATAGTTAGAGTTTAATTAGGTGGTTTGGTTACTATTACTGGTTTTTTCAAGAATTTTACCAATTATCACCACCTATGACTATGCTTACCAAGAAGGGAAGAATGATTGAACGATTAGATAAATGTTAATAATCCTTTATAGAGATGTAGATAAAATTGACAACCACTATGATTTTGGATTTTCTCGAACCCAAAATCATGTAAATAGTGTATTGTGATGTTCATGGGGTTATACTAGGAGTTTTCCAAATACAGAATGAAAATTTATTTTTTTAAAGGTCTCCCAAGATACAACCTCTTGGGAGAAAATACCCTACTCATGACATAGAAGTAGGTTATGTGGTTTATGCATTGAATTTTTGGAAACATTACCCCTTCTATGAGAGATGTTTCATGTACACAGACCATAGGATCTTGCGGTATATATTTTCCTAGAAGGACCTAAATATACATCAGATCCATTGGGTATAGTACCTACAGATGTCCAACTTTGAAATGATGTATTCTCTTGGAAAATAAAATGTTGTTGTAGATAGTGTTTGTAGGAAGATGTTGGAGCTTAGAGAGATAACATCAAAGGTGGAAGGGAAGTTGATGGATTTGTTGGTAGAACAGAAAGTGTACATGATTGATGATTGGGGACTGGTTTCTTATGAACCCTCGGTGATCACCGACCTATTGTAGGATAAAATTATAGCTAGTCAAGAGAAATATCTAGACTGTCTTGGGATGATTTTAGGGTTTGTGTCTGAAAACTCTATTTTGGGATGCACCTCAGATGGATGTGATGTTATTTGTGTCCATGGAAGAATAGTGATTCCTTATTATATGAGAGCGAAGATAGGGAGGGACTCTCATGCCTCATATTAGGAAGAAAACCAAGTGTTAACCAAGATGTATCATGATATCAGAAGACAATTATGGTAGTCTATCAAGAAGAGTGACATCGTGGGTTTTTTCACAAATTGTTTGACCTATTATAGGATCAATGTAGAGCATCAATGACCTGAAAGGTAACTTCATCCACTTCTATTTCCTTTATGGATGTGGGATTAAGTGATTATGTAATTTATCATAGGTTTTCCTCGAAGCCTAAATGGATGAGATGTCTTACAAGTTATAGTTGGTTGGCTGACCAAAGTGGCTCATTTCTCATTGATTCGGGAAAATCATTTAGTGGATGGTCTAGTAAAGATATATGTTCAAGATATCTCTGACTACATGGAGCACCATTTAGAATAGTGTAAAAATGATTTGATCATTTTAGTTTGATGTTTTGGAAAGGTATACAAAAGGTGATGGGGACTCAGTTAAAGCAGAAAAAAACTTATCACTTGTAAATAGATATCTTGTTGGAGAGAATGATCCAGAACATTGAGTATATTCTTTGGGAATATATATTGTATTTTGGTGCAGTATGGATTTAATAACCTAAAGTTAATAAATGATATTTTTATCCTGAAAAAATATTTTATTATATTATATTATATAGTATTATACACATACAACACATAAAGAAACCAACAACACATTATTTAATTATTGAAAATCATTACATTAATTAGAAACTAAACCCATTAAAATTAGAAATATCAAAATGGGATAAAAACTAAAATTAAAAAACTATAATGGTAATATTTGGATAAAACCAATTATCTAGAATCATCCCTCCCATGAACAACACTATGGAAAAGAGATAAAATATTAAGAAACTAATTGATATTATAGAAAATGTAAATTTAGAACCTTAAGAGGAATTGAGGAGAAAAAATAATGAAGGAATGAAGAGTTATTTATAAGATTTAATGTGACTATTGGAATAGTAAAGTGACTATTGGAATAGTAATGTGATTATTGGAATAGTAACCTAGACTTGGGAATGGTAACCTGACTATTGGGACCAATAACCTAACCATTAGAATAGTAATTTAACCTAAAAATATAATATTGTGATATAAATAATATTTATAATGAATAATTTAGGTAAATATAAAATTATAATGAGAAAATATATATCAATATTTAAAAACTCAAAGAAAATATAAGCACATTTTTAATAAACTATATTTATAAATACTTATTAAAATTAAAAAAAGTTATATTAAAAATTGAATTTACCTATGTTAGAAATTTATATGAACAAAATTAATATCCTTTTTGAAATCATCATGTCAAAATTTTCCAAGGGTGTCTTTTTGGTAGTTTTGTGAAATACTTTAATTTTTAGGTGAATAGTAAAAATACATTTTTTCGTAACTACTGTATCTTAAACTACATCATTAATGATGTAATAGTGGTGTAATCATTTATATTACTTGATGCCTCACCAAAAAATATTAATTAGTATTTTTTTTCATTAAAATACATTAAACATGATTTCAAAACCTAAAAAACTCTATCTAAAGTTTGAAATCTAAAGTATTACATTAAAATGATATTTTAAAAATTTTCACCTTCCCTATCAATTAAACTAAGGAATTATAATTATAAAGTGTTTTAGAGTCTCAAAATCATGTTATTTATTTCAAATATGGTTTATATTTTCAAAAATATCACTATTACATGTTTTACCTTAGATATAAATTTTATTCAATATTTTAACTCAAAGATACCCTTCTACTCATGTATAAATAACCCCTCTCCACCCCTTTCAAGTGAACCCATACCATATTTGATAAATCCAAATATATCACCAAATACTCTATAGTAATACTCATATAATCCATAGGGATGTTCTGGGATAATCCAACTCCAATAATCAAGGGATTCTAGGGTCATACAGGGGAAACAACACTGAGAAGAGGCTACATTTTAATAATATTTTCTTTGGTTATTCCTATTATATTCCTCCCTTTCTCTATCCCTTTCAAAAACAAGCCTTATAATTTTAATTATAAATTACTTTAACATTATATTAATGATTTTAACATACTATAAAAATCATATTTTTATGTATTTATATTATATAACTATCTTTATCCTCCTTCGGACAACATTCCTGATAACGTTTGGTAACCACCACTAAGGATATATCCAAATTATTTTATATCACCAAAATTATTGATGGTTATGATAAATTATGTATAATATTTAAATATATAAATTCATGTATTTAAATATTCTTGAATTAATTCTAGTAATGTATAAATTATATTGAAAAAATAGTGAAATCAAAAAAAGGAAATATTTATGGAAACATTATATTAAAATGATTTCCATTTAAAAAAGAAATTATGAAAAAGAATAGAATTATTATATTTGATAAAAAGTGTTAAAAAAATAAAATAATTCTCCTCTAGATCAAGGTTTTAATAAACTAATTTTTATTATTTAGTTGGTAGAAAATTATTGAAATAAAGCCATATTAAATGTATGTAGATTATCGAACCCAACTCCTTTTCTTTTGGTAATTGATATTTCTAACAATTTTCAGTGTTGATAATCCAATAATATTTATTAAATATCATTTCACTTTTCTTCAACTTTCATTTTTTGGGAATAATTATTTTCTGTCTTCTAAAAATTATTTTTAATCCAAACACAAAAAAAAATTCCAAAAGACTTTTCTTTCCAAAAAAACAACCTTGAAACATCTTGAGTTTTTTATTCTTCATTAAAAAATGATTATATTTATTCCAAATATGTTTTCCATTGGTAATTTAGGAACACAAAATTTTATTTATGAAATTATGGTTTATGAAATCCCTATGAAACCCATTCCTTTCCAGGGTTTATTTTATGACTATGATTATTATATGTTATATGTGGAAAAAATGATTATGTAATGATTATGATGTGATCGGTGGGATGGGAATTATATATCCCTAAAATTCATTGTTTACTGTGATCTATCTCATGATATTATGTTTATTATGAATGAACATGATGATATATTTGTTCATAATGATGATGTTATGATTTATCAATATATGTTATGTGTGAACATAATGCTATCTTTATTCACAACTCTATGTGGTATTTGACCACTATGACAGGATGTTTCATTTTTATGAATGTGTTATATTTAATGACTTTATCAAATGTTTCCCTCGTGATGTTGATGATTATCTTATTCTTATGACATGATGATCTTGATTTTTCTCTGCCATGTAATTTTGATTCATGTCCCTTATTCCTTATCCTACTAGGCTTTTATCCCACCCCTTTCATTGATGTTTATCTTCATGTGATTACATGTACTAAGAAGAATTATTGTTTTTATAAGTATAAATAATAATTATTTAAATAAAAATTATTATTATGTAATATTTATGTATGATAATAATTTTCCCAAGACACGAAGCCTTTGGCTCTTAGATTTTTAACTATATTATTATGATTATCATAAAAATTTTGTAATAGTCATGTAAGAATATTTTGTGTCATTATATCCGGTATCAAATTAATAGTTTAGTTAATTTGGTAATTATGATTTCAAAACATTAGTATAAAACATAAGTAAAAGTATATTTACATGTAAAACATCAAATACTAATCATTACAGAAAATGGCTATACATAGGGAACTAATAAATATGCATTTAGAGTAAATATGAAAAAAAAATCTTGTTGATTTTATTAAATATGTTTTGTTCAAACATTTCACATTTTATAAAATAGTTGGAAAAAGTAGAAACTAATCCAAAAACCCTTGCATTAGATAGTGCAATGACTTTCCAAACAACATCCCAATTTCCATGGGTGGAGGAGTTCATAACATCATTCTGATGCTTACCTAGTTGTATCAAGCTATAAATAATAACCTAAACCATGTGGAACATCTTACATCACACAAGAAAGAGGAATTGGAATTAAATTATTTTATATGGAAATGACCAAAAACATTCTATGGATCTTTATATTCTCTAATCATTGAAAAGTGGGTTAAATCAATGTAGAAGATTCTTTTAGTGATCCACTATTTAGATAAGGAGATGGTGACTTTGGACATATATTATTTAGATATAAAATCAAATCAATGGTGTTTTTTGATAAATAAAACCAAGACTAATGATGAAATAGAAGATATGGAGTGGGAAAACATTAAGAAAATATTTCTTGATAGGTATTTCCATAAAACTCATTGAAAGAATATGCAAACATAATTCTTAGAGATAAAGAAAAGAAAGGTGAGTATATCATGATTTACAAGTAAAACATCAAAATACTTTCAAGATACACCTCATGATTTTTTACCAATAATGATATCAAAAATAGATGGATTCTTTAGTGGATTAAAACCACACCCTCTAAAGTATTTAGTTATCCAAGACTTCATGAGTTATGAAGAAGTTGTTCAATGTTCCCTCAAAGTATATTTAGAGTTCGAATATTTGTACATTGGATATGGGAATAAGAAGAGAATAATGGTGTTTCAATATGTTGGGTCATATGAAAAATGAGGAAATAAAATCCAACCACCCACATGTCAGAAATGTGGGAAAAGGAATCATGGGAATTTCCTCAGAGGGACAGGGAAAGGATTCATTTGTGGGATTGGGGGCCACCAAGCTCATGAATATTGAAGGAACATGAATAATATAAAAAAATGATAGATTAAATGAAGGCACCTCCTAATACACCACCCATGGTTCAATTATTCAACTGTAGGGAGAAAGTTCACTACATAAGATATTGTACTAAACTGTGGGTCCATGAGGGTAATCAGTATCAGTAACCACAAAGTATAAAGGAGAAATAGATAGCTTATACTGTCACTAGAACTGAAATGGGGTGTAAAAATGAATTCATACAAGGTACACTTACTATTCACTCAATAATGAAAAATTTTATTTGATTCTGGTACTATGAATTCATTTATATATTGATAGTTTTCTTGAACTTCTGAATCAATGCATCGATATGTTGAATTATAGATATCTGTAAAAACACCTAATGGTGTGATCATTAAAAACCAAGTGTTGGAATCTTCTTCTGTTAGTATTTTTGGGAATGTTATTCTAGTAAATCTTGTAATACTTTCCTTGGTGGAATTCAAGGATATATTTGGAATGGATTGGATCTCATTATATAGAGAACACATAAACTACTGGGAAAAAGGAAATATCTTTTCATATTCCAAACAATCCCATGATCTTCTATAAATTCAAGGAGTATCAAGAATATAATTTGGGAAATATCTTCATGGTCTAGGTGAGGATATACTATAAAGAAGCATGCCTAGATCAAATGGCTATTTCAAATTAAAGCATCATTCTTGATAAAATTACCATTATTAGGGAATATGATGATGTATTTCTTGAATATTTACCCAAACTCACACCATATTATTAGGTAGAGGTATCATTAGATCATGTACCCAAATCCACTCTTATCTCAAAATTCCCCTATTAGATAGCCCATATCGAACTGGAGGAGTTAAAGAAGAATTTATAATATCATTTGGTCAAAGGGTTCATACTCCCTATTGCATCACCTTAGGGTGTGACAGTGATGTTTTTAATGGAAATTATTGATAAATGTGGTTGTGCATCGATTACTGAGAACTCAACAAGATCCCCAAAAATAAAATGTATCCCCTACCATGTATTGACAAATTTCTCAATCAACTATGAGTAGAATAGTACTTATCAAATCTATATATTTATTCTGAATATCATCAGTTGAATGTGAAGAAAGAAGATATTCCAAAGACTACCATTTTTACAGTGTACGGAAACTATGATTTTAAATTAATTCCCTTCATACATGCTCATTCCCATAAAATCTTCATGGATTTTATTAATAGAGTCTTTAAAGAAAACCTTGAATTTTTTTTGGTAGTGTCTATAGACAATATTTTCATTTAATCTAAGAGAAAAGAGGAATATAAATAGAATTTAAGGATTGTTCTTGCAACATTAATGAAGGATAATTTTTAAGCTAAGTTAATAAAGTATTAATTTTGGATGTAGAAAATTGCATTCTTGAGGCACATGATCATAGGTGGGGAAATATTTTTGGACCCTTTCAAGAAAAAATAAATTTAGGAATGTATCAGACCTAATTGGGTCATTGAAAACCATATATTTCCTAGATTAGAAGATATTATCGACGTTTGGTGAGAGATTTATCATGATTTTCTAACCTAATAACTAAGTTATCATGAAAAGGGGTAAAGTATATATATATATATATAATAAAGTGAGGAAATTATTATGGAGATTAAGAAGAGGCTAATCATGACACATGTACTCACACTACAAACCTGTGGATAAGGTTTTTTGGTATATATTTATTATTTCAAGAAATTATTAGGTAGTTTACACATGTATAATGATATGGTGATAGCACATACCTCTTGAAAACTGAATATCCATGAGTAGAACTACCCAACACATGACCCGGAGTTAGAAGTTATCATATTCACCTTAATCATTTGGTTCCACTACCTCTATGGTTTATAGTGTGAAATATATTCCAATAACAAGAGTCTAAAGTATATATTTACACAAAAGGATCTCAAAATTCCTTGAAAAAATATTGTTGGAGATAATCAAGGACTATGATTACTCTATTCACTACCATTAGATAAGGGAGAATGTGGTAGATAATGCTCTTATTAGAAACGAACATGCTACTATATCAATGATCTAGATTGGGAAATACCATATCATAATGGATATTCAAAGGATGGATCTAGAAATCATATCAGAATGGAATGCATCTGAACTTTACCAAATGATTATCCAACCATTTATCTATTATAAGATAAAGGAGGAATAATGGGATAATATTTATATTCAAAATAAGGTGAAAATAGTAATGTAAGGGAAGTTTCACGAGTTCCACATCGAGGAAGATTGGGTCATTTTATTTGGAACTATACTTTTTGTATCGGTACCACCTGAGAAAAAGAAGGTGGTATTGGATAATGTAAGGAGCTCATATTTATCTATTCATACTTCCAGTTTCAAGATGTATCATGATATTTGATATAACATCTAGAGGATATTGAAGTTTATATCTTAATGTTATTAATACATCATTAAGTTAAATCATAGTTGAAGAATTTCAAGGTGATGACGTAACCATTGCCTATGCCTATGTGTAAATGGGAGAAAATCACCATGTAAATTGTCACTTTTCTACCAAAGATATATAAGGAAACAATTCAATATGTTTTATTGTAGATCTACTCACGAAGACTTCCCACTTCATTGCTATTATGGAAGATTTTTCACTTGAAAAAATTTATAATATATATGAAAAGGAAATGGTGAAGCTACATGGGGTACCACATTCAACCATCTCTGGTCAAGATCCAAGGTTCACTTCTAAATTTCATAGAATTATTCAACAAAATTTAAATAATAAATTAAATTTCATCATGATCTATCACCCCCAAAGATATGGCCAATCTAAACAGACTATTAAGACACATGAGGACATTTAGAAAGCCTTATAAATGGAGTATGGGGTCAACATCTCCCATTATTTAAGTTTTCATACAATAATAACTTATACTGATGTATTAAAATGGATCCATATAAAGCTATGTATAGGAAGTTATGTAGTACTCCAACATGTTGGGATGAAGTTAGAGAAAAAAATATAATGGGACCTAATATTTCATAGGAGATGAGGGAGAAGTTTAAATCCATCCATAAACATAAAAAAACTCAGAGTCTGTATAAGAGTTATGATAAAACCTATCGAAGCGACTTGGAGTTTGATGTTAGAGAAAAAGTTTTCTTTATAATGTCACCATAGAAGAGAGTCATCAAGTTTGTAAAGAATGGGATTTATATCCCTAGGTATATTTTTCCATTTGAGATATATGATTGTATGGGAGTAGTTTCTTATCGGCTTAACTTCTACCAAATATGGATCAAGTTCATGATGTGTTCCTCATATCTATCCTAATAAATTACATATCTGATCACTCACGTGTAATGAATCTAGAGGTGGTACAATTGGACAATGACCTCTCACATGTGGAGCAGCTAGTAAAAATATTAGAACATAGAGAAAATTTTCTATTCAACAAGACAACATTCCTTTTTAATGTGTTGTGGAAGAGCTATAAGTATAAATATGAGACATTGTTACCAGAGGAAACAATGAAATAAAAGTACCCTCATCTGTTCTCAACCAAGAAAATGAGTTAAAATTTCATGGATGGACTTTCTAAATGTGGGATGAATGTAACAACCCAAATTCTATAAATTAAAATTTTATTTTCAAATAAATGTGGATTATATTATATTGTAAGGTATTATACACATACAACACATAGAGAAACCAATTACACCATATTTCATTAATGAAAATTGTTAATATAGTTATCAATTTTAACCATTCAAATTTCAAATATTACAAGGGGAGAAATAGAAAATTTAAGAACTGAAATGGGAAAATTTTATCACCATGAATGGTTAGAATAATCCCTTATACGAACAAGACTATGGAAATGAAATAAAATATTATTAAACAAATAGAAATTATAAAAAATGGAAATGAATAACCTTGATAGGAATTGAGGAGAATATTGAATGAAAAAAATAATAGTTTTTTATATGAGTTAATGTGACCTCTTGAATGGTTATGTGACCGTGAGGATTGTAATGTGCCATTAAAATAGTAACATGGTAATTGGGAATAAAAACATAACTGTTGGGGATAGTTACCTAAATATTGGAATAGTAATTTAACCACAAGATAACAAATTTTGATATAAATAATATTTATCGTGAATAATTTATGTTAATAAGAAATTACAATTAAAAAAATTTCATCATTAAAAACTCAATGAAAACATAAGCACATTTTTAATAAACAGTATTTTTAATGTATTTTGGAAAAATAATAATTTTTATATAAAATTTTAAATGTAACTATGTTATAAATTTTTTTTAAAGATGAATATATTTTTTAAAATCAAAACATCCAAATTTTCCATGGGTAAATTTTTGGTCATTTTAAAAAATACATCAATTTTCAAGTAAATGTAAAAAATAAAGTATTTATTGTAACATATTTATCTTAAATTACATCATTCCTAATGTAATAATGATCTAATTATTTCTAGAACTTCAGGATCTACCAAAAAAAATTAATTTTATTATTGTTTCAATAAAATACATTAAACATTTTTTCTAAACCTAAACAGTACATTCCAAAGTCAAAAATATAACGTATTGCATTAAAATAATATTTTCTCATTTTTTCTTCTTTTTGTTTTCATTAAACTATTGAATTCGACTTATAATGTGATTCAAAGTACTAAAATTATTTAATTTAATTCAAATATTTTTTATAATGTCAAGAATATTACAATTACAAGGTTTACCTTAGATATAGTATTTTGTTAAATATTTTTGCTCATAAATACCTATCTCCCCAAGTATAAGTAACCCCTATCCACCCCTTGAAAAAACACTCCACCCAAACCTTAAAAAACCATAGATTTAAATAAATCATCTCTCTTAAACCTATTATAATCCATAGTTATATTAAGGAGTAATACAAATCAAGTCATCAAGGTAGTCTAGTGTGGTATACGGGAAGGAACACCAAGAAGAGGGTATATTTTCATCAAATATTATTTGTGTTTTCCTCTTCTCTTCCTTTATACCTTTCATTACCAAATATTATGAGATTAATTATAAATTATGTTAATATAATATTTTTTTATTTTAGCCAACATTAAAAATTATATTTTTATGTATTTATATTTTAAACCTATCTTTTTTCTCCATTGGAAAATGTTCCTGATAATGGTTGGTTAACCTCCGTTAAGGATATTTACAAATTCTTTTATATCACCACCCTTATGGATGGTTATACTAAATTATGTATAATTTAAATTTTTTTAATATTTTTATTTCAATATTTTTTTTCCTGAATGGCCCGAAGGCCTTCTTTTTAATTTTATTGTGGATAATCCCCCATTTTAAGGGTTGAAGGGGAACCCGTACATGACCCATAGGCCCAAGGCACAAGGCCCAACAAACCCACAATACATGACCTAAAGGACTCGAGGCATACCATACCCAATACATGACCCGTAGGCCCAACCCAATAAATTACATCGTTCAAAATTGTGATATCAATGAAAATGGGAAATATTTTAAAGAAAACAAGATATCAAAATGTATGTCTTTAACCAAGGAAATTATAGAATATAATCAATTGATTATAATTGATAAATGGTGGTAAAAATGAAAATAATTCACTTATGGATAAATATTTTAATAATTCTATTTTTATTACTCAACTATTCATTAACCATTCTACCCATTCCATTTAAATTTTCCATCAACCAATTCATTGTATCACTACATGGGATTGTATCACAATACGTCACTGCACAAAAAAGCCAAACAACACAACATCCCATGACATTAATCCCACATATCACTAACATTTCACAACTATTGACAAATTCCAAATTATAACTATTTCCCCACATACCACATCCACTTTTCATCACAACCACACTTCACCATCTCATGGTACCATAATGAATAAACCCCGAACACCACAACTATACTTCACACATTCACATGCCAGAATTATTTTCCCTTTATCACATAAAATTTTCCTCATATATCAACTAGATGCCTATTAGATCCACTTAATTATTTTAAGGGAATTCACACATAATTCATATATACCAGTGAAACTATATTATTAATTGAATATAATTTTTTTAGCGTTTCTAATCAAGGTGATGAAAAATATAAATCACATAAGATGGGTTCCACAAAAAAACTATATCATAAGAAAATACCCCCCAAGGTTCATGATTTTTAGGACTGGATTTGGCCCATACAATTAATAATATCAAAAACAATTTCAAAATGATAAAATAAAGTGATTTTAATCCTATCTCGCATCAATTTTGTTAGACCAATTTCTTTACCATTTTAATATGGATGCAGCCATATTCCCAATATATAGCAGGAGTAAAACCCCTCATGCATGATACACAAAATGAGAAATGAGTGATCCCCTACCTCAAACAAAAGTTTCTGATCTGCTGTGAGGGGTTGAAATAAGATCAAGGTCAACGCCAATAATCAAAATGAATTATAATATCCTACTATCCTAGAACATAACAATAATGACATTCCCTTATCAAATACACACCAAAAGTTTCGGTTCCCTTTTGAGAGAACCCCTTCCAAATGAAAAAATTGATGTAAAATAGGGTAACAATAAGAGTTAAACTTTTCATAACTACCATGGATTGAATATTTAACACTTGAATTACTATTAATATGAAAGGGGACGAAATTTATCATTATGATGTACTTATTTATCCCCCCAAAAAAATAATCAATGAAAAATTGATCAGGTTTGAATGGGTTTTAGGATTTGTAGATTGTTTGTAAAACATAAGACCACAGAACAACCCCTAGGACCACACCACAGAAAGTCTTAATGTGAGGGAGAACATGGTGCAATGAGGAGGACCACACTATATCCTATACATTAAAGGATACCTCTTTGTTTTGTATCTATTTCCAGGATATAGATCCTATAATCAATGAAGGATACCATGATGCAGCCAAGTCCACCATGCCACAGAATCAAAAATCCATGAAATGGATTCACTAAAATTTAAATTTCACACTATAGTGATGCCCATGTTATAAAAGATTCTATAAAATGACCATTGGGACCCTATTACATTTCTTGATTTTCTACAGAATAGTACACAACTCCCCTACAACTTATCACCATTATCTTCATTTTAGTAATTCCTACACATGGAGTTTCCATCCCCAGCTTCTCCTCCTTCGTTCTAAACACCTCAGGGCTTACCCCGGACACATATACCACTATAATTACTATAATGTAAGCTGTTGAAATTTCCATTCCATTACACATCACCTAAACTTTGTTAAATATGACCATTGGTCAATATAACCATTAGGCATAGTGAAAATTGGGAATTATGATCATTTATAATTATGACCATTTGTAATAATGTTATTATTTTAATTAGTGTACATAAAGGTTTATGATAATAGATGGTTAGTGTATAAGGTAGAAATGATGTACTCAAATAGTAGTATTATTCCTTTTGAAGCACATTTTTTAGAGCTTGGTAAGTAGGAAAAATGATTGGGGTTCACACTAAACTGATCCAAAATATAGATTCCACATGTGAGGATAGTGTTGAGTCACCTATGGTAGAATTTCAATTATGGTGAGATCATCACCAGATCAATGTTAGAAAAACCTACCCATGAAATTACTATCATCAAACAAAATACCCTTAGGAATTATGATGGTTTGATAAGGGGTTATGTATCTAGACCTTAAGTTGTATTAAGGTGTGACAACCCAACCCACTGGGTCCCTTCTTACTAATAGAGAGTTGAAATGAAACTACCCAAATCCCACCTCCATAGGCCATTGGTTGGTGATAATGGTCATGATGAATAACTGATATGGGAGTATTTTTTATAATTTACATGTACGCATGAACCCAACCATCTCCATGACAAAGTGTAGTGGAATAAAATAATGGATAGTTCCATATAGAGTAACAACCACGCATGTAACAACCTCTATGGAATAAAAAAGTATTATAGTGTAATCTAAAATGTAAAGAGGAAAAAAACATGCCTAACTAGATATATGTCCCAAGCAGAAAATAACTAGAAAAATAATTATGAGAGATCTGAACTCCATATCTCCATTCTCCAACCACTATACTTGGTCAAATTCACTATGGTTTACCTATTATCCACTTAAATCACTATCAACATGGTAGTATTTTTTATAAGACTCAAAATGTGTAAAAAATACCATACATGGGAGAATAATGCATAACTAGTAGGACACCCTAAAATCTAGAGGGGGGAAATAAGAGACACAATATAAGTAAACAGTCGGCCCATATCAAGAGATAAACGAAAACCAACAATAGATATAAATATATCCTTATATTAAAAACACAAGTGAGGGTGAAAGGGTATCTCAATATCACAGCACAATCCCAGAAAAGTGTATTCCATAAGTTCAAAGAGGTCAATCAATGATTCCCAACATCTCACATGTCTATTCGAAGAAGCATCCAATCCGAGACACTCCTCGCCATAGTTCCAAACAATTTAGGGGAAATAGTATCTAAATAGAGGATCCATGACCTGGAAAAATAGGAGGATTCCACTCAATATATAGAGGATCCATGCCCTAACTCCGTAGGAGGGTTCCACTCAGATGGTTGATAGAGGACCCATGCTATGTCCCAGTAGGAGGCTTACACTCTAATGTTAGAGAACCCATGACTTGAATGAATTGTATGGTTCCACTCTAATGGTCTAAAGACGACCCATGTTGCATCATATCATGGGTTGACTCTATAATGGTAAAGGACCCATTCCTTAACTCCATGGGAGGGTTCCACTCTGATGGTTGATAGAGGAACCATGCCCTATCCTAGTAGGAGGGTGCCATTGTGATGGTAAAGGACTCGTTCCCTAACTCTGCATGAGGGTTCCACTTTGAGGGTTGATTAAGGACTCAATCCTTGTTCCAGTAGTAGGGTTACACTCTTTGAATACATAGAAGAAGCATTCCCTATCCTAGTAGGACAGTTTCACTCTGATCTCTATGATGCTATTTTTTGATCACTACCATCATCAAACATTATCTTAGGAAGCATCACATTTGGAACATATCTCATAATATCTAAAAAACACTATTAATAACACCATCATGTTATATATATAAATACACTTATTATGGGTAACTCTTGGTCCAAAATATAATTCCAAACAAATGACATATGATAGGTATAAGTTTTCTTGAAAAAAGGTACACGTCATATAGGGGACCCACATGGCATGTGATCCCGCTATTATATTTGTTTGTTTCCTTTATATTACATATTTCACTAACCATGTTTCCCTAAACAGTGTGTAAGGGAGATAACACAATGCTTCTAGGAAACACGGGGTAGAGCCATGTTGTCTTGGTCATGCCCGTGTCCTTCGGGTTGTGTCCATGTATAATGGAAGTTCCTGTGTCCATGAACATCTAGAGTACATGATCGTCACCAACACAAAGTCCCATTATATGTGGGGGTACTACATGGCATGTGATACATATAATCTCCAGGAAACACTAGAGCCATGGATTTTAGAAAAACTTGTTGTGTGTTCGTCTTAACTACAGTGGGTGTAGTCATGATTTTTATAGGAACTCATATCTATCATGAAGTCATTCAAATATTCCTTCTAAATATCTAATAACACCTTTATGATCCCTAAAAAAGTATTAATAACCTCTGGCCAACATTTTCTTCCATTCATTGGATAGAATGTAGAATCTGGTTCTCCCGTATGAACCATCTATGCCTCGCCATCGGTTATGGCATATCCCATTTACTCATGGGATTCTCAATCCACAATTTAATCACCCACATCCCTAAACCCATCCCCATATATCCTTTTATCTCTAATATATTCATTAGATGTGAATTTTTCATGATTTTGGGGGATCGATCATGCTCGATCTCACCCGGTAATGTCCAACTGTGACCTCGTATGCCAATTGTGAGATCACAATGAACAATAGAGGAAATCCAATTAAAAAATTGAAATAATAATTTTAAAATAATTATTGGACAAAAATATATATTGGGGATTACCTGGGTGAGAAAAAATGAAAAATTGGGAATAAATTGAAAAAATAATTGAACACCAATACATGGGTGCATGCAAAGGCTCATATTAAATGCAGATCATAGAAAAGGAAATCATAATGATCAATATTTTAATCATAAGAGGAAATTACACAAATAATGAGTCCTAATTTGATATTGGGTGGTGTTTTGTTGAAAAATATTTCTTTCAAGGATGGGGAATATCTATTGTGTTCGTTTGGCCTTGATTCGACTGGATCCTGAAGATCAACATCATTCATTCTCAATCCACCAACAATGATTGGTGGAACCTTCTCTCAACAATCCCAGGGATATGAGAATAACCCTATATATTTTCCATAAAATTTTATTTATATTGGGAACTAGGTTTAAATTAAATAATTAAAATAATTAATTAATTCACATAACATACCCACTAATAGTCTCCTTATCAGAACATCCTGTGTCAACCAATTTTAGGTCATGCCTTGGGTAAGCTTCACATTCTAGATTTAATTATGATATCATATTATTTTTTTGAGTATCTTTTTAAGAGATATCCCGTTATTTTTGAAAAAATGTGTGTTCATGATCTAAAATATATTTAATATTTTCATAAAATTAATTTTGGGAACACTGGCATCAGAATCATGTGTCATCTCAGCGTTTGTCTTAAAAATTATTTCTTTATATTTTTAAAATTATTTCATTGTAAAAAATAGGTTCACTGTATTATTCCATCCTTCATTAAATATTTCCTTAAATAGAAACAACTAAACAAAAATATTTGGATACTAAGCCTGCATATGGCTCTACTGCTCCCACGATCTCTCATGCATTCTCCCATCCTTACACAACACATAAACCACATGCAAGGTCCCTCCATGAAAGATCATCTCCATTCAATACTAAATCAATAATAGGTTCTTTGAAAAGTTTCCATGATCCTCAATTTATATATTATATTGGACCTATCCTTTTACACATATTATTACATGATTTTAAGAAAAATTAACCATCAAATACAAACCAAGGGTCAAAAATTCTAGAGTCTCTGGTAGATTAGGTACCCCAAAATTGAAAAATTGGAAATAAACCATATATTTATTAATCATCCATAATTAGATCCTAACTCTATTTGATCTTTGAAATCTGTATAGGATAACCTAGGGTATACATAGACAATAGTGATGAGATAAAGATCCCGTGATGGGAATAAACATTGAAATGAATCATAGCATAGGGGTTTTAAGGCATATAATGATGACATAAAAAAGGAAAAAATTAAAAAAAAATATACGATTAAAATATATAACAAGGGATCATGTATTAATAGAGACATTATAATGTGGCATAAATATATAACATGACATAAACATGAGTCAAGGATAACTACCAAGACCATATCATATGGTGGAAAAAGTCCAATAAAGGAATCAGGTTTACTCCATATCCCAAGTGGAAATTTCATTAGACTAAACATTTCCCAATGCATTTTAGTGCTATCTAGATGTAACCATCATAATATTTTCATGTATTTTTTTCACATGAAAAGTAAAACATAATAAATAACTGTAAGGGTTACCCATGGATGAAATGGGTATCATAATCATGTCATAAGGCATAACCAAAGATCATATAATTATGGTTTACATGAAAGAATATATTAGAATAATACATGGACATTAATAATTTAAAATAGGCATAGATCATGATAAATTATGTCCAATTGAAGTGATATCATTAAAAAATGTTATTTAAGAAACCATAGATATGATCCACTATTGTGTTTTTTAAGGGAAAACTTACAGAAGTATTTAAATTTGATAAATGAAAAATTGTTTTCATAAAACCATAAATAAATTAATATATGATTTCATGATAAAAATAGTGATTTTTTAAAAATAATTTTGGATTAAAACATATTATGGAGTGTACTTGAAAATGGTAAATAAATTTGGAAGTTCCCTTTAGATGGGCATGCTTATTGGCAGGAATTAAGAAGGGTACCTTATAAAATGTTCATTTCCCCATCAAAGAAAGAATAATTGTGATAGTTACATGTTTTGGTGACCTAAAAAAAGAATTTTTTATTAATAAATGAGAATAATTATGAATTGTAATGGGGTGAAGAGAGATAAAGCGTAACTAAAAGGAAAAAATGGACGTTCAGAGGCAATCCCTTGCCTTATGTTTGAAAGAATTTGGTACATACAGTTAATGTCCTAGATAATAAAATTAGATCTATTAATTAATTAATTTATAACAGATTAAACATGTATTTTATTCATTACAATTTTATTATTGTCATCTTCATGGGTTATATTGTTTAATTTTGTTGTTCTGGGTGGGTTTGTTGCAAGATTTTATGATCGGTTCCATGGAGTTTAATTATGGGAGTTCTTTTAAAATGGGTGAAAAACTTTAGAAGTGGAATTATAAGATAATTTTACACCTAAATAATTTCAAATGGTCCCATATATAATTTTATTTTCATATATGAGAATGATTCATTAGAAAAATGCTAATAATGAACATTAGTTTATGTTGATGAATTTTCTATCATCAAGAAATTCTTTTGTTTTATTGTTTATAGATATATATATATATAATAGTTAAAAAAATTAATATACTTTTTAAAAATTGGTTTAACCATTATAATGTTTTAATGACCATCCTTGAAGGTGGTAATAGTAAATGTAATTGCATTGTCAATGATGGCGGTAAATTTTCACATCATGGATGATAGTTTAATTTTTAGAATAAAATAGAGAGGGAAAACGTTTTCATGATGAATATTATATTAACACAATAATATTATAGTATATATAATATAATTTATTTATCATTCCATTTGGATAAGGGGAGGTGAGGAGACAATAAGTAAAGAAAATAAATTAAAAGAAAATTAAAGAGGACTTTAACTCTTGAATTTTTCTCCTTGAGAACATCCTTAAGGAACTTGGGTTTGGTATTTTATTGAGAATAGAAGCCAATATAGAAGGTCAATTGGATTTTTAAAGTAATTGGGTGGAATTTGGACATGCTACATAGCTTGGAAGGTGTGAGGACAAGAGGTGGTGAGAGGTGGTATTTATAGTGGTAGGAGAGGGGTGTTTTTTTTATTATATTCATTATTTTATTGTTTTGGCTCAAAATAATAAATATTATTGATTATTATGACTATGTACAATAAATAGTTCATATGAGTTCAAACCAATGGTTTCTAACATCATTCGTTACTCAAAAATTCATTTATTTTGCTTTAATTTTTAAATACTATAAATTACCATATTTAACTATTCACCAAAAATTCATCTATTTTAGAAAAATCCCAAAAAATCACCCAAACAATTTTGTATGTGTATATTTCAAAAATTAATTCAATTAAATAATTTTCTAAATAGAGAAATTTAATATTTAATTAAAATCATCATTTATTTGAAAAATGTGATTTTTAAAATTATAACTGATTTTAAGACACATTGAAAAATTAATTAAGGTCTCATAAAATTGTCTTATAAACATTAAAAAAATATTAATTTATAATATATTTAATGAAAATAAATTTTCTTTTAAATCATTATATTAATTATAAAATTGAAAATAAACATTTATATTTCAAAAAATACCAATACTAAATTAATCATTTTTAAAACATTCATTTACTTATTCCATGATGTATATATAATATATTATATCTCATTCATAAGATATATAGATTTTATTTATACTTTCATAGGTGAGGTTCCAATTCTATTGGCTGGAATACTATTCCTAATGGTCACATTACTATTCCATCAGTCAAGTTAGTATTCCATTAGAGTAGATTCCATAATTTTCTATAAGTACAACTTATTTCATTATTCCTTTTATGAAAATAATATTTTTATTGGGTTGTCTATGTTAGGTTTGTGTTTTATAATTTATTGAATAAATATAATAATATGGAAATTCCATTGATAAAATTTTGAGTTTTTACACATCTCTCCTTGGTCAATAATGTGTGTGGAATAACGCAAGTATACCCTCAATTGTAACATATGGAAGACATCAGGAACCCTCTCCAACATTCTGGGTAAGGTGAGGTGGTAGGAAACTTTTCCAACCCTCTGAAAGATGTCAACTAGCCTAATGAACCTTAAGGATAACTTTCCTCCCTAGTCGATTCTCTTCAATCCACATCATGGGGAGATTCTAAGGAAAATTTGGTCTCCCTTCTCGAACTCTAAGGGCCTACAATTTAAATATGCATAATATTTATTCCATATGTGATCTATACTTATTCACTCCTAGATCAAATGGACCTTCTCCATCACCAAATGAACAATCTCCATCTTCATAAGTAATGCCTCCCCAATCTCATTCCCATAACAGGGTAACCTGCTGGGTCTCCCGTATAGGGCCTCAAAAGGATTCATGAAAATAGTTGAGTGGTATATATTATTATAATAAAACTATACTATGGGTTAGTGATCCTCCCATCTCCACCCAAACTATAACATGAAATCCCTCAACATATCCTCCATCATATGGATAGTGTGTTCAATATAGAAATCTTTCTAGGAGTGGAATGATGTACTCATCCTCATCTATGTCCTAAATTCATCTTACAGGCCTCTACACAACCATGATGTTAACCATGCATAACTATTGGATACAATCATTTGGGAAACATCATAAGGTTATATGATCTCATGCATGTAAAAATTCTCCAAAATCTCCACCAAACTCTGCACCTTGATAGAAAGGAAGTGTGTCGACTTTGTATGTTAGTCAACTATTACCCTCATGGAATCATGGTCTCTCAATTTCCATGGAATACCAATAAAAAATTCTTTGGATATGTCATCCCATTTCCACTTTGGTAAGTCAAGAGGCTACAACAAACTTGTTGGAACATAGTGCTCCGCCTTTACCAAATAACATGTGAGGCACTGAGAGATGAACTCATCCACGCTCATCCACTTTACAACCCACCAAAACTGGAACATAAGGTCTTTGTACATATTCCCTACACAATTATGTATAAACAAAGGACATGTATGAATCTCTCTCGTCACCTCCTCCCACATAATGATGGGGACCATCATCTATCCATGGAAAATAGTGATGTGATTCCATCCTTTATAAAATCGTTCAGGTAAATCTCCTAATAATAAATGGTCATGTATGACCTCATAATCGATGTCTCCCAGATAGGAAGCACACTTGATAGAGAAGTAGAGGATTAAACACCATATAATGATGAAAATTCTCACACTCCTCCTTAACCGGGGTTAGATTAAACAAAGATAACTACTCAGATTCCTAATCCACCAAGACTGCCTAAGAATTCTGACTTTGGGAATCTAAAACCAAATTTCCCATATGAGGATTATATACTATATCAACTTCATAGTAATAGAGGAACTCCAATAAAAACCTTTTTCTCAGGTTCGAGTCTCTCTTAGTGAAGACATAACTGAGACTTTGATGGTCTGGGAAAATGTAAAAGTACTCTCCCAGAATATAGTGTCTCCACATTCTCAGAGTAATGACTACCGATATCAACTCTAGGTCTTGAGTCACATAGTTCTTCTCATGCGGTATGAAATTCCTAGACCCATATGCGATTACTTCCTATCTCTACATCAACACACAGTAACACCCAAGTCCAAAGGCATTGCAACACACTATGTACTCCCTACTCTCCTCTAATAGTCTCAAAATAGGATCACTTATCAGCCTTAGCATTAACTCCCCAAAGGCACCCTAGCACTACTCAATCCAGGTAAATGGATACCCTTTCCAAGTCATAGAATTCAATAGGGCTACAATACTGTATAATTGAACCACAATCCTCTTGTAGTACCCCTCCTATATAAGAAAACTATATACCTCTTACAATCCCTAGGGTGGATCCAAAGAAATAATTGCATCGATCTTTTCTGAGTCCACTTATAATCCATGATTATAAAAGGAACTCCCTAGAATTTGAACCAAATGTATCTAGAATTAGAACTTCAAGATCTCACCAGAATGTTGGTTCTATGGAAAAAAATCTAGCACCATTCTCATGTTCTATACATCCACCTCCTCTGATGTAGAGGGTATGATTTTGTCTTCAATAAAGACAAAAATATATCTGTCCAAGGATGGCTTGAAGATATAGTTCATAAAATCCATAAACACAGCAGAGAAATTCATCACACTAAAATCCATAACTAGGAACTCAAAGTGTTCATAGTGACATTGGAATGCTAACTTCGGGATATTAGCCCTAAAAACACTCAACTGGTTGTAAATGGAACTGCGATCAATCTTCAGAAACCAAATCTATCCATGAAACTAACCAAATAGGTATCTAATCTATATAAATTAGTACTTATTCTTTATGAATTCAGGGTTCACATAATGATGATCTACACAAATTCATATGCTCACATCCACCTTTTTTATGAACAACACTGGATCTTCCCAGGAGGACACAATGGGTATGAAAAAACCCTTCTATAAAAGGTCCTCTACCTTCAACTGCGGCTCTTTGAGCTCAGTAGGGACCATCAGATATGATGAAGAAGATATCAAAGTGTCCTTAGGGTTCAATTTGTTGCAAAAAAAATCTATATATCACCTCAGAGGTGGTCCAGGAATGTACTTGGGAAAAAATACATAAAATCCTCCACGAATGAAGGAATCCAAATTATTGAAGAGCCTATTGCGCCATGGGATACACTCCTCAACTGATGGGTGATTTTTAGTACCCTCCTACTCTCAAAAGTCACTCATCCATCCATGAGATCTCTCTCACCCACATAGGATAATATTGACCCATTAGTGTGAAGGCATCTAACTCATCTGCAATTATAGACAATATTGGCTCAGACTATGGACAACTAGTCTATACCTAATATGATTTCATAAGGTCTCATCAAGATGACCAAAAGTTTCTAGGATAAACTCACTCCACCAAGTGATAACTCATACTTCTAGCAGATAAAAGATATCTAATAAGTGTTCCTTCTAAGAACCTCAATGAAATGTTGCTGAACTAAAGACTCAATCGGGATCCCCAACTCTTGCATCATGAGTAAATATATGAAGTTATAAGTTAAAAATTTGTCTACTAGTATAGATTTAATTGTAGAATAATCATTAATTATACCTATAATCATCACGTAAGATTCCGAATCATATGCCTCCATAGTCTTCAATTTATTATGGCCTCAACCACCATCTCCCTGAGCCTGATGTGGGACTCTAGGTATTGGTGGTGGGAGTAGATCACAACATCATCCACCACCCATATCTCTTTCTCATAGATCCCCAACTGAACATATAGTAGCTCTTCCTCCTTTGGGGCCTCCCTGTCTACACATTGAAGAACCAAGATCATGATGCTACCTCTACCATGGAGGACTATCCACTATCTTACATCCCTCATTAGTATGTCAGGTCGAGAAATCATGTACCATGTTACCTAACCCGTCACATTGAAATCACCACACCTCTCCAAGTTTCCCTAGTCCCCTCTACAGTCCTTGTGTTGCATGAACACATGTTCGAGTCTAATCAGGGGAAGATCTTATGTACTAAGATCCTATATAGTTTTCCCTACTAGATGGTGTAGATGACTCATCCATATAACACTTGCTACCATCTCCAACTAAATGGTGTCCCTATGATAGGAATATCTCCATCACCAGCACCAACTTTAATAATTTGGCATAAGTAGGAATGCACAGGGGTACCACCTGAACATGAATTTCTATGTATAAAAACTACTCAAACTTCCATGCTTGTAAGTAGATATCAAAAATCATAATGAGGGAGTATCATGTGGGGTATGTAAACCTCTATTAATACCCAAAAACTAACATACCTCTCTAATATGGTTCTATATGCTTCTAAATCTGAACTAACAGAAATCACAGTGGGTAATACTCCTCACAAAATTGTTTTTGGAAGTCATTCAATGAGATTACTGACTTCCCATGAATATTTATCACTATAATCCACTAGTCGTCAACTACTCCATGGAAAAGAGTGGCTTCCAGTGGTACCACCAAAACAATTAGTGTCCGAATAAGCTTGAAAACTCATATCACTAACTCTATCCAATCCTATGCCTCCTAGGGATCTAGATCACCATGGAACCTCAAAAGTCCTATGGGGATGGAACTTGTTGAGTGCTCTATGACTACACACAACCCCATCATGCTCTGCTTGTACTATCTACTACATGATGGGTGGGGGTGTCACTCCATGTCTACCTTGAGGAAAGATCTCATGTGATGGCCCCTGAACTGAGGCCTCGTCACTCATTGGATTATCGCCATGATCTTGAATTAGTAACCTGGATCAATGTCTTCATAGAGGCGTCCTGAAAATTTAATCATCATTTAAAATGGTTGGATGATCATATATATATATATATATATATGTGTGTGTGTGGGGATAAAACTCAATAAGTACATTCAAAGCCTCAATCATATATGATTCAAGTACAAATATTCCCTACAACCAATGACTTGGTATGTCAGGTTGACAAGCTTGTGGTAAGATTCCTTACCTAGACTGAAAGCCACACTTGAGACACTTTGAACTTGTATCCCTAAATACTAACCAAATTTTTATAAGGGGATATCATTCCATATATCACCTCAAGTAATTAACTACTATGATACCAATCTATTAATACCCGACCAATTGGGGGCCCCAGGGCTGGTGGAGAGCTAAAACGCACCTTCCCCAAGCCTGCCTCCATAGGCCATGTTTTGGTGAGAAGAGATGAAAGGTGTAACTAATATGGGAGGAAATTCCCTAATATACCTATACACTGGAACCCAACCATATCTATGAATAAGTGTAGAGGAATAAAAATAAAAGAAAATAACATCTTGAGTTACAAACAAGCATGTAACAGCCTCTGTGTAATACAAGATTATTATAGTGTAATCTAAAATTTAAAGTGTAAAAACACACACCCAACTAGAAATATGCCCCAACCTGGAAATTACTAGATAAGTAAATTCAAGGAGAGACCATATCAAAATATCTAATATCCAACCACCATACATGGTAAAATGCACCAGGGTATCCCTATGATCCTCTAAAATCACCATCGACTTAATTGTCATCTCCATAAGGCAAAACACGTGTGGGAAATACCCATACTAGGGTGATTATATAAAAACCCCATAAGGGTTTCCCAAAATCTAAAAGGGTTAAATAAGAGAAATGATATAACTAATAGCTCAACCCACAACAAGGGAGAAATGGAAAAAAAATGGAGATAAATATTTTCTCATATAAAAACCCAAATGAGAGAGATAGGGGGTCTTTATCTCATATCCCAACCGAAGGAAAGACTTTAATATTAGTTTCAAGAGGTTCATAAATTTTTCATACCATCCCATGTGTCTATCCGATGAAGCATCCAAGTTGGGATACACCATACCATTGTTTCATGCAGTTGAGGGGATATTATCTCAAGATAGAGGACCCATTCCCTAGTACAATAGGTGGGTGAAACTCAACAGATAGAGGACCCATGACCTAACTCCGCAATAGGGTTCCACTCAGATGGTCACCAGAGGACCCATTCCATGTCCCATATTAAGGGTTCCACACTGATGGTTGAGGATCCATGCCCTAACTCCATAGAAGGGTACCATAATTATGTTAGATATAGGACCTATGCCTTGTCCCGGTAGGAGGGTTCCACTCTGATGGAAGGGCACCCATTCCCTAACTCTATAGGAGGGTGCCTCTCTGATAGTTGATAGAGGACCAATGGCCTTTCCTAGTATGAGGGTTCCACTTTGATGGTAGATGACTCATTCCCTAATTCTGTAATAGAGTGTCGCACTGAGGGTCGATAAAGGACCCATGCTATGTCCTAGCACGATGGTGACACTCTGATATTTTAGAACCCATGCCTTGACTCCATTGGAGGGGGAAACTCTAATGGTAAATAGAGAACTCATACCCTATCCCAACAGGAGGGTTCCACTATATGGATAGATATAGGACCCATACCATGTCTCAGCAGGAGGGTGCCACTTTGATCTCTTTGATGATATTGCCCAATAATTGTTGTTGTTGAACGTCACCTAAAGAAGCGACATACCTGACACATCTCACATTGTATCTAAAAATATACTATGAAGGACACCATTGTTTTGTATATGTAAAAAAACACTTGGTATGGGCTACTCATGGTCCAAAATAAAATTCCAAATTAAGGATATATGAAAGGTATACTTTTCATCAAAATGAGGTACACAAGGTGTAGGGGGCACATGACATGTGGTTCCACTTTTCTTTCTGGTTATGTCCTTTATAGTACATGGTTATCTTCCCATATATCCCTACACATCATGTAAGAGGATTGAATGGTATTTCTACACCACACAGGGTTGAGTCATGTTCTCCTATCTGTACTCATGTCCTTTCGGTTGTGTCTGTGTACACTGTTTGTGGGCCTAGTTGTGACCATGTCCATGTACACCTAGAGTACTTGTTTGGTCACTAGTATTTAGTGACATGGAATTTTGGGTCCCATATAGAACATGATACTTATGTTCTCCTAGAATCCCTAGTTTTTTGGGCTTTTGAAGAACATGTTATGTATTCATCCAAATTACAAGGTGTGTAGTCATGATTTTAAGAGAAACTAATTTACGTTGTGTGTTCTTCTATATCAACCTTATCTACCTTGAATAACACATTTATTACAACTAAAACCATTATTAATCACCTCTGACCATCATTTTTTTTCCATCCATTGGCTGGAAAATGGAATCTAAATCTCTCATACAAACCTGCTATGTGTTATCATCGCTCATGGATCCTAAAATTACCTCACCAGATTCTTAATCAAATTTGGAATCACCCATATCATAAAAACCATCTTTATCCATCATCGAATCACCAATATTATCATAAACCATGAATTTTCCAAGAATTTTGGGGCTTCATCACACTTGATCTCACCCGACACTGTCAAAACGTGACCTCATAGGTCAACGGTGAATATAGCGAAGAAGGAATGGGGAAAATCACATAAAAAAGTGAAAAAATTATTTTACAAGAAATATTGGATAAAAAATATATTTTGGTGATAACCCAAGTTATAAAACATGGAATAATACGGATAAATTAAGCAATAAATTCAAAACTGATACACATATGTATATAATGTGCCAGATTAAATTCATGTCATAGAAAATTAATTGATCATGCTCAATATATTAATCATAATAGATGAAATCCAAAAATTAAAATCCCTACTTTGATTTTGGATAATTCATTGGTGAATTACACAGCTTCGAATGATGGGGAAGATTTATTTCTTTTGATGTGACTCACTTCCCTTGGATCTAAAACTCATCAGTGTCTGATCTCAATCTGAAAATGATGAGTGGTGGAAATCATATCAGTGATCCCAGGGATATGAAGCTAAACTTATAAATTTTCCATAACAGGATATTTATAGTGGGATTTGGTTTAAATTAATTAATTAAAATAATTAATTAAATCACTTGACATACCTGCCAACACTCTCCTAATCTGAACATCCCATGCCAACCAATTTTAGGATGCACCTAGGGTAAAAATCACATTCTAGTTTCAACAATTGTCTTATATTTTCAATTTTATACTCCACTTCGTAGATAACTACTTATTTTTTAAAAACATAATGTTTCACGTAAATTTTATTTAATATTTTCAAAAAATAAATTTCAGGCACACTGAGCCTCAAAATCATGTGTCGTCTCCGCATCATGCTTTCAAAAAAATCCTTGATATATTTCAAAGTCTTAAAAAACAATATGGTCTCTACATAAGGTTTAAATTCTTCTTGAAATGAAATAATGGTTTCACTGTACTAAATTTTTTATTTAGTATTTCACTCTCATATAAATGATAAAATTTACATTATTGAGGATGAATTAGATAAAAATACAATTTTCATACAAAGAGACCATAATTTTATTTTTAAAATTTATATATATATGTTTAGTATTCATTAAAATATATTTTAAAAATTAAAAGAATTTTTATTTTCATAAAAAAATTTATTAAAATTATTTATTGATACATAAATAATAAAATAATTTTATGAAATCTAATTTAGTTTTTATGAGGGTTAGAAATTTTTATTTTATAATAAAATTTTGGGTTTTTTAATATATATGTAATTTTTTTTGAAAAATAAATATATCATATTTAGATTTTATTTGGATAAAAATGCTATTATTTTTAAAATTAGGACCTTGAAATTAGTTAATGATGAATTTTTCATAATTTTTTATGTCGATCAAATTTTTGGGTACAAATTAAATTACGGTGTAAATATAAGATAATTATTTTGAAATCATAATGAAATAAATGTGATGTAATAAATAATTTAGTGGATTTCCCTTACAAATTTTTTATTCTCATTAAAATAATTTTTTTAAAAGTAATATGATTATTTTTCTAAACCCATAATGAATATTTCAAATACCAAAGTGTATTTTGGGGTTTTAAAAAAAATATTTTTGAATATGACTCAATTTCACATCATGAATAATTTTGACTAATTATTTCAGTACTTATTCTATAAAATATTAAAAACCACTCCTCCATGGAAAAATACATGTGCTAAAACCATGGTAAGGCCAATGATTTTTCATTTTTTTGAACTTAGAGTCCAAAACATATGTTTATAAATAAATAAATAATTTTCTATCATTTTTTTAAAAATACCCACCGTTTATATCATTCCTCTCCAATACCAGAACTTTGACAGAAATTTCCTCTCAATTTCACTCTCTATAAACTTTCTGAGTATTTTTTTATGTTATAAGGATCTCTTATCAATCTTTGAGAATAAATTTTGCATGTAATAGATTCTCATCCTCTATCATTTTAATCAAGAATTTTCTTTATGAAAAGAATTTTATTTTCAATTTATAATGTTATTTTATGTTCATAATCATTCATTTAATTTCCAACTGATTCCCTATTAATGATATATTACCTTTATCTCTTATTAATATCATTCCATAATCTGTTTTGTTTACTCATTACGTTGGTAAAATTGTTTATTGATTTTTGTTACCAAAATCTTCTTTTATGAATACCCAACCCTATTTTCCTTCAAGGGTATTCATATAGATATGTTTAATTTATAGGGTAATTCTATGTATGATACTCACATTCCTTACTCATGGGTTAAAATGATTTTATATGTTTTTATGATATATGATCTATGTTGAACGCATGAATTAAAACATATGAAGGGTTCACCATGATAGCACTTCAATGCATTGGGTAAAGAATTCATATCTAGATATATCATGTTTATAAAACCCTAGTGAATAAAATTGGTAAAAAATTATGACATCTTGGAGATAAACCATGATGATATTCTTATAAATGTCTCAATTTTATATTGTATCCATATTTTCACATTATGAATTATGGACTTACAATCATACACTTATATCAGTATCATGTATTTATGATCATTCTGTATTATTACACCTCATAGTTAATCCATGATGAACACTCATGCTCCATTTTCTTTTTTTTTATCCATTATTGTGATTTGAGATCACCATTTTTTATTGATATATGTCCCCAATAAATCATTTGTATTGATGTAAACTCAGATAGAATAATAAAGGATTCATTCAAGAGGTTTAGGGAAATTTTATATTTATGTTGTTCTTATGTACATGATGTATTATTTACCTAGTTTCCAAGATGGTAAACCTTAAAATATCCTTTGATGTTATTGATGTAATCTTTTGTTAAGGAATTATATTAAAAATCATATTTGAAAAGGTGGGTCTCCATATACCCCCACTCTTTTTTACCTAGAAAGACTATTCCAATTCACTTATCAAAGACCAGGATCTACCTATTTCCCTATCCTACGTATCCTATATTAATTTGGGAAAATATAGAGTTACACAACCAAAGTCATTCGTGTCTTTATCAAATGATTAAATCTTTCATGAAGAGGTAACCCTAATTAAATTTCATTATTGCTTTCCCTTCATGCTTATATTCTCCTAAAAATCCAATTTTTATACCCTTACAAATTATTTCATATGTATGTATAAAACTTATTAATGTTATTATGATACTGGTATTACTATTTTAATCAATTTATATTATATACTCTCTATTTTCACCATTTGGAAAGTCTTAATAATAGTCATTTCCGTCTACCTATGTGGAAGACATCCATGATTTATCTATCACCACCTATATGGATGGTTATTGTATATCATCTTGTATAAATTTATTTTATTATGTTATAAGATTCTGGAAGTAATTTTTCAGAATAATTAATTAAAAATAATAAAAATCATGAAATTAAATCAAAATAGTATAATATAAAGTAAAACATGCCTTCAAAACCTTCTCTCTTTAAAAAATAGAAATAAATAAAGAATAATGATTATAACTAGCAAAGAATAAAAAAAATATACAATACACATGTATATTAATGTTTTAATAAAAATAACTTTATTATACAAGATTCACAAATGTGATTTAATAAAACAGGACCTAACGTAAGGGTTCTTTGTCAAAATATCAATCTCTTGAGACATGTTTCATCTTATACACTATATTTACTTTCATGTGGTATAGTTATTACCCCCATTGAATCCTATTATTATAAATATTAATTTTTCTTTATCGGGACTTAAAAATATTTTCCTAATATGTCTTATATATTCTTATGAATAATTTAATACCCAAGTCATAAAAGGTTTCATTAACATAATTTACCTTCATTAATATATGACCTTTATTCAGAAAAATTATCATTATTAGTATTTTCCGTTCCACCCTATGTTTGTATACTAATGTGTTCACTCTTTTTCCTAGGTTTTACATGTAACACCCTAATATTTTATTCAATATTTTTTTTGAATAAATTTAATTTTATTTAACAGCTTGTGTTACATGAAACACCATGTTTTATTGAAACATGACATTCTATTAAAAATTATTATTTAATATGATAATTTTTTTCTTGCCATTGGAATTTCAATTATAAATAGTATTAAATAAATTATGAGAATATATGTTTTTGTGGTGTATATAAAATTAATTATTTTGTGACCAATTATTTAGAAGTGTAAATTAAAACCCATTTGCAAATAACAGAAATCATTTTCTAAAAAATTATTTTTACTTTTAAAAATATTTTTTCAAAATTTTAGAAAAAATTATTTTTTAAATCATCATCTGAAAATAATATTTGGTAGAATTTTTAAAAAATTTCTAAGAAGATAACTTGTTTATGAATAGTCAAAAATACTTGTTTTTTAAAATAAATTCATTTCTTTTAAAATCTTTTAAAAACACGAAAATTGTTTTAATATGGTTTTAGAAGTAAAATTATGTCCATTATATATCTATTAATCCAATTTATTCAATTTTAAAAATTTAATAGTGAACATTTTTATAAAAACATGTTAAAATTTTTATGATTTTCTCTATGGAAAACATATTTTTCATCACATCTACAGGTTTAATTCTAAATAAAATTCTACCACTTTTATTAATAGAATTTAGAAAAATGGATTCAGTATTTTTAATGATAAAAATTTATATTTTCTAATATGTTCATATTCATTTTTTCACAACTATGAATAGTAAAAGCAGTGAAAATTAATTATCGTAGTTATTATGAAAATGAATTTATCAGGGGTTAAACTAAAACAATACGGGGTAAAATTACCTAGAAACTATTCCAAAACAAATTTTAAGGACATATTTAGACCTTATATCTTCTATTATCTATAAGGATCCATGTTTAATCCTTTTTATGTATAAAAGTGCATACATTTTATTCTTTTACAAAATTTCATGTGTGTCCTCTCCCCCACTTATAAAATAGCACCCACTCTACTCCCCTTGTGGCAACCCATGATTTCATAGTGTGTTACTTCTTCAAAATAATTCAATAACATTCACTACAGGCAACACCGAGTTCAAGCGCACCATGACTTACCAAACAAGCCGTTCAAAAGAGGTTATGAATAGTATAAACTAAATTTTGAACTTTATATGATCCTTATAATTTTAGAATCCATATTATGAGTTTCTTAGACATAATGTAATAACAAATTCATTTTTTTCAGATAAAAGAAGTATTATTCAAAAAATGCACTTTTACCAACTTTTAATAGTGAACCCTTTTTTAAATCTAATATTTTAAACTTTTATATATTCAATTTGTCTAAATAAATTTATTCTTTAGAATGGGGACATCAAAAAACTACAATGTAACACCCCAAGCTTCCACGGTATGCTTCTCTTTGAATAATACAGTAGCGTGTGTCGTACGCAACTTTGAGTTCTAACACTCACACACTACAACCAATCAAACTAGCCGTTATGAATAGTAATACCTAATTTTTGAAATTTTATAAATTTTATCTCTCAAAATGGACTTCATTTTTCGATTTGTAATTTCGAGATTATCCTAGGGTATAATTTTTGAACTTTTCAGATAAAATTTATATTTTGATGAATAGTGAAAATTACAAAATTTTAATTAAAAACAACTTTTTTAATCGAAATAATTAATAGTGATAAATTTTGAATTTGAGTGGTTTTAAAGTATATTTAGAATATAATTTTACTATTTAATACAATGGTGGTCATTGGACAAAAGTTTACAATTAAACTGGACATAAACAAGTGTCAATCTTTTGATAGTTATTATCTATTAAAAACACGCTTTTTGTTTTAACAACGGGGATTAATTTTAAATTAATTTTTGCCACTTATATGTTTTGAATATGGAAAAATGGATTCCATATTTGGAATCAGGAATTCCAAGTTTTGTAAATAGGTAACTTTCATTTTTAGACATTTTGAATAATTATTTCGGTAAATATTTTATTTACCATGGTTAAAGGTTAAATCTGGTAAATAAGGGTACAAAATAATATTATAATACTATTAAATTACCCTAAAACGTGTCTTAACCCTATTTGTTGATAAATTTCCGACCATGGGAATCTTTGGGTCGATTTTGGGACTCCATGGATCTACTTGTAAGTGATAATGACACTTTATATTAATTAAGTTAAAGTTAATACAAAAATGACATAAGCATAAATATTTTAGCAGAATATTTTTACATACGGTTATATATGTTGTATTTTCAACTATAAATATTAATTATAAATATAAAAATATTTCCTACATAATGGTATTTTATTTATAATTTTTAGACATTTAATAATTAATATTATTTATGACACAATAATGATGCAGTATTTTCCTTATTAATGAAAGAATCAAATAATTCATATTATAAATGTTAAAATTAAAATAATTTGAAAGTTTTGATGACATAAATAAATTTTTTTGCTTAATATGACATTATAGTATAGCTTAAATTAATTTGGTTTGAATTAATAATGTTTTTAAGACTAACAAAAATCAATTATTGAATAGTATCAAAATTGACATAAATGAGTTTTTTTAAAAAAATTATATTATTAATTTATATTCTATTCCAAAAAATATAATGTTCGGCCAAAGGACTTATATCATTATTTTTGTATCATTAATGGACCACTTTGGGGTCTCTTGGATGTATATAGTAAGTTTATTAACTATATATTATAAAAATACAAAGTGACATGGTAACTGTTAAACTAATTAACCAAGAGTTAAAACTAAAAGATAATGCTAATATAATGACTCAAACCTGCCTAAAATATATTTTTGGAAATTATTTCGACCCATACCCACCTTATACATTGAATAATCAACTTTGGAGCCATTCGAAACCAAATATTAATTTATTATAAATTAATACTTTAAGTTTTTTCTAAAGATCCCCTCCTCCCCCTTATAAAATGACCCAACTTCTAACCAAATAATCACACCTTAAAAGCCTTTTGTTTCGTCAAACCTCTGCCAAAATGCTCTCTCAAATTCTCTCACTTCAACCTAGAGGCCTTATTTTGATAATAAAGCCAACCTAGGGAGCCCTTTTGATCAAATCAAAAGGAAGAACCCGAAGAAGAGGTAATGTTTTCACCACCCTCTTTCAAGTTCCTTTCTTCTTCAACTTCAACTTTCTTTGTTAAAATAATAAATCCAGTATCCCCTATATACTGTGATTTATTATTAATATGTTACATCCATATTCATTATTCTATCCATCCTTTGAATGACATGTCACCATACGTGCATACGTACGGCTTACCGTCTCCACGTCGTGGTGTAATTGTTATTCAATACATTATTATTTGGATGGGTATAATAATAATGTGTATTTGATGTAAATAATAAATATAAAAATATAAGGATTCTATATATATTAAATAACATCCAATTATATATTATTTTAATATCAAAAGAATGATATTTTCGCTTGTGCGTATGTACGGATTTCTGTCTCCACGACGCGATGAGATTCATTTCCAAGTTCACCATTCATCGATGATTATAAAAATATATATTACTAATAAGTATGTAATATATGAAATAATAATTCTACTGGAGATATATATATTTATATATATAAGTATTTATGTACTTACATATATCTTATTCACTAACTTTTGTTCAATACCTATATGAAAACAGAAGCAGCGCTTTTGCGTATGTACGGACTACCGTCTCCATAAACGGTGTTTTCCATTTCATATATATGTCTATTATAAATATTTATATTCTAAATATATATGATATATTTATCATTTTTTATATTCTGGAAGTATTTAAATCATGATCTAAGTGATACAATCAAGAGTAACAAGTTAAAACACGTACGATAAAGAAGACGATTATTACCCGAAATGTTAATTTAACATGGAAATTATTATTAAATGGTAGTATAAAGTCATAAATAAATCATGTATGATATCATAAATATTAATATGGTTCTGGTATAATTTAATAACATACTAATATCTTCATACAGGAGGTTAAATGTACCCTTGACTAAAGGAAAGTTCCAGGTAAGGGGTTTTCATCTCACTTCTTATTCCCGTGAGATTCATCCCATATTGCCACTATTACCTTTTGTGTGGTGTATTTACTGCCCATAATTGTATTATTTTTGTAATACACTTTAATTTATGTGTATTTACATATTCATTGTATGATACCTCTTGCATGGGGTGTTTGTTTCATAAGTTACCAAATTGGTAAGGGTTAATTTCACAATCTCTTTATTATCCGAGGTTGTTTTTACGTATCTACTGGGACATATTTATTATTCTTGTTCATGTTTTATGAAAGAGTTTTCAAAGGGATTTTTTTAAGGTACTTTTCACTAAAACATCATTTCAAATGTTTTAAATATTTATTCTTCTAAATCTCTCTCATTAATGCCCATATATTCAAAATGGTTTTTAAGGATTTATTTATATGGACATGAATGTATTTAAAATGTTAATTCCTTTCAAATGGTTCAAAGTGGTATGGGACACTTTGATTCAAAAATGTATTTAAATGACTTCTTTTCCAAATTGTGTGACTTTTAAATGTTTTCATGAAAAAGGGGTATTTCTCTCAAAGAGTTTTACAAATCATTTTCATCAACGTCAAAATCCTTTAATGGATTTTAAACTTGTTTTGAAGTTGATTTATCATGATACAAATCTTCCATATTGTGTTGAAGGTTTTGTGATATGTTTTACTGTGGATGTGTTATTTTTATACCATTCATGGTTTATGGTAAAGTATTGACATTTCTTATGCTAGTTTTAATACGAATGTTTATGTTATGTTTAGACCTTTTCATATGAGGAATGCATTAGACTTAGTAAGTGACGGGTGGCACCGTCATAGCTCCTCGATGCATCGGTAGGTCTCATGAGAAAGACTAGTGTCTTGGAATGGGGCCTTGACAAAATCTTATTTTTAGTCTTGGCACGAGGCCTTGGCTACGTGGTGATGATAGTCTGGCATTATGAATTCTATCATTATGAAAGTGGTTATTGATATTGGATGTGATTATTCGACTATTAGAATATACATGCGAGTAAGTAAATGACATTATTTGATTTTTATTTTTTTCATATTATGCTGAAGTTCAAGTTTAAAAGGATTTTGTTTTAGTTATACATTTCCTTAAATGTTTATGCTTATTTATGAATGTTTCCGCTGTATTGCTTACCCTTACTGAGCGTTTGAGCTCACCCCTTTCTATGTTTTATTTTTCCTAGGATTCCAAGAAGTGTATTGTGATTGATATGCAGGGTTAAGCCAAGGGAATAATGGTGTTCATAAAGATTATTTATGCTTTTTTTCATGTCTTAATGTTTAATGTAACATTCATGTATGCAATCTATTTTCCAAGACTGCTAAACTGATCGGTCCTTCAGGACTTGATTCCCTGTAATCATGCCAATGTATTAAAATAATGCACCGACTCTGGGTAACTGGGGTCAGGGCGTTACACCCCTATTCACATTTTCAAAACCCTTTAATGATACCAATAACTATGAAATATTCTTCCTTAATTATATCCCCATATAAAAGAGGCATTGGTGATATTATAAATTCAATCTAAGAAGGATTTAGGTTAAACCTAATTAGGTTGTCTGAAGAAGAGGTAAATTTTAAGAATATTCACTTTTGCTTGAATAATTATTATAAATCATTCATATTTTCTTAAATTATATTGATATAATTACAAAAAAATCTCCCATATATAGATATTTTATTATGCTAATGGTATAACTTATTTACATATCCTCTTCCATCAAATGGGAAATGAAACTATCGATCTTGTGAATGGAGGACTACCACCTCACGAGCTGATGTTATTTTTTTCATCCCCATCTATCATGGAAGGATATAATGATGGATTAAAAGGTTATATATGATATATATCAAATTATTATACTTATATAATTTTTATATATCATTTAATTTCTTACTTTCCACTCTCTGGGAATATGATAAAGTCACTCGTGTGTACCGAGGACTACCACCTTGTGAAGCGATGTGATTCATCCACACTTTACACAGAAGATAATAAGGATAGGCTTAATGAAAATATGTGATATATATGACATAAAATGATTCATAAATAGTAACATATAATTTGACTATATTTCTTTAAATCCATTTAAAAAATGGAAACAACGTTCATGAGTACATACGACATACCGTCCCCATGAACGGTTTATTTCATGATCCATCTATACCATTTATGGATTAGTATAAATGAACATATTTAGTTAGGGGGATTACCCGATTGGTAAAGACTATCCATAATCCTGCATCAAACCTGGGTTCAAATCCATGTGGGAGAGAATTTCTACAGGTACTATAATTTCACTGTAGCATCGTGGTAGTGCGAGTACTATAGCTGGTACTGTAGAGGGGTACTGTAGCAGCAGTACTATTCATCTAGTATTATCTTTTTGTCCATTGGACCTTTGGGCCATCAAGGGGGTGGTCACACAAGCATTATGCGTAGGTACTGATGCAGGCATGATGCATGAAGGGACTTCAGGCCATCCAATGGTGGGCCTACAGTCTATGTTATGGGATTCATACCCATTGGGCCTTCGATCCACAAAATATTTAATCTAATAAATCATATAGTTGGGTGGGATATCCCTTTAGAGGCTATGACCGGCCTTTCTATGATGTGTGTGTGCGGTGTCTATATATTTAAGTGTAATTATATCCCCAAGAACCTAATATAAATATATATACATATATACTGAATATATATGATAATTATATCACTGATAAAATTATATATATAATAGAACAATAATAAAATTAATAGGAATGAAAATAAAAAATCCAAACATATATAAAAAACAAATCACTTATTGTCTGAAACATGATTTTAGAATAAAATTGCGAATAAATGGGTTATAAAAGGACATAGTAAAACCATATATGGTATGATATATATAATTATGGTTATGTAATTTATTTATACTAAATATGTATTTTTTTATTTGATTTTAATGTCTGTTTACAAATTACATATATATGCTAAGGGATTTTGAACTCAATTTTTCTTCTTTGGGATATATGTTATATCATGCACCTATCTTATTTTATGATGTTTATATACATCCCATTAGACATGTAATATATTGAATTTATTTATTCTCTTCATATTTTATGTTTCATTTAATTTTATTCGTTCATGGGGGTTTCTATTTTATTTACAAAATTGTTAAGAGTTTTATGTTATAATATCATCATTTATTAGGATTATTTAGTATTATCCATCCATTGATTAAATAATATGATCTATCCCAAAATAAATGCATTAATTCTTTCATCCTCTAGTTATTTCATGAGAATACATGTTTTCCCTTCATTTTCCCCTATATGTTCTCATGATTCCAAAATAATGTTTTTAAATAATGTAGATATTATTCCTCTCATCGTTCAAAACCCCATTTTCATCCATATCCATTTTTCAAAACAAAATGGAAATTTTTTTAATATTCCACTATTATTTTTTAATGACATTGTTACCCATGTTTTATTTTTTATGAAAATGGTTTTAAAAGAATTATTTTTTCATTTTCCAAATAAGGCCCTTTTTCTTTTATCAAAAAGGTAAATGGAATATTTGTTATTAACATGTACGGCATGAACTGTGTTTCCCATTTTCATTACCACTCAATGATTTAATCATTAATTTACATTTTTTCAATGATTTTTTTATAGAAAATGTTTTCTTTAATAAATGGTGAATTTTTAGATTTTAAATAAGTGATTTCCAAATGAAATCAACATTTCATCAAGAAATATTATATATGATCCTTAATTATTCTTTATAATTTTCCAAGGTTAGTTTTAAATAAAAGGATTTTGAAATTGTTTTGCATTTTTTAAAGTGATTTTCAATGTTAAAAGTTTACTTTCATCGAGAAATGCCCTATTTGATCTTTCAAAATCATTTTCCATCTAAGATGACTTCCTTTGATGATACTAAATCTTTATAGAAGATATGAACCTATGATACAATATTTATTATTTCTTTATATGGTACATTATTATGATGAAAATATGTTTATAACACCCATTTTCTTAATATGGGTTATGTAATGATGAAATGTTTATGAAACCCATTTCATTTCACGGGTTATGATATAATAAATGTGTTATGTAGCATATTTTTTAATGTGTTATTATATGATGAATATTTTATGATCTTGTGGAATTTATATGTATTATTTTCACTATGTTGTGGGTGGGACCTATATCTCTCTCTAATGAATTGGGTAAATATTGACATGTCAAATGAAAAATAGGATTTTCATGGAAAGTAAACCCTATTCAGTAAGGGACTCTTTCCAATATGATAGCCAGGGGAGTGAATCATGTCAAATATGATGGTTTTGGGTACTTGACCCATTCAACTAAAATATTATTTGGAGTGAGTCCTAACTACTAATATAGTTTTGGGAGTGAACATAATCCACTATAATAGTCATGTAAGTGAATCATTGCCTAATAAGAAAATGTTCTTCTATGTTTATGATTTTTCCAAAAATCTATGCCTTGTAATGATGTTCTATTCTCATGGTTCATGTTATATGATTCCATTATTATTCATGTATTATTAACTACCTAAAAAAATTCCATGACTCTTTTTTATGATCTATGATATATAGGGTATGGTTTTCAAATGTTATTCTCATGTACTCATACCCTAATTCTCATGATATATTGGTATCTCTCTTGTTTATCCCCACTAAACATATGATCTCACCCTTTCTTATGTTTCCTTTCCCCAATTTATGATGAAATTTATTATATATGATACATTTAAAAAATTTGATAGTTATTAAGAACACAGTGGGAGGTAACGTAGCTCACATAGTAGCCATTTTTTATGTGTTCGTGTTTCCAATGGCACTAGAATTAAACAATTCTAGCATGGTTCATTATGTTATGTAATGAATATTATTATATTTACATGTAATATTTATGTATTATAGGTTTGGGTCTCTATAATTAGTATTATAGAAAAGGTTTAGTTATCATTTGGAATGGAGGATGATAAAACATTAGTGACATCCCTTGGGATATTTATAAGTATATGTATAGAGATATGTGTAAGGATAAGAATAAGGATGAGTTAAAGTATATTAAATTTTCTTGGACTTTTTTTAAATGATATATAGAGTGGTTTCCAAGAGATTTTATCCCTATCTTGATACTATAAGTTGATGTGGCTCTGGCACATAGGATCCTAGGGGTAGTAACCCTGAAAAGGGTGCACTGAGATGGACTCAATCATCACCTAGCGCATGATAATGGGCCTTAATTGTAAGAACCCGGTTTTTTTATAAGACTTTGGAATATTCTTGATGTTATTCCAGAGCAGATCCTTTAGACGGCGTGCAATTCCGAGCCCCGGTGTGGCCGGAATTAAGTTTTCAGTGCGTTCACACTGGGAACACCAAATAAATGGGATAACTCCTAAACGGTGCTTCAGATCAGAAATCTGAGTCTACAGATGGGTTTGAAATGGGGTTTTTACCTTAGGAAGAACATAAAGCATGTCATCATGGGATGTTTGGACCCCTCGCCCGCTACTGGAACGTTAAACAGAAAAATTTATTTATTTATTTATTATTTTAATGGTTAAAGTTAAGTATCTCTTAAACTGTGGCTCATATTGGAAAACCAAGGGAACAGTTGAGTTCGGAGGATGCCATTTACCCTAGGAGGGGTGTAAGTTTCAAGGGCATGGGTCGTCAGTGAAAAATGTCCCCGGGGGCGTTTTCGTAATTTGGCGGCATCGGGCGTTGAGTGTAATAACTTTTGAACGAGGTCTTAGTTTAAAATTATGAGACCACTGTTGTTCTTGGGAGGTGGTGTGTACCCTAGGGGAGGCTTAACATCGACCTCGTCGAGTGTTTCAGATGCGGGTCAATTTGGAGTTTAAATTTATTATGTTTTTAATTAATCTTTTACCTATTTAATCCTAAACACCTCCCCTTCCCCTCCTTTGTTCATCCCTAGCACAAACCCTCCCAAGGAAGAACTCCTCCTCTCCGGTGAGGCGCAACAGCTCCGGCGAGGCGCGGCAGCTCCAGCGGATCGTCGGTGAAGCGTCGGGCAACGCCCATCGAGGTAGGCTCGCGTTTTACCGTTTTTTATTTATTCCCGCAATCTTCTTCAAATTGAATTAATTATGTCGAATCTCTATCGAATAATTGAGAGAAGCCCAAATTCATGTAGGAATCATTCTAGGATTTCCAACGGATGTTTCGGTTGAATTTTTGGAGTCCTAGGGTACCCGGGGTGGTCCCAGGAATATTTCCGGCCAAGAACCTTGGTTTCCGGTGATCTGGGGCCGCGACAGCAGGCGGGGCGGGCGAGCGCGGTGGCCGGGGGAGTGTGAGCGGTGGCGCGATAGGGGTTCAGGTGGCGGCGGCTCTGAGCATGGCGGTCTGGGCGTCAGCGGAGGCGGCGGCGCGAGAAAATCCTCAACAGGCGGCGCCGACGGGTGGCTGAGGCGGAGCGGCCATGAGCAGCTGGAGGTGGACCGGGCAGCGACGACGCCGGCTGGGGGCATGAAGTGGGAGGACCGGTTGGTTGTGTCGGCCTGTTGACACGACAGCCGGGGTCGCAACCCCGCTCGGGAGACAGAGACCCACTGTATTCGGGTCTCCGCGTGGAAAAATGTGACCAGCCTTAAGGCCGTTCAGTAGAGCAGTGGACCACGGGTCCACGACCTGCCCGCGCGGCCGAACCGCGAGCCGGCCCAGGCCGGGCGAACCGGCCGGTCTAGGCCAGTCCAGCCCAAGGGGATTTGCCTCCTCGACTCGGACGCCCGTAATTTCCGCTACGGGTGTCTGTTTTGCATGTTGTCTGTGGTAGAGTACTCCAGTCATCAAGACGACCTTTTTGAGATGGTTTCAGGAGTTTTTAATTCCCAAAATGAGGGGCCTCGGAGGCATGACACACCTTTAAGTAGTTTGACATTTTTCCAAGGGTTCGTGTTTTGAGCGGCGTGGACGCATCCAATGTCCGATTTGAGCATCGTCAGTGTCATTGGGACCCTGGTGCTGAGCTGGAGTTTTCCAGTGCGGTTTTGGGCTTTGAAGCCGGAGTTGAGGTGTGGGCCCCACAACCCATCTTTTGAGTTGTACGCAGCTTTTTGCAACTTTTTCATCGGACGTCCGTTAGGGGCGTGTGAGTAGTCGATCTTGGGTGTTTTTATGAGGGAATTGCAAAGGTTCAATCCGCTTGCTTTAATTCCGCACACTGGTGAGGGCTGTTTTGGGAGTTGGCGGTGATTTCTAGCTTTATCACCGGGTGTCCTTTTTGGATAAGTGAATATTCCATCTTGTGTACTTTTTCGAGAGTATCACAATGGTGCAATCTGTTCCTTGTGCATCAGGACCGGGTTGTGGGTCCCACATAGAACCGCTCGTGTGCAGTACAATGAAATGCCTCTTTCTCTCCGGATATCCGTTGCACTCTAGTGATCAGTCCTTTTGACGTGTTTTTTTTAGGGGATCGCAATGGTGCGACGCGCCTGACTGTTTTTGGGGCCGAGGCTCGAGACCATGGGATGCTAATCGGGCGTAAGGCGGTGTTGGTGACTTTTTGTTGGATATTCATTTGAGGTGAGTAAATAGCTGAACTCTGATGTTTTTCCACGAGTATTGTAGCGGTATGATCTGTTTGGAGGTGTAGAGCCTCATTCAATATCTTATTTAATGTGGAAGCAAATAAGGTGCTCCGGTGGCGGTTCGTCTAACTATGTTTGTAGCGGACCCTTGGCGTGTGATCGCATGCACTCCCGTATGAGTGAAGTAATTCTTGAAGAGATTTGGTTGGTCATGCCTTAGCCGTTGAGGTGGCAAGTTGGATTTATTACGTTTTCGCCATTCGCGTGGATGTCGGGTGTCGTGTGCATGATAGCCTTTGGGCTAGAGATGTGGTATACTCTGAGAGTATACATGAATTCTCAGAGGTACATGGTTTATTATGTGCCTGAGAATGTTTGTGCATGGTTGGGAGATGAGCTGGGGCCACACGTCATGTGATCCCCATGTGTGTGTCATGTTCTACTTTACGTACCTTCGACCTCTCATGACATATAGGGTCCTTCTATTCACAATGGTTTAGACTAGCAGGGCTGAGTGGTTTCCCCTGGTTTTGTTCTGGAGTTGGGTGGTTACACGATACCCACTCCGAGTTCTGTTGGCCAGTGTTGTACCATCCAGTAGGGATGGCCAAAGAAGTTCTTGGTTTACCCTCCAGTAGAGACTGGGCTATGGGTTTCTCATTGAATTCATTGGGTTTACCCTCCAGCAGAGACTAGGTAGTGGGTCACCCGATACTCTTAGGGTTTACCCTCCAGAAGAGAATGGGAAGTGGGTCACCCAACACTCTTAGGGTCTACCCTCTAGCAGAGACTGGGAAGTGGGTCACCCGACACTCTTAGTGTCTACCCTCTAGCAGAGATTGGGTAGTGGGTCAACCGACACTCTTAGGGTCTAACCTCCAGCAGAGACTGGGCAGTGGGTCACCCGACACTCTTAGGGTCTACCCTCGAGCAGAGACTGGGCAGTGGGTCACCCAACACTCTTAGGGTATACCATCCAGCGGAGACTGGGCAGCGGGTCACCCGACATTCTTAGGGTCTACCCTCCAGCAGAGACTGGACAGTGGGTCACCCGACACTCTTAGTGTCTACACTCTATCAGAGACTGGGCAGTCGGTCACCCAACGACTCTTGATAGTCTACCCTCCAGTAGGGCTGGATAGTGGGTCGCCCGTCATCTTGTTCCTGGTCTACCCTTCAGCAGGGCTGGATAGTGGGTTGCTTGTCGATTTATTCCAGGTTTACCCTCCCACAGGGCTGGGCAGTGGGTCACCAGTTGGTATCTCAGACTCATTCCTTTCTAATAGTCTAGTCTGTGGCTTTACTCCGTGGATACCGGAGCGGGACCCTTGTTTTTATGGGTCAGTGATGTGACAGCTTTGAATTTAAGAAGACCTCTCGACTGTAGGTTAGTGACGAGGTGTGGTTCGACTTTCCCCAGAACTCTGGAGTATGAGAGACGCTTTCCCCACCGAGACGCATCCTTGTGATGTGACCTAAAACCATGTGAGTGATTCAATGCCGCCCAATGAGGATAGTGTCAAGGTGCGGTGATTTGAGACCCTTGACTTGCAAGTCAGGGCAGATGTGCGGGATGCTAGGCATCGATGGTGTTTACTTCTGGGACTGTTGGCTACTCACTTTCTTGGGCTGAGCTACGAGATTGATATCCCCTTACGACCTTGTTCAAGATTCTTGTTGACCATATGGATATGTATATACCTTGTTCCAGTACCCACTTCTTAGGCTTGCTTACTCTCCTTCCAGGAGAGGCGAAGACGCGCGGGTTATGCCACGTGATTTCCGTGTCTAGATTCTTGTGGTTGGACGAGTCTACTCTCCTGATATAGGTAGAAAAGACTTGACGAGAAGTTTATCTTCTCACCGTTTCCAGCTCCTTGTGTATGGATGAGTCTACCTTCTTTCTCTAGTTGGGTTGAGCTGGACTCTCTACTGTTACTCTACTGCATTCCTTGTTGTACTCCTTACAACACTCTCGGTTGTGCTCCTCTACTTCCCCCTATTCAATCTACTGCTCACCCTTCTGTACCTCCTTTGTATCTCCCACGATCCTTCGGGGTATCCTACTGAGAATTTTTATACTCACCCTTGCTTGGGGTTTTCCCACACATGGTGTGCCCTTGTAGACGATGGACAGGTTGGTCATGACTTCAGTAGAGCTTAGGAGTTCGGGTTCTTGGACCGCGTACAGTGGTCGTAGTTGGGTTATAGGTGTGGGACCCTCCTAGGTGTTTTCTTTTGTTTACCTGTTGCTGGGTTGTGGCACTTTTCTGGTTGGGCGCATGTTTTCCCCTTTTCTTTTTCAGTTTACCTTCATCACTTTCTTTGTACTTTTAGAGGTCGATGCACATTGTGGTTTATTTATAGTAGTGGTACTTTGATTTTATTTTTACTCTTCACTTTTGCATTGATTGTGTTCTGTGTGTGTGTACAGGTACTTAGGCAAAGGCCTCCTTGAGTAGTTGTGCCTTTGGCGCAGGTCGCCAGCCCCAGGCCTATGGAGGCGGGATTGGGGTAGTTGCGGCTCGAGCCCGGGTAGGGTCGGGTCATGACAAAGTGGTATCAGAGGTGGTTCGTTCCTTGGGAAATTGTTCAGATGTCCCTAAACAGGAAGAGGTTGGGATCTAGGGCAATAGTGGCAACGTGTCTCGAGAGCGGCTCTCAGGCCAGGGAGTCCAGTGATGGTGCGGAGACCGATGTATCCATTCACCAGGACCCTGATAACCTTCTTGTCGACTCAGTATGCTGAGACAATCATTGGAGGGAAAATTGGTTTGTGCATCACATAGGATTGAGTTTTTGACTGTCCTTCTTGAGTGTTATCCCCATTTTTGTTACTGTTATATACATATATGCTCATTTTACTGCGGCACTCTTTGATAACATTCAGGATGTCTCTGCAAAGACAGCCAGCCAGGATACCGGCTTTGGTTCGTGACGGAGAGCCTATGAGCTACGAGTCCTCAGTCCAGGACCCATCATGCGAGCCCCTTTCTCCGGGTGGGCCAATAGCAGAACCCCAACCTGTTGATAAATATAATGCTCTAGCATAGCAGACGGGGCTTGAGTGCAGGTTGAGCGCACTCCGTGAGTTCCAGCGGCAGAGACCGCTGAGGTTCGGTGGTGAGCCAGACCCTTAGGCAGTAGAGGTTTGGCTAGAGATAGTGGTTCACCTTTTAACGCTTGTGCAGACGCCGCCAGATATAATGGTGGCTTTAGCCACCAACCTTTTCCGTGGAGCAGCTTGGAGTTGTTGGAGTTTGGTTACTCAGTTTCTTGACGAGTCATCGCTTTCGTAGGGAGACTTTCAGTTGTTGTTTTGTGAGGATTTTTTCCCATCCTGCTTATGCTCCATTTGGATTCAGGAGCTCCTACAGTTTCCACAGGGAGGGATGACGGTGGCCGAGTACGTTGCTAGTATCGCAGGTCATGCACACTTTTACTCGAACTTGGTCCACGACGGCAACTTCCGAGTATGGGAGTTTGAGCAAGGTCTCTGCCGAGATATTCATGCTATCATAGTACCCTTGGGAATTCCCACATATGTCGGGGTGCTAGAGCAAGCGCTGGTGACAGAGAGTTTCCTGTTGCGTTCTATAGTTGTTGGTGGCATCATGCTCGACAGAGCCGAGACCTCTGCCACAGCTAGCGGGTGTCGGGTGACAGAACCTCAACGCAGGTGGATTTCTGACAACCAGACTCATGGGCGTGTTCGTACGCCACAGTGGCACCTGATGGAACCATTAAATCCTGGAAAGAGTCGGTTTTATGTTTGTGATGGTTAAGGTCACTTGGCGCAGGACTGCCCGGCCAGGCATAGTGAGAATATCAGGTAGGCGATAGGTGCACCACCACGGCGGAGGCAGCGCCGTGATCTGAGTAGCACCCAGAGAGGTGGTGCTAGCAGAGGAGCGGGAGGAGATGGTAGTGGGGGATGGCTTTACGAGACCTTCCCATCACCACTAGGTGGTCCATGTCAGGCTTAGAGAGATGACAGTTGGGACCACGGACAGCCATGAGCTTTGGATGTATACGATCCTGTAGAGCGTGAGGTGATAAGTGGTACACTCTACAATTCTTCGACTTTTTTCATTAGAATTGATAGACTCTGGGTGTGGAATGATTTTTCTCCCTGATCCTTACTTGGGTTGTTACCAGGGTGACGCAGGGCATCGGTGTAACCCTGTGTTGGTAAGGTAAAAGGCGTGGGACCTTTTTCTTTAGTCTATGGTGTTGAATCCCTTGCTCTCCGAGCATGTAAGAGAGTCTTGGTTGAGAGACATCGACAATGGAACCTTGTGTGACCAGATATCCTTGGTTGTTCCACCATATGGATATTCTGAAGGAGGTAATCACCAGGCTTTGTCCTAGGTCCAAACGGTGATTACAGTTGCGGCGCGTGATGTTGGGGTTTGGACGGGGAGGTGATCTACCCCCGAGAGCCTTCGGGCCATTTGAGACAGTGCAAAGGGGTGGAAAGGTTTCCTACAGCCTTTCCCAAACCCTAAAGCGAGGAGTGGGTGCACGGTGTCTCATGTGTGTATTACCTGAGGAAAAAGTGTATGTGCTCATATGCACATCATCGGAAAGGGCTGACCTCGCATGAACAGATCAAATCCTTGGGTCTGTCTGCGGTGACGTGAGACTGTACAAGAGTTCTTCTGGGTACGGGAGATCCAGGTGTGGGCTTAGTAACATGGGCTGTTCCCTGGTTTTGCTTTTAGGGGATGAAAAGCTTGAATTAGGGAATGATGTAAGAACCCAGTTTTTTCTATAAAATATTTGGAATATTATTGATGTTATTCTAGAGCAGCGCCTTCATACGGCGTGCGATTCTGAGCCCCGGTGTGGCTGGAATTAAGTTTTCAGTGTGTTCACACTGGGAACGCCAAATAAATGAGATAACTCTTAAATGGTGATTTAGATCAGAAATCTGAGTCTACAGATGGGTTCTAAATAGTGTTTTTACCCTTGGAATGACATAAAGAATATCGTCGCGGGATGTTTGGACCCCTCGCCCGCTACCGGAATGTTAAACGGAAAAATTAATTTATTAATGTATTCGTTTAATGGTTAAACTCAAGTATCTCTTAAACGGTGGCTCAAATTGGAAAAAGGAGGGCACTGTTGAGTTTGGAGCATGCTGTTTACCCTAGGAGGGGTGTAAGTTTCATGGGCGTGGGCCGTCAGTGAAAAATGGCCCCGGGGGCATTTTCGTAATTTGGCAGCATTGGGCGTTGAGTGTAATAACTTTTGAACGGTGTCTCGGTTTAAAATTCCGAGACCGCAGTTGTTCTTGGGAGGTGGTTTTTACCCTAGGGGAGGCTTAACCTTGCCCTGGTCGAGCGTTTCGGATGCGGGTTAATTTGGAGTTTAAATTAATTAAGTTTTTAATTAATTTTTTTCCCTATTTAAACCGAAACACCACCCCTTCCCCTCTGTTGTTCATCCCTAGTGCAAACCATACCAAGGAAGATCTCCTCCTCTCCGGAGAGGCGTGAAAGCTCCGGCAAGGCGTGGTGGCTCCGGCGGATCATCGGTGAAGCGTCGGGCAACGCCCATCGAGGTAGGCTCACATTTTACCATTTTTTTTATTCCCACAATCTTCTTCAAATTGAATTCATTGTGTCGAATCTCTGTCAAATCGTCAAGCGATGCCCAAATTCGAGTAGGACTCGTTTTAAGATTTCCAACAGATGTTTTTGTTGAATTTTTGGAGTACCGGGGTACCCGGGGTGGCCCCGGGAAGATTTCCGGCCACGAACCCTGGTTTCTAGTGGTCCGGGGGGGGCGACGGCAGGCGACACGGGTGAGCGCGGTGGCCAGGGGAGCGTCCACGACGACGCGGCAGGGGTTCAGGTAGTTGTGGCTCGGAGCAAGGCAGTCTGGGCCTCAGTGGAGGTGGCGGCGTGGGAAACTCCTCAGCAGGCGGCACCGACGGTTGGCTAAGGCGGAGCAGCCACGAGCTGCTGGGGGCGGACAAGGCAGCAACGGAGCCGGCTAGGGGCGCGGAGTGGGAGGACCGGCCGACTGTGCCGGCCGGTTGATGTGGTATCCAGGGTCGCGGCGCGCCACCCCGCTCGGGAGACAGAGACCCGCTGTATGAGGGTCTCCGCGTGGAAAAAGGCAACCGGCCTCAAGGCCGGTTGGCGGAGCAGTGGACCACGGGTCCACGGCCGGCCCGCGCTGCCGAACCGCGGGCCGGTCCAGCCCAAGGGGCTCTGACCCCTCGACTCATACGACCGTAATTTCCGCTACGGGCATCTGTTTTGCATGTCGTCTGCGAAAGTGTACTCCAGTCATCAAGGTGACCTTTTTGAGATGGTTTTAGGATTTTTTTAATTCCCGAAACGAGGGGCCTCGGAGGCGTGACAAGCCTTTAATAGTTTGACTTTTTCCGGGGGTTCATGTTTTGAGCAGCACAGACGCATCTGATGTCCAATTTGAGCACCGTCAGCGGCGTTGGTACCCTGGTGCTGAGGTGGAGTCTTCTAGTGTGGTTTTGGGTGTTGAAGCCAGAGTTGAGTCATTGGCCCCACAACCCGTCTTTCGAGCTGTACGCAGCTTTTTGCAACTTTTTCATCAGACATCCGTTCGGGGCATGCGAGTAGTCGATCTTGGGTGTTTTTATGAGGGAATTGCAAAGATGTAGTCTGCTTTCTATAGTTCTGCAAACTGGTTCGGGCCCCGTGAAGGCCGTTTTTGGGAGTTGGCGGTGATTTCCAGCTTTATCACCGGGTGTCCGTTTTGGACAAGTGAATAGTCCATCTTGTGTACTTTTTCCATAGGATTACAACAGTGTGATCCGTTCATTGTGCTTTGAGACTAGGGTGTGGATATCACTTAGAACCGCTCGTGTGTGGTACGGAGGAATGCCTCTTTCTCTTCAGATATCCGTTGCACTCTAGTGAGCAGTCCTTTTGACGTGTTTTTTCGAGGGGATCACATTGGTGTGATGCACCCGACTGTTTTCGGGGCCGAGTCTTGGGATCACGGGATGATGATTGGGCATAAGGTGGTGTTGGAGAATTTTCCATTGGATATCCATTTGAGGCGAGCAAATAACTAAACTTGCATGTTTTTCCACGCTGATTGCTGCGGTATGATCCGTTTGGAGGTACAGAGCCTCATTCGAGATCATATTTAATGTGGAAGCAAATAAGGTGCTTTGGTGGTGGTTTGTCCTATTGTGTTTATAGCAGACCCTTGGTGTGTGATCACATGCACTCATGTACGTGTGAAGTAATGCTTGAAGAGATGTGGTTGGGCATGCCTCAGCCGTTGAGGTGGCAAGTTGGAGTTATAAATTTTTTTCCCTTCGCGTGGATGTCGGGTGTCGTGTGCATGATAGCCTTTGGTCTCGAGATGTAGTATACTCTGGGAGTATACGGGAATGCTTGGAGGTACATGGTGTAGTATGTTCCTAAGAATTTTTGTGCTTGGTTGGGAGATAAGCTGGGGCCACACGTCATGTGGGCCCCATGTGTGTGTCATGTTCTACTTTACGTACCTTAGACCTCTCGCAACATAGAGGGTCCTCCTGTTCACTATGGTTTAGACCAGCCGGGTTGAGTGGTTTCCCCTGGTTTTGTTCTGGAGTTGGGTGGTTTCACGGTACCTACTCCGAGTTCTGTTGGCCAGTGTTGAACAATCTAGTAGGGATGGCCAAAGCAGTTTCGGGTTTACCCTCCAGTGCAGACTGTGTAGTGGGTTTCTCATCGACTTCTTCGGGTTTACCCTCCAGCAGAGACTGGGCAGTGGGTCGCCCAACACTCTTAGGGTTTAACCTCTAGCAGAGACTACGCAGTGGGTCACCCGACACTCTTAGGGTCCACCCGCCAGCAGAGACTAGGTAGTGGGTCACCCGACACTCTTAGGGTCTACCCTCTAGGAGAGACTAGGAAGTGGGTCACCCAACACTCTTAGGGTCTGCCCTCCAGTAGAGACTGGGCAGTGGGTCACCGGACACTCTTAGGGTCTACCCTCTAGTAGATACTGGGCAGTGGGTCACCCGACACTCTTAGGGTCTACCATCCAGCAGAGACTGGGCAGTGGGTCACCCGACACAGTTAGGGTCTACCCTCCTGCAGAGACTGGGTAGTGGGTCACCCGACACTCTTAGGGTCTACTCTCCAGTAGAGACTGGGTAGTGGGTCACCCGACAACTCTTGAGGGTCTACCCTCCAGTAGGGCTGGATAGTGGGTCGTTCGTCGTCATATTCCAGGTCTACCCTCTAGTAGGGCTGGGCAGTGGGTCACCTGTTGATTTATTCCAAGTTTACCCTCCAGCAGGGCTGGGCAGTGGGTCACCGGTTGGCATTTTAGACTCTGTCCTTTCTACTATGCTATTCTGTGGCTTTACTTCATGGAAACCAGAGTGGGACCCTTGTTTCTATGGGTCAGTGATGTGGCATATTTGACATTAAGAATACCTCTCGACTACAGGGCAGTGAAGAGGTGTGGTTCAAATTTCCCCAGAACTCTCAAGTACGAGGGACCCTTTCCCCACTGAGAGGCATCCTTGTGATGTGACATAAAACCGTGCAGGCGATTCAATGCCGCCCAAAGCGGATAGTGTAAAGGTGTGGTGATTTGAGCCCCTTTACTTGCAATTCATGGCAGACGTGCGGGATGTTGGGCATCGATGGTGTTTACTTCTGGGACTGTTGGCTACTCAATTTCTTGGGCTGAGCTACGGGATGGAGATCCCCTTACGACCTTGTTTAGGATTCTTGTTGAGCATATGGATATGTATATACATTATTCCATTACCCACTTCATGGGCTTGGTTACTCTCCTTCCAGGATAGGCGAAGACGCGTGGAGTATGCCACGTGCTTTCCGTGTCTAGCTTCTCATGGTTGGATTAGTCTAATCTCCTGATATAGGTAGAGAATACTCGATGAGAAGTTCATCTTCTCACCATTTCCATCTCCTTGTGTCTGGAAGAGTCTACGTTCTTTCTCTTGTTGGGTTGAGCTGGACTCTCTACTGTTACTCTACTGCACTCCTTGTTTTACTCCTTACTACACTCTAGGTTGTATTCCTCTACTTTGCCCTGTTCGATCTACTACTCACCCTTCAGTACCTCCTTTTTTGCTCCCTCGATTCTTTGGGGTATGCTACTGGGCATTTTTATACTCACCCCTACTTGGGCTTTGCCCGCACTTGGTGTGCCCATGCAGACGACGGACAAGTTGGTCGTGGCTTCAGCGGAGCTTAGGAGTTCGGGAGCTTCGACTGCATGCGGTGGTCGTAGTCAGGTTCTAGGTGTGGGACCCTCCCAGGTGTTTGCTTTTGTTTACCTGTTTCCATTTTTTGACACTTTTCTGGTTGGGCGCATGTTTTCCCCTTTTCTTTTTCAATTTACCTTCATCACTTGCATTGTACTTTTAGAGGTCGATGCACATTGTGGTTTATTTATGGCAGTGGTACTTTGCTTTTCTTTTTACTCTGCACTTTTGCATTGAGTGTGTTGCGTGTGTGTTTACAGGTACATAGGAAAAGGCCTCCCTGAGTAGTTGTTCCTTTGGTGCTGGTCGCCATCCCCTGGCCTATGGAGGTGGGCTTGGGGTAGTTACGGCTTGAGCCCGGGTAGGGTCAGGTCGTGACATTAATACACACCTAAATTGGAACCTTTAGGGGATATGCTTTGGATATTCAAAAACGCTTTATGTACCATCGTGAAGGATTTAAATAATGACCATTAATGACCTAAGTTAAGCATGAGGTGTCATAGATTCAAAAAACGTGTCATGATTTTGACATTCTGTAAGTGATTTTTCAGGATTATTTGGTTTCCCACTATGAATATTGTTACTCACACTACGATTTTTAGTTTTAGTTAATGGTGGGAACTTGAAGGAATTATATTAACATTAAATATGATATAAAAAGTGTTGATGAGAAACCAACTGGAATAATGACTTGGGTGAGTGATATTTTTATTTTTCCTAATCAGTTATCATGATATAGGACTGACAACTTTCACGTTAACGAACTCTTGGAATCACCGATAAAGAGAAGGATAGAGTTCATTGAGAGTCCATGTGGTGGAGACCATGGGTGAAAGAAGATTAATTTTCCGATATGTTGAGAATTTTGGAAGAATCACTAAAGGGAAAGTCATAAAGGAATTATAAGTTGTTTTATGTGTGGAGAAGAAGGGAATATAGTAAGAAAATTTTGAGGAAAAACTAAAATTTTAGTTAACGTAATAGATGGGGATATTGGTATTTCAGAGTTATTATTAATGTATGAATGTTTTAAATGATGAAATTATAGTAATTTTGAAAATCTATTTCCTTGGGGGAAATCTCATAAATATAATCAGCAAGGTGGGATGAATAATGGTTACACTACTGATGATGAAGAGACCACAAATGACATATAAAAGGTATGGGTTATTCTAATAGTATTATTATTTCAAAAGTTATAAGAATGATTAAATTTTGGTTGATTTATATCTAATATTTTAGGAAAGATGTATTAATAAATAAGATGATGGTGCCTAGTTAATGGATTAAGAATGAAGTGTAATGATTAAAGTGTTTATCTATGGGAATTGAAGAATTATGCTATTTGGACAGTGGAATATATAATGAATGTTTTTAAGAAGTTTTTTATTAGGTATTTTTAATAATATGTTCAATGGTACTAATGTCCTAGAAAATTGAATTAATGGAATGGTGATATTTTATATAAAACACATTATTAATAGAAGAAACCACTTAATATGTTCCTCACAATGAGATAATGGTGTTTATTTTGAAAAAATAGATGATTTTTTGGGATAAAATAAATTGGATTGTATTGATGATCATTGAACTGATTAATTAATTGTTGAAAAAGTGGTTTATGTTATCATTAATAGAGTTCACAACATTTTTGGTTTTATGGATTATGTTTAATAATATATGTTTTTATATAAATAATGAGGAAAGTCCTAATTTTTGAAAGCATATATGTTTCCATCAAGAATATACAATCAATGTGTTCAAAAATTTAGTATGTGACATTGAAATCTACTTCAGGTTTTTTAGGGGATTAATGTTATGTTGATTTTTTGAAATTTAGATACCTTCTTTATAAATTTGTTTTTTTTATGTTAATTAAGGTTGAATATTTATGGGATGATTTATATTCAATTTTGGATGAGGTTTTAGAGATTGATGTATAACTTTACTCTAATAATATTTATATATATTAGATAACTTCTGTTAACCACTATGTTTTGATGATAACTAGAGATAGTAGGAATGAATTATAATTTAGTTATGTATCTTGAGATATGTTAGTGCTTTAGGAATAAAAAAATCATCTTTATTACTTAGAGTAAGATATGAGGAGGAAATTAATTAAAGCACATCCAATAGATGAAATTGTGCTTAAAATACAAAGTAAATCTAAGACGAAGGTATATCATTCCGTTTATAATTCTTGATTTCATCAGGATGGTATCCTATCAATTGGCACCTCCACCGAACCTCTCTTAAGTCCATACATGGTCTTTCACATGTACTGAACTCATTGGTTGTACCACTGGATTATAATCTTTCATATAAGGAACAATCAATCGATATTTTGGATCGTATATATAATTTTCTATGAAAAAATACCACTCACCCAGTCATAGTTTTATAGTAAAACCCCCAGCTTAAGGAAGCTATGTGGGAAATTCAGGATGTATTATTGCTGATGTATCCATAGATGTTTGTATGAAAATGATATAATTTAAAGGGAAAATTATTTTTAAGGGGGGAGAATGTAACACCTTCCTATTTTATTGAATATTTTTTTTAAATAAATATATCATTATTTAATAGTTTATGCAACACGTAAAAAAAAGTTTTAACAAAAAAAGATACATTATTAAAAGATTATTATTTAATATGATAGTTATTCCCTAACAGTTATAATAGAGAGTATGAATAGTAATAACAAAATTTTAAAAATATATATTTTTCAAATGTATATAAAATGAATTATTTGGTGACAAATAATTTCGAAATGTAAATTAAAGACCATTTAAAAATAAAGGAAGTCTTTTTATGAAAAACAATATGCACTCAAATGTGTTTTACCTAAATAAATTAAAAAAATGATTTTTTTTGAATTATTTTAATAATATTTATATATTATATATTCAATCCAAAATTTAACGTTAATCTTATGTGTTTTATTATTATTGGATAATAATAAATCCAATTTTATGCTAAAAATATATATTTTTTTTGAAAAATTATTTTATCACATTTTGCGGACTTATTTTTCAAATTAATTTATTAATTTTTTTGAAAACATATATGAAAAAAATAAAATTATTTCTTAAATCCATCATGTGAAAAATATCATAGGGTGAATTTTTGATAGTTTTCAATGAAGATAAATTTTTTGATGAATGGTGAAAATTATTAGTTTTTATTCAGGATTTTCTATTATTTTAAATCTTCTAAAAAATTAAAGATCACTTTAATATAGTTTTAAAAGTTCAAATAGTTCAATCAGATAACTATTAATCTAATTGTGTTCATTTTAATAATTTTCAATTTGAATTCTTTTATGAAAATTTTTTAGAATTTTGAATATTTTCTCATTAGAAAAATACTCTTTCATCACGTCTACAAGTATAATTTTAAAATAAAATTTTCCACTTATATGAATGGAATTTGGATAATTAAATTGAATATTTTCAATAATAATAATGTATATTTTATAATATGTTCAACATAAATTTTCACCACTATAAATAGTAGAATAAGTTACAATTAATTACTGTAGTTAAGGTTAAAATTTGTTTATCAAGGGTTAAAGTAAAAATATAAAGGATAAAATGACCTAGAAACTTTTTAAGAACCCATTTTATGGAACTATATCAGCATTATCTATCCTATAATATATAATTAAACATATTTTATCCCTTTGGAATGTAAAAAATTTGGATACACTTTTTTCTTTTCAAAAATCACATGTGTGTCCTCTCATCCACTTATAAAGGGCCACCACCTCCCCTCCCCTATTCACACATCCAAAACCATTTAGCATAGAAAATACCTAACCAAATTTCTTCATTAATTCCCTACCCACATCATATAGTCCTTGGTGAAATTAAAAACCCAAACAAGGAAGTATTTTTATTAAACTTAAAGAATTTGTCTGAATAAAAGGTAATGTTTTAAACTGTTTTCTTATATTTTACATATTATTATAACTCCTTCAGATATACATTAATTATCCTGATATAATAAAAAATATCTCATATACTGATATGGTATTATGTTAATATAATAGCTTATAACCATCTCCACTTCCATAAAATTTGGATTGAAAACGTCAATCGTGTGTACGGCAGACTACCACCTCGCAAGCCGATGTTATTCTTTTTCTGTCACCAGCTATCATAGAAAGATATAATGATGGATTAAATATTTATATAATATATTTATGATATTATTATAATTTTATAATTATTATATCACAAATATCTTCTTGTTCTCTGTTATGTGGGAATACGATAATTTCGCTTGTGTGTACGACGGAATACTACCTCGCAAAGCAATGTGATTCGTTCGCGCTTTACAAGGTAATAAAGGTGGTTTTATTGAAAATATATTATATTTATGAAATAAATATTATTCTATAATGTTCATATTTTATTTATCTTTATTATTTAAATCTTTTGAGAAAATAGAAACAGGGTCCAGGCATATGTATGGTCTACCATCTCCATTAGCGATGTATTTCATTTTTTATATCTATATTTTAAGGATTAATATAAATACATATATACTGAATATATAAAATATTTATATCACTCCGAAAATTTTTTAGATTATTTATCCATGATCAAATTAGGAGTAAAAATAAAAAATTAAAACATACACACAAAAAAACAAATTGTTGCCCAAAATGCAATTTTAACATAGAATTGTAAATAAATAGGGAATAAATGGTCATAAGAAAATAATAAATGGTAATATATATATATATATAAGTATTATTATTTAATATATGCAAAACAAACTTCTATTTATTATATATGAGTTTCTATCATGTACGAAAGAATTCAAGACTTGTGGAAAGGTATTTTTATCTCAATTTTTCTTTTTTGGGACATACATCATGTTATATACATATCTTCTTTTATAAGGTGTATATAAAGCCCATAAAACATGTAATATCTTGAATTAAGTAATTCTTATGAAATTTTAAGCCTCATTTGAAGTTATTATTTCATGGGGTTTACAATTAAATTTACCAAAGTGGTAATAGTTTTATGTTACAATCACATCATTTATCATGATGTTTTATGATTATGCTTCCAATAATCAAAAAAATATGTTATATCCAAAAATAAATCATTAATTTTATTATACTATGGTTATTTAATAATAATAAATATTTTTCATTCATTTTTCATTATTTATTTACTCATGATTCCAAAAGAAATTTTTTAATGAAAACTAATATTATTTTTCTCTTCAGTAGAAAATAGTTTTTCTTCCATATCCATGTTTCAAAAAAAATCATTAATGTTCCTCTATAATTGTTTAAATACATGCCTACCTATGTTTTATTTTGTGTAAAAAATTTTTTTAAAGGAATCTTCATTTTTTTTCCAAACAATCCCCTTTTAGATTATTTCAATAATGTGAAAGGAATATTTATTTTAACATTTACTACATGCACATTATTTTCTGATGTCATGACCACTCAATGATTTAAATATTTTTTTTAAAATTCCATGTATTTTTTTCAATGAAATTTTTTTATTTAATATTTGATAAATTTTATATCTTAATGAGTTTATTTCATAATGAAAATGATAATTTCCTCAACAAATGTTTTAAAAGATCTCTAATGTTTCTTTTATAAGTTTCTAAGGTTTTATTCAAATAAAAGGATTTTTAAAATATTTTATGTTTTAAAATGTGATTTTCCGAGTTAAAAGGTTATTTTACTCAAAAAATATTTCATGTTGTCTTTTAAAGTCATGTTCTATATAATATTACATCCTTTAATGTTACTTAGGATTTACTGTGGATATGATCCAATGATACCATATTTTTTCATTATATGGATGGTTTATAAATTAGATGAAAATATGTTTTTAAAATCCCTTACCCTTATGTGGGTATACAATGATGAAATGTTTATGAAACCAATTTTTTTACATGGGTCCTAAATTGATAAATCTATTTTTAAACCCATTTCTTTTCATAGGCTCTGATATGATGAATGTTTCATGATATTTTGGTACACATATGTATTATTTTAATTATGTGATGGGTGGGACCTATATATCTCTACAATTAATTAGGTAAAGATTAATATATGAGTAGATAAACATGATAGGAATGGGGAGTGTACGTAGTTTAGTAAGGGACTATATCCACTATAATAGTCATAGGAGTGAACCAAGACTACTAAGATGGTTTTAGGAGTGAACCCAATCCACTACAATAGTATTGGGAGTGATCCTTGACTACTAAAATGGTTTGAGGAGTGCACCTAGTCCACAATGATAGTACTTTATGTAAATCTATGAATATTAAGGAAATTATTTTCGACTTTTATGTAAATTCAACAAATTTATGCCTTATGCCAATTTTATTTTCTTATTGGGGAAATATCCCTCAAGGTAACATTCCAGCAATTTTGGGTTGGTTATGTTTTATGAAAAAGAAGGTTTTTATGGTGAATTATCGAGTTATAATTGTTTTTGACAATCCATGTTGACAAAGAACCATGAAAAATTAATGGAAGATCTATATGAGGAACAGAAGAATAGATACAAGGTGGTACCATTTTCAAGTGTTTGCCAAATTTTTGGGGTACAAAATATGGGATTCAGTGATCATTGAAAAAAGTGTATTTCCTTGAAGATCTCATAAAAATATGGAAAAGGAATGAGTATTGAAAGGATGGGATTCATGAATTTTATTTTGTAAAGACAAGAATAATGCTTTTGGAGAGCTCTGGTCTTTACGATTTTGCAAAGCAAAACAAGCCATCGTGAAGTGCATCTCCTCCGCAAATCCAAAATGGCCTTCATGGCATGCCCTCCTTTCATAGAGCTCAAAGTGTAATTCATCAGTGGATGAATGTGTAACTTCAACAGTGCATCTATCTATAACTGAGGATGTATTAATTATTGATAATGAAGGGAAATAAAGGTCTATAAATTGTGATTAGATCTTCTGAAGAAGTAGTGGGCTCACTTATTTGAGAGAGTCGTGAGTTCTCAATTTTCGAATGGTTGTAAACCAGGAGGGATAGTGAATCCAATTAGAACTTGTAAACAGCGGTGTGTTTTAGTGGGTTTGGTATATCAGCACATTGTTGGTGTATTATCCATGGACATAGCCATGTGATGGTGAATCAAGTAAAATTGGTGAGTCCTGTGAATGGTTTAATATTTTTTCATTCTCTGCAACGAGAAGGAGACAGAGAAGAGATTTTTTTCTAACAATGAAAGAAGATCAAAGGGGTCATTATTTTAATCTTTCATACCCTAATTCACCCCCATATCAGGGTATCTAACCTAGTTTACCTAACAGTTCTCATAGATCATGTCCTATTATTCAATTATAATTCATATATTATGAACTACCAGTATTTTTTCCATGACTCAAGTTTATGATCTATTATTTGTATGGAATTATTTTCAAATGTTATTATAATGTTCACATACCATTTTTCTCATGATATATTTAAATCTCCCTTGTTTACCCATAATGATAATTTGATATCAGCCTTTATTATGTTTCCTTAACTAGGTTATGATGAAAGGTATTATGTATGATATGTCTGAGAAGGGTTCTTGTTTTTAAGAACATAATGAGAGATGATGTAGCTCACATATGGATCAGTTTTTTATGTGTCCAAGTTTCCAAAGGAACTAGACCTAAATGATTCTGATGTGGATCATTATGTTATGTAATTAATATTATTATATTTAGTTACAATAGTTATCAATGAGGTGTTTTCTTATTTACAATAAATTCCTTCTTATTATTCCTCTTCACTTGGTTCAAAATTAAACCAAGAGTATTCTCATAATTGTCTTTTATTTTTTTGTTAGGAATATTTTTCCTCCATATCCATATTTGTTATATTAATTCAAGTATTGTATTCTCTCTACAGAAATGATTTATTAAGTTCAATTTGTATTACCTTTTATTTTCTATATCAATGTTTAAAAGGGGTATTTTATTGTATTCCACATGGGACATTTTTTACATTATTTAAAGAAGTTTAAAAAGAAAATTCTTTTCTAAAATTCTCTATATGGATGATTTTTACAACTATTATGTATGTTATTTATGATAAATCATCATTTCCAAGTTTTCATTATTTTCCAATTTAATTTATTTTTCCGTTATTCTATTAATTTTTTTTCATAAATAAATTTTAATATTTTATAAATATAAACAATAAATTTTATTAAACTTGTTTTTTAGATTTCAATAGATATTTGTTAAATTTAATGTAATTTTTTCAGGTTTTAAATATTTTAAATTATTTTAAAATTATTATTTCCAATGTTCTATATTTATCTATTTTAAATAGATTTTTCAAGTGACTTAAAAATTTATTTTAGAAATTTTTATTCCCCTAATTGAGGTATGCCCTTATTTTACTACTACCAATGTAAATTTTTTATTTTTTAACACTTTCAAGTGGTAAGTGAGAACCTTCACAGCATAACCAAATAAAACAGAAAAAGAAACAATAGACTTGTTAAATAAGAGTTTAATCCAGTTGGAATAAAGGTCTCTACGAAATTTCCAAGGAAATGAACTTAACTTGATATCTTGATAATAAATTATCATATATTCATAGTATATTCTAGATTTTCTCATGTTTTCATGTATTACCATATGTTAATCATCCCCATATTGAACCCTCTAATCAAAATGTGGTCTTTCTTATCAATACACTCACTTTTCTCCCTGGTAGTGTCCAATTGGGGAAAAATTCCCATCATTTGGTTCGCCTCTTCCTTCGAGGCCTTAATCAGCAGAACTTCCTCCTCCATTTATTCACATGAGTGCATAAGCACTTTCATATTCTGATCCAAAACCTCATCTTTCTCCTAATGAGGGCCATCGATAGACCCTGTATCTTGCTGTTGGTCAAGGGGTGTGCATCCTCCTTCACCAAACCCACATCCTTTATTTTTAGTAGTATCTCCCCATGAGGATCCTCACTCATCTCGATAGCATCCCCTTGGGGAGTATCCACAACATTCAAGGAAACCTCATCCTGAATAGCCTCAACATGATCTAGGGTCCCGGTGTCTCCTACATATTGATTCTCCTTGTCGCCTTCCACTATCTAGGGCTCATGTTCCTTGGATTTACCATCTTTTTTGGCTTACCTACTCTCTATTTTCCTAATTAGGTAAGTTTAGTCTTTACAACCCTTTAATTTTTTCTTCTTGGAGACAATTTAGCTCTTCATGTATTTATTTTCTTTATTACCCTTTCTCCTCTTCAATTCTGCAGGCCTTTTTCGTACCTTACTTTTACAATGTCATATGAGGGTTTTCCTCCATTGAACTCTACTTTTAAGGAAACATTGGTGTTACATTCAGCCCCTCTATCGGAACCCAGGCTATCAAATGGGTTATTCAAATTAAGATAGGTTAGATTACTTCTTTGATTGGAACCATGTTTGATATTCATCTGATTGCATGAAACATTCCTTGGATCCTCCCACTCTTGACCATCCTTGGAACTACCCTCAATATACCATCGAATCACCCCTTGAAAATTGTTACTACTTCTTGCATGTACAACCATATAATATGTGTAGGAATTTGATTGCACTATGCCTTTATCATGTTGTAACGCCCTGACCCTAGATACCCAGAGTCAGTGCATTATTTTAATACATTGGCATGATTACAAGGAATCAAGTCCCAAAGGACCGATCAGTTTAGCAGTCTTGGAAAATAGATTACATACATGAATGTTACATTACACTTCATAACATACAAAAAACCTAAATAATCCTTTATGAATTCCAGTATTCCCTAGTCTTAACCCTTCATATCAATCACAATATACTTCTTGGAATCCTGGGGAAAATAAAACATAGAAAGGGGTGAGATCAAACGCTCTGTAAGGGTAAGCAATATAGCGGGAACTTTCATAAATAAGCATAAACATTTAAGGCAATGTATAACTAAAACAAAAGCCTTTTAAACATAAAATTCAACATATTATGGCCAAAATAAAATGAAATAATTCCATTTACTTATTCACATGGATATTCTACTAGTAGAATAATCACATGCAATATCACTAACCACTTTCATAACGATGGAATGCATAATGACCGAATATCATAACCACATATCCATGGCCTCGTGCTAAGACTACAAATAAGATTTTGTCAAGGCCTCGTGCCAAGACACTAGCTTGTCTCATGAGACCTACCAATGAAATTTTTTAGAAGATACTTACATTTAAAATTTCTCAAATATACTCCAGTGTTTTTCTAAAAACATTATGAAAGCTTCTGAAAACAAAATAACTAATTCTGAGACTGCTCGACTAATTACTGGCCATGATGGGTCCACACCCAATCCCTTCTTGTCTACCAAACTCGAGAGTCGGGTTTTCTGAAAACATTTTTATGCTTGCGTTAAATACATATACATTTGCACTGGATTTTCATATATTGGAGAGAAATATCTCTTTTTTTGAAATCATTTAAAAATCACATAATTATAAAAGAAAACCATTATTTTTAAAATATCCTTATAAGCGTGTAAGGGTAGCTTCAAAGATTTTACAATGGTGGAAAATATCATCACCCTCCATATAAGTTAAAAAAACATTCTTACATTAATTCTGTCAAAAAGGTTAAAAAGGACCTTATTTGGAAAATGACGGAAAGATTCCTTTATAAACCACTTATAAAAGTCAACTAGGGTATAAATGACTTTAAACCATATTCTAGAAAATAGTAAAAATGTTTTGAAATAAATTTTTAAGAAACATGGACGTGGATGATAAAGAAGTCCCAGTAGATTATTACATATAAACAACCTCAGATAATGAAGAGATCGCGAAATAAACCCTTACCAATTTGGTAACTTACGAAACATACAACCCATGAAAGAGGTATCATACAATGAATATGTAAATACACAAAAATTAAAATGTATTACACAGAGAATATAATTATGGGAAGTACATACACCATACAAAAGATAATAGTGGCAATATGGCATGATTCTCACGGGAATAAGGAGTGAGATGAAAACCCCTTACCTCGCACTTTCCTTTAGTTGAGAGTACATTTAACCTTCTGTATGAAGATCGTAGTTTGTTATTAAATTATAACAGAACCATATTAATATTTATGATATCATACGTGATTAATTTATGACTTTATACTACCCATTTAATAATAATTTCCATGTTAAATTAACATTTTGGGTAATAATCGCTTTCGGTATCGAAAGTGTTTTAACTTGTTACTATTGATTGTATCACATAGATCATGATTTAAATACTTCCAGAATATAAAACATGATAAATATATCATAAATATTTAGAATATATATATATATATATATGTATAATAGACATATATATGAAATGAAAAACACCATTTATGGAGACGGTAGTCCGTACGTACGCATAAACGTTGTTTCTGTTTTCATATAGTATTGAATGGAAGTAAGTGAATATGATATATGTAAGTACATAAATAATTATATATATAAATATATATATATATATCTCCAATGGCATTATTATTTCATATATTACATACTTATTAGTAATATATATTTTTATAATCGTCGATGAATGGTGAATAAGGAAATGAATCTCATCGCGTCGTGGAGACGGTAATCCGTACGTACGCACGAGTGAAAATATAATTCTTTTGATATTAAAATAACATATAATTGGATGGTATATCATATATACAGAATCCTTATAATGTTATATTTATTATTCACATCAAATACACATCATTATTATACCCGTCAAAATAATAATGTATTGAATAACAATTACACCACGACGTGGAGACGGTAAGCCGTACGTACGCCCGTATGGTGACATGTCATTCAAGGATGGATAGAATAATGAATATGGATGTACAATATTTATAATAACATAAAATTATATATAATATACTGGATTTATTATTTTATAATGGTAAATACAATGAAATAAGAAGTTGAAGAAGAAAGGAACTTGAAAGAGGGTGGTGAAAACATTACCTCTTCTTCGGGTTATTCCTTTTGATTTAATCAAAAGGGCTCCCTAGGTTGGCTTTATGACTAAATAAAGGCCTCTAGGCTGAATTGAGTGAAGTTGAGAGAGTATTTTGTCAGGGTTTGGCCGAACCAAAAGGATTTGAAGTTGTGAATTAATGAGAAGGAGGAGTGCCCTTTTATAAGAGGGGTGAGGGGCACCTTTGGAAAGGCAAGAAATATTATTTTATAATAAATTCATATTAGGTTTCTAATGGCTCAAAAGTGGATTATTTAAAGTTTAAAGTGAGGATAGGTCGAAAACCACTCAAAAAATAGTATTTAGACAGCTTTGGGTTATTATATTAACCTTATTTTTAATTATTAACTCTTAGTTAATTAGTTTCACTTTTACAATGTCTCTTTGTATTTTTATATTATATGGTTAATAATCTTACTATATACATCCAAGATACCCCCAAGTGGTCCATTAATGATACATCTATCATGATATAAGTCTTTTGGCCGAATCTTAGATTTTTAGGAATTTAATATCAATTAATAATATAATATTTGTTTTAAAAACTCTTTTATGTCAGTTCTGGAACTATTCAATAGTTTATTTTTGTAAAAATTATAAAATAATGATAAATTCGAAAAAAGTTAATTAAATAATTCCTAACATGTCATATTAACCTATAAAATTAGTGTAATTCATAAAAAGTCTTAAATTATATTTATTTGGGTATTTATAATATCAATTATTTTAATTTTTTATTATTATGGTAATTACTGCATCATCATTGTGTCATATATAAATTACATTATTTAATGTATAAAAATTATAAATAAAATATCATTATGTAGTAAATTTATTTATATTTCTAATTAATATTTATAGTCTAAAATCCAAAATATATAACATTATGTAAAAATTGTTTTTCTAAAAGATATATGCTTATGTCATTTTTGTATTTATTTTAACTTAATTAAAATAAAGTGTCCCTATCACCTACAAGTGGCTCCATGGGGTCCCAAAATCGACCCAAAGATGATCATGGTCGGAAATGTATTTACCAATAAGGTTAGGACACGTTTTAGGGTAATTTAGTATTATTATAATATTATTTTTTAACCGTTATTTACCAGATTTACCCTTTAACCATGGTAAATAAAATATTTACTGAAGTAATTATTCAAAATGTATAAAAATAAAATTTACCTATTTACACAATTTGGAAATCCTGATTACAAATATAGAATCAATTTTTCCAAATTCAAAACACAGAAGTGACAGAAATTAATTTAAAATTAATTCCCGCTGTCAAAACAAAAAAGCGTGTTTTTAAGATATAATAACTATCAAAAGATTGGTACTTGTTTATGTCTGGTTTAATTGTAAATTTATATCCAATGACCAAAATTTTATTAAATGGTCAAAATATATTCTAAATATACTTTAATACCGCTCAAATTCATAATTTATCACTATTAAATATTTTGATTAAAAAAGTTGTTTTTAATTTAAATTTAGTACTTTTCACTATTCATCAAAATATAAATGTTATCTGAAAAGTTCCAAAATTTGACCTTAGGCTAAATTCGATACTCCGAATACAAAAATGAAGTCCATTTTGAGAGATAAAATTTATAAAATTTCAAAAAAGTAGGTATTACTATTCATAATGGCTAGTTTGATTGGTTGTGGTGTGTATTAGAACTCAAAGTTGCGTACAACACACGCTACTATATTATTCAAACGAAAGTGTACAGTGGAAGCTTGGGATGTTTCATTGTAAATTTTTTATGTCCCCATTCTAAAAAGTAAATTTATTTAGTCAAATTGAATATATAAAAGTTTAAAATATTATATTTAAAAGGGGTTCACTATTAAAAGTTGGTAAAAGTGCAATACTGAAAATGAATTTGTTCTTACATTATGTCTAAGAAACTCATAATATGGATTCTAAAATTATAAGGATTATATAAAGTTTAAAATTTAGTTAATAATATTCATAACCTCTTTTGAATGGCTTGTTTGGTAATTCATGGTGCGCTTGAACTCGGTGTTGCGTGTAGTGCAAGTTATTGAATTATTTTAAATATAACACATTATGAAATCTTGGGGTGTTACATTCTCCCCTCCTTCAATAAATTTCATCCTCAAAATTTGAAAATGTTCTTCGAAAAAAAAGGTTGAATATAGAAAATATCTTTATGGGAAAATCCACATCAGAAATTGGGTTGATAAAATTTAGTCTTAATAAGAGGGAAAGAGAAATGAAAGGGTCACCGCCAAATTATGATCTCTATTCGGAGAACATTGGTGGAAATTAGAGACATATAATTGGAGGAAAAACGTAAATATTTATAGATATTGATTGAGGTCATCAATCACAAACAAGTGTAAAATTGAGGGCCTTATATTAATCAATCTATGATGATTTAAAATACCATCGGTTCAGAAAAACATATGGTATTAGGATAACACATTTTTTGTTTTAAGATCCCTTCACTAAAGTATTATAATTAATTTCTTCATTGAATAAGAGATCAAGAAAAATATATACTTGACAAGTAGAGTCTCGTCCTTTAACTAATTTCTACAACAAACTCATCTTTCACTCTAAAAGATAATAGAACTTAAAAATGATATTCTAATTATCCTATTCATATATGGTTAAAAAATGAATTTATAATTCATCTAGAAGAACCATTAAAAAAATTACATTATTCAATCTAGGACATCACGTGTGTCAGTGGTAGGTGATATACAATTTTTTCCTTCAGTTGTGGGTTCAAGTCTTGCGGCCTTTCCGGACACGACGGGTTGCCGCCCGACCTCCAAGTTGTCCTTTTATGGAAATCCAAAAATAATTCAAACTAGAACTATCCAAAATACTTCAGTAATAAATTTATAAGGAAGGTAAACTCAATGAAGATCATTTTTCCCACGTAATAACATGTGAACACCTTCATCATGTATTCTTTTAAAGCACTGCAACATCCTGAATTACTATAAAACCTTATTGATTACATTCATGATCCCGTATTCCTTAAAAAATAATAGATATACTCCATCAATCCAAAAATTTTGTAAACCCCAACAATGATGGAATATACAAATCATTAATCAGTTTTAAGGTAGTCAAGAATATCCAATATAATTTATCCAAATCAATCATGTATTATTATAAAATCACTACCTCGGTATCAGAACCATGTTATGGTTTATCATTCTCTCAACCATATATTTTCCAAAAATTTAACCTGCTATTGAGTCACTTTTCTTTGTTCCACACAATCACAAGTCCTTAATGAAATAGTACTACAGTACAATCCTTATATACTTTATAATTATTATAACAAGTACATTGTTGATACAACACTCAAATGACATAATCAACAAAAGAACTCTAATCATTCCTCTTCATCTGTGGTAGTATCATAACTTGATTATAATCCAATAGCATCATTTGCGGAATAGTCTGATGACTGGGACATAGGTTCGCGTAGTGTACAAACTACTTGCAAATGAAGCATTGTACATTTGAAACCATTTTCTTACCCTCGTAGTCACGTACATTGTGTCCTTTTTCTCCACACATATAACATACTCCCATTCCATTCAATCATTTTCCAAGGTGATTCTTTCCACAGTTATCACATATGGGAAAATCCTTCTTTACCTTCGTCCTTTTATTTGTCCTTCTCTCTACCAACCTTTTTTTATCTGGCTTCCCTTCAAAGCCATAGGACTCCGATAATTCTTTACATATCTTATAAACACATGATACTATTTCTTCATATGATGATAATACGTGAGAGACTATTTCCCTTCTAAATTCTGGATTAACACCATGAAAGATATGAACCTCATTACTCCTTGTATCATGCATATTGTTGGATTTCTCATTCCTTCTATTGGGCGCCATTTCTAAACAATGTCATAAACTGGATCAGTTTATGAATAAAAATACATAATTCCATACTTGTAAAACATTTAACATAAATTGAACTATTTATGGATATAATCCATAATCATAAAAATGTTTTCTTTGAGGAAGTATATACTCATAAACCCTTCATAATGTTTTGTAAAGAAAATGAGAATTATCCTAAGCATATCCCCTGGGAGTGTCATAACCAAGAGTGCAGCAAGGCTCGTTGTCGTGCACCAGTTCTCGTTCGAGTCTAGCTCAAAGTGGTGTTTCCGGGTTTTACCCCTAGGTACATCTGTACCAGAGCCGCCTCTACCTTCTCGTATCCAGACAGGGACGTATTGCTCGGAAAACTCACAAAATTTCTACAACACCAAAATTCTAGGAAGTTCTTTTATACTAATCCTCAAAGTCCATCTTAAATCTATGTGATATAATCATATTTTATCTAAATCTAGCTTCCAAGGTTTGTACTAAACTTTCTCTGATACCAACTGTAACGCCCCAACCCCAGTTACCCAGAGTCGGTGCATTATTTTAATACATTGGCATGATTACAATGAATCAAGTCCCTAAGGACCGATCAGTTTAGCAGTCTTGGAAAATAGATTACATACATAAATGTTATATTACACTTCATAACATACAAAAAAACATATATAATCCTTTATGAATTCCATTATTCCCTTGTCTTAACCCGGCATATCTATCACAATACACTTCTTCGAATCCTGGAAAAAAAATAAAACATAGAAAGGGGTGAGCTCAAACACTCAGTAAGGGCAAGAAATACAGCAAAAACTTTCATAAATAAGCATAAACATTTAAGAAAATATATAACTAAAAAAACCCTTTTAAACTTGATCTTCACCATAATATGGAAAAAATAAAATGAAATAATTCCATTTACTTATTCACAGGGATATTCTACTAGTCTAATAATCACATGCAATATCACTAACCAATTTCATAATGATGGAATGCATAATGCCAGACTATCATAACCACGTAGTCGAGGCCTCGTGCCAAGACAAAAAATAAGATTTTTTCAAGGACTCGTTCCAAGACACTAGCTTGTCTCATGAGACCTACCGATGCAATTTTTTAGAACATACTTACGTTTAAAATTGCTCAAATATACTCTAGTGTTTTTCTAAAAACATTATGCAAGCTTCTGAAAACAAAATAACTAATTCTGAGACTGCTTGACTAATTACATGCCATGATGGGTCCACTCCCTATCCCTTCATGTCTACCACACTCGAGAGTCGGGTTTTCTGAAAACATTTATAAGCTTGCATTAAATACGTATACATTTACACTGGATTTTCATATATTGGAGAGAAATATCTCTTTTTTTGAAATCATTTAAAAATCGCATAATTATAAAAGAAACCCTTTATTTTGAAAATATCCTTATAAGAGTGTAAGGGATGATTCAAAGAGTTTACAATGGTGGAAAATAGAAGCACCCGTCGTATAAGTTAAAAAAACATTCTTACCTTAATTCTGTCAAAAAGGTTAAAAAAGACCTTGTTTCGAAAACGACGGAAAGATTCCTTTATAAACCACTTATAAAAGTCAACAAGGGTATAAATTACTTTAAACAATATTCTAGAAAATAGTAAAAATATTTTGAAATACATTTTTAAGAAACATGGATGTGGATGATAAAGAAGTCCCAGGAGATTATTACATATAAACAACCTCGGATAATGAAGGGATTGCGAAATAAACCCTTAAAAATTTGGTAACTTACGTAAAATACAACCCATGAAAGGGGTATCATAAAATTAATATGTAAATACACATAAATTGAAGTGTATTACACAAAGAATATAATTATGGTCAGTACATACACCACACAAAAGGTAATAGTGGCAATATGGCATGAATCTCACGGGAATAAGGAGTGAGATGAAAACCCCTTACCTCGCACTTTCCTTTAGTAGAGAGTATGTTTAACCTTCTGTACGAAGATCGTAGTTTGTTATTAAATTATAAAAAAACCATATTAATTTTTATGATATCATACATGATTCATTTAGGACTTTATACTACCCATTTAATAATAATTTCCATGTTAAATTAACATTTCGGGTAATAATCGCTTTCTTTATCGTACGTGTTTTAACTTGTTACTCTTGATTGTATCACTTAGATCATGATTTAAATACTTCCAGAATATAAAACATGATAAATATATCATAAATATTTAGAATATAAATATGTATAATAGACATATATATGAAATGGAAAACACCGTTTATGGAGACGGTAGTCTGTACGTACGCATAAACGTTGTTTCTGTTTTCATATAGTATTGAATGGATATAAGTGAATATGATATATGTAAGTACATAAATAATTATATATATATATATACAAATATATATATCTCCTATAGAATTATTATTTCATATATTACATACTTATTAGTAATATATATTTTTATAATCGTCGATGAATGGTGAACATGGAAATGAATCTCATCGCGTCGTGGAGATGGTAATTCGTACGTACGTACGACTGAAAATATAATTCTTTTGATATTAAAATAATATATAATTGGATTTTATATCATATATAAAGAATACTTATAATTTTATATTTATTATTTACATCAAATACACATCATTATTATACCCATCCAAATAATAATGTATTGAATAACAATTACACCATGACGTGGAGATGGTAAGTCGTACGTACGCACGTATGGTGACATGCCATTCAAGGATGGATAGAATAATTAATATGGATGTAACATGTTTATAATAACATCAAAGTATATATAATATACTGGATTTATTATTTTAGAATGGTAATAACAAAGAAAGAAGAAGTGGAAGAAGAAAGGAACTTGAAAGAGGGTGGTGAAAACATTACCTCTTCTTTGGGTTCTTCCTTTTCATTTGATCAAAAGGGCTCCCTAGGTTGGCTTTATGACTAAAGTAAGGACTCTAGGATGAATTTAGGGAAGTTGAGATAGTATTTGGGTAGGGGTTTTCCAAACCAAAAGGCTTTGAAGGTGTGAATTAATGAGAAGGAGGAGTTCCCTTTTATAAGAGGGGTGAGGGGAACCTTTGGAAAAGCTAGAAATATTATTTTACAATAAATTCATATTCAGTTTCTAATGGCTCAAAAGTAGATTATTTAAAGTTTAAGGTGGAGATAGGTCTAAAACCACTCAACCAATAGGATTTAGGCAGGTTTCGGTTACTATATTAACCTTATCTTTAAGTATTAACTCTTAGTTAATTAGTTTCACTTTTACAATGTCTCTTTGTAGTTTTATATTATATGGTTAATAAACATACTATATACATCCAAGAGACCCCCAAGTGGTCCATTAATGATACACCTATCATGATATAAGTCTATTGGCCGAGCCTTATATTTTTAGGAATTTAATATCAATTAATAATATAATATTTGTTTTAAAAACTCTTTTATGTCAATTTTGACACTATTCAATAGTTGATTTTTGTAAAACTCATAACAGAATTATTACTTCGAAAACAGTTAATTAAAACATTACTAACATGTCATATTGACCTATAAAATTATTTTAATTCCTAAAAAGTCTCAAATTATATTTATTTGGGTATTTATAATATCAATTAGTTTAATATTTCACTATTATGGTAATTATTGCATCATCGTTGTGTCATACATAAATTACATTATTTAAGGCTTAAAAATTATAAATAAAATATAATTATGTGGGAAATCTTTTTAGATTTATAATTAATATTTATAGTCTAAAATAAAAAATATATAACCCTATGTAAAAATTGTTTTTCTAAAAGATATATGCTTTTGTCATTTTTGTATTTATTTTAACTTAATTAAAATAAAGTGTCCCTATCACCTACAAGTGGCTCCAAGGGGTCCAAAAATCGACCCAAAGATGATCATGGTCGGAACTGTATCCACCAATAAAGTTTGGACACGTTTTATGGTAATTTAGTATTATTATAATATTATTTTATAACCCTTATTTACCAGGTTTACCCTTTAACCATGGTAAATAAAATATTTACCGAAGTAATTATTCAAAATGTCTAAAAATAAAAGTTACCTATTTACACAATTTGGAAATCCTGATTCCAAATATGGAATCCATTTTTCCAAATTCAAAACAGATAAGTGGCAGAAATTAATTTAAAATTAATTCCCGCTGTCAAAACAAAAAGCATCTTTTTAAGATATAATAACTATCAAAAGATTAATACTTGTTTATGTCTGGTTTAATTGTGAAATTATGTCCAATTAGAAAAATTGTATTAAATGGTAAAAATATATTCTAAATATACTTTAAAACCACTCAAATTCATAATTTATCTCTATTAATTATTTTGATCAAAAAAGTTGTTTTTAATTAAAACTTAGTAATTTTCACTATTCATCAAAATATAAATGTTATCCGAAAAGTTCCAAAATTTCACCTTAGGCTAAATTCGATACTCCAAATATAAAAATGAAGTCCATTTTGAGAGATAAAATTTATAAAATTTCAAAAAGTAGGTATTACTATTCATAACGGCTAGTTTGATTGGTTGTGGTGTGTGTTAGAACTCGAAGTTGCGTACAACACACGCTACTGTATTATTCAAAGTAAAGCGTGTCGTGGAATCTTCGGTTGTTTCATTGTAAATTTTTGATTTCATCATTCTAAAAAGTAAGTTTATATAGTCAAATTGAATATATAAATGTTTAAAATATTGGATTTAAAAAGGGTTCACTATTAAAAGTTGGTAAAAGTGCAATACTGAAAATGAATTTGTTCTTACATTATGTCTAAGAAACTCATAATATGGATTCTAAAATTATAAGGATTATATAAAGTTTAAATTTTAGTTAATACTATCTATAACCTCTTTTGAACGGCTTGTTTGGTAAGTCATGGTGTGCTTGAACTCGGTGTTGCGTGTAGTGCATGTTATTGAATTATTTTAAAGAAATAACACACTATGAAATCTTGGGGTGTTGCACCTGTATTAAAAAATTTCCAATTGTGTCCATCAGAGATGGTTCATCAGCCTTGTGCATACCCATAGTATCATCCACCATTTCAATAGCATTTTCAAACTCTACAACCATATTTTTACCAGGGGGACCTACCATATTTAGTCCCAACCTTTTAAAAACTCTAGTTACACTCAGATTATGAGGTAACACCTTAGTTGGCTTTAGTTTTACTACTTCCCTAGAACTCATAGCACCAGCAGATAGAATCTTATTATAAGATTCAGTTAATACCATGAATGGTTTTTGGGAAGATTACATGATATTAATTCAAGGATTTAATGGTTTCTTGGAAAGATCCACTCACATCCTGAAATATTATTCATGTATTAAAATGGTTTTGGGAATTTAATATGAGGAAACTTGATTTTTAGAGTATGTGAAAACTCTATGATTCATGATGTCAATCAATAATTAAAATCATTAATGGGTTTGTGTCCATAAATTTTTTAAATTTCTATTCCCTTTAAGCTTCATTTTCCTCTCTCTTATTCAACCCAAAGAAAGGGTGCTATTTAAGTCCTTTTAATGGTTCTCTTTGATTTTTATATTGATATATTCATATTTTCAATCATAAACCTTTGGAATAAAAGGTTTCGTGAAGTATCAAAAAGAGATGCATAAATTATTCTTTAAAGATGGGTGGCTTTGCACACTTTCCATTTTTTGTAGAACACAAATACTTAGATTTATAAATGATTTTCTGGTGTTTTCTTTTAGAATCCTAGATGTTTCCCTGTTGTAAGAAACACATTTTCTTATTGGTTTTGAATTCTGAATCATGGGTGACACCCATGAGGTGTTTGTGAAAATGTTTTCAAAAATGGGGTTTTCTTTTTGATAAAAAATGATGATCTATGGAATTATCATACTTGGTTGGTATGTGTTTATACATAAATTGATCATCCCATTTTGGGTACAAAATTAGGTCAGGTGCTAGTGGGTCATGTTGGAAAATGGGCAGGTGTCAACATTGATTGGGAAGGAACGATTTTTTACTCATGATTTAGGACTATTAAATGTTTGAATGCATGTGTTGGGTTTGTGTGGTGGTGGAAAGGTTATTCCATGTATAATGGAAGTATTTTTATAATTTTTTAAAACTATGAGTTTTTTAAATTTATTTAGTGATATAATCCCATATTTTATATAAAATTACAAGATAACTTGTTCTTTTATTAGTTGGTACTTAGTAATTATCAGGGTTTTCCAATGAGTTATCATACTCACCCACTCCATATAAACCTTGGTCCATACATAGATGTTTTTTTCATGATACAGGATTGTGAAGGGTTTCATATTTTTCAATTTGATTATAGTGATGTTTTAGCCATGTTGTATTGGAGTTAGATCATAGATGTATTCTTGTATTGGAGTTATCATGGTGCCACTTTGATTCCTTGGAATATTTTATGTCGTCAGTTTTAAGACCTTGTCTATGTATTTGGTTTTATACTATAATTAAAATTATCATTTGGGTTATGTTATCTGAGTACTTATAATTTTATTTCATGCATCATATTATGTCCTAGAATAGTGTTTGTTGTATGTTTTTTTCCTGTGGGAAAACCATCCCCTACAATTGGGTAAATGACTTGGAATTTATTTCCAGTCATTGGTGTCTTGGGGAATCACCTAAGGTTATTAGAAATCCTTCCAATTCCCAAAAAAATGAGTTAGGGTGGGATGTTACAAGTGGTATAGTTTGGTTAGTCTATTAGTGGAGATGGTATAAAGGAGATAGAATGTGTTATGACTTGAAATATATAGCATAAAAAATATGTAGTTATCCCCTTTATATTGAACTTTAAATTACCAATTTAGTTTAGACACAAAATAATGTGTTATAAAAAACTTATAAGGGATTTCATCCGCTCATCATCAGGGGTTAAACTGATAACGGAGTAGTATTATACATTATCAGGGAGACCTCCTACTAAAAATTCACCATTCATGTTATTTTTATTATTATTTAGAAAAAAAATTTATAATATTAATTGTTATGATTTAGAATATCCTAATCCTTAAGTAATTTTTCATGTGGTAATTATTATTTGTTTTAGATTTAGATTAATCTAGTTATAAGACTTAGGAATAATCCATAAGAGTCCACTAAAAATATGGTTCAACCTAAACCATAGGGGAATTATAAACATGTACAAAGCATTATATAATATTTTCATACAATGGAAGAGGAACTCGAAATGATGAAGCACCCCCCTTTAGACTACGAAGTGTAGTTTATAGTGAAAATAGTACCAATATTTCCTAGGGATTTAATAATAGAATGAGTAGAAGAATTTCATTCTTGAATGAATATATTTTTTTATTTCCTTGCGGCACTGGTTTATACCAAAGTGAAACTAAAAGTATACATGTTAGAGTATCTTGCATAAAAATGGAGGGATTTAGTCATCCAAAATAAATATGACTGATATCATACTTGTAAATGATTTTATGAGATTTTTTAATAAATAATTCTATCCCCATAACTTCTAGGTACCCAAAACGTTGTATTTCATCAATATAAAGCCTGAAAACATGGTTGTGGTACAATATAAAATTAAGTAGATGAACATAGCCTAGTTTCAAGTGGAGATAGAAGCTAAAAGTTTTATATTGGTGTGTATATTTAAGGTAGGACTGTGACTAGATATTTTCTCTAGGATAATAATGATTTTAATTGATTATTATATAGGAATGTTAAATAGAGAGTCAATGGTGGAAGTGGATATCATTTAGAATTCTAATGGAGTAGAACCTTTAACCACACAGACATAGGTGGGAACTCCAATGTTGGAAACAAGTTGAATAGGGATACTTATTCCCAAGGAACTTGTACTTGGAGTTTATTTAATATGATCAATTTATTTTCCTCTACATCATAGAAATAATTGATGTTGTTTCCAATGTGGTTTATTATACTATATAAAGAAAGATTGTAAGATGCCACCATAAGAATATTACAAATAGGGTCATAAGGGATACCTTTTGGGTTTTTATATTAATTCTTTGAATCTAGCAAGTGGGAATGCATCAAATTTTATATAGGTCTCTCATTTCTAGATAGGTCAATAAGGTCAAAATTCATCTCAATCCTAGAATCAATAATGTATGGGTGAATCTAGAAGTGCCTAGACACTATAGTAAATGAAACATCATCATGGAAGAAAGGATTACACTATTGGATTTACAAAATAGTAATATGTAATTGATTAGGTTATCAAATACTATTTATAAGGTCTCTTAATAGAGCATGGTACCATTATCCTAAACTCTACTCTTATGTAACGATTATTTGATACTAGCACATCCCATTCATTCATTACTTATCATGTGGTAAATCAAATATATTTGACCATGGGAATGATACGACATTTGTTGAGAATCCAAGAAACTCTTGTATGAATATATTTTCAAGGATTTATGTGTGAATATTATTCCATAAAAACCAATAAAATCCGATATTTTAGAAATTTCTATTATTGAAATTTATATCTTTTATTTGATTCTAATAATGGATTGGTTGGTAGACTAAAAATATTATATAAAATATTATTCTAGGAAAATGTGTTCTACAACACTAGATGGACCAGTTTACCTCTTTAAAAGGGGTTTGAATGTGAATTCAAGAAGAGAGGGATATTTAGAACTGATGGCTGGAATTTTTTCTTATCAATTAAGAATAGACACCTTGGGGACTATTGATGCAATTATGACTAGAGAATTCATTTCCATTATAAGTTAGTAGCTTAACGTGTTTCCAAAAAAATTCTCTAGGTTTACATATAAAATTAAAGTTTATTTTTTCATTATACAACATCAAGGGAAGACTCTTATTTCACTTCATTCATACAGAATAGCACCGGTGGGATTTATTGAATTGTATTCCCAACTAGAGGTGTTAGAATGTAAGGGATTAATATGTCCAATTATATTTTCTTATAAAACTCTGGTACTCTTTATAAAAAAGGAAAATGGTTTTCTATATATTTTCATTGATTATATTAAAAAAAATAGGTTATAATCAAGAATATATAGCCTATTCATTCAATAGATGATCTATTTTAAAAACTGAAGGGATCCAAATGGTTCTATAAAATTGATATGTAAATAGGGTATCATCATCTTCAAGTTTTAAGGGTGTAAATTCCATAAATAACTTTTGTAATTCACTATGATCATTATGAATACCGTCTAATACCCTTTGGTCATACTAATTGTAATGGCTCGGACCTCTCTAGTCCATTACTTTGTAAAAATTTTATGTGGTCAAACACGATGTGTGAGTATCATGGGAGAGAGGGAGTAATTATAAGATAATAATGGGCTTCAAAAATAATTATTATTATTAATGATAATGATGACAACACGTTGATAAAATGGAAAGAGGATTTATTACTATTGTATTAAATAATAATGATAATGGTGACACAAATATGTGTGTGATTGGTAAATGAAATTAAATGGGTTTAATTTTTTAGAGTTGGGATATTATTATTAGTTTAATAATAATAATATTGTCTTATTATAATTATAATTATTTCATAATGATAATAATGTTTGAAAAGAAAATGTACCACTAACAAAATTAAATGCTTTTAATTTTGGTTAGTAAATTAAATGATTTGAATTTAATTAAATGGAATGGTTTTAGTTTAATATGAGAATAGCCATGGTAAACTAATTTAATGGGATTAAATTAGAACATTAATGATGGGTGTTATTATTATTAATTTTATTAATAATAACATTGAATTGAGAAAGAAAATATGGGGCGTGTTGGGAATGGAGTATAGGAAAGAAGCCACTTTTGGTGGAGTGAGGGAATTGTGGAAGAGAATAAATGAGATTGGAGAGAGGGAAGAATTATAAGGTAATAGTGGGAATAAAATTAAATTAGAAATAAATGATAAATGGGATATTTGGTGAAGACTTCTTATGTGAAAGGGATTCCAAATCGTGATTGATTTTGGAGTTATAAAAATAATTAATTAATTAATTAATAATAATAATAATAAAATATTGTTAATATTAATTTTTATGATAAAAAACTATTTTCGGTATAACTTCTTCATGTGACCTTGGTTTTACGAACCGTCAGAGGCAGCGTAACCCAGAAAATATGATGGTCATCTTAAGACCAATGATGGATACCTTTTTATTACTCATTTCTCGGGTCAATAAAACACCTATTATTAATTTCTGTTATTATTATCATTAAACACATGGAAACCGCATGAAGTGTTGTGTGTTAACTAGTCTAACAGTGTAACAGTTGTACGGTCACGTCGTGTATTCATTAATACACGTTGTGTACCGTTTTACCTTTTTATTTCCTATATAAGAGAGGGTCACATGTTATTTACAGACCCCTCTTCTTCTCCGCATGGCGATGCTCCCAGATGACCCAGAAGCCTTCCTCCAATCTTCTTCATCCGAACTTTGATCGTCGATCTGTCGGTGGATGCGGGATCCTGTCAACGAGGCAAACATTGTGCAACTCGTTCCTTTCCCTCTTCTTCGACTTCCTCTTTGCAGTTTCCTACCGAGGAGATTGCTGATATTTGATGGGAACGATGCTCTTCAAAGAACGTCATCTTAATGCTACATTCTACCCCGTTCATATTCCTTCCTCGATCTCCTATTTCCGTTCCTCCTTTCCATGCTATGACAAGTGACACCTTAAACCTTAATGGAGTCTCTCTTGGTTGTTAGTGCGGTTGTGCCGTAGCGTCCACCAGAGGACTTAGTCGTCGGGAGGAGTGATCGAAATACTCATGGTGGTTGTTCTCATAGAAGGACATCAAAACCTGTTCAAGTAGGAATATTAACTTAGTCTCTCTCTCTTTTGTGCATCATGTGGGGTGGGTATCCTCTTGTTTTTGTGAGATATGGTTGAACTAGTAAATAAAGATAATAACATGTTAAAGAATGGGTTTAGGGAAATTTTGTTGATATTGTTGTTTTATTTCCATTAATGCTTATTCATTGATTATGTTTTGAATTGAATAGGCTTATCCCTACTAAAAATCATGGCCGTTGGGGGCCTTTTCTTGCACAATTAAATGTTTCCCTATTTTTCTAGATTGTTTTGTGGATGGAATTTCATATAATGTGGAAATTGGTTAATCATGTAAAGTTGGCTGATTAAATGAATACCTGGAACCCTTGTATGATCAACCTGGTTAAACTAAATGAAAGAATGCATTTTTGTGGGTTCTGGTTGGGGTTTAATTATGTGAAGGGGTGTTTCATGGGTTGTTGCGGTATGAGTATTGTTTTCGATGTGTTTGTGGTTATGGTGGTTGGCAGTAGGGCTGCAGGGATGGGTTGTGCATATGAATAAAAGTTGAATAGTTAACTAATGAATTGTGGGGCATGGTAGTTGATTAAATTCGTAAAATAAATGGAATTTATTGGCTGATAAAAGAAAAGGGTATTGTGTTGCTTTTTTTCCTAACTTTGTTTGTGGTTGGCAGGGATATGTTTTACGAATGATTTATCTGGTTTGCTTGATGTTAGTTTCTCAGTAGTAAAGGAAATGATAAACTAAAACTGTTGAAACATAAAAAGATTAATGGGGTTTGGGGATGTTTATTGTATGCATAATTTCGAGGTAGCAGTGGTGAGGCATGTGCTCAGATCTTTTGTGTAGAATCCATAGGATGCGCTGAGTGGTTGATATAATTATATAAATCTGTACGTTTTATGTTTCTTACTCACCCCACCCATGTTGAGAACTACATGTCGAACACTTGTGGGATAGGGGGTGAGATTCTCAAACATCTAAAGAATGACTGGTTACTGTTCTTCCATGTACTCCCTCTTCTAGGTTCTATAGACCATGATCCTTCAGGCAGGTTACGACAGATGTTTCCCAAGAGTCTTCGGGATGAGGATGTGATATGTTCCCAGGTGTCTTCGGTATGAGATGTGATTTGGTTCCCATGTGTCTTCGGGATGAGATGTGGTTATGGCCAAGGATTGAGTGTCGGCGGGATACTATGAGCTTCGTATGGCCAGGTTGTGACACTAGCTCGAGCTTCGTATGGCCAGGTTGAGGCACTAACTTATGAAGAGGTGGAAGCATCAGAGCATTAGGCATGAGGGCTTGAGCATTATTCAGTGGGAAGGTGGTGTGGGTTACCCATACTTTGATAATATTACTATACTACTCTATTGAGTTACAATATTTGGTGAGTGTGGCTTGTAAGGTTGGGTGGATGGATTCCTTTCTAGGCTTTGGTTCCTTCTGTTTTCTCACGGGGCATTATGATGTCTCCCCACCTGTGCAGTAGAGCTTTAGGTTTTCTTACTGAGTATACTTGTATGATCACCCTATGTTTACTTTCAGGTTTTCAGGAGGACTTCAGGGACCGTGTGGGACCTTGCTAGTTGGGCGTTGGAGTTTTTCTGGTTTTATTTTTTGCTTTCTTTCTTTTTTGGTATCGTACATTGAGTCTTTTCTTGTACTAGTTTTTCTTTTGTTTCGGTATTGTATAACACATGCATATGGGTTTGGTTTTGGGTTTATTTTCATTTACTTGTTCCTTTTTATTTTGGTGTTTCATTCATCCTATTTCCCGATATTAAATAATAAAAAGGGTAATGCCTCCCATATTTGTGAAAACTCATACCCTTGGTGCTTTTCGCCACTTCGAGGCCTATTGGAGGCGGGTCTTGGGGGGTAATTATCTCCCTTTCACTATTTCCAGCTCAGGAGGGGCATCTTTGGTGAGAGGGGTTCATGACAGAATGGTATTAGAGGTGATGGTTGAGAGATATGATGGATTTTGGAGTTAGGAACAGTGAGGATTGCATGAGATGGTATGGCAATAGTGTTGGCTGATCATGGTGCGTGACATAGTCCAGGGAAGACCGGTTAGGACACGGGATTTTAGTGTCCCCCATGATCCGATGCAAGGACTCTGAGCTTACCGAACGAACAAGTAAGACTACATTGATTGGATTGTAGACACCCTAGGAAAGGTACATTCATCATCATGATTTTTATTTTACTTTATTTGGGTGTTCTGGGAAAGAAATCGAAATAAAATGATAAAATGAAACCTTGAGAAAATTTCCATGATACTTGGGGTTTAGGTGTTCTTTGTTTACCATACATCTATGGAACCTGGACGTTATTCCCGGGTGACTCAGGCAATCGAGGCCCTGCAGATTCAGACAATCGATCAGCTAAGGATTGACCGAGAGAAGGAAGATTATTTGTTTCATTGCACATTTCGTGCTTTATAATGACAAATCTTGAAGAAATATGAAGGCAACACTTCGGATACGGAAGCAGAGAGTTGGTTGGAGGAACTCAAGATCACCTTTTGGCTATTCAGGGCTCCATCAGAGTATTGGGTTCCTCTAGAAATAAGCCAGCTACGAGGAGCGGTGTGTCAGTGGTGGATTCTTTACCTTGGGGAGGGGAAGGAGACAGAAGTTCTATGGTCCAACTTCGATAAGGAGTTCCGTGAGTTATTTATTTCCTCAATGAGGAAGGCCGAGAAGAGGTAGGAGTTGTTGTCTCGCCAACAAGGAAGCATGTCAGTGTGGGAACTAGGGGTCAAGTTCAAGGATCTCCTCCATTTTTCCCCGAATCTCTTTACGGATGAGGATTCCCGAGTCAAACATTTAGAGGAGGCACTTCACCTCTCTATTCGAAGCGCGGTGACCCCTTTCACCTTACCAACGTACCTGGATGTACAAAAGAAGGTGGAGATAATTGAGAGGATGCGCTCACAAGTAGGTCCACCACGAGAGAGGAGTCACCCAAGTTCATCCCAGAAGGAGGCGGTCAACAGTAGATCCCCAGCAACAGGACCTTCCAAGTTTAGACCGGCAGGGAGAAAACATCAGCAGGTCCCATACTAATCTCACGATTTCTGTCCATTTTCTATGGACCAGGGACCGAGGTGCTTTTCATGTGGTAATCGTGGGAATCTTGGCAGACATTTCCGTTTTTAGACTCAATATAGAGGGACTGGCCAGGTTCAGCCCCATCCCCAACATCAGTTCCTTGCCCGACCCTTCCAGCAGCAACATGCACCAGTCTCTCTAAGGGGAGCTAGAGAAGGTGGTGGCTAACCACAGGGAGTTCCTCAAGGACCCCAACTGAGACGTGGTCGAGGTGGTGGACATCAACAGAAAGGAAGAGGAGTGGGACGCGGACAGTTTCACGCAATAAAAGTGGAAACCCTAGCAAGGATAGAGATTGAGAGAGATGTTTTTGGTTTTACTTAAATTATCTCGTTTATGTTTTTTTTAATTCAGGAGCATCACACTCCTTTGTTTCTCAGCCATGCTTTGGGCCTGGACCTTGTTTTTCATGAGTCTATAATGATAAGTTGTTTCCCTCTTTCCTTTACATGTGTGTGAAGAGTCCTAACATGTGGGGAGAGGAGGACCTGATCTCCAATCAAGACACATTAATGTGGATGTGATTAAACCCATGTGGGCGAGTCAGTGCTGCCCAAAGTGGATAGTATATTGACATGGGAGAAGGAATTCCCCAATCCATGTATTGGGGTAGTGTGTTACTTGTTTTTTGTGGTGTTGGGGGCAGTGTGTTTATGAGAAATCCGAAATTATAGGGGTGGGAGGACCTAATCCCTAATCAAGACACATTAATGTGGATGCGATTAAACCCATGCAGGCGAGTTAGTGCCACCTAAAGTGGATAATATCTTGACATGGGGGAAGGAATTCCCTGAATCATATAATTAAGATATTGGTTGGATTCCTATTATGATGAAATCCCTGAGAGGTATCTTTTGGGGTGGTTGTTTGGACCTTTCTTCTTTTTATGGGTTGGCTTTTAGTTCTCGAGGAAGAGAATTTTTTGAGAGGTATCTGATGTAATGGCCCAGACCTCTCTGGTCCATTACATTGTAAAACTTTGATGTGGTCAAACACAACGCATGAGTATCATGGGAGAGAGGGAGTAATTATAAGATAATAATGGGCGTCAATAATAATAATAATAATTATTAATGATAATGATGGCGACCCGTTGATGAAATTGAATGAGGATTTATTACTATTGTATTAAATAATAACGATAATGGTGACACAAATATGTGTGTGATTAGTAAATGAAATTAAATGGGTTTAATTTTTTTGGAGTTGTGATATTATTATTATTTTAATAATAATAATATTGTCGTATTATAACTATATTTATTTCATAATGATAATAACGTTTGAAAAAAAAATGTGCAACTAAGAAAATTAAATGGTTTTAATTTTGGTTAGTAAATTAAATGATTTGAATTTAATTAAATGGAATGGTTTTAATTTAATATGATAATAACCATGGTAAACTAATTTAATGGGATTAAATTGGAACATTAATTATGGGTGTTATTATTATTAATTTTATTAATAATAACATTGAATTGAGAAATAAAAGATGGGGCGTGTTGGGCATGGAGTATAGGAAAGGCGCCACTTTTGGTGGAGTGAGGGAATTGTGGAAGAGAATAAATGAGATTGGAGAGAGGGAATAATTATAAGGTAATAGTGGGAATAACATTAAATGAGAAATATGTGATAAATGGGAGATTTGGTGCATAATTCTAGTGTGAAAGGGAGTCCAAATCGTGATTGATTTTGGAGTTACAAAAATAAATAAGTAAGTAATTAATAATAATAATAATAATAAAATATTTTTAATATTAATTTTTATGATAATACACTGTTTTCACTATAACTTATTTGTGCGACCTCGGTTTTACGAATCTTCAGTGGCTGTGTAACCCTAAAATTATGACGGTCATTTTAAGACCAATGATGAATACCTTTTTATGAGTCATGTCTCGGGTAAATAAAACACATACTATTAATTGAAGTTATTATTATCATTAAACGCATGGAAACTGCGTGATGTGTCATGTGTTGACCAATCAAACAACATAACAGTTGTACGAGCACGTCGTGTATTCATTAATACACACTGTGTACCATTTAACCTTCTCAATGCCTATATAAGAGAGGGTCACGTGTTATTTATAGACCCCTCTTCTTCTCCACATGGCGACACTCCCAGATGACCCAGAAGCCTTCCTCCTATCTTCTTCATCGGGACTCCGATCGTCGATCTGTCGGTGGCTACGTGATCGTATCGACGAGGAGAATATCGTTCATCTCGTCCCTTTCCCTCTTCTTCAACTTCCTCTTCGTAGTTTCCTACCAAGGAGATTTCTGATATTTTATGGGAACAACTCTCTTCGACGAATGTCATCTTAATGGTACATTCTACCCCATTCTTATTCCTTCCTCGATCTACCCTTTCTATTCCACCTTCCCATGCTATGACAAGTTACACCTTAAACCTTAATGGAGTCTCTCTTGGTTGTTAGTGTTGTTGTGCCGCAGCGTCCAAGGGAGGACGTAGTCGTCAGGAGGAGTGATAGAAATCCTCGTGGTGTTTGTTCTCAGAGAAAGACATCAAAACCTATTCAAGTAGGGATCTTACCCTCATATATCTCTCTTCTATGCATAATGCGGGGTGGGTATCCTCTTGTTTTCGTGAGATATGGTTGAACCAGTAAATAAAGATAATAACTGGTCAAGGAACACATTTGGGGAAATTTTGTTGATATTTTTGTTTTATTTCCATCAATGTTTATCCTTTGATTATGTTGTGAATTGAATAGGCTTATGCTTACTGAAAATCATGGTAGTTGGGGACCTTTTCTTGCACAATTAAATGTTTCACTATTTTTCAAGATTGTTTTGTGGATGTAATTTCATAGAATGTGTAAATTGGTTAATCATGTAAATTTGGCTGATTAAATGAATACATGGAACCCTTGTACGATAACCCCGGTTAAACTAAATGATTGAATGGATTTTTGTGGGTGTTGGTTGGGGTTTAATTATGTGTTGGGGTGTTTCGTGGGTTGTTGTGGTACAGGTATTGTTTTCGATGTGTTTGTCGTTATGGTGGTTGGCAGCAGGGCTACAGGGATGGGTTGTGCATATGAATAAAAGTGGAAGAGTTAAATAATGAATTGTGGGGCGTGGTAGTTGATTAAAAACGGAAAATAAATGGAATTGATTGGCTGATAAAAGAAAAGGGTATTGTGTTGCTTGTGTTTTCCCTAACTTTATTTTTGGTTGGCAGGGATATGTTTTACGAACGATTTATTTGGTTTTTTTGTTGTTAATTGCTCAATAGTTAAGGAACTGATAAGCTAAAACTGTTGAAACATGAAAATATGAATGGGGTTTGGGGCTGTTTATTGTGTGCATACTTTAGAGGTAGTAGTGTCGAGGCATGTGCTCAGATCTTTTATGTAAAAGCTTTAGGATGGGCTGAGTGGTTGACATAATTATATAAATCAATATGTTTTAGGTTTCTTTACACACCCCACCCATGTTGAGCACTATGTTCCAAACACCCATGGGACGGGGGGTGAGATTCTCAAACATCTAAAGGATGACTGGTTATTGTTCTTCCTTGTACTCCCTCTTCCAGGTTCTATAGCCCAAGATCCTTTGGGTAGGTTACGAAATATTTTTCCCAAGAGTCTTTGAGATGAGGATGTGATATATTCCCAGGTGTCTTTGGGATGAGATGTGATGTGGTTCCCAGGTGTCTTCGGGATGAGATGTGGTTATGGCCGGGGATTGAGTGACGGTGGGATACTATGATCTTCGTATGGCTAGGTTGCGACACTATCTCAGGAAGAGGGGGAAGCATCATAGAGTTAGGCGTGAGGTCTTCAGCAGTATTCAGTGGGAAGGTGGTGCGGGGTACCCATACTTTGATAATATTACTATACTAAATTATTGACTTGCGATATTTGGTGAGTGTGGCTTTTAATGTTGGGTGGATAGATTTCATGCCAGGCTTTGGTTCCTTCTATTTTCTCATGGGGCATTAGGATGTCTCCCCACCTGTGCATGAGAGATTTAGGTTTTCCTACTGAGTATACTTGTATGCTCACCCTACGTTTAATTTCATGTTTTTAGGAGGACTTCAAGGACCATGTGGGACCTTGCTAGTTGGGTGTTGGAGTTTTGCTGGTTGTATTTTTTGCTTTCTTTTTTTGGTATCGTACTTTGGATATTTTCTTGTACTTGTACTTTTGTTTCAGTATTGTATAAAACATGCATATGGGTTTGGTTTTGGGTTTATTTTCATTTACTTGTTTCTTTTTCTTTTGGTGTTTCATTCATCCTATTTCGCGATCTTAAATAATAAAAATGGTAATGCCTCCCATATTTGTGAAAACTCATACCCTTGGTGCTAGTTGCCACTCCGGGGACTACTAGAGGCGAGACTCAGGGGTCATTATCTCCCTTTCACAATTTCTAGCTCCGGAGGGGCATCTTTGGTGGGAGGGGGTTGTGACACTAATGAAATAGAAGTATTCATGAAATTTATGAAATTTATATTTTCAAGGTACCTTGACTCCTTTGTTGTGGTATATTTTTTTATGGTATTCCAAACTACTTGTAGACTAAAAATGATTATGAAATACTTTGGAACATTGTTTTTAGAACCATGAAAAAACACTTACTCTATGTAAAAATATATAAATGTGAACTATGTATATAATAAGTTATCTTTTTTGGTATTTCATATTTGAAAAAGGAATATTGATAGGACCTAGAAATATAGAATTCATTATCTCTTGAAAATAACCTAATAATTTTTTATATATATGAAAATTTTTGGGTTTATAAAATCACTATCAATTATTTTTTCTAGAATTTTTGTGCCTATATTTTCTATTAAAAACATTAAATAGCAATTAAACTCTATTAAAATGAAGAAATTGTCACTAGAAATAATTTTAGGAGCTTCGGGTTATATGGACTTTGTCAAATATACTTAATATTTCATGTTTGGGTAAATATTATATGGTTTATTATGATATTTTTAAATATAGATTGGGAAATGTACTCATTCAAATAGACCATTTTGTAGCTTAGGGATCATGAAAGTTTCATGTACACAAAATTAATTTCAAAACATATAATCAATAATTATCTCTATTGGTACATGAAGTAAAAACATTGTGTCATTTTAATTTTAGTGATAAATTCATTGTGTTCACTAATCATAAAAGTTTGAAAAACATATTTTCACAAATATATTTGGACCTTATACAATATATATGTATTTATTATCTCTAAATATTTTACTCTAAATTTGTCTATACACCCGGTAAAGTGGATTTTGTAGCTAATTCGTTATGTTAGAAATCATATGACTAATTTTCCATAGAAGATCATGATCAATGGAAATTGATGTGTTTATTTGAATATATATAATTAGATTTCACTAAGTATAATAATGTAGTATTATTCTTCCTGATTATTCTTATTTATGTTCTAGTTGATCATGTAGTATATTCCCAAATATTTGATCCTGGTTACCTAACCATAAGGTCAAAACATAATGGTGTGAGGCCATTGATGGATGGGAAGAAGATGGGAATATAGTGTTTCATTTCCAATATCAAATTGTTTTTTGTGTCCTTGTCAAAAACATTTCTTTTATCTTATCACCACTATAAATGGTAATTTCATCTAAGAAACCAAAATATGTATAAGGTGTTGCGGACCCATTTTGGATTTCATGTACAAAATGGGGGGTGGTAGATTATGTTATGAATTGAATCATCCATAAAAAGGTCATGGAAAAGAAACAAAGACTATCAATATTATTGTAATCATTACCTATAATATTATGGAAACTGGAACATATTTCCATGAACATTGTCATGTTTTAGCCCAAAATGATTCGGAATCATGATTCCATATGGTTGATTGTGTATTGATTCACATATTAATCCCACTGATTCTGATATGAGAATATAATAAAATGGAAGAATTAAAAAAGAATTATATTTATGAAGTGGTGAAATTGAATAGTGTATGAGTTTCTATTTTCTGATACAAGTATCTAAGATTTACCTCATTGTTTAGGATATCTTTGCAATAAGCCCTTGGAACCTAGTTTACTATGAGAATAGCATACCATCCTAAAATGGATGGGAAATCCAAATATAAAATTCAATACTTGTAAGACATGATTTTAGATTGAATCATGCACTTTTATGGGTCATGGGACAATCATTTACCTCTATTAGAGTTTCCATATAACAACATTTATCTAGAAATGATAAGTATTCTCCCATTTGAGACATTGTATGGTTGTCTTTGTTAGCCTCCACTTTTTTAGATAAAGAACAGAGATACGTCAATAATTATAAAATGGTTCATGAAATGACTGTGAAGATTCTAATGATCTGTAAGTGAGTGGAGATATCCTAGATCCACCATAAATCTTATTTTCATTTTCATCTTCACCTGTTATGTTTTTCAATGGGTGGCCATGTATTTTTTAATGTGTCTCCTAGACTCGAGAACTGTTATTTGGATAACTAGGGGATCTTTTCTCCGAGCTATATGAGGCTATTTGAAATTTTGGAATGGATTAGCGATATTTCTTGTTAGCATTATCAACCTCTAAGATTCATTTTGGTTAATAATATGTTCCATCTCTTGCAATAAAATATGTATCAATCGAGTCTCGATCATGTGATCTATTTGGGTCATATAACTCTTGAATCCAATGTGACCTTTTTTCATAACCCATTCCATATTATTGATAGGAAATCCTCGGTACTTCTTGTAATATAATTATTCTTTTTTAAGTGTTGTGGAAACACGTTCAAATGTAAGAAATTACATGGGAACAAGAGAATCGTATATTATTATAGTTTCCAAATATATTCCAAAGCACCGATGGGTGCATTCTTTCTAAGGACATAAGTCCTAGTGGTTGGGAGAATGTAATACTCTTTTTTCAATTACACCCTTACTTTTCACTTTTTCATTTATGATTGGAGTGTGTAGGTTATGTTTCCAGAAGATTTTTTAGGAAGAAGTTACTTAGAAGTAGTAATATGGCCATAATATTTTGTTCTTTCCATGAATGGTTGTTCATTATGTGAATGGTTTTTGGGTAGATTTCATGAAATTATTTCAATTAAGGAATTGGATCATGGGTAGTTCAACTAGCATCAGGAAATAATATTACTTATGTGAACTATTGTTTAGGATTTTAAGATGTGGTGACTTTATTTTCATCTTATATGGATTCCCTAATATTCTCAACATGAATGCATAATTAACATCATGAATAGGTTTTTTATAGAAGATTTATTTAATTTTTATTCCGTTTTCTCCTCATTATCCTCTCTCTCATTCCTCTTAAACTGAGGGCCCTCTTTATGTGATTTTTAAGGTTCTATTCGATATGGAGTCCAATCGATTCAAATCTTTTAGATTTGATTCCTGGGAGTCATATGTTTCATAAATCATAAGAAATTGATTCATAAATCAAATGTTGGTAGGTGCATTTAAAATCTCCTCATTTTTATGTATAACATAAATGATTAGATTTAAAAGTACTTTTCTTTGGTTTTAATCATAAATCCTAGATATGTTCTTATTGGAAAACTCATTTGACTATTAATTTTGAATTATGAATCTTGGGTGAAACCCATGTGGTGTTCTTGAAACTATTTTCAAAAAACGTTTTTGGATTTTGAGAAACTATTAATTTGTGGAATTTGAATTCTTGTTTGGTGTGTTTTCATTCTTACATTGATGGTTCCTTGTAAGGTATAAAATTGGGGATAGAACTGATGGGGCACATTGGTAAACATTCAGGTGATGACTTGGTATGGGACGGATGGCTTTTCCTTCACATGATTTACAATTGGTCAAAGGTTACATGCATGAACTAGGTGTGTTCATTGTGGAAAGGTTATTCCAAATACAATGTAATTGTTTTGTTCCTTTTAAAAAACTATTATTTTATTGAACATATTTGATTGCCTCCTATCCTATTTTATATAAACCTGCTACCTAACATATTTTAGTCTAACTGGCATGCTTGGAAAGTCACGAGGTTTCTCTATTGAGTTTTCGTACTAAGCCCCTATATATGAACATCAGTGCATATGAATATTTGTTTTCATGGTATAGATAAGGTACATGTTTCATACATTTCTAGTGTAGTGTCATGATTCTGTAGGCGGGTTGGGTAGGAGTTAGAGCATAGAGGTCTTCTTAAAACAAAGTCATCTTTGTGCCACATTGGTTCCTTAAATTATTTCATGTATTTAGTTTTTAAACCGTTTCTATATATTAGTTTTTCCACTTTCAATATTATTAACATATGTGTTACATTATATTTGTTCCTCTGGTTTTATGCCATGCATCACAATATGTCATTTCATAGTGTTTATTGCATATTGTTTTCTTAAGGGTGAATCATCCCCTATGCTTTGGTAAAGTCCATATAATTTATTGTGAACATTTTGTGTCTTGTTTATTACACCTAAGGTTTTTATCACCCAGCCTCCTCATGATCCAATGGGACCACGTGGGATATTTTAATTATCATTCTACTGAGGTTGTTCAAATAATAGGTAACATTTTAAATGATATTCTTTTTTTACTTATTCTTTTAACTCATTCAGATATTCTTAATTTATCCTAATATAATGACACTAATATATCCCATATAATTATATATTATTATGTAAATGTAAGAACTTATATCCATCTCCTCTTCCATAATATGAGAAATGAAACTGTCGATCGTGTGTATGGTGGACTACCCTCTCATGAGATAATGTTATTCATTTTCCATCACTACCTCACATGGATGGATATAATGAAAGATTAAAATTTTATATATTATATATATGATGTTATTATACTTATTAAATTTTTATATCACATATACCTTCTTATTTTTAATTCTATAGGAATACAATAACATTACTTGTGTGTACAACGAACTACCGCTTCGCGAAACAATGTGATTCATTTACATTTTTCATAGAAGGTAATAAGGATGGGTTTAATGAAATTATGTGATATATATGAAATAAAAATTATTCATTAATATTAATATATTATTTAACATTATTTTTTAAATCCATTGAGAAAATGGAAAGAATGTTCATGCGTACATATGACATACCATCTCTATGAACAGTGTATTTCATTTTCTACCTCTAACTTTTATGGGTTACTATAAATACATACATACTGAATATATATGATAATTATATCATTGTTAAAATTATATATATTGCGTAAAAATGATCCAATAAAGAGGACTAAAAATAAAAAATTAAAACATACATAAAAAATAAAGCATTTATTTCCCAGAACATGATTTTAGCATAGAATTGTTAATAAACAGGTAATAAAAGGTCATAAGAAAATCATATATGGTATGATATATAAAATTATGGTTTTTTAGTATATTTATAATAAATTTATATTTATTATTCATTATTTTTTAATATTTATTGATAAATTTGAGACTTATATTTAGGGATTTTTTGTTTCAATTTTTCTTATTTGGGACATATGTTATATTATGCACCTATATTCTTTTAGGATGTGTATATACAGACCATTTGACATTTAATATAAGGAATTTATTTATTCTCATCATATAATATGTTTAAATTAATTTTATAATTCTAGGGGGTTTATGATTCATCTTACAAAAGTTTTAATAGTTTTATGTTACAATCTCATCGTTTATCAGTATTGTTTTTTAACATTACAATGATGAAAACATATGATCTATCCCAAAAGAAACTTCTTAATATTATTATCCTCTACTTATTTCATTAGAATAAATTTTTCCCTTCATTTCACCCCATTTATGTAATCATGATTCCAAAAGAATGTTTTTGAAGAATACAAGCTTTATTTCCCTCTTCGGTCGAAAACCCTTTTTTCATCCATATCCATGTTTTCAAAAAAATGTTTTCATATATGTTTTACGGTTACTCGATGATTTTTTAAATACATGTTTACCAATGTTTATTTTTCAAAATAGTTTTAAAAGAATATTTATTTCATTTTTCAAAAAGGACCTTTTTTATCAAAAAATTGAAAGGAATATTTTTTAACATGTACAGAAAGAACCACATTTCCCACTATAATTACCACTAGATTATTTAAAGCTTAACTTACAGGTTTTTGAGTATAATTTTGAAATAAAATTTTTTCTTTAGTATTTGGTAAATATTTAGATTTTAAATAAATGATTTCAAAATTAAAATTATATTTTCCTCAAGAAATATTTTAAATGATCATTAAAGATTACTTTATATGTTTCCAAGGTTATTTTAAAAGAAAAATATTTTGAAAATTTTTTATGTTTTTAAAAGTGGTTTTAAAAGTTAAAAGTTTATTTTCCTCAAGAAATGTTCTAAGTGATCTCTCAAAATCATGTTCCATCTAAGATGTCATCCTTTATTGAAACTTAATATTTACTAGAGATATGATCTAATGATACCATATTTATTATTTCTATAGATTATTTAGGTTTATAATGAAAATATGTTTATAAAACGTGTTTCCTTTATATGGGTTATGAAATGATGAAATTTTTATGAAACACATTACTTTTCATGGGTTCTGATATAATAGATGTGTTATGAAGACCATTTATTTTCTTGGGTTATAATATGATGTATGTTTTATGATCTTATGAAACATATATGTATGATTTTAATTATGTGATCGGTGGGACCTATATCTACCACCAATGAATGGGGTGAATATTGATATCTCAAAATAACGACATGACTGTAACTGGTATTTAACCCTATTTAGTAAGAGACTCTATCCACTATTATAGTTAGGGGATTGAACCGTGACTACTATAATGGTTTGGGGAGTGAACCCAATATACTAAAATAGTATTTTGAATGAACCTTAACTACTAATATGTTTTATAGAGTGAACCATATCCACTATGATAGTCCTAGTAGTGAAGCATTGACTGCTAAAGAAATGATTTTCAATGTTTATGTGTATTTCAAAAATCTACGCCTTATGTAAATGTTATGTTCTTATGGTTCAAGTTATTTGATTCCATTATTATTCATGAATTATGAACTACCAATATTTTTCCATGACTCATGTTTATGTTCAATGATATGTCATTTATGATTTTCAAATGTTATTTTCATGTACTCGTACCCTAATCCTCATGGTGTTTTGTTATCTACCTCGTTTACCCTTACTGAGTATCTGAGATCACCCTTTATTATGTTTCCTTTTCCTAGGTTATGATGAAATGTATTATATATGATATTTCTAAAAAGGGTGATGGTTATGAATAACCTACTAGGAGGTAATGTAGCTCACTTATGAGCCATTTGTTTATGTGTCCAAGTTTCCAATGACACTAGACCTAAATGATTTTAGCCTGGATTTTTATGTTATTTAGTGAATATTATTCTATTTAGATATACTATTTATGTATGAATAGTTTGTGTCTCTATAGTTAGTATTATAGTAAGTTTAGTTAACCTTTGGAATCAAGGATGGGAAAACATTAGTGAGATCCACATGCATATTTGTAAGGATATTCCAAGGGTTATGTCTAAGGGTAAGTATAAGGATGAGTCAAAGTACAAAAATATGTCCTAGAATTTTTTTAAAAGATAGAGTAACTGGTTTTAAAGAAATTATATCCATGTATGGATACTACTAGTGGATATGGCTCTGGCACAAAGGAACCTATGGGTAATAACTCTAAAAAGGTTTCATTGATATGGATCTATAACTCCATCAAAATCCAAACACATTTTATGATTACATTTCTTACTAGAAAAAAATAAATCAAAGGATTATGTAGAATTGACGATTCATTTTGTTCATTATTCTTTTCTGATCAATAATTTTCACATATTGTTTTAATTAAGTAATATTCCCAAAAATACATTAATCTAAGGCTTTCTCCTTAAAACGCCATATAATTATCATGACTAATATGTGTGAGAGAATAAAATGAATTTATTATAAATAAAATACATTCAATTATTTACTTGAATTGCCAATTCCAAATCCAAAAATGGATTTATACCATATCATATTTTTGTTATGTAGCTGATATGTATGTTTAAAACATTTAATTTAAATTAAATATATTTATTATTTTAATATAAAATTTTTATATAAAAATTATAATGAAATTTAAAATGTGTTTAAATTTAAAAAAGTCATAAAATTTAAAAAATATATATATATATATATATTATATATAAATTCATAAAATATAATATGAATTAGGATAAACATATATATTAAATAAAAACTATTGTGTTGATGTATTAACCATAGTTTGTGATGAAGTAAACTATGTCATAATAAAGGTCGTCATTTTTTTCTTTTGTTCATAACAATACATGTGTTACTCGATAATGCATATAAATTATTATTTCATTAATATAAACAATCATGTTCAGTTGAAACATCATGTGGTCATGTTTAAGGAGTTTCCAATGTATATATTTATTATATAAATATTAATAAATTTTTAGTAGGAATGAACAATAAGTTATAAATATTTTTAATGTTTTGAAACATTTTTTAAACATTTAAATTATATTTAAATATCAAAAACAAATTCGGAGTACAAGGAGTATTATCAAAGGATATATAAAGTTATTCAATCATGATGAAAATAAGGTTTGTGAATACTATTCAATGGTGTGAGGGAAATCTCAAGTCGTTTCTCTCACTCTCTATTTATCATTAATCAAAGGTTCTAATAGAATGTTAGGAAGAGAATATCATACCTTTGTTTATTGTGATTCCTATAACTTGTTGAATATCCTAGAAGGAAGGAGTATTTTGATTTCATCTTAGGGATCTCCATCACGATCATATAAAATATCATGTTAGAATAAGATTCACAACAAGGAGACGTGTTTTTCATTAATGTCTTATTCAGCAAAAATGTATGGTTATATATTTTGGAGAGATAAATTGTAATTGTTTTTAACTATGTTTGGATAAGCCTTGTCCCTAATAAAACTCAACAGTGGTAGTATATTTTTTCTATATCATTTTAATTAATGTTTCAATTGATATAGAGTCTATAAAAATGAGTTCTCCTAAAACCATGTTGTATTTCTTTTAAAATGGTTGTGGTTCATGAATTTTTATTTAACCATGCAATGGTTTATGAACCACACTATGGTTTATGTGGTATTTATATAATTCCTTGTATATTAAGAAAATTATTCATAAAAAAATTCCCAAAAATAGAGCATCATAAAAATAATATTTTTACATCATGGAGTTTTCTAAAAAAAGTTCTTGTTACTTAAGAATTTTATTTCCATAATAAAAACCATGAAATAATTGAAAAAAACATTATATGGATTCAGAAGTATGACTTTTAAAGGTAATATAAAAAATGACCACTATAAGAGAACAACTAAATGGGCCATTTGGAAATGGTTTACACATAAAGACAACCAATATTTTGTTTATAATAAAACATAATGTGGTTTAATAATTTATAAATATTTTTTTTCCTAAAAATATCAAAAACCTTCATTGATATGGGGATGGGAGGATTTTAACCTTACGAAAATTGTTTCTATAGATATGATCTAGGTTTAAAGTGTATTTACATGACTTGTTAATTTAAAAGATACTTGTAAATTATAAAATAAGGATAAATATAAAATGTTTTATATTTTTTTATTAAATGTTCATAAATGAAAATATTAATTATTCATATTAAATGCCTTATTTTAATATTTTATTTTTACCATAAAAAGTGATTTTGGTTAATTTTATAATGGATTGAATAAAATAAAATATATGTGATATTGAAATTGCATAAAATTTTTACATAAAGTAATAATTTTTCATATAAAATATAAAAGGTTTGTATTTTGATAAATATCAAATATATGAATAGTGAATGATTTAATTTTGAATGCCATGTAAAATGATAATATGAGAAGATTCATATAGAAATAAATATGAAATACTCATGTATTTTTATTTATTAAATCTAACATAACGTTATTTAATTATAAAGTGACTATAATTTTTTATTTATAAAATATATATAAATATTAATTTCATGTCTAATGTTATGAATATTTAACTTATTAATTTATTCTCTACTTTATTTAATTAATTAACATAAAATTTTTATATTATAAATGGTTGTATGCTTAAATTCAAATTATTTTAATGTCATCTTATAAATTTCAGGTAAATAGGATAAGATGTTACATGCTAGGTATGATATAGACTTTAGTTATATTTAACAAAGAATATAGTTTTTTTGGTATGGATTTCATAGAAAATGTTGGTTATTATTTCTACATATTAGGTGTCCAGATTATATTGGAATTATTGTCACTTTTAAGTGGTGATCTATAACAACCCTATTATTTTTATTACCTTCATACATGATTTAATGACATAAAATTACACTTAATACAACCTGAACAATTGATAAATCTAGTTTCTTTGTGAATTAGGTACATTACATATCAACTTGAAACATGAAATAGAACATCTTTATTTAAAACATCCTTTACATGACTACAACATTACCTTGAACTTCATATTTCATGGGATAACATGAGGATGTACAAATGAAAGGGGTGAGATATAAATCCCATTAAGGGAGAAAACATATAATAACATGAATATGATATAATAAATGTTAGGCATGGAATATCAGTGAGACATAAAGAAACATTAATCCTAAATCATGATATAACATGATATTCATAACATGAAAATGTTGTGACAACTTAAAACACTACATCATAGGTTAAGGCTAAACTGAAAAGACATCATAGTGGACAAAGAAACAAAAAGGAATCAGTTAAAACTATGTCCCAACCTGAATTATCATGATACTAAGAATTACCCAATGCATTGGAATGCTATATAATTTTGGGCTCACCCATCACTTTCATTTCATTCTCTTGCTTAACTATGCCACATAGATCACAAACCATGGATTCATTCTGAATAATAATTCATTAAACAATAGAGGAGTGTGGAATACATACATGTAATTATTTAATAAAAACGTATATGTCCATAAAGTTTAATACAATTTATAGAGGAATGGGTATGGTATTTACTACATGATGATTTTGGTATGGAAAATCACGGTGCAATTTCAGCAGCAAAACAGTGTTGCATAAAAATTCATAAAAAGGGTTGATGAGAGCGGAAGGGGTATCTCATAATATATACATGAAATGTAAATTATTATGGTCACATAAATACATGTCCCAACATAATTAATTTGTAAATAAAATGGGTAACATAACAAATAAACATGAAGAAAGAGTAGAAGTGAAATAACTCTTACAAAATTTTGGCATGGTAACGGGTGTACACGGGAGGGATTAATGAGATAAAAAGTGGTATCATAATTTAAAATTAATAAGGGTAGTATGGGTGAGGTACTAAAACATACACCATCATTATTAAATAAAAATAAAAGGGTGCAACAATATAAGGAAATTTGGATGAAAATGAGAATAGAGGGAACCCTTACTTGAGTGTGTGACTTAAAAAGCTTGAAGAGTAGCTTATTGAGAGATTAGGGTGCCATTTGAGGATTATATAGAGGGTAGGACAGATTATGGATGTTCTTAAAGTATTTTTAGTGAAAATAAGTGGGATATAGGGTGGGTTTATATAGGAAATGAGAGGAGAATTATTTAATATATCACAAACATAGGTTTTGGAATCTATAAAATTGAATATTCTAAACCAAAAACCTTCCCATGGTTTTTTCCCATGGTTTTTTTCCAAATAAGAGGGTAAAAAATTATTTTATATGTACATGTAATGAATATATTAAAATATTATCCTTTATTATGTGGAGGTGAATCACATTATTTAAGAAATTAATTTAAAATCATAAAATATATTATACATTTTGGAAAATTCACTAATGATTTATAAATTAAGTCAAAAAATATAAAATAAAATTAATTTAAAGGTAAAACTTATATTTTTTCGAAAATCCATTTTATAGTGTTTATTAAATCACTATTGGGCCATTATGATGTCATAAAACACGCTATATATTTATATGCTATATAATTTTTACCAAAAAAATTGGTTGTCTTAGAAAATTATGATAATTTCACTATTAGATAATTTCAATGTCCTAATTCTGAAAATAATATCAATTTTATCCAAATAATTTTCTAAACATTCTAATTTTATCTTTTAAAATAAAAACTGACATTTATTGAAAATTGACAGGTTTTTACAAAAACACTTTTCAAACATGAATAAATATTACATTTGACTTCATAAAAATTATATGATAATTTATATTTAATAAAACTTATTTAATGATAATATTTTATTAATATAATATTTATTTAAAAAATCCATTTATTCACCAAAATATATTTCTTAATTGAATTTTAATATTAACCAAAGATACTATTTGGGTTTTAGAAATCATTTACAAAGTAAGAATAATAGAATGAAAGTATACTCATTATTCTATAAAAAAATAATTTACATAATAAAAATGATAGGGTCTTGATACATATCTCTTTATTACACCATCATACTCCCTAAGAGTAAGGTGTGTGATGGTGGGGATTTCAAGGGGTTGTTGAGTGAACATAGTTTGGGTTGTGATCTTGATGAGATTAGCTTCTCCCTTACATGGTTCTGCTCATTCTTAAGTCATTGGATCTCAACTTGGTCTTGGTCTAGGGAAAATCCCTAAAAAAATTTCTCACTTGGAAGCACAGATAAATCTACTACAGAGGGAATGATAATACATGTCGAGGCCATCACCTCTTTTGTCTGTGTCGAAAGGATTTGTTAAAACCCTATATTTATACTAGTTATGTGATCATTTTTCAATGGTAGTATTATAAAGTGTAATTATACTTAATGTTAATTTAAATATAATTTGATATAATAAAACAAATGGAGTTCATGTGTTTTCTATATCCATTTTACAAAATAATACATTTAATTAAGTCATAAGGGAAATTTCATTTTTAACAATTTGGTTCATTACAATATTTCCCCTTAAGAAATTTAACCCTCAAAATTTTCATTTCTAACATTAAAACATATGAGGGTATCTTTGTTTCATTTCCTCCTCCAGTTCCCACATTACTTCTTCATGATTTTGGTTTCTCCAACACACATTGACCAAGTGCATTATCTTATTCTGTAGAACTTTTTCTCTACAATATAAGATCTTTACTGGGTTCTCCTCATAATAGAGTTCATTCTCCAATGATACCACCTCTATATTGAATAAATGATAGGGGTCTAGCTTGTACTTTCTCAAATGGGATACGTGGAATACATCACATAATTGAGATAGGTTAGATGGGAGTACTAGTCAATAGGCCATCGCTCTTATGCGATCAAGGATCTCAAAAGGCCCAATGTACCTTTGATTAAGCTTTCCCTTATTACCAAATATAATTAATCTATTCCATGGTTATATGCGGAGTAATACCATGTATCCAACATCAAAATCTAGGTCTTGTCTAAAATTTTTATCTTAGCTTTCTGTCAACCCTAAGAAGCCTTGATGTGCTGTTGAATGGTCTTAACCTTCTCCACCATTTCCTCGACCATTTCATGACCTAATAGCTTTTGTTCCCCAACTTCATCCCAACATGTAGGTTTTCTTCACCTATTACCATAAAAGGCATCATAGGGATACATTTGGATGCATGAGTGGAAATAGTTTTTGTAAGAGAACTCGGCCAGAGGAAGATGTTGATCACGTACTCCTTTGAAGTCCATTGATCATGCTCTCAACATGACCTCAATTGTCTAGATAGTCCACTCATATTTTCCATGTATTTGAGGGTGATTGTTCATGATAATGTTTAAATTAGTATTTATAGAATCTTAGAGACTCTTTTAGAACTTCCAGGTCAATCTTGGATCTTAATCGGGTACAATTGATAGTGGTACACAATGCAACCTCATCACTTATTTAATTTATATCCGTACAAGTAGATCCAATGAGAAATCCTCTCGAATCACAATGAAGTGTAAATTCTTTGTAAGATGATCCACCATAACCTAAATAGAATTATTTCCTCTATGTGTATTAGGAAGCCCGGTGAAAAAATTTCATGGTGGTGTTTTCCCATTTCCATGTAGGTATGGGTAATGGTTGCATCATCCCTATAGATTTTCTCTTTCCTAATTCATTTACTGACATATGAGACATCTTGATATATATTCTACAATCTCCTTCTTTTTATTGTCCCAATAATATTTCTTCTAGAGATCTTGATATATCTTTGTTCTTCCAGGGTGGATAGAGAAGGTTGAGTGATGTGCATCATCCAACAGATCCTTAATTAACTTAGGATTTGATGGTACACATAGTCTTGACCCAAATCTTATAACACCTTTTTTTTAACATTGAACTCCGAGGATTTACCTTTTGTAATTGTTTCCACTTTCTTCAGAATTCCTGCATCATCTCTTTGAGAATCCTTTATCCTCTCTAAAATATATGTTTGAGAAATCATTTTTAAAGGGATTTATGATTTTCCTTCCTTTAGGGTTCCCATGTCAATCCTCTTCAAGTCTATGAAGATCGGATCCTTATCAATTCCCATCAATGAAAGTGTTTCCAGATCCTTTTTACTTATAGTATCTTTGACATTATTCACTTTCCCTGGATGGTAGTGAATTGAGTAGTCATAGTCTTTGATCAGCTCTAACCATCTTCATTGAATAATATTCTACTCTTTCTTTGTGAATATATAATTGAGGCTTTTTTTATTCGTATATATTTCACACGTCAACCCAAAGAGGTAATATCACCAAATTTTCAAAGTGAATATCACTGTATCCAACTCTAGATCATGTGTTGGATAGATCTTCTCATGAACTTTCATCTTCCTTGAAGCATAGGCAATGGCTCTGAAATGTTTCATCAACACACAGCCCAGAAAATTCTTTAAAGCATCACTGAATACCACAAAATTCTATCCACTTATGGGTACTGTGAGCATGGGTGCAGTGATAAGCCTCCCTTTCAACTCCTTGAGTATATCTTTCCATTAATAATTACAAGAAAACTTTACTCCTATAAATGTTAGCTCGATTAGAGGGCATGACAATTGCGAGAAAATTTTCAGAAATCGACGATAATACTGATCTAATCAAAGGAAACTATGGATATCTATCATAGATGTTGGCCTCGACCATCCTTAAATTTCCCTAGTCTTTTAAGTGCCCACTATTATCCCATTTCTTGTGATGATATTCCCCAATAAAGAAACTTACTTCAACCATAACTCACATTTGATATACTTGGCATAAAGATTTTCTTTTCCCAAGGTCTTTAGTACAGTACTTAAATGCTCCACATGCTCCATCTTATTTTTAGAGTATATTAGAATATCATCAATAAATACTACCACAAATTTGTTGAGGAAATCTCTAAATACTCTTTTCATCAAGACCTTGAATATTACTGGAGAATTAGTGATTCCAAATGGCTTCACTATGAACCCATAATGCCCGTACCTTGTACAAAAACTAGTCTTGGGGATATTCTCATTCTTTTCCCTTATTTGGTAATATCCAGATCGAAGATCCGCCTTAGAAAAGTATTGTGCCCCATTTAGCTGATCAAACAAGTCATCAATTCATGGAAAAGGATACTTGTTATTTATTGTGATTTTTTTGAGCTCATGATAATCAATGAAAAGGCACATTAACCCATCTTTATACTTGATGAAGAGGACTGGTTTACCCCATGGTGAAGCACTAGGGCATATAAACCCTTTATCTAGATTCTCGAGTAGTTTTTTCTTTATATCATCAAGTACCACTATAGTCATTATATATAGAGTCTTGGATATCCAAAATGCCTCAGGTATGTGATCAATCGAGAATTCAACATCTCTTCTAGGAGGAGGACCTAGAAATTCCTCAGGTAACCCATTAGTGAATTCCCTCATAATATGCATGTCTTAGAGGATAGATCCTTCTATAGACTTGATCATCTGAGAAAGATGTGCATTATCATATGGTATTAATACACATTATTGGGATGATAGTGCTAAAGAATATTAATCCTCCTCCTTGCACTTGTAAAGAATTGGCTTTGATTTTCCCTATGGAGAGTGATTTCCCTCTCACAACAATTTATGTTGTCTCTATGTAAGGAAAGCCAATCCATGCCAATAATTTCATCAAATTAAACCAAGGAAAGTATGATGATGTTTGTCAGAAATTTGTATCCACAAATTATGATAGGGGAGGAGTCATATACATGGAATTCAATAATTTACCCATTTTCTATTTTCATCGACGTCGTTGCTTCCCTGATTTTTTTGGTTGTTGGATTTTTCTACTAAAAATTTGTGATATAAAAGAATGAATAGAACTAGAATTGAAAAGTACATTCTTTATTCTTGAATGAATAACTACCGTACCTATCACCACTTCATTTTCAGGATTCACTTCGGAAGTTGTGATGGGAAAAAGATCTCTCTTACTTCCTTGGAAGTTATTGATTGCCTCTAAAAACACTTGGTATAGTGCATTGGTTTGATAAATTACCTAGTTCCTTGCAGTTGTAGAAATGTACATTGTGTAGAGGGTCTATCGTATCATTCCTTTCCTCCATCGCAATAACGGGGGTTTTTTTCCAGAAATCACCGGCTAGGTTCCCTTCCTTCCCACACCTAAAGCATTTTCTCATCCCCTTTAAGAAATTTACAAGGTTCTTCTTTTTGTACCTTTAGCAAGTGGGATGTTCAAATTTCTTGGAACCATTAGATCTATCTATTGAACCACCAGAATTTGGATTCACCATCTGCATCTTATCCCTATGATACCCCTAAAACACATCGATCTGCATTTCTACTTTTAGGGCACATCGAAAAGTTTTATCATAGATATCAAATTCATGGATAGACAGGGATTTTCGTAGGCTAGGTTTTAGTTCACCAAAAAAGCATTAAACTTTGCATTCCGAGGAAATGAAAAAGCTGGAGGCATATCATGCAATCCTTGTGAAGTTTTCCTCAAATGACCTGATGGATTCATTGACTTCTTCTTTGAGGGAAATGAAGTCCCTTTCCATGTTATGTCGAAGGGTGCGAGGAAAATTTTTGTTGAAAAACATTTTTTATAAATCCTCTAATCCCATCACCTCGATCTCTTCCTCAAGCTTCATATTTTTATCAATGTCCACTATTGATTAGATTCACCCTCTATATGATAAGCATACAGAAGAACCTTCTCTTGTTCAGATCATTGATGTATGGAGAGGATCTTCTCAATGGATTTGATCCATTGTTCAGTGATTAAGGGATCATATGATCCATTAAAAGTAGGAGGCCTTTGTCTGATAAATCTCTTGATTATGACTTGTTCTTTCTTAAGGGGGGTTGGAATTTTATCTTAATCTATGTTTCTAGTCAAAACTTGAGTTAACTGAGAGAGTATTATAACAATGTTTTCGATTCCTACACCCATCAGATTGGGCTACTCATTATGGAAGTCATTACATTGATCTTCACATCAATCGTTATCCTGATTCTTCCTATTACCCACCATTGTCTAGAACAAAAGTAAAATTAGGGGTAATTATTTTAAACAATTAAACATATAAATGTGAATTCAGTCACATTAATGGTATAACATATAAATTTTATTTATTTCCTTAACTTATTAACTTCTAGGATTTAATCTAAGTTATCAATGTTCTATTTCTTAAAGTATATTCCTACTAGATTTTTTCTATCTGTTAATAATGGTTCATACTATGATTAGTAATTTATCAAATAATATCCACTGGGAGTGTCAAACCAGGAGTTCAATAAGTCCCATTTTCATACACCATTTTCCGTTTGAGTATTGCTCAAAGCAGTGTTTTCGGGTTCTACCCCTAGATACATCTATTCCAGAGCCACATCCACTTGTTCGTATTTAGATAGGGATGAATTTTCTTGATAAAACACTTAATATATACTCAAAAAGATTTGGGGATGTTTTTTTTACAGTTAGTCAAATCCCTAATACATTCACTAGAGTTTTCTAATCCTAATCCAAAAAATAACTAAACTTTCCTCTGATACCAACTATAACAACCCTGTTCTTTTTATTACACTCGTACATGATTTAAGGTCATAAAATTACACATAATACAACATGATAGATCGAGAATTATAGTGTATTTGGGAATTAGGTACATTAAATATCAACATGAAACATGAAATACAACATCTTTGTTGAAAAATTCTTTTACATTACCACAACATTCCTTTGTACTTAACATTACATGGGATAAAATGAGGATGTACATAAGAAATGGGTTATCTGTAAATCCTAGTAGGGGAGTAAACATGGAATAACTTGAAGATAATAATAATACTGGTTAGTAAAGGCATATCAATGAGGTATAAAGGTACATGAATCATAAATCATGATATAACATGATATTCATAACATGGAAATGTGGCAACAACTTAAAACACTTCATCATAGGTCAAGGATAAACATCCATGTCATCATAGTGGAAAAATTCCCATAATGGAATCAGGTAAAACCCTGACCCATCATGAAGTATCATGGTATCAAAAATTAACCAATTCATTAGAGTGCTATATAATTCTGAGTCCAACCCGTCACTTTCATTTCATTTTCATGTTTGAGTGTGCCATATAGATCATAAAACATGGATTCATTCTTCATAATAATTCATTCCATGACCAAGTAGTGTGGAATAAATACATTTGCGTCCAAAATAAAAATGTATATGTTCATAAAGGTGAATACCCTTGATAGATGAATAGGTATGGTACTCACTACATGAAGATTTTGGCATGGAAAGTCACGGTGCAATTTCGAAAACATAACGGCATGGCTTAAAAATTTATAGAAAGGGTTGATGAGAGAGGAATGGGTATCTAATCATATATAAATACGATTTAAAGTAATAGGGTCATTTAAATTCAAGTCCCAACATAATTAATTTTGAAATTGAAGGAATAACATAATAAATAAACTTGAAGAAATAGGAGAAATAGAATAACTCTTATAAAATTTTGGCATGGTAACGGGTGTACATGGGAGGGATTAATGAGTGATAATGGGGTACCTCATCATTAAAACATAGTAATAGAAGTATGCGGAGTTTAAAAAACATACCCCATAATTTTTAAATGAAACTAAAATGGTGTAACAATATAAATACACTTTGATGGAAATGAGAATAGAAGGAACCCTTAATTGAGTGTGTGAAATCAAAAGATTGAAGAGGGGATTCTTGAGAGCTTGGGGATCCTTTACATGTTTCTATAGAGGGTATGGAAGATTAAGTAAATTATGTAAGTAATTTTTGGTAATATTTGTTGGATCTTACGTGGGTTTATAAAGGAAATGATAGGGGAATTCTTTAATATTTCACAAACTTAGATTTTGGAATCTATAAAATTAAATATTCAAAACCACAAACCATGCCATGGTTTTTACCAGTGGTTTTTTCCAAATAGGAGTGGAAAAAATCATTTTATATGTCCATAGTCTGAATATATTAAAATATTAGCCTTGCTTATGTGGAGGTGAATCACATTATTAAAGAAATGAACTTAAACTCATAAAATATAGTATACATTTTGGAGGATTCAATAATGATTTATAAAATAATTAAAACAAATCTAAAATAAACTTATTTTAAAGTTAAAATTGATATTTTTCATAATATTTATTTTATAGAGTTTATTACATCACTATTGGGACATTATGATGTCATAAAACACACTATATATTTATGTGGTATTTAATTTTTATCCAAAAAATCTATTATGTCATAAAATTATAAAAATTTAACCATTATATAATTTAGCCATATTGATTAATAAAATAATCTTCATTTTATACAAATAATTTTCTAAATATTTCAATTTTCACTTGTAAAATAAAAACCGACATTTATTGTAAATTGACGGGTTTTGGAAAAAACATTTTTCAAACCTTAATAAAGATTACACTTTACTTCATAAAAATTATATAACCATTTATATTTAATAAAATTAATTTCATGATAAAATTATATTAATATATTATTTATTTCAAAAATCCATTTATTCACCAAAATACATTTCTTAATTGAATTTGAATATTAATCAAAGATACTATTTGTGTTTTAAAAATCATTTACAAAGTAACAATAATATAATGAATGTATATTCATTATTCTATAAAAAATAATGTATACAATCAAAATGGTTGGGTCATAATACAAATCCCTTTATTACACTATCATATTCCCTAAGAGTATGGTGTGTGATGGTGGGGAATTCATGGGGTCATTCGGTGAACATGGCTTGGGATGTGATCTCAATAAGCATGAAATTCTCCCGTAAATATTTTCTCTCATGCTTAAGTTCTTGGATATAGTCTTGGGCTTGGTCTAGGGAAAATCATAGAAATACTACCTCCCTCAGAATCTCAGATAAATGGACCTCATAGGGAATGATACTAATAGTTTAGGTTGTTACCTCCTTTGTCTGTGTTGAAAGGATTTGTTAAAACCCTATATTTATAAAATTTATGTGATCATTGTTCAATAGTTATATTATCAATGGTAATGATAATTAATGGTCATTTAAATTCAATTGGATATAATAATAAAAAATGATTTCATGTGTTTTCTATATCTATTTTACAAAATAAGACATTTAATTAAGTCAAAAGGTAAATTTCATTTATAATAGTTTGGTTCGTTACATGATCTATGTACATTGGGAATTTGGATTAAGCTTCTTACTACTTTAGGATATTAGGGGCTTTCTAGAAATATTATGTTTATCTACCTATCAAATCATACTTTCACTTGTTGGTATTTTGGTTTTCTATGATTTTAAGGATTTACATTAAAGGGTTTTATATAAATCATAAAAGTTTTGAATTTGGATATATATATATACATAATCATTCTATTTTTTATTCAGTTAAGCAAATTAATATTTTTTTTAAATATTGCCTCTCTTTAAGTCCATTATTATTATAAAATTCTCCTTTTATGGAAGTGGTAACCTAGGTACAAGAAAATAAATAACAAAAATAACATTAATATGATTTGTTGGAAGATCCAAAACTTCATAAAGGTATGTCCTTGTTTAAATTTTCATCTTAATACCTTGTTTTAGTTAATAAAATTTTCTTGGGAGTTTGAGGGCCTTCAGGGAATTCTAGGGGTTTGGAACATGAAATAAAAAAAAACAGGGATAACTTGTGCTAGGTGCATGGTTGGTGTACAGTTGGCACACGGTAAAGAAAAATGTGCAAGGTGGGAGAAATTTTAGACAGTGGCATCTCCCATGGTTGGTGTATGGTTTAAAAACTATTTTGGCTTCCTAGTAACCATGTGACCCAAATTTCATTAGACACTAGCTTGCACATGGTTTGTGCATGGTTTTTTAAATCGTACGGGTAAACTGTGGGCCATGTAAAAGTTAAAAAAATTACAAAATGTCAATTACGGGATTTTTATTCTTCAACTGATTTTCTCCCAACATTTAATCCCTTAAACCCAAGTGATGAAAAAAAACCTTAGGGGATTCCAAGGGTCGATATCCTTCATTTTATGGTTATTTGGAGCGCCATTGGTTGTGGATCGATGCTCCAGGTAATTCTAATCTCCAAATTTCTTCTCTTTTCTATATTAGGGTATATATCTTAGGAGATCTTATTCGAAATCTCTAAAACAATTTTTTCCAGATAAATCTAGATTGAGGCTTAAATAGGTGTTTTAATATGGATCTTAGACCACATTTAGGAGTCTATTCACCAACGAATTCAAGGTAGGTGTTCTACATGTTATATCACATTGCTTCATTGTAGATTTGTGTGTGTCGGGTTTTGTTCCTTGTTATCTATCATTTTGATTTTGGTTCCTTTGGTGATATTTGGTAAATTTGGTTTCTAAATATTGAATATAAACCCTCATGGTCCCCATGGGATGCTTTGAGGATGATCTGACCAATCAAGGGCCACCCATGGGGTGTGATGACTCTCTCATACCTTGGAATTGGTAAAATATGTGCTAGGTCGATGTGTGATAATGTAGAGACCTTGATGAGAATTTTATTATGTTTATTTGAGTTGTAAATGGAATATTGGTAGTTTTACCAGACTTGATAATGGATTAATTGGTTTTTTGGAATGGCACAGAAATGATATAATTGGGTTAATTGAAACCATGACAGGTGACTTATGAATTATTCTATAAATACCTAAGAGAGTTAGTGCATATAAAATGGTGAATATGTTAAATTGTTAATGTAATTTGGAGTGAGAGATGTGTGAAATGGGTGTACATAAGCGAATTGATGAATATGTGAAATGGGCTGATATAAGGGAATTATTGAATATGCTTAGTTATCTAGGCATGATAATGGGAATTGGGATAAATGACTATGTAATGTAAATGGAAAATGGGTTAATGGGTTTGGGAATAGTATTTATTCTAGTATTGATTCTTAAGGATTATGAATTCTATATGTATTGGTTTTATTTGGTTTTGATATGGTTGTGTGTGTTAAATGGTTGGATAAGCATGTGCACAAGGCTTTGTGTGTGGGATAAATGACTAATGCTCCTCACATGGGTCGAGTTAGATTGATTCTCTAAACTCCACCCAAAATTCATGAGTTAGTGAAGGGGACAAAGATCGATTCCCCTAATAGTTGTGTACCACCTAGAATAAAGCTTCTAGGTGAGGAAATTTTGGTTGTTGTGAAGTTTTATCCCTAGTGAGATAGAGACTTGACTTATTCCCTTATACAGAATGATGAATTCCTTAATTATTTTTATGAATGATGTAAATTTAAAACCATGAATTACATGTTGACTATGAACTTAGTAATAATGAATAAACAAATAATGAATCTGGATTTATGTTTTGTAATAGATTAGTAGATATTGTTAACTATTATCCCAAGATCTATATTTTATTTACATGTCATTTATTTCTTACTTGAATGCACTATCTTCTTATAATGGGTATTTTGCAGACAACATTGGTGGTGGCCTACTAATTTATACTCACACCCTACACGGACTTTTGCTGGGTAACCGACCAGACTTAATAGTTGCAAGCTGGGACAAGGGCAATGGCCCTGTGTTAGGAAGTTGAGTTGGGAATCAAACATGCATGGATGAGGTTTCATACTTGGATTCAAGACCATTTTGGGGATTCTTCTATTTATATTTTTTTGGATTTTTTCACTTTTCACTATATAGCATGAAATACCATGTTTATTATTGGTTATTCTTGTACCTAGTTTTGGGAGACGTTAGTAATGCATGTTTGTTGGAAATTTAATTTTGTTTCTGATGTAAATATTTGCTTTCTATTGTGGCTTACTCTAGTAATAAGGGTATAGTCTCCCCACCAGAATTATTTATACCCTCACTGGTAGTTGGAAACCGTTGGCGTATGGGGATGCATGCTCAGGGTCACATTGTGACTCAGATTAGGGAACCAGTTTAGTGGCTCCCGGTTCGAGGATGTTTCAAGTTGTATCAGAGTAGGTCTTTTTTGTGGATTACTATTTTGAAAAGGTAGGAAAGTGGTTAGGAAAGTGTTGGTCCTTGGTAATGAACTCATGCTTAGTATTAGCTAACCCATTAATGAGGGAACACCCAAGTCACCCAGGTTGGTAATTGTTGTTCTCATTGTGTGTTGTTACATTTGATGATATTTCACCATTGGGTGATGCACCTGTTGTATGATGTGACAGTTTTATGATATTTTACTCATGGTCAGAATGGAGAGAGGTTATTATTTCATGCACCATTATAGGAACCTAAGTATATAATTGATATCCATTATGGTAGGAACACACACACAGGATGGGTGTGTGGGACATAAAGTATAGGATGCATTTGATTTCTTAAAAGTGATGAAATGGTGTCTAATGAAACGATGTTAATGGGTAAAAAGGAGAAGTAACCTGTTAAATAATGATTAAATAATTGTTCTCAATAAATGGTTGTAAATGAATTAACATTTTATTGAAGTATGTTGCGATATGGGAATAGTTTTTGGAATGGTGTGGAAGGTAAAGCTTGTAACCGTGTAAGTTAGTCACCCTATGTTAACCATGGTCCTCTATAGGGATGGTCAAGTGTCGTGTTCTAGGTAAGATAAGGCATGTTTGGATAATGTATGAGAAATGGTTTGTTTTTTTCTTGTGGTGAGCCTTTATATTTTGTGTAATATTTCTGGTTTTTGTTCTAAAGTTCTTGTTTGGCATTATAGAGAAATTCCACCATGAAGATGTGTGCTAGTTGGTTGATAAGAGGACATTGTGGAGAATGCTCCCCCAGTAATGAAACAAGAGTCTCCAGTGGTTCAAGATGATAGGGAAGAGAAAAACCGCGAGAACATTGATCATTTTATGTAGATGATGGAATGGGACCTAGGGCGGGTTCCACTAGGTATGTTCGAGCTGGCTAGAGAGTTTCAACTGTAGAACCCTCCAAATTTTACCAGAGAGGGTGGGATGGAGTTAACCAAATTCTAAATAGATTCTATCCATAAAATTATTGATTACCTGAATACTCCTTCAAATAAGTGAGTTAAGTTAGTTTAATATATGTTGTAGGGAAAGGAAAAGGATTGGTGGGACCTTATGGTTTAGATAGAGCAGGTTGAAGGGTTTTAATGGAGATATTTTCTAGAGAAGTTTCTGAAACATTACTACTGAGAGACCTTGAGGTACGGGAAGGATATAGAGTTTCTGAGTCTGACCCAATGGGTTGTGTTGTTGATAGATTATTCTAGTCATTTTACTATTCCATGCTGATTCATTCTAATGTCGGTAGGAAATGATGTGACTATGGAAAAATGTTTCTAGGATGGGTGTAGAAATGAGATCAGGTCCCAGGTGAATATCTTCTATCTAAAGAGGTTTACAAAGGTAGTGAAATAGGAACTTATCTCAGAGGGGAACCTGAAGAGAGATTCATTTGGTGTACATGTAGTGCAAGACAGGCAGACAAGTGGTGTAATTTCTGATAGCATGAAGCATCATTTTGGGAGTTTCAAATAGGGTGAGAGTGAGAAGATTAGATAGAAGAGAGTTATAGTCCCTCAGGGCAGTGATCAGGTGTTTTGTTATTAGTGTGGTAGGTCGGGTCACATGGGGGATCAATTTACCCAACCACTATTCAATTTTTGGTCATGTGGAAGGTTGGTAATACATAAATGTTTTATAAGAACCCTTAGCAACTAGAAAAGGATGGGGGTGATATGCATATGACAAGTATAGGAAGGGTTCAATCACCTCATATCAGGTAGGTAGTTGGAGATCTATGGGTTGTACCAGTAGGGTTGTTGGACGTTGAAATCCAAAGAAATATATTCTTTACCGGTAGAGTAGGGAAGTTTAGGGTACTCAGGCTAGAACCTAGGGTAGAGGGTAAGTTCATATTCATGTAGTTCAGTATAAAATTTATGGCATAGAGTTTAGACCATCTAGAATTCTAGGTATGATTATTATAGCTTCCATGCTCACTAGTGCCTTATTTTACACAAGTGCCATGCGTTAATTTATTTTTTCACAGTTTGTATTTATGCTGGTCCTAACCATGTAAAGTTCATATGGGGTTTTGTAAATTGATAATCTTTTGGGGGTGTGAGTTGAGGATATCAATAAATTTAAGTGTTGTAATTTGGAATTTGGTGGATATCATTTTCTGTGGAACCAATTTTTCTTTGAGATTTAGGGCTTTGATCTTATTTTGGGTATGGATTACCTGGTGTTGTATAAGGCCCGTATCGATTTTTACCAACATTGAGTGACATTCAAGTATCTTTATGGAGACACCTATGTCCTTCGGGGTGAGTGGGGTGTTCGAGCAAGCTGTGTAGGGCCAATTTTCCAGTAGTTGGGAGAACTCATGGCTTGAGTGGCTTGTCATTAGTTGGATGAAGGTGGAAGTGAGAAACTAGTCTTTCCTCCTATTGTTGACCTATTTTAGGATTTTGTTTCCCTAAGGAATTCTCAGGGATACCACCCAATAGAGATGTTGAGTTCATGATCAATTTTATGATTGGGGCAGAACCATTTTCCATTCTACAATATCAAATGGTCCCAACGGAACTTTAAGAAATTAAGGTTCGTCTAGAAAAGTTGTAGAAAAATGGGTTTAGTTGTCCTAGTATGTCACCTTGGGGATCTCCCATGCCATTTTCCAAGAAGGAAGACATATTATTTAGGTTATGTGTTGAATATAAGAAGTTTAATTAGATGATGTTAAGAACTGATACCTGCTTCCCAGAATTGATGACCTTTTTAAGCAACTAAGTGGTTCTTCGGGGTTCTTTAAGATCGATTTGAGATTGGGATACCGTCAATTGATGGTGAGGCCTTTTGATATACCATGAACAACTTTCTAGATAAGGTATAGGTTGTATGATTTTGTGCTGATATCATTTTTGTTGACCAATGCACTGGTTGTGTTCATGGATTTAATGAACTGAATATTTCATGCACACATGGACCATTTCATTGTAGTCTTTATTGATGATATCTATTTGTAGTCCAGAACTCATGGCGATCATGCCAAACATATTGACATAATCCTAAGTACACTAAGAGATAATAGGATTTATGACCAACTATGAAATTGTGAGTTCTATATTGATAAAGTTCATTTCTTGGGTCACATTATTTCAAAGATTGGTGTTTTTGTGGATCCCTAAAATGTGTAGGTTGTGTTGTCTTGGGAGTAGCCCAAAAATGTTTCTAATGTCTATAATTTTCTTGGATTATTCAGTTATTAATAAAGTTTCATTAGGTATTCCTCTCATTTGGAAGTCCCACTCTAATTATTAACTACGATGGGTGTTATTTTTTATTGGTTAGAGGCATCTGAGAATTCATTTCAAGAGTTGAAAAAGCATTTGACTACTAAAATGATCCTAATACTACCTTAATGAGGTAATATGTAACACCCCGAGCTTCCACGATACGCTTCTCTTTCAATAATGCAATAGCTTGCATTGTACGCAAGTTTGAGATTCTAACGCACCCCGACCTATCAAAATAGCCATTATGAATAGTAATACCCACTTTTTGAAATTATATATATTTCATATTTCAAAATGGACTTCATTTGTGGATTCGGAATATCTAAATTAGCCTATGTTGAATTTTTTGTATTTTTCTGAGAACATCCAATTTTTTATGAATATTGAAAAATACTTAAAAACAACTTTTTTAATCAAAATAAATTATAGTGATAAATTATACTATAGAGTGGTTTTAAAGTATAATTAGAATATATTTTTTCCATTTTATCCAATGGTGGTCATTATAATTAATTTCACTTTGAAATTGGAGATAAACAATTGTCAATCTTTTGATATATATTGTTTCTTAAAAACACGCTATTTGTTGTGATAGCGGGAATTAATTATAAAATTAATTAAGGAAACTTATATGTTTGGAATTTTCTAAAATAGACATCATTTTTGCATTCTGAATATCAATTATAGCCTAGGGTGAAATTTTGGCAATGTTCTGAAAAACTTCAATTTTTGATGAATAGTGAAACGACTAAGTGGTAGTTAAAAAACTGATTTTTTGTTTAAATGAAACTTTATCACTTCTGTGATTTGATTTTTAAAAATCCGACATATATGGTTACCATTAGAAAGTAAAATTTGGTTCAATGGGATTAAAATAATTTTTTGGTGAATAGTAACTTTTAAGTTTAATTAATCGCGATTAAAGGTAATTAGTGAAATTTAAGGTAAAAATGATATTTTAAAAAATGAAATTACTTTTACACTTGTCCTACCCTTATTGGATGAGTCATGGCCAACCACGACAATCCATGGGTCAACTTGGGGACCCCATGGAGCCACTTGGGTAAGAAAATGACATTAATAACTTTTTATTTAAAGTAAAAATAAAATTGTCACAAACATGTGTTGTTTCACTAAAATAATTATTACATGGGGTTATATAAGTTAAATTTTTTACTATAAATATTCATTGGAAATATAAAAATATTTCCTACATCATGATATTTTTTTTATAATTTTTAGCCATTAAATAAATTAAATTTTTTTTTGACACAATGATGATGCAGCGATTACCTCATTAATTAACGATTTCAATAAAATGAAACGATAATGCAAAATCTAAGGCTTAAACTTGTCAAAAACCTATTGGATGAGAATATTTCAAACCATTATCACCTTATCCTAGAAATATATCATTTTGGGACCTTTATAATCCTAAAATAATTTCATAATAATTTAACATTTCAATCTTTCCAAGAGTGCCCCTCCTCTCCTCTTATAAAAGGCCCCCACCTCTACCACCTTGTTCACACCATCAAGCCATTTGGATCGGAAAAAATCTGCCCAAATACTCTCTCAACTTCTTTCTCTTACTCCTAGAAGCCTCACTTTGGGAAGAAGTCTTCCCAAGGAATCCTTTGGCTCAAATCACAAAGAGTTACCCGATTTTAAGGTAATGTCTTCTCTTGTGTTCTTTTGTTTTATTTTGCTTCTCCAACCCCCTAAAATATTTTTATTACTTTATTTTGTAACAACACCAGTATCCTCAATATACTTGGATGTTTTTATGAGAAGTATTTTATTTACACTTACACACACCTTCTTCTAATGGTTAAAGAACATACTATTTCTGTGGGTGGCGAATTACTGCCTCACGAAATGATGATTGTTCAATCTTCTTTTACAACCTCTCATGGTGGCCATTATGATGAAAATATTTTTATATATGATATATATTATGTTTTTGTTTTCCTTATGATTTTTTATTTTTCATTTATGGCATACCTTTATGATTTCCATTATGGGTAAACGCGATAATTTCATTTTAGGAAGTGCGGACTACCGCCCCCTCAAAGTGATTTGAATCGTTAATTCCATATGTGGGATGTATAAAGGATGGAGTAAATGGTATTATACATTATATTATATTGTAATTATAGTATACCTTTATATAATTATAATTTCATTCCATTAAATAAGAAATAGAAATCAAAGTAGCGTTCATGCGTACGTACGGCTTACCATCTCCATGAACGGTGCATTTCATTTCTTACCTCTAAATGTTATGTAATATTATAAATACATATATATACTAGATATATATGATATATATGATATCTAAATCATGAATATAATTCTAGATATAATGGATATTTCACCACATGAACAAATTGTAATTATAAGAAGTTTATTTTTGACTCAAGTATCAAAGATCGAAAAAATGATCGTTATTAAATTAAATAATTACATAATGTTCATAACATGGTAATAAGTGATATAAAAGGAATAATGAACATAAAAAAGGTTCTTAAGAAAATATGAATTAAATCTAGTTTATTATTCAGGAGATTAAAGAAAGATCATGTCAAGTCGGACACGAGGTAAGGGAACTTCTTAACCCAATTTCCATTCTTTGTGTTAATCTCCTACATTCAAATTATGTTATGATATTATTATGTCCTATCTTGTATTTTTAATTTCTTTATGTGTACTTATATTGAATACACATAATAGATCTATTTTATTTAAAAAAAATTATCTTGGTAAGGACTTCGTCTCAATCTCCTTTCATTGAGGCATATTTTATTTTATACACAACTTTTTTTATACAGTGTATAAACCCCTTTGACTTTTACGTTTATTCAAAAGGAATATTTTTTGTGCGAAGCATTTTTCTAAAAGACAAAAGGGAATGTTTTTTTCCCGTACGTATGCGGTGAAAACGACTTCTCCGCCACCGTGACCATTATCTGAGTTTTGGCTTCCTCTACAAGCCATAACTTTTTTTTAATGAAAAATAAATACAAAGTTTTTATTTTCTTTTATTTTGGTATTGAAAATGGTTTTGAAAGTGTTTTTATTATATCAATGTGTTGTATTGATATCTTGTGATTGAAATGTGGAAATGTTATGTTTCCTTTATGCATGTTTTATGTGATACGATTATGTTATGGTTTATGATATGATTAAACCTATTCATGTGATGAATGCATTGAACTTAATAAGTGACGGGTGGAGCCCGCTATAGCTCCTCAATGCATCGGCAGGTCTCATGAGACAAACTAGTGTCTTGGAACGAGGCCTTGACAAAATATTATTTGTATTCTTGGCACGAGGCCTTGGCTACGTGGTTATGATAGTCTGTCATTATGCATTCCATCGTTATGAAAGTGATTATTGATATTGCATGTGATTATTCGACCAGTAGAATATCGATGTGAAGAAGTAAATGGAATTATCTCATTTTACTTTTGCCATATTAGGTTGAAGTTCATTTTTAAAAGGCTTTTGTTTTAGTTATACATTGCCTTAAATGTTTATGTTTATTTATAAAAGCTTCCGCTAAATTGTTATCCTTACTGAGCATCTGAGCTCACCACTTTCAATGTTTTATTTCTCTCAGGATGTGAAGAAATATTTTATGACTGACCTGCAGGGATAGTCTGAAGGGGATATGGGTGTGGACTATGGAGACTATGTTATTTTAGTTTTTAACTTTATGATGTAATGTAACATTTATGAATGTATCTAGTGTTTCCAAGGCTACTAAACTAATTGGTATTTCGAGACTTGATCTTTTGTGATCATGCCAATGTTACGCAATAATGCACCGACTCTGGGTAATTGGGGTCGGGGCATTACAGTTGGTATCAAAGGCAGTTTAGTACTAACCTTGGAAGTAAGATTTAGATAAACTCTGATTAGAGCACATATCCAAAAGATAGACTTTGAGGATTAGTATAGAATAACTTCCTAGAATTTTGCTATTATAGAGATTTTGTGAGTTTTCTGAGCAATACATACCTTTCTGGATACGAGCAGGTAGAGGCGGCTCTGGAACAGATGTACCTAGGGGTAAAACCCGAAAACACCACTTTGAGCTAGACTCGAACGGGAACTGGTGCATGAAAATGAGCCTTGCTGCACTCTTGGTTACGACACTCCCGGGGTATATGATTAGGAAAATTCTCATTTTCTTTACAAACCATTATGAAGGGTTTGTGAGTATATACTTCCTCAAAGAAAAAATTTTATGATTATGGATTATATCCATAAATTGTTCAATTTATGTTAAGTGTTTTACAAGTATATAATTATGTTTTTTGATTCATAAACTAATCTAGTTTATGCCATTGTTTAGAAATGGCGCCTAGTGGGAGGAATGGAAACCGTATAAATGCACGCACTCCATGTTGGGATTGCTGTCCTGCTCAAGATAATTATTGTGGAGCTGGATATGCAACTAGTGTTGATCACCTTATCACCATATTGGGACAACTCACTCAGGTTATGAATAATAACCTTACTTGTATGGAGCACCTTGATCCGCAACATGGAGGATCAATGTTATATCGTTTCATGAGGCAACAACCGCCAACATTTAATGGGGGTAAAAATCCATTAGTAGCTGAGCAATGGATAAACTCCTCAGAGAAAATATTCCATGCCTTGGGGAGTAGTGAAAGGGAGAAGGTTGTCATGGAATTTTACCGCCTTACTGGAGATGCCGATCAATGGTGGTCGCTGATTCAAAACACAAAGGAAGATAAAGAAGTATCAAGTATGGAATGGAGAGATTTCAAAGATATTTTCTTAGAAAAATACTTTCCACATGACCATCGAGCAGATATGGAAAGGAAATTTCTGAGTCTGAGGCAGAAGGAGGATGAGAATGTCGCAAAGTATGAGGCCAACTTGACAAGGTTAGAAAGACATGTTGCAGATTATATACGTAACCCATGAAGTAAGATTGATCGTTTCTTTGATGGGTTAAAACCATTTCTCCATCGAGATTTAGTATCACAATCTTTCTCAATGTATAAAGATATAGTCTCGTGTTCTATCAAGACAGAAAAGGAATTGTCTAAATCTTATGACAATAAAGTAAAGAAAGAGAATAAGAGAATGGTGGAGCTAGAGACAGATAAAGGGAAAAAGGGAAAGACGGATTTTCCATTATGCGATAATTGTGGGAAGAATCACCCCGGTACTTGCCTAAAAGGAATGGGAGTTTGTTATAAATGTGGAGAAAAGGGTCACCAGGCTTGTGATTGCAAGGGAAAGAAAGAGGCTATCAATGTTGAATGATACAATTTTAGGGAAATGGGGCATTATGCAAATTAATGTCCTAAGCATCAGGGAAACTTACCTCCGAAAAGGCCAAGGGATCAAGGACAATATTATGCTATTACTACAGTTGAAGTGGAATAATTAATGTATTGGTGCTTCTGGACTCAAGGATTATATTCTGGTTATAAGAATAATGTGATATATATATGGATTGTACTACAGTACATGTTTTTTTCATTAAGGATTTAATATGATTAAGGTAATCATATTTTTAGTATGTGACAATAAGAGAAACATTACTTTGTTTGGGGAATCTAATGTTACAATTGATTTTGGAATTTAGAGACATTTTAGAGAAAGTCTGGATAGAGGTATTTTAGATAACTATAAAGGTTGGAATGGATTAAGTTGAATCTTGGATAGTATTGTATAAGGTTAAAACATTTCTGAAGATTATTTTTGGAATATTATAATACTATATTTTTAGGAAAAGGACAACCTGCTGGTCGGGGGATAACCCATCGCGTCGGACAAAGCTGTAGGAATTGAACTCAGAACCATAGTGTGACAGACCTTTATTACCTACCACTAGCCTACAGGAATTCCCTGTTTATTACAAAATAGTTTTCCTAATCTAAATGGTATGTGATAATATTTGGAATGTTATACAATTAGGATAAATAGAATATTTTTTAGTTCTGTTACCATTTGGAGTGAAATATGGGTTCGTGGTAAAAATTTATTAAAGAATGAAATTCTACATGAAAAGTAAGTATATTTCCTTACGTTCTTTGTAAATCTCTTAAATAAATTCCACAACTTTATGGAAGGTAACTTAAAACAAAAACGTTGTCGGTTAACTTTTCCAACTGGGGATTCAATGACCGTTTAACCAATCACAAGTTTGTGATTTTCTTGTGGTTAACTTTCTCCTAATACTGCTTTCTACAACTCTCCATCAGACCTTGATGGGTTTTTTTCCTCCATATCTATATTTTCATATAATCCTAGTATGGGCTATCTCGGGTGACCTTTGTACCTCTCTTTCTTTCTTTTAATGTTATATTTTTATTAACCCTATTTCCGATGTGGGTTTTCCACAAAGGTATTTTCTATTTTCAACCTTTTATTTTCAAAGAAAAATTTCAAATTGCGAGGACACAATTTATTGAAGGAGGGTATAATGTAACACCCAGAGATTCCACAATACATTTCTCTATCAATAATGCAATCGCTTGCATTGTACGCAAGTTTGAGATTCTAATGCACCACGACCAATCAAAATAGCCATTATGAATAGTAATACCCACTTTTTGAAATTATACATATTTTATGTTTCAAAATGGACTTCTTTTTTGGATTCAGAATATCGAAATTAGCCTATGTTGAATTTTCAGTATTTTTCTAAGAACTTCCAATTTTTTATGAATAGTGAAAAATACTTAAAAACAACTTTTTTAATAAAAATAAATTATAGTGATAAATTATAATATAGAGTGGTTTGAAAGTATAATTAGAATATATTTTTACCATTCTATCCAATGTTAGTCATTATAATTAATTTCACTTTGAAATTGGACATAAACAATTGTCAATCTTTTGATATATATTATTTCTTAAAAACACGCTATTTGTTGTGATAACGGGAATTAATTATAAAATTAATTAATTCAACTTATTTTTTTTGGAATTTTGTAAAATATACATCATTTTTGAATTCGGAATATCAATTATAGCTTAGGGTGAAATTTTGGCATTGTTCTGAAAAACTGCAATTTTTTGATAAATAGTGAAACCACTAAGTGGTAGTTAAAAAACTGATTTTTTGTTTAAATGAAACATTACCACTTATGTGATTTGATTTTCAAAAATCCTACATACATGGTTTTCATTATGAAGTAAAATGTGGTTCAATGGGATTAAAATAATTTTTTTTGTGAATAGTAACTTTTAAGTTTAATTAATTGCGATTAAAGGTAATTAGTGAAATGTAAGGTAAAAATGATATTATAAAAAAATGAAATTACTTTTACACTCATCCTACCCTTATTGGATGAGTCATGGACGACCAAGACAATCCATTTTTCAACTTGTGGACCCCATGGAGCCACTTGGGTAAGAAAATGACATTAATAACTTTTTATTTAAAGTAAAAATAAAATTGTCACAAACATGTGTTGTTTTACTAAAACAATTATTACATGGAGTTATATAAGTTAAATTTTTTACTATAAATATTCATTGGAAATATAAAAGGATTTCCTACATCATGGTAATTTTTTTATAATTTTGATACATTAAAAAAATTAAATTTTTTACGACACAATGATGATGCAGCGATTACCTCATTAATTAACGATTTAAATAAAATGAAAAGATAATGAAAAATATAAGGCTTTCACTTGTCAAAAACCTATTGTATGAGCATATTTAGAACCCTTATCACCTTATCCTAGAAATATATGATTTTGGGACCTTTAGAATCAGAAAAGAATTTCATTATAATGTAACATTTCAATCTTTCCAAGAGTACCCCTCCTCTCCTCTTATAAAAGGCCCCCACCTCTACCGCCTTATTCACACCTTCAAGACATTTGGCTGGGCCAAACTCTTCCCGAATACTCTCTAAACATCTTTCTCTTACTCCTAGAAGCCTCACTTTGGGCAGAAGTCTTTTCAAGGAATCCTTTGGCTCAAATCAAAAAGAGTTACCCGATTTTAAGGTAATGTCTTCTCTTGTGTTATTTTGTTTTATTTTGCTTCTCCAACCCCCTAAAATCTTTTTATTACATTATTTTGTAGCAACACCAGTATCCTAAATATACTTGGATGATTTTATGAGAAGTATTTTATTTACACTTACACACACCTTCATCTAATGGTTAAAGAATATATTGTTTCTGTGGGTGGCGAATTACTGCCTCACGAAACGATGATTGTTCAATCTTCTTTTAAAACCTCTCATGGTGTCCATTATGATGAAACTATTTTTATATATGATATATATTATGTTTTTTTTCCTTATGATTCTGTATTTTTCATTTATTGGATACCTTTATGATTTCCATTATGGGTAAATGCGATAATTTCATTTTAGGAAGTGCGGACTACCGACCCCTCAAAGTGATTTGAATCGTTAATGCCATATGTGGGATGTATAAAGGATGGATTAAATGGTATTATACATTATATTATACTGGAATTATAGTATACCTTTATATAATTATAATTTCATTCCATTAAATACAAAATAGAAATGAAAGTAGCATTCATGCGTACGCACGGCTTACCGTCTCCATGAACGGTGCATTTCATTTCATACCGCTAAATGTTATGTAATATTATAAATGAATGTATATACTAGATATATATGATATATATGATATCTAAATAATGAATATAATTCTGGATATAATGGATATTTCACCACATGAACAACTTGTAATTATAAGAAGTTTATTTTTGACTCAAGTACCAAAGATTGGCAAAATGACCGTTATTAACTTAAATAATTACATAATGTTCATAACATGGTAAAAAGTGATATAAAAGGAATAATGAACATGAAAAAGGTTCTTAAGAAAATATGAATTAACTCTAGTTTATTATTCAGTAGATTAAAGAACGATCGAGTCAAGTCGGACATGAGGTAAGGGAACTTCTTAACCCAATTTCCATTCTTTGGGTTAATCTCCTACTTTAAAATTATGTTATGATATTATTATGTCATATCTTGTATTTGTAATTTCTTTATCTGTACTTATATTGAATACACATAATAGATCTATTTTATCTAAAAAAATATCTTGGTAAGGACTTTGTCTCAATCTCCTTTCATTGAGGCATATTTTATTTTATACACAACTTTTTTTTACATGGTGTATAAACCCCGTTGACTTTTATGTTTATTCAAAAGGAATATTTTTTATAAGAAGCGTTTTACTAAATGAAAAAAGGGGATGTTTTTTTCCGTACGTATGCAGCAAAAACGACTTATCCACCACTGTGACCATTATCTGAGTTTCGGCTTCCTCTACAAGCCATAACTTTTTTTTTAAATGAAAAATAAATACAAAGTTTTTATTTTCTTTTATTTTGGTATTGAAAATGGTTTTGAAAGTGTTTTTATTATATAAATGTGTTGTATTGATATCTTGTGATTGAAATGTGGAAATATTATGTTTCCTTTATACATGTTTTATGTGATACGATTATGTTATGGTTTATGATATGTTTAAACCTATTCATGTGATGAATGCATTGAACTTAATAAGTGATGGGTGGAGCCCGCTATAGCTCCTCGATGCATCGGCAGGTCTCATGAGACAAACTAGTGTCTTGGCACAAGGCCTTGACAAAATTTCATTTGTAGTCTTGGCACGAGGCCTTGGCTACATGGTTATGATAGTCTGGAATTATGCATTCCATCGCTATGAAAGTGATTATTGATATTGCATGTGATTATTCGACCAGTAGAATATCCATGTGAAGAAGTAAATGGCATTATCTCATTTTACTTTTTCCATATTATGTTGAAGTTCATGTTTAAAAGGCTTGTTTTTTAGTTATACATTGCCTTAAATGTTTATGTTTATTTATAAAAGCTTCCGGTAAATTGTTATCCTTACTAAGCATCTGAGCTCACCCCTTTCAATGTTTTATTTTTCTCAGGATGTGAAGAAATATTTTATTACTGACCTGTAGGGATAGTCTGAAGGGGATATGGGTGTGGAATATAAAGACTATGTTATTTTAGTTTTTATCTTTATTATGTAATGTAACATTTATGAATGTATCTAGTGTTTTCAAGGCTACTAAACTAATCAGTCTTTCGAGAATTGATATTTTGTGATCATGCCAATGTTACGCAATAATGCACCGACTCTAGGTAACTGGGGTCGGGGCGTTACAGTTGGTATCAGAGGCAGTTTAGTACTAACCTTGGAAGCTAGATTTAGATAAACTCTGATTAGAGCACATATCCCAAAGATAGACTTTGAGGATTAGTATAGAATAACTTCCTAGAATTTTGGTATTATAGAGATTTTGTGAGTTTTCCGAGAAATACATCCCTGTCTGGATACGAGCAGGTAGAGGAGGCTCTGGAACAGATGTACCTAGGGGTAAAACCCGAAAACACCACTTTGAGCTAGACTCGAATGGGAACTGGTGCACGAAAAAGGGCCTTGCTACACTATTGGTTACGACACTCCCAGGGTATATTCTTAGGATAATTCTCATTTTCTTTACAAACCATTATGAAGGGATTATGAGTATATACTTCCTCAAAGAAAAAATTTTATGATTATGGATTATATCCATAAATTATTCAATTTATGTTAAGTGTTTTACAAGTATGGAATTATGTATTTTGATTCATAAACTAATGTAGTTTATGCCATTGTTTAGAAATGGTGCCTAGTGGGAGGAATGAAAACCGTATAAATGCACGTACTCCATGTAGGGATTTCCCTCCTGCTCAAGATAATTATTGTGGAGCTAGAGATACAACTGGTGATGATCACCTTATCACCATATTGGGACAACTCACTCAGGTTATGAATAATAACCTTACTTGTATGGAGCACCTTGATCCGCAACATGGAGGATCAATGTTATATCATTTCATGAGGCAACAACCGCCAACATTTAATGGGGGTACAAATCCATTAGTATCTGAGCAATGGATAAACTCCTTAGAGAAAATATTCCATGCCTTGGGGAGTAGCGAAAGGGAGAAGGTTGTCATGGAAGTTTACCGCCTTACTGGAGATGTCGATCAATGGTGGTCGCTGATTCAAAACAAAAAGGAAGATGAATAAGTATCAAGTATGGAATGGAGAGAGTCAAAAGATATTTTCTTAGAAAAATACTTTCCACATGACCATCGAGCAGATATGGAAAGGCAATTTCTAAGTCTGAGTCAGAAGGAGGATGAGAATGTCGCAAAGTATGAGGCCAACCTTGAAAGGTTAGAAAGACATGCTGCAGATTATATACGTAACCCAAGAAGTAAGATTGATCATTTATTTTATGGGTTAAAACCATTTCTCTGTCGAGATTTAGTAACACAATCTTTCTCGACGTACGAAGATATAGTCTCGTGTTCTATCAAGACAGAAAAGGAATTGTCTAAATATTATGACAATAAAGTAAAGCAAGAGTAGAAGAGAACGGTGGAGCTAGAGACAGATAAAGGGAAAATGGGAAAGAATTATTTTCCATTATGCGATAATTGTGGGAAGAATCACCCCGGTACTTGCCTAAAAGGAATGGGAGTTTGTTATAAATGTGGAGAAAAGGGTCACCAGGCTCGTGATTGTAAGGGAAAGAAAGAGGCTATCAATGGTGAATGCTATAATTGTAGGGAAATGGGGCATTATGCCAATGAATGTCCTAAGTGTCAGGGAAACTTACCTCAGAAAAGGCCAAGGGGTCAAGGACAATCTTATGTTATTACTACAGTTGAAGTGGAATAATTAATGTACTGGTGCTTTTGGACTCAAGGATTATATTCTGGTTATAAGAATAATGTGATATATATAAGGATTGTACTGCAGTACTTGTTGTTTTAATTAAGGATTTAATATGATGAAGGTACTCATATTTTTAGTGTGTGACAATAAGAGAAACATTACTTTGTTTGGGGAATCAGATGTTACAATTGATTTTGGAATTTAGAGACCTTTTAGAGAATGTCTGGATAGAGGTATTTTGGATAACTATAAAGGTTGGAATGAATTAAGTTGAACCTTGGATAGTATTTTTTAAGGTTAAAACATTTCTGAAGATTATTTTTGGAATATTATAATACTATATTTTTAGTAAAAGGACATCATGTTGGTCGGGGGATAACCCATCGCATCGGACAAAGCTGTAGGAATCGAACCCACAACCATAGTTTGACAGGCCTTTATTACCTACCACTAGCCTACAGGAAGTCCCTAGTTATTACAAAATAGTTTTCCTATTCTAATGGTATGTGGTAATATTTGGAACCTTATAAAATTAGGATAAATAGAATATTTTTGAGTTCTGTTTCCATTTGGAGTGAAAGATGGGTTTGTGGTAAAAAAAAATTTAATGAATGAAAGTCTACATGAGAAGTAAGTATATTTCCTTACGTTCTTAGTAAATATCTTAAATAAATTCCTCAACTTTATGGAAGGTGACTTAAAACAAAAACGTTTTCGGTTAACTTTTCCAACTGGAGATTCAATGACCGTTTAACCAATCACAAGTTTGTGATTTTCTTGTAGTTAAATTTCTCCTAATCCTATTTTCTAAAACTCTCCATCAGACCTTAATGGTTTTTTTCCTCCATATCTATATTTTCATATAATCCTAGTATGGGATATCTCGGGTGACCTTTGTACCTCTCTTTCTTTCTTTTAATGTTATATTTTTATTAACCCTATTTCCGATGTGGGTTTTCCACAAAGGTATTTTATATTTTCAACCTTTTATTTTCAAAGAAAATTTTCAAATTATGAGGACGCAATTTATTGAAGGAGGGTAGAATGTAACACCATGAGCTTCCACGATACGCTTCTCTTTCAATAATGCAATAGCTTGCATTGTACGCAAGTTTGAGATTCTAACGCACCGCGACCAATCAAAATAGCCATTATGAATAATAATACCCACTTTTTGAAATTATATATATTTTATATTTCAAAATGGAATTCATTTGTGGATTTGGAATATCTAAATTATCCTATGTTGAATTTTTAGTATTTTTCTGACAACTTCCAATTTTTTATTAATATTGAAAAATACTTAAAAACAAATTTTTTAATCAAAATAAATTATAGTGATAAATTATACTATAGAGTGGTTTTAAATTATAATTAGAATATACTTTTACCATTTTATCCAATGGTGGTCATTATAATTAATTTCACTTTGAAATTGTAAATAAACAATTATCAATATTTTGATATATATTGTTTCTTAAAAACACGCTATTTGTTGTGATAGCGGGAATTAATTATAAAATTAATTAATGCAACTTATATGTTTGAAATTTTTTAAAATAGAAATCATTTTTGAATTTATAATTTCAATTATATCTTAGGGTGAAATTTTGGCATTGTTCTGAAAAATTTCAATTTTTGATGAATAGTAAAAGCACCAAGTGGTAGTTAAAAAACTAATTTTTTATTTAAATGAAACATTACCACATCTGTGATTTGATTTTCAAAAATCCGACATACATGGTTGTCATTAGAAGTAAAATGTGGTTCAATGGGATTAAAATAATTTTTTTGTGAATAGTAACTTTTAAGTTTAATTAATCACGATTAAAGGTAATTAGTGAAATTTAAGGTAAAAATGATATTATAAAAAAATGAAATTACTTTTACACTTGTCCTACCCTTATTGAATGATTCATGTCCTACCAAGAAAGTCCATGGGTCAACTTGGGGACCCCATGGAGCCACTTGGGTAAGAAAATGACATTAATAACTTTTTTATTTAAAGTAAAAATAAAATTGTCACAAACATGTGTTGTTTTACTAAAAAAATTATTACATGGGGTTATATAAGTTAACTTTTTTACTATAAATATTCATTGGAAATATAAAAGTATTTCCTACATCATGATAATAGTTTTATAATTTTTATACATTAAATAAATTAATTTTTTTATGACACAATGTTGATGCAGCGATTACCTCATTAATTAACGATATAAATCAAATGAAACGATAATGAACCATCTAAGGCATAAACTTGTCAAAAACCTATTGGATGAGAATATTTCTAACCCTTATCACCGTATCCTAGACATATATCATTTTGGGACCTTTAGAATCCGAAAATCATTTCATAATAATGTAACATTTCAATCTTTCCAAGAGTGCCCCTCCTCTCCTCTTATAAAAGGCCCCCACCTCTACCACCTTATTCACACCTTCAATCCATTTGGCTCGGCCAAACTCTGCCCAAATACTCTCTCAAATTCTTTCTCTTACTCCTAGAATCCTCACTTTGGGCAGAAGTCTTCCCAAGGAAGCCTTTGGCTCAAATCAAAAAGAGTTACCCGATTTTAAGGTAATGTTTTCTCTTGTGTTCTTTTGTTTTATTTTTCTTCTCCAACCCCCTAGAATCTTTTAATTACTTTATTTTGTAACAACACCAGTATCAAAAATATACTTGAATGTTTTTATCAGAAGGATTTTATTTACACTTATACACACCTTCGTCTAATGGTTAAAGAACATACTGTTTCTGTGGGTGGTGAATTACTGCCTCATGAAATGATGATTGTTCAATCTTCTTTTAACACCTCTCATGGTGGAAATTATGATGAAACTATTTTTATATATGATATATATTTTGTTTTTTTTCCTGTAATTCTGTATTTTTCATTTATGGCATACCTTTATGATTTCCATTATGGGTAAACGCGATAATTTCATTTTAGGAAGTGCGGACTACCGCCCCCTCAAAGTGATTTCAATCGTTAATGCCATATGTGGGATGTATAAAGGATGGATTAAATGGTATTATACATTATATTATATTGGTATTATATTATACCTTTATATAATTATAATTTCATTCCATTAAATACAAAATAGAAATGAAATTAGCGTTCATGCGTACGTACGGCTTACCATCTCCATGAACGGTGCATTTCATTTCTTACCTATAAATGTTATGTGATATTAGAAATGAATGTATATATTGGATATATATGATATATATGATATCTATATCATTAATATAATTCTGGATATAATGGATATTTCACAACATGAACAACTTGTAATTATAATAAGTTTATTTTTGACTCAAGTACCAAAGATCGAAAAAATGACCGTTATTAACTTAAATAATTACATAATGTTCGTAACATGGTAATAAGTGATATAGAAGGAATAATGAACATGAAAAAGGTTCTTAAGAAAATAGTAATTAACTCTAGTTTATTATTCAGGAGATTAAAGAACGATCGAGTCAAGTCGGACACGAGGTAAGGGAACTTCTTAACCCAATTTCCATTCTATGGGTTAATCTCCTACTTTCAAATTATGTTATGATATTATTATGTCCTATCTTGTATTTTTACTTTCTTTATGTGTACTTATATTGAATACACATAATAGATCTATTTTATTTAAAAAAAATATTGGTAAGGACTTCGTCTCAATCTCCTTTCATTGAGGCATATTTTATTTTATACACAACTTTTTTTATACGGTGTATAAACCCCTTTGTCTTTTACGTTTATTCAAAAGGAATCTTTTTTATACAAAGAATTTTACTAAACGACAAAAGGGAATGTTTTTTTTCGTACGTATGCGGCGAAAATGACTTCTCCGCCACCGTGACCATTATGTGAGTTTCGGCTTCCTCTACAAGCCATAACTTTTTTTTAAATTAAAAATAAATACAAAGTTTTTATTTTCTTTTATTTTGGTATTGAAAATGGTTTTGAAAGTGTTTTTATTATATCAATGTGTTTTATTGATATCTTGTGATTGAAATTTGTAAATGTTATGTTTCCTTTATGCATATTTTATGTGATGCGATTATGTTATGGTTTATGATATGTTTAAACCTATTCATGTGAGGAATGCATTGGACTTAATAAGTGACGGGTGGAGCCCGCTATATCTCCTCGATGCATCGGCAGGTCTCATTAGACAAACTAGTGTCTTGGCATGAGGCCTTGACAAAATATTATTTGTAGTCTTGGCATGAGGCCTTGGCTACGTGGTTATGATAGTCTGGTATTATGCATTCCATTGTTAGGAAAGTGATTATTGATATTGCATGTGATTATTCGACTAGTAGAATATCCATGTGAAGAAGTAAATGGCATTATCTCATTTTACTTTTTCCATATTATGTTGAAGTTCATGTTTAAAAGGATTTTGTTTTAGTTATACATTGCCTTAAATGTTTATGTTTATTTATAAAAGCTTCCGCTAAATTGTTATCCTTACTGAGCATCTGAGCTCACCCCTTTCAATGTTTTATTTTTCTCAGGATGTGAAGAAATATTTTATGAATGACCTGCAGCGATAGTCTGAAAGGGATATGGGTGTGGACTATGGAGACTATGTTATTTTAGTTTTTAACTTTATTATGTAATGCAACATTTATGAATGTATCTAGTGTTTCCAAGGTTACTAAACTAATCGGTCTTTCAAGACATGATCTTTTGTGATCATGCCAATGTTACGCAATAATGCATCGACTCTGGGTAACCGGGGTCGGTGCATTACATAAGAGGTACACCTTATTATGTGATTCTTACAGCATTAGACTTGGGGTAGTGATGATGTACGATGATCGGGTTGTAGTATATGGGTCAAGACAGTTGAGACCTCATGAAATAGAATACCCTACTCAAGATCTTTATTTAGCTATTGTGTATTATTCCTTATAGTGTTTGAGGCATTATTTTTTTGGAGAGTGTCTTATCATGTATACCGATCATAAAGTTCTTATGTGAAACTTCTCTCAGTGGGATTTGAATGTTCTTCATAAAAGGGAGGTCAAGTACCTACAATCCTTTGAATTAAAGTTGGTTTACGTGGTAGGAAAAGGGAATAGAATTGTAGATGCTCTAAGACAAAATTCTCAGAATCATGTTGATCAGGAATCCAACGTTGAGTGAAGGATGATGACCTTATTTATTAATATGCATCGGGAGGTGCAATATGGGCATGGGAAAATGAACTTTTAGTCAATAGAAGTTGAGTCTGTGCTTTAGATATGGGTCAAGGAGGGTCTGCTCGTGGATCAGAAGTGTTTTTCCATGAAGGAAAACCTTAAAAGTGGGGAGTCACCTACTAGTAGGACTATCAGTGATGGTGGGATTTTAAGTGTTTGAGGTCATGTGTTTCTACTAGTGTGTATGCAGTAAGAGTTTATGTGTGAGTTTCATGAATCAAAGTGGGAAGTTCATCCCGATTTTATTAGTACATATTGGGAACTTTTTAGAAATATTGGTGTACAAGTATGATGAAATAGGTTGTCAGTTTTGGGGCGTAATGCATTACATGTCAGTAGGTGAAGGTCAAGCACTAGTGCCCAAGTGGTTTGTTACAGTCATTTCTTATCCCAGGGGGATGAATTGATAATGTAATATTTAGTGGGTCTTCTGAGTACACCTTAGATTGATGGTGCAGTTTTGGTAGTTTTGGTTTGATTGACTAAGGAGTCCAATTTCTTGCTGATCTAGGATAATTATATAGTTGATCATTTGGGTGAGTTATATGGTAGAGAGATAGTGTTGTTTCATGGTGTACCTAGGACTATAGTTTCAGATCATGATATGTGTTTCACACCACATTCTATAAGGGATTACAAAGGGAACTTTGTACCCAGGTGCTTTTGAGTTTATATTATCACCTGAAGATAGATGGGAAGTCTGAGCATACAATTCAAGTGTTGGAAGACATGTCGAGATCTTCTGCCCTAGATTTTAGTGGTTCCTAGGAAAATCATTTATCTCTTGTTTATTTTGAATAAAATAACATATTTTAGTCTACAATTCATATAGAACCTTTTGAGGCACTCTATGTGAGACCATGCTGGTCTTCATTGTGTTGGTTAGAAGTTGGGGAATCTGAGATATTGGGACCAAGTCTGGTGTTGGAGACATCACAAAAGGTTTGATTGATTCAAAAGCTCATGGAAATGACTCAAAGAAGATATAATTCATATGTATATTGGTGTTTAAGACCTATTGAGTTTATGGTTTTTGATTGTGTGTTTATTAGGGTGTCTCTAATATTGGGTCACCATCAAATTCAAAAGTAGGGAAAGTTGGTTCCCATATATGTGGGTCTGATTGAGATTTTGGAGAGTATCGGACGGGTGGCTTACCAGTTGGATATTATATATAGGTATAGTGTAATGCATTATCTTTTTCATGTTTTTCAGCTCCATCAGTATCACCCTAATCCATCTTGTGTGGTAAACATTGAATATGTCGATCTTGAGGTTGATACGACCTTTTAGGATAATCTAGTTTGTATTGTGGGTCGTACCGAGAAGGACGTATGGGGAATGATTGTGCCCTTGATCCATGTTTTTTTGGAAAACAAGAATTATTAAAAAAGAAACATGGGAGAAAGAATCAGTTATGTGGGCTTAGTGGACTGATCTATTTTCTTTAGAAACATAGTAATTCTCAGAAAGAGTGACTAATGTATGAGCTGTTATAAGGTGGGGAGGTTGTAAGATCCCATAATTCGTAAAGTTATGTCTTTATTTTAAAAACTTTATCACTCCTTTTTTGGTTAAGGAAATTTTCCTCGTATTTTTAGGGTATTTAGGGTGTTCCAAGTGTTTGGGACATAAAATACATGAAAAACAGAGACAACATGTTCAAGGCGCACGGTCGGCGCACGGCTAGTGCATGGTTAAGACTACCATGTGAGGTTGGAGAAATTTCGAATAGTGGCATGTTGCATGGTTGGTGCATGGTTTACAAACCATGCAGGGCTTCCTAGGTAACCATGTAACCCAAATTTATTTAGATAGTGGATTGTGCACGGCTTGTGCACAGTTTAGAAAACCATGCTGGTAAACCATGCGCCCCTGTAATAGTTGGAAAAATTACAAAATTTCCATTATGGAATTGTAATCCTTCACCCGATTTTCTCACCTCATTTTCTTCCTTGAACCCTAGTGACAAAAAAACCCTCATGTTCTTGCAAGGTTCTATCTCATTTATTTATTGGTTGTTTGGAGTGCCCTCGGTTACTGGTCAAATCTTCAAGTACATATAATATTCTTCTTTCTTCTCTTTTCCATATTAGGGTTTGTATATTGGGCGATCATATTCTGAATCTATAAAACCATTATTTTCATTTTAAATCTATATTGAGGAAAAAATAGGTGTTTTAATCTAGATATAAGACCATTTTTAGAAGTTTTTTTCTAAAAAATTCAAGAAAGGTGGTCTATAAGTTATAACTCATAGTTTTGTTGTAGATTTTTGCATGTTCGGTTTGGTTCATTTTTATCTGTCATTGTGATTTTGGTGACTTTGGTTAGATTTAGTAAAATTAGTATCTAAATAGTGAATATAAACCCTCATGGTTCCCATGGGACTCTTTGAGGATGATCTAACTAATTTACAACCACCCATGGGGTGCGCCGACTCTCCCGTAACTAGGAATTGGTAAAATACTTTCTAGGTTGATGTGTGATAATTTATAGCCCTTGAGGAGAATGTTGATATGTTTTGTTGAGTTTGAAATGGAATATTGGTAGTGTACCTAGACTTTATAATGGCTTAAGGGGTTGTTTGGAATCTCATAGAAATTATTTAATTGTGTTAATTGAAATTGTTAGATGTGACTTATGAATTATGTTAGAAATTCCTAAGAGAGTTATTGAATATGAAATGGTGAATATGTTAAATTTTTAATGGAATGTGTAGTGAGAGATATGTTAAAAGGGTTTACATGAGGTAATTTGTGAATGTTTGAAATCAGCTGATATAAGGGAATTATTGAATATAATTAGTGAGCTAGGTATAAGAATGGGAATTGGGATAAATGTACTATGTAATGTAAATGGAAAATGGGTTAATGGGTTGTGTCATAGTACTCATTCCTATGTTGATTGTTATGGATTATCAATGTAATATGTATTGGTTTTATTTGGGTGTAATATGGTTGTATGTATTGAATGGATGGATATGCATGTGAATATGGATATGGGTGTGGGATAAAGGATTGTGGATCCTCCCACGGGTCGAGTTAGATCGATGCCCAAAACTCCACCCACAATGCACAGGCTTGGGAAAGGAATGCGACTCTATTCCCCTAACAGTTTCATACCACCCATACTGCCTCTTCAAGGTGAGTAAATTGTAGTTGTTATGAAGTGTTATCCCTAGTGAGATAGGTACTTGACTTATTCCCATATTTATATTGTTTAATGCCCTAAATCTTTGTGTGAATTATTTAAATACGAATCCATGGATTTCATGTTGATGGTGGAAATAGAAATGAAGAAGATGCAAATAATGAATTTGGATCTATGGTTAGTAATGGATAAGTAGATATTTTCACCTAGTGGCCCACGAACTATCTTTTATTTACCTGTAATTTATTTCCTACTTGTATGCACTATCTCTTTATACTGGACTTCTTTTAAACACTATTAGTGGTGGCCTACTGAGTTGTAATCATGCCCTACTCGGGCCACTGTTGGATGCCTGAGAAAACTTAATAGTTGCAGGTCAGTACAAGGGAAAGGGCCTTATTCTAGGAATTTGAGTTGGGAATGGAACATTCATGGATGAGGTTTCAAACCTGGAATCAGGACCATTTTGGGGATTACACTGTTTATCTTCTTTTTTTGTTCACTTAGTAGTGTTTAGGATGGCATACCATGTCTACTGTTTTTTTTTGTTTTACTCGGTTTTGGAACATGTTAGTTATGCATGTTTATTGGTTATTTCATTTTTTTCTATTTATATTTGTTATCTGATATGGATTACTCTAGTAATGAGGGTATAGTCTCCACACATGACTTATCTACACCATCACTACTATTTGGAAACCTCAGGTGTATAGGGAGGTGCGCTTGAGGTCATGTTGTGACCCAGCTTGGGGAACCAGTTTAGTGGCTCCCAATTCGAGGATCTTACATATGTAATATTATATTAGCATTTCAAAATCACAAAATAATAAATACAAATCCAATACCTTCTTATGTTTGTGATTCATATAACATGGTTGTGCATGCTCTAACACCAATACATATTATCCCAACTTGATATCCATCTCCCTAACTTTTTTCTTCTTCTGTTTAGACATTTATCCAAAAAAACACCATATAAATATTATTATTCCTCCACTTTATCTATAATATAGAATTTATTATTATATTCAGTTTAATTTTTAAGATTTTCAATAACAATTGAGGGAGTTGTAGTTAGATTAAATAACCCTTGAAATTCTTCATCCACATTGGGATAAACTGTCACCTCTATATTACCCTTTATAGAATATTCACCTTTACTACTATTAAATCTATGAACAATATAAGAAACAATTTCAACACCCAAGCAACTTTTTTTACAAAGGGTGTGCAAAAGAACTGATGATAAATGAACCTACACTATAGGTGTTGTGAGTAGATCTTATGGGTTAAAATATAGCATCTTGATAATGAAGACCATCTCATCGCCCAATCAGTATCCTCCTTAATAGAATGTGTTTACTTTTCTAGGACAGAAACACAATCATTAAAAACCAAGGGCATGTAATTACATTTTCCTTTCTTCTTGTTTTTTCTATAGGACCCTCATTCAATATATCTTACTAGTTTACCATTTCTAAGGGAATTTCAGAAACTCTCATCAAGACTCATGTGAATATTGGACCTAAAAAAGACCTATTTCCCTTAACATGACAAACTAACTACCAAAAATATTCTTTATTCCCTTCAATGTCTACATTGATTCTATATATAATGTTAGACACTAATGGATAGTTATAATGAAACCAATTTTTCCTCCTAATTTCAATAGGAATGGTCTCTTTCTATGCTTCCACATATTTCCCTAGTTGGAGATGAGGACTCTCTTTAATAGAACCCTCTAAATGATAGGTACTAACATGAATAAGAGAATAATCTATCTTTTCCAATAGTTTTAGTGGAATATGAGTTTGACATGAACCAAATTCATCTTGATTCTACTTTTCAAATAAAGAAACTACAATACCTATAGAATCTACCTCATCCTATTGCTGTTGTGGGATTCGATATTGAGACAATATAAAATCCACTTATTTTTCTCTAACACATATAGAATATTGATAAGCTAAAAATGTATAGTAATAAGGGTATAATTATCATTAGTCTAATTAAAATTCACCTCTTAAAAATTAATATTTTGAGGCTAGTCCACTTTCAATAACACCAACTAGACCTGATGGTACATGAATTGATAGTAAACCTTTCTATATAATTTGTAATAGTATTTGGTATGAGATTCAATTATCAATGGTTTTTTATATGTGTATTTATTCCCAATTATGATCCAAATGATCTCAGATTGTGGCTTTGACATTTCAACATTGACACACAATCATTCCTTGATATGATGCCTCAATATAAGCATCCTTTAAGGAGCATCAAAATCAACCAATGGAATTATTTATGCTTTTATGATTTTTAGTGTTTTGGAAAGGGAGGGGTATGCCTAGAAAATAAATTCAAAAAACTATAGTAGGTGTATCTTTCTTCATATATGTATTTAAGTCCCAATGTTGAATATGGGAAAAAGGGAAAATATCTCGGGATACCCTATTCCATGCGATCACCAAATCATATTTATAAAAAACCAAATAAGTAATTCATGATAATAATAATGCATACATAAAAGGAATAAATGAGAGAATGTGTTGAAACTTTAAAAAACATTAAAATATTATGTAATATATTCCTTCTAAAGAAACCACTTTTCGTGAACTCGATCACATGAATAGGTGATTTCATTCCAATGATGAGTTCCCATGGATTATCTTGTATATTGAAAGAATAATATTGGTGACCCTAGTAATTTTGTTTTTGCTATATATGAAGTGAAATTTGTATTAAAATTAACTAAGAAATCTAGAAATTTTTTATGCTATAGGAATATAGTTAGGATAGTTAATATTATGGCTTTGAGCAAGGAGTTTTTCAATATTCTATTCAAGAGCCTTCTATGATATGATTGACATCATTTTCTAATTAAATAGTTAATCAATGAGAGTAATGTGATAGTGGATTTGAATATTTAATAAAATATTGTTCTTGTACAGCTAATGGATATGATTTAATTTTTAAAGCATTCACTATTTTAATGGAGTTATATTTAATTAAAAATTATTAAATGACCATAAAACATGAAATTCATATGAGAAAACATTTATTATAGATAGAAATTTCCTCACAATATACATTGAATTTTATGCCAATTTCTACAAAAAATTAATGAAATTAAATTCTATTAAAAGTATAGAAACATGAGGATAATTCTCATGAATGAATGAAAATTATATGTATTAAAGCACAAAATACCTAATAAAGAACATGATCCGGAAGTTTGTTAAGAAGATAAAGGTGATTATAGTAATAATAATAATGATTATATTGATCTATCTATATTTTTTCTGGTTCCATTGAATCCATGGATTCAAAATCAATATGATAATTTGTATGTTTTGGGAGAATAGAAAACTTAAAGAGTCACTATTAAGAAAAATATTTATATAAAAGATATAAAGTTTCTAAATCACTATTTTAGTGTAATATGGATGAATGTAATTCAATCCCCATTCATTTTCAAAATATGATTGGTTATTTAAATTACTTAACGATATTGGGGTTACCACTCAGTCTTAACTATGATATTCATTTTTTAATCAATATTATAAAGGTTTTTATAGTTCATTTTTTACTATAATATGACTAAGTTAAATAAAATTTTACCTAATATCCTCAATATAATGATATCTTTTGAGATGTACATGGGTGACCAAATCTCAAGTCTCATGATTTTGGTGCAATAAATAATGTGTAAAAAATTATTACTGAAGAAGAACAGTTGTCATGGATAGTCCATGAAAAAAATTTGAATGTAAAGACCTAGAAATTCCATATAATTATTTGTAAAATTATTTGGGATTATTATGAGTCTACAAAAGTGGAAGAAACATGATCTCGAGTCCCAGAGTGTCAGGAATGGAATTTGGAACTTTTTTAAGGTATGTTCAATAAATGTTCTCAGAAGTGAAATCTGAGGGCACCGTTGGAATTGCAGGGCCGATATTCACTTAATGGGAGATTAACTTTGTTCAGAAAAAGTCGGATAGAAAAGTTAATTTTTATATTTACAAAAAAATAATAAACTCAACAAGTTATTTTATTTCATTTTTTGTAACTATTGAGTGACATGAAGGGGCCACAAAGTTAACTGGGTCATTCAAGGGCATGACCCTTAGGTTGCGTAACCTTGACATTGTAACATTAAATATGGTTCATAAATGAACTGCATTAATGTTATGAAACATGGTTAGTTCCCTCATCTGTTTAAATTGAGCTCGGGGCTGTGTTTTTTACACGAAAGTGAGGAACCTCTAACGAAGTACCACAGCGTCTTCCACCAATGAAGAATGGAGGCTTGAACAACGTCATTGGGGGAATCGATCTGGGATCGATGAACGTCGGTGAATTCAATGAATGAGTACTCTTCTCCCTCCATGACCACGACACCATCCAACCGTCCACGAGGTAAGGGGTTTTGTGTTGATTAGTTCAAACATTTTGAAGATGAATTAATCTCACCCTTGTTGTGATGCTAACACGAAGGATACAAGCCAATCAAACAAGTCTTTGACCCTCCACCTCTTTGATATTTGTTGCGTTATTTGTGGGAAACTAGAAAATAGAGTGGTAAGATAAACCCAGGAGCCACGCAGCATTGGCAGCGTCCCGGGAGACCCATAGGTGCTTTTGGAAGGGAAAACAGACCACCATAGCTCAAACGGTGGTCCACAGAAGACCCACTAGTGTGGCACCGATGCACCAGCGCCGGCGACCAGCACCGGAGGGTGAAGGAGAAAAAAGGGGGATGCACCACGGTGAACCTGCAGGGGCGGTTGGCTTTTGGTCAGCTACATTGGCAGAAGGGTGGCACACCGTCACACGCCATAGATGGGGGCCGCGACAGAGGGGGAACTCTGCCCTGCGGGTCCCAAAGACAGTAAGGCGGTAGCACATGGAGCTTTCAGTTGAAGAACCTAACATCTCTTGAGCCATTTAGGAAAAAGGGGTTGTGCAACCCATCACACGGGTTGCGCCAAGCCGGCGGGCCAGGCCGATCGGCTGCCCAGAAGACCAAGCCCACCGCAGCCTAGCCTAGCCGGTTTGGGCCAGTCCGGTCCATGGCCCAGCCGCTTTGGCCAGGTTCGGGTCGGACCCAGGTTGGGTCGGCCCAGACCATGTCAGGTCGGGTTTGGTCGGACCGGATCCGAACCCTTTATGGCACATTTTCGCTTACAAAGATGTATCTTACAAACCAGACGTTCGTTTGATGAGCCATCTACACCATTGGAATAGTTGGGATGAGACAGTCCTTTTGAGATACTCGACCTATGTTTTAGAGAAAGTTGGAGTAAATCTGGGTTGGGTCATACCTGAATCCAATCGGGCCCTCGGCACTAAAATACCTATAACTCTTAGACCGGGAGTCTGATTGACGCGTCGTCTGTTGCGTTGGAACCCATATGACATGACAGATCATTAGGTTACTTCTTTATGGGACTTTGTTCTGGTTGAAGAATGACTGATTTCTTGAGGAGAGGATCCTCCCAGAATCAAGTGTACTATGTACAAGAATCCAGTGGATGGCTGATATTTGAAGAATGAATAGAGATCATGTGTGGATCAGCACCTAGCGATCCTTTATGGATCAGAACCTAGAGATCCTGTGTTGGCAAGCACCGAGAAATCCTGTGTGGATCAGTAGTAGAACCCTCGACATAATAAGATGATCTTTCTTTAAGACAAATCATTTGTAATTTTGCACTTAATTTATACCTGGTTTGAGTTGATTCTTTCTCTTGTGCTTTGTGATTGAGATCATGCTTTGTGGTTTTCCTTAGTAGAATTTTGAGACCTTCAGGGGTCTCGGGATCCCTACTGGGTATTGTTATATTCACCCATGCACGGGCTTTGCCCGTACCTTTTTGTGTCTTATGTAGACAAAAATCAGATTGGCTGAGACTACAGGAGCCAAGACTAGGTGGTACATGGAGGTGACTCGTTGATGTAGAGGGCTATGGATATGAGTTGTACCTACCCTTCAGGTAGGATCCTTGGTGGGAGATCTTAGGAGAAATTTCCTATTTTCTATTGTAGTTTTACCTTTTCAGTTGGGATTTTATTCTGACCTCTTTACTATCAATACATACTATTACACTTATTTGTGGTTACTAGTTGTGGTTGCACCTTAATCTTCCATTTTATTTTACTTTTATGTAGTGTACCCTTCTTTTGTGTATACAGGTTTGGAGGAAATGCCTTCCCATTTTCAGGAAATGTCTTTCTGGTTCTAGTCACCAACCCTTGGCCTATGGAAGGCAAGATTGCGGTAGTCATGGCATGGGCCTCGGAGGATGGGTCATGAAAAAGTGGTATCAGTGGAGTCAGTTTTACCGAAGAACTAGGAATCTGATCTTTCCAATGGAGCAATAGTGTTAAGTATTTTGAGTGTGGTTTTCAGTTCAGGGAGTCCAGTGTTGGTGCGGAAGCCAACGTATCCATACACCAGGACCCTAAATTTTGATTTCCAACTCGGTGCATGAAAACATTGATCGTGTGTGTTTTGGAAATGTTATACTCTTAATCTCTTTAGAGTCAGCTAACCAGGTATAACATATTGATTGTGGTGAACCTGTTTCTTCTCAGGATGTCATTGTGTAGAAATTCAGCTGGGATTCCAAAGATATTTCAAGATGATGGCCCACTGAGTGACAAGGCTTTGGTGCAGGGCCCTCTTACTATGTTGGCACCTTCGGGTGGGGTAACAATAGCACCACCACTCGTAGGGTAGCAGTTTCCACTAACCCCACTAATAGAGGCTGTGGAACGGGTTTTTCGCTTAGTTGAGATGCCAGTAGATTAGATGGTGATCCTATCTGCTAACCTTATCCAGGGCAGAGCAGGGAGATGGTGGAGTCTGATGCTCTAGATTCATGATGAGGCCACACTCTCTTGATTATACGTCAAGACCCTCTTTAGGGCGGAGTTCACACTAGTGACATTACTCTCAGTGCGTATCTCGGAGCTACTACATTTACAGTAGGGGAGTCTATCAATGGCACAGTACTCGGTGAGATTCACTAACCTCTCACGCTACTCCACCGACATGGTACGGGACCCATTCTCCAGGGCCCAAACCTTTGAGCGGGGTCTCTAACATGAGATCAGAGTGTCAATGATATCACTCAATATCCCAACGCATATTGGAGTGCTCAAGGAAGCATTATTGGTGGAGAGATTCTTAGCTGATCAGGCACTGACAGTGAGAGCCACCACTGAACCAAAGGTAGCCAAGTCATCTGAAGCAGGTTGTAGGTAGATGATTTGGAGGTCCAAGTGGCCCATACCTTCTGGTGGATGACCTCAGGATGCAGGGTCAGAGGTGCGGAGCTCGCGAGGCAGGGGAGGTCTTATGAGGACTAAAGCCTGTTACTCTTGCAGTGGATAGGGACACTTGGCCCGCGACTGTCTGACTCCCCACATAGACGATTAGAAGATGACCGAGGGACCGCTGAGGTAGTGTCCAAGGTTTGATCGAGGGGTTCCGCAGGGCAGTGGAAATGGTATAGGAGCCGGTCGTGCAGTAAGTGGTGGAATATAGTTTGAGGTTCTACTTCCACCACCCCCAGTTGGTCAACCCCGACCACAGGGAGTAGGTGGATAGGGGAAAGCTAAGCTTCAGGCGCCAGAGCCCTATGACCAAGGTTCTCTAGAGATGATTATAGGTATGATATGTGTCTATTCCACCCTATCTATAGTTCTTATAAACAAATGTGTTAGTCACTCTTTTATTTCCATGGAACTCGTTCAGAGCTTGGAGATTCTGACTGAGCCTTTGGCTTGATCCTTATTATTAGAGACTCCTATGGGAGAAGATTCAATGATCAAACACTAGTACAGACAGTGTGAGCTCACTCTAGGAGGTGAGAGCTTAGGCTAGGATCTATTAGTAGTAGCGTCGAGGCCTTATGATGTCATCTTGGGTATGAGATAGCTATACACAGTTCATACATAGATCGACTGTTTGAAGGTTGAAATTGTGGTGTGTTTGCAAGGATGGGATTAGGTTTTCCTTTATCAGTGAGAAGAGAACCTTTGCAGCATAGGATGGAGTTTCTCGGAGGAGGATGCATCCAATCACTCATCAGTTGGCTAGCCTTACCCTCAGATCAGTTGATGTGAGGATTTCGAGTTATCCTGTAGTGGTGGACCAGTATGCTGATGTCTTTCCTGACGATGTTCTAGGACTACCACCTCGCAGATAGGTAGTCTTCTACATCGACTTGTACCCCATGAAGACATCGATATCTACACCAGCATATCAGATGGCTCCCACAGAGCTTCGTGAGTTGTGAGTACAGTTGGAGGATTTGAAAAGGAAGGGGTTCATAAGGCCCCGTGTTTCTCCATGGGCATCCTCAATTTTGTTCTCCATGAGAGTATATAGGAGTCTGAGGCTTTGTGTGGATTATCAGCACCTTAACTAGGTGACCGTGAAGAAAAAGTTTCCACTCTGGAGGATTGATGATCTCTTCGAAAAACTAAATTGATCTCGATTGTTTTCAAAGATAGACCTCATATCAGGTTATCACTAGATCAGGGTATGGGATGAGGACGTACCAAAGACAGCCTTCAGATGTCAGTATGGACATTAAGAGTTCTTGGTGATGCCCTTCAGTGTGATCAATGCTCTGGCATTGTTCATGGGGATCATTAATAGGATCTTCCATCCTTAACTCTATCTCTTCAGGGTGGTCTTCATTGATGACATCTTTATATATTCGACATAGGAGGAGGAGCATGCCACACACCTACAGATAGTTCTGGATACACTCTGATTGAACCATATTTATGTAATGCTCTTGATGTGCTAGTTTTGGATATGCTAAGTATACTTCTTGGGGAACGTTATCTCATAGGCTAGAGTTGGAGCGGATCTAACAAAGATAGAGGTAGTGCTTTCTTGGGAGACACCTAGTAGTCTGACTGAGGTATAGAGTTTCCTGGGGTTGTCTGGGAACTACTGGAGATTTGTACCTTAATTTTCTAGAGTTTTGATACCCTTGTCAGCTTTGAAAATGAAGGGACAGCCATTTTTCTAGATGAAGAGATGCCAACAGAGTTTTTAGGAGCTAAGGTAGAGACTGACGAGTGCCCCCATCATGAGGCTACCAAAAGAGGGAGTTAGGTATGTTGTCTACTACAAAACATCAGGGGCTGTACTTGGTTGTTTCCTGATGTAGGAGTGAGAAGTGATGGCCTATGGCTCATGTCAGTTGAGACAACTTGAGTCGAACTACGCTACCCATGAACTGGAGTTATTAGTAGTGGTCTTTGTGATGAAGTTGTGGCAGTACTACTTGATGGGTGAATGGTTTACTATTTAATTTGATCGCAAGAGTCTCAGGTATATCTTCTCACAAAAGAACCTGAACCTGAGACAGCAGTGATGGCTGGAGTTCCTCTAGGACTATGATTCTGATATATTTTTCACTCTTGGGAAAGGGAAGGTAGTAGCAGATGCACTTAGTAGGGGGTCTGGTCTATAGTTGCTGAGTGAGGTGACTGAGCAGCTAGTCACATTACAGATATCTTTTGTGGATAGAGAGGGAGAATCTTACCTGTAGTCTATGACTAACACTCCCCCACTTCTTCATACATTTGGGAGTCTCATCTTGGAGACGTTGACTATAAGTCCCAACATGCTCAGATATCCTCAGGACAGTCTCCTGAAGAATTTTCTGAATTTGGGGAGCACATCATTCTCTTTAGAAGACGCACCATGGTACCAGTGATACTATGAAAGGAGGTGTTGAGGGAGTTCCACACAGCCTCTTTGGCAGTACATCCTAGAGTGGTGAAGATGTACTAGGACCTCTAGTTTCAGTTTTGGTGGTCAGGAATGAAGAAACTTGTGGCAGATTTCGTATCACGATGCCTCACTTGTTAGCAAGTGAAGGCTAAGCATTAGGTTCCAGCGGGCTTAGTGCAGCCACTTGAGGTAACAGAGTGGAAGTGGGATGGTATCTCCATGGATTTCATGATAGTGCTACCACGTACATCTAGAGGGCACGATTCCATCTGGGTGATTATTGACCGACTCACCATGTCAGACTACTTACTACCCATCCAAGAGTAGGGATCAGTAGGGGGATTGGGATGCCTCTACGTGCAAGAGATTTTATGGCTTCACGGGGTGTCATCGACGATCATCTCAGATCAGGATGCATGTTTCACATCCTGCTTCTGGAAGGAGTTGCAGGAGGCGTTCAGGACTCTTCTACTCTTGATCACCACCATTCAACATCAGACAGATCGTTAGACGGAGCGGACCCTATAGACACTCTAGGACATTCTTTGTGCTTGTGTCCTCGATTTTTTCCATTGTTGGGAGGACCACTTGCCACTAGTAGAGTTCACATACAACAAAGGTTATCCCTCCACCATCGGCATGGCTCCATTTGAGGCCCTGTATGGGTGACCTTGCATATCACCTCTATGCTGGACAGACCAATGGGAGTCAGTACTTATGGGTCTAGAGTTGGTAAAGGCTACCACAGAGATGGTTCATATCATCCAGGAGTAGATGAAGACTACACAGAACCGGCAGAAGTATTATGCTGACAGAAGTTGGAGACCCTTAGAGTTTGAGGAAGGAGACTATGTCTTCCTACGATTCACATCTCGATGAGGATTATAGAGGTCTGGCTAGGGCGACAAGCTATCTCCGAGGTTCATCAGACCATTCTAGATCCTTAGCAGAGAAGGTTAGGTGGCATACTATCTAGTTCTTCCCCCACAAATGCACTAGGTGCATAATGTTTTCCATGTGTCGCAGTAGAGGAGGTATGTTCATGATCCATTGCACATTATCGAATGGGTGAGATGAACACTGATTATGGGACGACATTTTTGGAGTTCCCGGTGGATATAGAGGATCGACATGAGTGGGTCCTTCATGGGTGGTCGATTCCTCTAGTGCGAGTTCGTTGGTAGCATAGGAATCTCCAGGAGAGAACATGGGAGTGGGAGGCTTAGATGAATTCTTAGTACCCCCATTTGTTTCCCTAGTTTTGTTGTAGCTTTTTGGGGATGAAAATATCTAAGGTGGGTAGAATATAAAGACTTGTAAATTCCATATTATTTTTTTTAAAATTATTTGGGATTATTATGAGTCTTAAAAAATTAACGGCACGTAATTCCGAGGCTTGGAGAGCCCAGAACATAATTTTGAACATTTTTTAAGGTACCTTCAGTAAAAGTGCAGGTGGTGTTTTATAACTTTTGAACTAGTGCTCTAAATTGAATCCAATGGCACCGTTGGACTCACAACACCGAGATTATTTTAAGGGGATCTTCTCTTTTTCCGGAAAAAGTCGGATGGAAAAGTTAATTTTTAGCTTTACAATAAAAAGAATAATAAACCCAACAAGTTATTTTATTTCCTTTTTTGTAACCGTTCAGTGACATGGTGGGGCCACATAGTTAAATGGTTCATTCAAGGGCATGACCCCTAGGTTGTGTAACCTTGATGTTGGAACATTAAATGTGGTTCATAAATGAAATTCATTAATGTTATGAAACACGGTTGGTTCCCTCATCTATTTAAATAGAGCCCAGGCTCAGGTTTTTGACACGGAAGTGAGTAACCTCATATGATGTACCATGGAATCTTCCACCAATGAAGAATAGAGTCTTGAATGACGTCATTGGGGAATCGATCCGGGATCGACGAATGCCGGTGAATTCAACGAATGAGGAATCTTCTCCATCCATGACCACAACATCATACAATGGTTCACGAGGTAGGGGGTTTTGTCTTGATTAATTATAAGAGTTTGAAGATGAATTAATATCACCCTTTTGATGATGCTAAAGCGGAGGGCGCAGGCCAAATAAACAAGGACCATACCCTCCACCACTTTGATCTTTGTTGAATTCTTTCTGGAAAACCGGAAAACAGAGTGGCAGAATGAACCCAGGAGCCACGTAGCATTGGCAGAATCCCGAGAGGCGCATTTTTTTGAAGGGAAAACGGACCACCAGAGTTCCCCCGGTGGCCCGCGGAAGACCTGCCAGCGCGGCACGGGCACGGCTGTGCTGGCCGGTGAAGGCGGCAGCAAACGCACACCGGCCACAGAAGGGGGCGGTGCCACATGGCACCCCGGTGGACCAGCAGGGACATTCGACGTTCATCTGACCACATTAGTAGAAGGGTTGTGTGCTGTAGATGGATGTTGCGGCTTTGAAGCCGCAGCGGAGGGGGACCCATGTCTTGCAGGTCCTGCGGATAGCGAGGCGGTGCCACGTGGGGCCACCGATTGAATATATGAATAGATCTTGAGCCATTAAGGTAGGAGGGTCCACACGGCCCCTCACATGGGTCACGCCCAGTCGGTGTGCTAGGCTGATCTTCTGCCCAGCAGGCTGAGCCCACCTCGGCCTAGCCCAGCCGGTTCGGGCCGGGCCGGTTTGCGGGCCAGCAGGCCAAGCCCACTGTGGCCTAGCGAGTTTAGGTCGGGCTTGTCTGTGGCCCAGCTGGTTTGGGTCGGGTCAGGTCGACCCAAATTGGGTCGGGGCGGACCGGGTCAGGTCGGGTCAAACCGGACCCAGACCCTTTATGGCCCTGTTTCGCTTAAAAGACCATATCTTACAAACTAGATGTCCATTTGAGGATCCGTCTGTGGAATTTCAATCCTTGGGATGAGAAGGTCCTTTTGAGATACTCCACCCATGTTTTGGAGAAAGTTGTAGTTCATCCAGGTTGGATCATACCGCAATCCAACCTAGCCCTCGGCACTAAAATGCATATAACTCCCAGACCGGGTGTCTGATAGATGCACAATCTATTGCGTTGTAACACTTATGAAATGATGGATCATTGGGTTACTTCTTCGTTAGACTTCATTCCTGTTGAAGTACAACCAATGGATTGAGGATCATATCCTCCCAAAATCAAGCGTACTATGTATGAGAATTCATTGGCTGGCTAAGACATGAAGAATGAATAATGATCCTATGTGGATCAACACCTAGAAATCATGTGTGGATCAGCACCTATAGCTCCTATGTGAATTAGCACCTAGCGATCCTGTTTGGATCATCACTGAACAATCTGGTGTGTATCAGTAGTAGAACCCTTGACAATATAAGATGATCTAGCTTTACAACTAATCATATGTACTTCTATACATAAGTTATACCTGGTTTGAGCTGATTCATTCTCTTGTGATTTGTGATTGAGATCATGCTTTGTGGTTTTCCTTATTGGAATTCAAAGATACTTTCAGGGGTCTCGGGGTCCCTACTAGGTATTTTTATACTCACCATTGAACAGGCTTTGCCCGTACCTTGTTGTGTCTTGTTCAGACGACAAGCAGCTCGGCTGAGACTATAGGATCTAGGACCAAGTGGTACACAGAGGTGACTGGTTTATGTGGAGAGCTATGAAGACGAGTTGTACCTAAACTTCATGTAGGATCCTTGGTGGATGATCTCATGAGCTATTTTCTATTTTCTGTTGTAGTTGTACCTTTTCATTTGGTCTAGTATTCCAGTCCCTTTACTTTCAACACTTACTATTACACTTATTTGTGGTTACTAGTTGTCGTTGCACCTTACTCCTCCATTGTGTTTTACTTTTGCGTAGTGTACCTTGCTTGTGTGTATACAGGTTTTGAGACAATGCCTTCCCATTTTTGAGAAATGCCTTTCTAGTGCTAGTCGCCAACCCCTGGCTTATGGAAGGTGGGCTTGGGTTAGTCACGAAATGGGCCCCGGGGGATGGGTCGTGACATTGAAATTGAAAAAAAAATATTATAATGAAATGAAATATTTCCATTGTGGTGAACTTATACATTCATGAAAAATTCCAAAAATATATGAAGGGTTTCGTGAAACCTCATAGAGAGTCCATGTCAGGTATTAGTATTATATAAATAAATTTTTCTATTTTGAAGGGTATATATTACTAGCATTAATTTTATATTTTTGGTAGATATGTAGGATTGTAAGATAAAGAATATTTAATTGATGGATCTTGAAGTTTTTATTCAAGTGATGAAGAAAATGGTTATTTTATTAGTGAGTTGGATGCAGCATATTAATTCAAATCTTAAGTGGGTCTATATAAAGAATTTCTATTTTCAACTAATATTCTCATGTTTTATAAGATAATTTGATTGTAAATCAGGGTTATTATGAATAATATGATAAAGTTATTTTAATACATATGAATAATGATTAATCCAATTCTATAACTTTTTTTAAATGAAGATGAGGATAAAAATGTTTTATTTAAGATGAAAGTGTATTATTCTATTTTGTGTTAAAATATAATGGAAATCGTTATAACCACTGAAAAATAGAATATTTAAATAAATAAAATCTTAATTCTAGAATTTTTCTCCAAACACATAGTATATCAGATATGATATGTTTACTAATATATTTTTTTTAATATTGTCACTAAGTAAAATAAATATTATTTTAATACAAAAGAGTTTTTCTATTGTAAATATATATTTTTTAAATATAATTTCTCAGAATCTTGTAGGAGTATATTTGAACTTAGAAAAGTTTAATGTGTAATAAATAAATGATTATATAGGTCCAATTCAAAATTAAAGTCACTCTATATCCTAAAGATGTTTAGGATATGTTAGTAAAGAATTCTATTAATATAAATACTTATATTTTAATTTTTTTTAATTGATTTCAATGAATTTTTTTTAATGTAAATGTTTTGATATTATGAAAAAAATTATTAAATCGTTATAAGTATTTAATAAAAAAAATTTATTAACTTAATAATATTTCATGTTATAAAGTAAATATGTTTGAATATAATGTTCAAAGTGTTGATCATGATGATTATATATCTTAATCATTCCATTATTAAATATTTAATTTTTTCATAGTTTCTAAAACATTAAAAAAAATTGTGAGAAATTTTATCATATGGTCACATATACATGTGGCATAAATTGTGCATTACTGTAGCGAGTTTAAAGAAACCTTAAAAATATAGTAAACATATGTTCATTATAGTGTCATATCCAATTTTATTTTAATAGACTAACTATTATAGTTGGTTTTGAAAGTTTTCGTGAATAATTTTTATAATATATAAAAAATATCATCTTAGTTTTATCATTCAGTCGAGTTGGGTTTACATATTACATAAAATAAAATGATAATTAAACTCTACATGTGTGACAAACCAACATGGAGTACCATCTAGACCAATATCTACGTTAATTCACCCCTAAACTAAAGAGAATTATCGAACTCCATGGGCCAGTGAAAAGCTCCTAGGAATAAATAAATAATCGTTGGGAACAATTTTTCCAACAAAATATTAAAATAAATAGAGTAAAATTTTGATTCATCATCATATACATACATTTTTATAATCATATCTTGTAAAAGGAGATAATACAAGACTATAAATAAAATAAAACTTCTAAAAATACATATCTTAGTGGTCCATAACAACCCTCCACATCCCAAGTCACTTATCCTTAGTCACCCTAGCTCAACCCCACAATGGAATATGAAATCATGAGAACCTTTTATAAGATCATAAGGGGATAAAAACAATAAATGGTATAAGAATGGTGTGATATATAGATCCTAGTAGGATATCACCAAATATTCTATGCAGTTACATTATAAGGTATGTAAAATTTGCTAATAGAGGAGTGAAATAATTAGATGAAAATGCTTAGTTTGAAAAATATAGTTTTAAACATTTTAAAAACATTTATCAAACCAAGTATGTAAAATGTTCCATTTCATGATTTAATAACTTAAAAATTTCTCAAAAATCATTAAAAATATTCAAAAGATAAATTTATATCAAATTATAAAATTAAGAACATTAATCTAATATCAGAATATATATAAGAGTCAGGGTGAAAAATTTCAATGAACTGATTAATCAAGTTGAGTAATCAATCAAGTAAGGCTATAAGATCTTGACCTTTTCTGGAGATGTCCCAGGATCATTTATAGGTATTCTTTTGACCAGTTTGAGTAATTTTCATTTGGGTTTTACCTTCACGTGCGTTTGGGTGAAAATTTGATTTTTTTCATGAAAACAGGGTAGTGAAAAGTTGGTGCATGGTTTTCCCAAACTGTGTGCTCTGACACAACAAACCATGAAAACCCTAGATAGTGAGGTTTGTCATAGATGGATCATAGTTTTTCAAACCATGTTCCTAAAAAGGAAAATTGTGCATCCCCTAGAATTGGCACATGGTTAAGGTGCCCAATTAAGAGAAATTGTGTGCCTCTTCCTAGAAAACTATGCATGAAATTTTTATTAATTGAAAAATTATATTTAAAATTACCTAAACCCACTAATTAACTCAAAATCAACCACTACTCAATCCAATATGATTTATCTCATTTTTTGAGGTTCTTGGTTGAATTACAAAGGCTTCTGATGTCCATTTATAGTGATATAAAGTCTAGATCAAAGTTCTGCACCTCTCCCAGTAAGCGAATCATATATAACTTGGTTTCCCGTTCCTCTTCCTATTTTCTCCCATTCAAGAAAGGGTATTTTTTCCTATTTTAATTATATCTAGATCTGGTTTTTTGGATCATAATCTAATATTGTATATCTAGATCTAGATTTATGAGATTCTATTTTTTTGATCTTAGATTTAGGATTTCTATCCAGATCTCACTTTATATCGATGTTCCATTCGGATTGGAGATTTCTGTTGGGTTTTTGTTCCACAAAAAATTGAGGTAGGGGGTCCATAATTAAAATCCTAAAGTCTTGATTTCAATTATGTTCATGTAATTATATAATTTCTATTATATGTTTAGAAAATTATTTTTTTTATTGAAATAATTAATTTTTGGAATTAATTAATTAAGGAAAATTTGAAATTTGAGATATTGACGTTATGACCATGAATAATTAATTATTGAATTAATTATGTGATATTGAGGTTGTGAAGTTGAATAAATTATTGTTAAATTAATTATGAGATATTGAGATTATGAGCATGAATAAATAATTTTTTGGATTAATTATGGGATATTGAGATTCTGAGAGTGAATAATTATTTATTGAATTAAGAGATATTTATATTATGAGTATGAATAATTAACTTTTGAATTAATTATGTGATATTGAAATTGAGAGTATGAATAATTAATTTCTGAATTAATTATTAGAAGTTGATATTGTGAAAAGATTAATTAATTATTATATTATTTAATGCCCTTGACTTGGTTAATTAATTAATGAATTAATTAATGGAATGATGGATGGTTGAAATTGTTAAATGGGATAAATTAATTGAGATAATAATTTATTTGATAATTGTGTGTGTGACATGGTCTGTTGCATCAAAATCCCATAGTGTGATAAGATATGATGAATGGTAATAATGGAATTCACAGATGATAATTGTGAGTGGGACATGGTCTGCTACTTCAAAATCCCATAGTGTTATTAGAAATGATGAAAGGTAATAGTGTCATTCACATGTGTCAATCGTGTGAGTGACATGGTCTATTGTATCAAAAGCCCATAGTGTAAATTGAAATGATGAATGGTAATTTTGGAATCCATATGTGAATTGTGATAATGAATGGTAACATGGAAATTCATTTATAGGATATCCCTTGGGGAAAGTTCAAACTCCAACATGGGATACAGTGGGTATTGAGAGTTTGGGTGTCCCTGGGAACCGAGTTGTTATGTGGTTAAATGAAGTGTTAGTGAATAAGTGTAATTTTTTTAATTTATTGCTTTTATGTATTTTTTATACAACTTTATACTATTATTATTAACTGGATATTGTTTTTAAATGTCGTTAGTGGTGAGCTACTGAGTTATAATCACACCCAACTCAAGTTTCCTGATTGGTACCTAAAAATTTTTCATGTTTACAGGACAGGATAAAGTTAAATTCCATGTGTTAGATGGATGATTTTGGATAGAGCATGGTTAAGGTTATTGGACGTGGTTTGGGAACTGCTTGGGAGTTTTCAATTTCTTTACTTTTGGGTTCTCATTTTGAAACTTTTCACATACCTTATAAAAGTATATATACTATTAAATTTAGAGATTTTATCTCCAATTTTGGTCATCTTGTGATATTGGTATTGTTCTATTTATGGTTATATGTTATTCGATTGTTATTACTTATTTTTTTCTGGTGTATTACTCTGATAATAGAGTGTATAGTCTCCCCATAATTGATATCAAAGACCATTTATCTTTTCTTTTATTTTATATTACTATGTGGGAAAGGTATACTGGATATTAGGGAGAGTCAGTCCATGTACATGACCTCGTTCATGGGATTTTGAACACATGTATGGGAAAAACCCAAGTACCCTAGGTGGAATTATTGTTATTGTTGTTTGTTGTTATAGTTGAATATTATTTCACCTTGGTTGATGCAATTGTTGTGTGATTTTAAAGTTTTTTTGAGATTATATAATAATTTAATCACATCTTGATATGGCATGAGATTTGAGTTTGCATGCATATTTCTAGGAACTCAGGTTTATTGATACATTCATCATTATGAGGTACTGTAATGACCAAAACTTTTGTTAATGAAAATACCTCTTGATCTAATTAAATTTCATAATATGTTAAATGGTTATACAACATATGAACTTCTTTTATTTTATGTTTTTGGATTTTAAAATACCATTAATAATTGTGACTGTTGCTAATTTAGTCGTTGAACAGTGATCACATGATTTGTATAAATATGGGATTTAACAAATCCAATTTACTCAGACAAAGGAAGTGATGGCCTCATCCAGTAGACTTTCCCCGTATTAATCCCATTTGTTGGAGCTCGGAAAGAATGTGGCGTCATTGGGATTCACTCTTGACCAAGCTCAAGCTGATCTTGAATGCATTAAGCTTGAGTAGAACCGCCTTTGGGAGAAGTGGAAGTTGATAGAGATTACCACCGGAGCGATGTTATCCAAGCCACCCCAAGAGTATGTCACCATCGCACACCTCACCCTTCGGTATTATGTGGGTGTTTTAAGGGGTTATGTAACAAGACCCTTGTACTATGGTTATGTACATTATTTTTGTATATAATAATGAATATACTTTCATTTTATTATTGTTACTTTGTAAATAGTTTTAAAGCACAAATAGTATTTTTAGTTAATATTCAACTAAGAAATATATTTTGATGAATTAATAGATTTTTTAATTAAATAATATTTTATTAAAATATTATTATTCATGTTAAATTTATTTTTATTAAATATAAATGGTCGTATAATTTTATTAATGCAATTGTAATTTTTATTAAGGTTTGAAAGCCATTTTTGTCAAAACCCATGAATTTTCGATAACTGTCCATTATTATTTTAAAATTGAAGATCAACATGTTTAGAAAATTATTTATATAAAATGAATATTATTTATGGAATCAGGATGTCGAAATTATCCAACAGTGAATTTTTCATAATTTTCTGAGACAATCAAATTTTTGGGTAAAAATTAAATACGGTTTAAATATATAATGTATTTTATGATATAATAATGACCCAATAGTGATGTAATAAAATACAATAAACTTTAAGTTTTTACAATCTATGTTTTACCATTAAAATAATGTGATTTTGGGTTTGTTTGACTTATTTTACAAATCTTTAGTGGACCCTTCAAGACTTAAAAACATTTTGTCTTTTTAAATTGTTTTCCTTGAGAGTGTGACTCACCTCCACATAAACAACCCTATTATATTAATAAGTTCGAACTTTGGCCACATAAAATATTGTTTTCCACTTCCCTTGGATAAACCATGGGAAAAAATATGGGCTGGTTTGTGGTTTTGATTAGTTTAATGTGAGGTGTCCCAAACTTAAATAATAAACAATTCCCTCTCTTTCCTATATAAACCCACCCATTATCCAACTTCCTCCTCACTCAAAGACTTAGGACTTCTTTCAACCTCTGATATATTATCTCTAGAATCCTCTTAAGGTGCCCCATGCTCCCAAGAAGCCTCTCTCAAGCCTCTCTCAAGCCTTTGGAAGCACACTTCCATGTAAGGGATTTCATTTTTCTCATTTTTTTCCAATATTATTTATGTTGTTATTCCATTTTAATTTCAATTATAAATTTTGGGTTATGGTTTAACACCTCCCCATACTACCATATTTATGTTTTAATGATGGTATAACCCTTTCTATCTCATTAAATTCCTCCCATGTACACCTGTTACTATGCCGAAATTCGGAATGGAATTTCTCTCTCCTCATTTACATTCAAGCAATTATTTTGTATCATGAATCTAAATTCCATTAAATTTGTTGGGAAATGTATCTATATGACCCCATTACTGTCCATGTAATGTAAATATAATGATACACCCCATTCTCTATCATCAACCATTTTTATTAATTCTTATGTCACGATGTTATGCTACCCAAATTGCACCGCGTTTTCTTCCAAGCCTAAGTCATTGTGTAGTGAATACCATGAACATTTATATATCAAGGGTATTCACCTTTTTGCACATTTACTTATTGTTTAAATAGTTTCATGTATGTATTCCACATTCTATTATCTTGTATTAAATGATTATGTTGAATTATTCAATGTTTTATGATCCGTGTGGCACACTTATGCATGAAATGAAATGTTTAAGAAGGGTGCGCCCTGATAGCGTTTTAATTCTTTGGGTAAAATATAGTATCATGCTAAGTTATGTGCAATGGGTGTTTACTCATGCTAATTCAAGTTCAATTAGGTTTCACTCATGATTTATGTGAAATGAGGGTTTACTCATGCTCCATGTGCAATGAGTCTTCGCTCATGCTAATTCCATGTTAAGTGTTGTTGCCACATTTCCATGCTATGATTATCATGCTTTATCATGCCTTTATGTTTATGATTATCTTATTCTCTATTGATATTCCTATTAACTAACATGTATTTTATTCCTCATGTTATTCCATGTTTATTCCCTTACTGAGATTTATAGATCACCCTTTTCTTATGAATGTCCTCAGGCTATCCTAAGAAATGCTAAGTATGATGGAATGTAGTGGTCATGTAAAGGATGTTTTCAATAAAGATGTTTTATTTCATGTTTTAAGTTTTTATGTAATGATCCTAAGACCCAAAGACACTAGACCACTCGATCTTCTATGTTGTATCTAGTGAAGTTTATGTATTAAATTATGTTTAATTGTGTAATAAAAAGCAGGGTTGTTATAGTAGGTATCAGAGGATATGATTAGTTATTTTTGGGATTAAGATTAGAAAACCATAGGGAATCCTTAGAGAAAAAACTAAGTATAATTAAAAAATTCCTATGTTTTAGTGAGTATTGAGTAAGTGGTTTATCAATCAAATACATCCCTGTCTGGATACGAGTAGGTAGAGGCGGCTCTGGCACAGATGTATCTTAGGGGTAAAAACTGAAAACACATCTTTGAGTTAGACTTGAATGGGAACTGGTGCATGACAACGGGTCTTACTGCACTATTGGTTATGACACTCCTAGGGGATATGCTTTGGTAGATTCAAGAGCTTAGTATAAACTATTATTAAGGGACAAAAAAAGAGCCCATAAGAGTATAAGTTAAAAAATAGATTGAGGATAACCTAGATTTAAACCTAAGAAATCACAAGTTAGGATATAATTTTTCTTTATAAATTTATACTTTTATGTTCAAGGTTTCCTTTTTAGGATCCATGGATAAGTATTTAAGACCTATAATTATACGTTATTTTACTTAGTTAATAGAGGGAAATAGAAGAACACGTTCCAACAATGATTATAATAGGAAATGTGAAGATTTCTCTAATGATATACCCGATATGATTGGAGGGGGTGCTCAAAAAAACATGATATTACTTGCTCAGCTAGCTCAAGTTATGAATAATAACTTGAATCAGGCAGAACTCCCTCCTCCTCCACGAAAAGAGAAATTTGTTGTAGAATCCTTCATGTGGAAAAGGCCTCCTATGTTTAGAGGATATTCTGATCCCCTCCTTGTGGAACAATGGATTAACTCCATTGAAAAGCTATTCTTCATCGTCCAGTGCTTGGAAGAGGAAAAATTTGTACTGGCAGTCTATTGTTTTGATGGGGAAGCTGATCCGTGGTGGACACTGATCAAGAATTCAAATTACCAAGAGGAAATTGATTATATGAATTGGGAGGAATTAAAGAGGATGTTTTTCAACAAATATTTTCCTCAAACCCTCCATCTCAAGATGGAAAGATAGTTCCTTAGACTCAAGAAGAAGGAAGATGAGTCCATCAGGGAATATGAAGAAAACTTTATAAGGATTGCAAGGTACTCCTCTGGCTTTGTCATGAACACCGAAAGCAATGTGGATCACTTATTTAGTGGACTAAAGCCGAGTCTATGAAAAGAGTTGGCGATTCAATACTTTGACAGTTCTGAGGATATTGTCTGTTGTGCCCTAAAAGTTGAAATGGAGATTGGAGACTCTCAGTGGTCTCATGAGCTAACTGACAAGAAGCGGAAAATGTAGATCAACATGGGTGGTCTATCAAACAAATCCCATGATGGAAAGAAGCCTGAATTTTCCCCTTGCAAAAATTGTGGGAAGAAACATCCAGGTTATTGTCTCAAGGGAACCATAAATTGCTTAAAATGAGAAAAGGTTGGTCATCTGGCCAAGAACTACCGAAGGGATATGAAAAATTCTGCTAATGTTGAAGAAGAAAGGAATTTTCAGATCAACACTCTGTTGACAGTGCGGTGTTACAACTTCATGAAGCTTGGGAATTATTTAAACAATTTCCCTAAGCCAAGGGTTGTTGGAGGAAATCAACAACAACCTTCAAGGAAACATGGAAGGGCCTATGTGATCACTACCACTGAGGTGGAGCCAGACAACGTTGTGGTGACAGGTACGCTAGTTATTCATTCAAGAATAGAGAACATACTATTTGATTCTGATTCTATGCATTATTTCATATCTTTCAAGTTTATGAGAACAATTCAAACACCACATTAAAATTTAGAGGAAACCTTATCTGTGAGAATAGCGAATGGGGAAATCATTGCGTCCATGGTCTATAACTCCTCCCCAGTTAACGTTTGTGGACTGAACCTCCCAGAAAATTTTGTCATACTTCCTTTAGTGGAGTTTGATGCTATCATGGGCATGGATTGGTTGTCTTTATACAAAGGCACTATCAACTGCCAGGAAAGGGAGATCACTATTCACATCCCAAAGCATCCTACAATTGTTTACAAGTTCAAGGAGGAAGATAAATCTCCTTTAAAATCATCTTCTCAAGTGTGGATATTGTTGCCTTATAAGTAGGCATATCTAGCTCAAATGATTGATACAAAGGAGAGAATCATGCTTGAAGACATGCCCATTATGAGGGATTACACTGATGTATTCCCTAAAGAGTTTTCTGGTATTCCTCCAGACCGAGAGGTTGAGTTATCAATTGAACTTATCCTTGGATCTCTACCAATCTCAAAGAAACCTTATAGAATGGCCACTATAGAGCTGGAAGAGTTGAAGAAGTAGTTACAAGAGAATATAGAGAAGGGTTTTATATGCCTGAGTGCTTCTCCGTGGGGTGTGTTGATCCTCTTCATCAAGAAGAAGTATGGATCAATGCGCCACTGCATTGATTATCGTGAACCTAATAAAATCATGATAAAGAAAAAGTATCCCCTGCCATGGATAGTTGACTTGTTCGATTAGATTCGTGGGGCCAGTTATTTCTCTAAAGTAGACCTTTGGTCAGGATATCACCAATTAAAGGTGAAAAAGGAAGATATTCCCAAGACTACCTTTTGAATGAGGTATGGACACTAGGAGTTCGTATTGATGCCCTTTAGACTCACTAATGCTCTGTAAAATTTCATGGATTTAATGAATAGAGTCTTTAGAGATTACCTTGAAAAATTTGTGGAAGTCTTTATTGATGATATTATGATATACTCCAAGTGCAAGGAGGAACATGAGGAGAATTTGAAAACTGTGTTAAAGACTTTGTGAAGGGAGAATTTGTATGCAAAGTACAATAAATGTGAGTTATAAATGGAGGAAGTATCATTCTTGGGGAATTTTATCACCAGAAAAGGGATATCTATGGACCCTACCAAGATGAAGGAAATTGAAGAGTGGCCCAGGACAACATCTGTTACGGAGATCCGCAACTTTTTGGGTCTAGTTGGGTATTATCAATGATTTTTGAAGAACGTTTCACGATTGTAAAACCCAATGACCATGCTGACACGGAAGGGAGTAAAGTTTTTTTGGACACAGGAATGTGAAGATTATTTCAAAGAGTTGAAAAAGAGGCTTATCACTGCACCAGTACTCACAATCCCTACAAATGGAGAACTCTTTGTGGTGTATAGTGATGCTTCTAAGAAGGGATTAGGTTGTGTGCTGATAAAAAATAATAATGTGATAGACTATGCCTCAAGGCATTTGAAAATACATGAGAAAGACTATCCAATGCATGATCTAGAGTTGGGAATTGTGATCTTTGCCTTGAAAATCTAGTGGCATTATCTCTATGGGGAGAAATGTGAGATATGTAGTGACCAAAAGAGTCTCAAATATATATTCACACAGACAGAGATTAATATACACCAGTAAAGATGGATATATCTCATTAAGTATTATTAATGCTCAATCTACTACCATCCCAGTAAGGCAAACAAGGTGGCAGATGCCCTATGTAGAAAGGATCATGCATATTTATCAATGATGAGAATTGAAAAGGATCTGATCTTCTCAGATTTTCAAAGGATGGACATGGGAATCATTAATGTAGGAACATCATCAATCCTTTCTCAAATTATTTCTCAACCATCCCTCTTGGAGAGAATAATGGATGCTCAAAGAAAATATGTGGAAATTCAGAAAAGGGTGGAAGTTGTTAGAAATGGTAAATCCTCTGATTTCAAAGTTGATGAAGAAGGAGTTTTGAAATTTGGGATGCGATTATATGTACCATCCGATCCATAGATAAAGAAGGAGATATTGAATGATGCACATAGATCGAACTTCTCTATCCACCCAAGGAGCACAGAGATGTATCGAGATCTCTGAGAAATATTTTGGTGGTACAATATGAAAAGGGGGATTTCTGAGTATACATCGAAGTGTCTGGTATGTCAGAAAGTGAAGGCTGAGAGACAAAATTCAAAGGGGATGATGCAACCACTACCCATACCAGCATGGAAGTGGGAGAACATTACCATGGACTTTTTCACTGTACTTCCAAGGACATCCAGATAAAATAATTATATATGGGTCTTTGTGGATCATCTTACAAAGACAGATCACTTTATTGTGGTTCGAGAGGGCTTCTCAATGGATCAAATTGCGCGAGTTTACGTAAAATAATTCTTATGGTTGCATGGAGTACCACTATCTATTATGTCTGATCAAGATCCAAGATTCACCCCTAAGTTTTTGAAGATTCTCCAATATTCTCTAGATACTGAGTTGAACTTCATTACGGATTATCATCCTCAAACTGATGGTCAATCTGAGTGGACTATCCAAAAACATGAGGACATGTTTATAGCATGCTCAATAGACTTAAAAGGGGGGATGGGATCAACATCTTCCTCTGGTTGAGTTCTCATATAACAACAGTTTCAACTCGAGCATCTGAATGGCACCATATGAAGTCCTGTATGGGAAGAGGTGTAGAACACTAGCATGTTGTGATGAATTCATGAGTGTAAGATGATAGGACTAGAAATGGTCGATGAAATGGTGGAGAAGGTTAAAACCATTCAGAATCATATCAAGTTATCCCAGAGTCGACAGAAGAGTTATGCAGATAACCGTTGACGAGACCTTGAGTTTAAAGTTGGAGACATGGTATTTCTATGCATATCTATGTGGAAGAAGGTCATGAGGTTTGAAAATAAAGGGAAGTTAAGTCCTAGGTACATCAGGCCCCTTCGATATTCTTGATCATGTTGGGGTTGTGGCCTATCGCCTAGCACTTCCACCTACCATGGCCAAACTACATGACGTCTTTCATGTATCCCTCTTAAGGAAGTACATACCAGACCCTTCATATGTACTCTCTTCGAGGTGGTACATGTCACGACCTACCTTCACCAAGATGAGATAAGGGACAAAAGGTTTCCATACCCTTCCTTTTTCAATTTGAAAGAGAGATAATGACCCCCGAGACCCGCCTTCAATAGGTCCTGGAGTGGAGACTAGAACCAAGGGTATAGAATCACACACAAGATGGAAGCCATTACCCTTTTTATTTAATAGGATCGGGAGATAAGATAGTAAATCATAACAACACCAAAAGTGTAAGTACAGGTAAAGCCAAAACAAACCATTCCCATATGCATGTTCCAAAAGTAAATTCCACAAAGTACTAGGAGACTACAAAGGTAAAGTACCAATTGAAGAAAAACAACAACTGTAACTGTCCCAACATCCGAGCTAGTATTGCCCTGCACAATCCATGAAGCCCTCCTGGAAACCTGAAAGCAGTTTTATATATGTAGGGTGAGCATAAAATTATACTCATTAGGGAAAACCAAAGACTCGTGTGCACAAGTGGGGAGGAATTCTAATTCCCTATGAGAAAAGAGATAACCAAAGAACCTAGCATGGAAAACTATCCACCCAAGCCTCACTAAGGAACACTCCCCAAATAACGCAATTCAAGTATTGTATAGTAATAGAAAATCTATATTTGGGTACCCCATGCCACTTTCCCACTGGTTATTGAAGACATCCTACGCATCGAACCTCTCCTTCCATTCTCACTACAGTGCCACTGCCACACCCCGCCCGCACACACCTGGGCCACAACCACACATCCCTCCTGCAAACACCTAGGCCACAACAACCATGCGTAACCACGCCCACAAACACCTAGGCCAAAAAAACTACTTCCACGCCCGTAGACACCTAGGCGTCATCCCAAAGACTCTTGGAAAACAACCTGCCCACACACACCTGGGCCAACCACCACAACTTCCCTACCCAAAGAATATTTGGCTATAATGGACCTCAGGATATCACAGACTACCTGAGGAGTCTTGGGATATTCGGTAAAGGGAGTAGAAAAGGAGCTAATAACCAGCCACTCATAGGAGTGTTGGGAAAAAACACCCTCCTCCATGAAATGCGGGTGTTCGGCACTAAGTGCTCAACTTGGGTGGGGCGTGAATAAGAAACATAAAAACTACAAATATATGTATAGGTAACAAGAACTCATCCCATCCTAGGGTTTCCAAATCCATCCTAAGAAAAAACACCCTCATTACTATTAATTCATAAAAGAAAGGCACAACACTCACGGCCAAGTCACAACTCATTCCAAAAAACAACTCCCCATTTAACCCATTCTTGCTTTCATGTTCAAGTGATCCCATTTATGTAAATTATGCACTACTGGGAAACTAACCGGCATAATCACAAGCTAGAGAAAGAGAAACACCCAAACAATAATTTAAGCATTCACACCCGGTTCTCTTCTAAAGTCACAACAACAAAGGGATCAGTGAGATCCCTCAAAGTACTGGAACCAAACCAAGCCTCGAGATATAGCCCCACACAGCTTCAGATTCACAACCAACAACTATGCCACAATAGCGGATCCCATCCCCATCCACATCACCCCATAAGCATCAACAGAACAACACACCTACTACCAAAATAGATTAGGGAATCTTCCAGGTTCAAGAACATTATTCATTAGGTTATTCTTTCTGTTGGTTAACTAGGGTGACCACACAAGGATTGATGTTCAATGGGTATCCATTTAACCAACCGAGTTTATTTGATTAACCAATTTTTATGTTACAGTTATTTAATCATCATAGAAGACAAGGTTTCAATAGTTCACAAGGAAAGACCACCAATGGCCATGATTTTTTGTGAGCATAATCCCATACAATTCACAACATATAGCAATTATAAAAGAATACAGTAGAATTTTCAAACGCACCCCATCATTCCTCAATAGTTTGTTTATTATCTTTGTTAAGATTTGGTTTCATCGATTCCCACAAAAATAGTAGCGTACCCACCCCGCATGATACACGGTAAGGAGAGACAAAAGAAATATCCCTACTTGGTTTATCTAGGATCGAAGTTATTTTCCACGCGCCAAGAACTGGGGATGTGTGACTTGCAGGGGAGGAATGTTGGGGACTCCAAGGGTGAGCAGAAAGGCTCCGGCGTAGTTGTACCACTTTCCTTGGGAAGGGGAACTCCAAAATCACCAGGAAGAAAAGGAAACCAGCCAAGAGGAAGAAGTAGGAATTCTCGTGCGATATAAGGATGAGATCTCATTGTTACAGGATATTGAAATTTTAATGACTATAAAGTCGGATTGTGGTTCCCCATGCGGTTGGGCAGTTACACACGATGGAATTAATTGTCAGTTAACAATTCTTCTCATAGGAGTGGTCATAACGGCTATGCATTAAACAATTTTCTTTAATCATAAGGAAACATGTAACAAGGGCGGAACTGGAAGGTACGGGGAAGGGCATGACACGGAGGAAAAACCACACGTTTTGGTAAGTTAAGGTTCGCCCGACTCTTGGGGGATTCTAGATATTATTTATGGTCCTTAAGTGACTTTGAAAGGGAGAATTAAATCATCTTTATGTTAAAATATATGTTGTGGGAGCGGAAATAGTCAGAAATTGGAAAAAGGGATGAAGACCGCTTGGTGAGGATACGGTGCCACCGTCACGGTGCCACCCTCACGGTGCCACCGTGACCGGTACCCCCATGACCAGTGCCACCGTTTTAGTGGAGCCGTGTTTTGGAAAAGTAATGGATCAGGTGTGTCTGGGCCAATACATTAGATACCTCTCAAACTATTCTCGCCCTCAAGAATCAAAACTAGACTCGAAGAAAAGTGGGGTTCCGAACAACCACCTCGAATGATACCTCTCAGGAGAAAAACTCATCGATATCTAGGAAAACTTCTCCCTCAATTAACCAGGCAACACTCGAGGGTCAAACTGTTCAGTCATATGGGTTTGGGAGTTTCTTCCTCCATGTCAAGATATTGTCCTCTTTGGGTGGCACTAACTTTCTCGCACGGGTTTAATTGCATCCACCATAATGTGTCTTGATTAGGGATTGGGTCCTCCCCTCCCCATAATTAGGACTATTCACACACATCCACAGAATAAGGAAAATCGAATGCTCCATAGTTAACAAGATAAAGTGTTCAATCACAAACAAATTCAAACAAAATGGAATAAAACTCGAAACAGCTCTGGGTACTAGGCGTGCATATGTGTCTCCCATTCCCAGGTACTTTCCTCAAGCCCGCCATGCCTCCACAACACACGAACCAAATGAATGGTCTATCCACGGAGAACCTTCTCCTCACGATCCTCGATCCTCCCTGGTCTTTCCACAAAAGTCACGTCGTCCTCGATATCCAGCTTTCCCCAGTCAAGGATGTGTGAACCGTCGTGTAGATACCGTCGGAGTTGTGACACATTGAAGACATCATGTATTCTTAGTATCAGTGGTGTTAGCGCTAGCTGATTATCCACTTATTCGACCTGCTGCAGCACTTTGAATGGCCCGATGAACCTTGAAGAAATGTTACTCTCCCTGTCGAACCTCCGTTGTCTACGCTGAGGGGAAACCTTCAAGAATACGTTGTCCCCGACCCCAAACTCCAAGGGTCTCCTCCTATTATCAACATATGACTTCTATCGGTCCTGATCCACCTTCATCATCTCCCGTATAAGCTTATCCTTCTCTATCATACTTTGCACCACCTCCGGGCCAAGAACACCTACTTCCCCAACCTCAGTCTAGCACACGGGTGAGCGACATGGCCTCCCATACAGAGCTTCTAATGGAGCCATTCCAATGGTAGAGTGATAACTATTATTGTAGGAAAACTATACCAAAGGAAAGTGTCGCTCACATAATCCCCCAAAGTCCAAAATACATGCCCATAGCATATCATCCATTATCTGGATGGTGTGCTCTATCAGTCCATCTATCTAGGGGTGGAAAGTAGTGCTAAGACGTAGTCGGGTGCCAAAAGCATGCTGTAATACTTTCCAGACTTGTGAGGTAAACCATGCATCCCTATCCGAGACTATGGACCTCAGAACTCCATGCAACCGCACCACCTCATCCACGTATCTCTATGCTAAGAAATCCACTGCACCCGACTCCTTGATCACCCGAAAGTGAGCCGATTTTGTCAGTCGGTCCACCACTACCCAGATAGCGTCATAGCCTCCTTAAACCTTGGGTAGACCTGTTACGGAGTCCATCGAGATGTCATCCCACTTCCACTCGAGGACATATAAAGGCTAAAAAAACCACCCGAAACACAGTGTTTAGTCTTCACCTACTGTCACACTAGGCACCTGGCCACAAATTCTACCACCGCATGCTTTATCCCGGGCCACCAAAACTGACTCCTTAGACCCTGTTACATCTTGGAAACTCCTAGGTTCACTACTAGGGGTGATTTGTGGAACTCAAAAATAACCCTCTCACGCATCGCCTCTGGGACAAACATCTTCCCTTAGAAAAGAATCTGATTCTGACCATCCTCCGACCATCCTTCCGGAGCATTGCCTTGGTTAGCCCGATCACGCATCACTTTACTCTCTAAGTATCCCCACTGGGACTCCTCCACCTTCCATAGTAGAGAGGACTGCATTGTCATCTGAAACAAACAACCTCTACCACCACCATCCCTTATATCCAGGTGTAGAGACACCAACTCATCCATCGCCTTCTAGGCATCTGCCGATTATCGAACCGCATCCTTCTATGACTTCCTGCTCAAGGCATCAACCACCACATTCCCTTTTCCTAAGGTTTAGGGAATCTTGAAGTTATATTCTTGAAGGAACTCCATCCACATTCACTGTCGTAAGTTCATCTCCCTCTGGGAGAAGATATACTTAAATCTTTTTTGATCTGTGAAGACCACGAAGTGCTCCCCGATGAGGTAATGCCACCATAACATTAGTGCGAACATGACCGCCACAAGCTCTAGATCGTGGGTGGAATAATTAAGATCATGAGGATGTAACTATCTAGACCCATAAGAGATCACCCCTTGTCATTGCATCATCACACACCCGAGGCCTTTTCCTGAAGCATCACAGAACACCTCATACGCCGCCCCTTCTTCTGGAAACCTCACCACTGGGGCACTTACCAACTTCTTCTTCAGATAGTTAAATGCTGCCTTGCACTACCCATTCCACATGAAATCCTGGTCCTTCTTGGTCAAATATGTAAAAGGTGCTACAACTCGGGATAAGTTGGGAACGGACCTCCAATAGTAGCCTACTAGTCCAAGGAAACTACGATCTTCTGCCACGTTCTTGGGCACTTCCCCAGAAACAACCGCCTCGATCTTTGATGGGTCCACCACTATTCCCTGCCCGGAAACCACGTTCCCATGGAAGTGCACTTCTCATGTCCAGAACTTGCACTTGGATAATTTCCCATAGAGTTGGTGCTGTCAGAGGACCTCTAAAACCGTTCTCAGGTGCTCAGTGTGATCATACTCTTATCTTGATTAGATCAGGATTTCATCAATAAACATGACTATGAACCGATCCATGTATTCCCAGAAGATGGAGTTCATGAGTCCCATGAACACAGCTAGTGCATTTGTAATGCCGAACGACCTGACCACAAACTCAAAGTGCCCATATCTGCATCTGAAGGCAGTCTCCGAGATGTCACCCTCCTTCACCCTCAGCTGGTGATATCCTGATGGTAGGTCAATCTTTGAGAGCCACCCTTACCCTTTTAACTGATCGAAAAGGTTGTCTATACTTAGGAGAGGGTAAGGGTTCTTGACTGTTACCTGATTCAGTCTATGGTAGAATATGCACACCCTGAGACCACTATCTTCCATCTTTGAAAATAAGACTGGAGCACCCCATGGTGATGCACCTGGTCAAACAAAACCCTTCTTCATCAGATCGTCAATCTGAATCCGCAACTCCTACAACTCAGAAGGTTCCATCCAGTAGGGAGCCATCGAAATCGGACGGGCACCAGGTTCCAAGTCTATTCCGAACTCAACATCACGTCGAGGGGGTAGAGTCACCATCTCTTCAAGGAAGATGTCTATAAACCCACTGACGATCCTGGGGACTTCCACCATTTCTGCATCCACCGACTCCACTGATAGTTCAGCTAACAAATAAAGAAGGGGATCCTCTCGCATGCTGATTTTCTAGCAACCTCAGTTGCCGATGAAAGTCACACGTCGGCCGCCCAAATTTGAAAAAATTACCCTTCTTCAGAAGCAGTCAATGATGTCACATATAGAGAACAACCAGTAAATTCCTATGATGACATCGTATGGTTGTATCTGCAATAGTAGAAGATCCTTGATAGACTTATGTGGCCCTATCATCAGTCTACACCCTCAGCAAACATAAAACAATTCAGTCTGACCCCCGACATGCATGCTTAGCACCAGGGGCACTAGAAGTCTCTCAGCGTCTAAACCCAGAGCACGGGCCAGACTGGGTGTAACAAAGAAGTGCGAAGCTCCTGTATCGAACTACGCATTGGAAAGAGTACTAAACAAGCTGATAGTACCTCAAACGACTTCCAGCCCTACTGGAGATACAACCTCTATGGCATGTAACTACCTACGCCCATCTCCCCTTCCCCTTGGTTGTCGGTCGTCTCCCTGACCGCACCTGATTCGAGGTCCCTGAGTAGCACCCTGAGGTCGGCCTCCACCTGTGACGTCTGTCCTTGGAGGAGCGGGAGCTCATTGTCCCTGTTGCTGCTGCTGAAAGGGCATGGCTGGAAACTGTTGCGAATGGGGTGGGTGCTACACTGGACCACCCCCATTGTACTGTACTTGGTCCGGGCACTAATTCTGAAGGTTCCCATGGTTGCCACAGATGAAGAATCTCGGCCCTAGGCCCGAAATAAAAGGGTGAGGGCTAGGAGATTGAAACTGGAACTGCTGAGGCCTACTTCCTACTAGTCCAAACCTAGAGGGCCCTGATTCTGGAGGCATACTACTGATAGCCTTCCCCTTCGATGAGCCCAACTGGATTCCCTCTCGTGATACACCTCCCAGCATGTTCATCCTCTCTACTACTTCAGCCTTCTTCTAGACATCTAAGAACGTCGATAGGGTGAAGGGAGTAATAGCATACTAGAGAGAAGGTCGAAGTGACTACTCCAAACATCTCACTCGAGACACCTCATCCGGAAAGAGGTGGGGAGAAAAGAAAAGGAGATCCTTAAACTTGATCCCCAACTCTCTTACTGACATACTCCCCTACTGGAGGGAGAGTAGTTCCTGCCTCTTCTCATCCTCCCTCTTCTCCCCAAGATAAAGCATCCACCACTAACGCGCTTCTCCACACATCTGACTTACGGCCAGAGGAACCCAGTACTCTGTCAGAGTATGAATCAAGCTGAAAGATATCACCATCTCCTCTAGCTAGCTCTCTGTCTCCACGTCAGAGATGCTGCCCTTGTACTTCCTGAGGGTCTGCCGGTGAAAGGCACAAAGTGTCTTTTTCCACTGATTTTCCTCCTCCTCTCGGTCAGCCCTATGTCAATCAGCCAAGTCAACCTCCTAGGCCTCAATCGCCCGTACTACACATGGTCGTCTCCTAGGTTCCATAGCTGCAAGGTAAACAAGGATTTCCTAAGCCCTAGTAGTGTATAATATTTTTCTTAAATTTTCTTATTCTTCTTTTTCACTTTTAAATCCAAAAAAATTCCCATAAAACACAAGAACACAAGTCATTATGATGCATGTACCTTCCCTAGGGTCTCTACCCTTCAATCAGTGTGGCCTCACTTGGTCGTTCAGTAGGCCTAGAGTCCTTGCATCGAATCACGGGGCCCCCTAAAATCCTGTGTCCAAGCCGGTCTTCCCTGAGCTATTTCACGCACCAAGATCACCCAACTCTATTACCCTAACATCCCATGCAATCCTCACTATGTCTAACTCCAGACTCCATCCTATCTCTCAAAATCACTCCACTGATACCATTCTGTCATGACCCGCCTTCACCAAGATGATAAAAGGGACAATAGGTTTCCATACCCTTCCTTCTTCAAGTTTAAGAAGAGATAATGACCCCTAAGACCCACCTTCAATAGGTCCTGGAGTGGCGACTAGCACCAAGGGTATTGAATACCACACAAGATGGAAGGAATTACCCTTTTTATTTAATAGGATCAGGAGATAAGATAGTAAATCCTAACAACACCAAAAGTGGAAGTATAGGTAAAGCCAAAACAAACCATTCTCATATGCATGTTCCAAAAGTAAATGCCACAAAGTACAAGGAGACTACAACCAAAGAAAGAAAAACAAAAACTGTAACTGTCCCAATGTCTGAGCTAGTACTTCCCTTCACGATCCCTAAATCCCTCCTGGAAACATGAATTCAATTTTATAGATGTAGGGTGATCATATAATATACTCAGTAGGGAAAACCAAAGACTCTCATACACACGTGGGGAGGCATTCTAATGCCCTATGAGAAAAGAGATAACCAAATCACCTAGCAAGGAAAACTATCCACCCAAACCTCACCAAGGCACACTCCCCAAATAATGAAAGTCAAGTAATGTATAGTAATAGAAAATCGATATTTGGGTACCCCGAACCACTTTCCCACTGGTTATTGAAGACATCCTATGCATCGAACCTCTCCCACCATTCTCACTACAGTCCCACTGCCACACCCCGCCTGGACACACCTGGGCCACAACCACACATCCCTCCTGCAAACACCTAGGCCAAAAAAACCACGTGTAACCATGCCCGCAAATACCTGGGCCAGAACAACTACTGCCATGCCCGCAGACGCCTCGGCCTCATCCCGAAGACTCTTGGAAAACAACCTACCCGCACACATCTGGGCCAAACACCACAACTACCCTACCTGAATAATACTGGGATATAATGGACCTCAGTCTATCACAGCCTACCCAAATATTCTTGGGATATTCAGGAAAGGGAGAAAAAAAGGATTTAATAACCGGCCGCTAATAGGAGTGTTGGGAAAAAAACACCCTCCCCCATGAAATGGGGGAGTTCGGCACTAGGTGCTCAACTTGGGTGGGTGTGAATAAGAAACATAAAAACTAAAAATATATGTATAGGTAACAAGCACTCATCCCAACCTAGGGTTTCTAAATACAACCTAAGAACAAACACCCTAATTACTATTCATTCATAAAAGAAAGACACATCACTCATGACCAAGTCACAACTCATTCCCAAAACCAACTCCCCATTTTACTCATTCTTGATTTCATGTTCAAGTGATCCCATTTAGGTAAATTTTGAAATACTGGGAAACTAACTGGCATAATCACAAGATAGAGAAAGAGAAACACCCAAACAAAAATTTAAGCATTCGCACCCGGTTCTCTTGTAAAGTCACAACAACAAAGTGATCATTGAGATCCCTCAAAGTACTGGAACCAAACCAAGCCTCAAGATACACCCCATCACAGCTTCAGATTCTCAACCAACAACCGTGCCACAATAAAGGATGCCATCCCCATCCACATCACCCCATAAGAATCAACAGAAGAACACGCCTACTACCAAAACGGAGTAGGGAAACTTCCAGGTTCAAGCACATCATTCATTAGGTTCTTCTTTCTGTTGGTTAACCGGGGTGACCACACAAGGATTGATGTTCACTGGGTATCCATTTAACTAATCGAGTTTAGGTGATTAACCAATTTCCATGTTACAGTTATTTAATCATCAAAGAAGACAAGGGTTCATTTGTGCACAAGGAAAGACCACCAATAGCCATGATTTTCAGTGAGCATAAACCCATACAGTTCACAACATATAGAAATTATAAAAGAGTACATCAGAATTGTCAAAATCACCCCATCATTATTTAACAGTCTGTTTATTATCTTTGTTAAGGTTTGGGTTCACTGATTCCCATAGAAACAGTAGCATACCCACTCCACATGATACACAGTATGGAGAGACGAAGGAAAAAATCCCTACTTCGTTGATCAAGGATCGAAGTTCTTCTCCATGTGCCAAGAACTAGGGATGCACGACTTATAGGGGAGGAACGACGGGGACTCTAAGGGTGAGAGAAAAGGCTCCGGCGTAGGCGCACCACTTGCCTCAGGAAGGGGAACTCCAAACGCACCTGGAAGAAAAGGAAACCAGCAAAGAGGAAGAAGAAGGAATTCCTCTGCAATATAAGGATGAGATCCCGTTGTTACGGGATATGGAAATTTGAACGGATTTAAAGTCGAATCATGGTTCCCCACGCGGTTGGATAGTTACGCATGATGGAATTAATTTTCATTTAACAGTTATCCTTATAGGTGTGTTCATAACGGCTATGAGTTAAACAGTTTTCTTTAATCATAAAGAAACGCATAACAGGGGCGGAACATGAAGGTACGAGGAAGGGAGTGACACCGAGGAAAAACAACACGTTATGGTAAGATAAGGGTCGCCCGACTCTTGGGGGATTCTAGATATTATTTATGGGCATTAAGTGACTTTGAAAGGGGGTGTTAATTCATATTTACGTTAAAAGATATGTTTTGGGAGCGGAAAAAGTCAGAAACTGGAAAAAGGGATGAAGACCGCTTGGTGTGGATATGTTGCCACCATCACAGTGCCACCCTCACGGTGTCACCCTCACTATGCCACCGTCATGGTGGCAACCTCACAGTGCCACTGTCACGGTGCCACCCTCATGGTGCCACTGTCACGGTGCCACCGTCACGGTGCCACCCTCATGGTGCCACCGTGACTGGTACCACCGTTTTGGTGGATCCGTGTTTGCGAAAGTAATGGACCATGTGGTTCCAGGCCATTACAGTACAGTTGGAGGATGATCTTTCCTATTAAGAGTATCCAATGAAGATCTTGGATCATAGAGATAAATTTCTATGCAACAAGACTACTGATCTATTCAAGGTACTATGGTGAAACCATAAGTATGAAGAGGCAACATGGGAACTGGAGGAAGCAATGAAGGAAAAGTACCCACAACTGTTTGTGGCCTAGAATGTAAAATGAAATTTCTAGGGCGAAATTTCTTAAGTGGGGAAGATTGTAATGACCCAAACTTTTTTTAATCAAAATCCCTCTTGATCTAATTAAATTTTTTAATATGTGAAATTTTTATACAACATATGCACTTATTTTTTTTATGTTTTTGGGTTTTAAAATTCCATTAAGAATGGTGATCATTTCTAATGTAATCGTTTAACAGTGATCACATGATTAGCATAAATATGGGCTTCAACAAATCCAATTTACTCATACAAAGTAAGTGATGGCCTCATCTAGTAGACTTGCCCCGTATGAAGCCCATTTGTCAGAGCTCATAAAGGAGGTGGCGTCATTGGGTTTTTCACTTCACCAAGCTCAAGCTGAGCTTGAACACGTTAAGCTTGAGCGGAACCTCCTACAGGAGAATTGGAAGTTGATAGAAATTACCACCCGATCGATGTTATCCGAGCCACCCCAAGAGTCTGTCACCATCCCACACCTCACCCTTCCGTCTTATGTAGTTCTTTAAGGGTTTATATAACAAGACCCTATTACTATTTTTCTGTACATTATTTTTTCATATAATAATTAATATACTTTCATTTTATTATTGTTACTTTGTAAATATTTTTAAATCACAAATAGTATTTTTAGTTAATATTCAACTATGAAATCTATTTTGATGAATTAAAGGATTTTTGAATTAAATAATTTTTCAATAAAATATTATTATTATTATTATTATTAAACAAATTTTTATTAAATATAAATGATCGTATAATTTTATAAACGCAATTGAAATTTTTATTAAGGTTTGAAAGCCATTTTTGTCAAAACCCGTGAATTTTCGATAAATGTCGGTTTTTATTTTAAAAGTTAAAATTAAAATCTTTATAAAATTATTTATATAAAATTAATATTATTTATGGAATCAGGATGTTGAAATTATCCAACAGTAAATTTTTCATAATTTTCTGAGACAGTCAAATTTTTGGGTAAAAATTATATACTGTTTAAATATATAGTGTGTTTTATGGGATCATAATGACACAATAGTGATGTAATAAAAAACTATAGACTTTATGTTCTGACAATATATGTTTTACAATTAAAATAATGTGATTTTGGGTTTGTTTGACTTATTTTACAAAACTTTTGTGGACCCTTAGAGACTTATAAAACATTTTGTCTTTTTTAATTGTTTTCCTTGAGAGTGTGACTCACCTCCATATAAGAAACCCTATTATTTTAAGAATTTATGACTTTTCACTTATAAAATATTTTTTTCCACTTCCCTCTGGACAAATCCATGTGAAAAAACCATGGGTTGGTTTGTGGTTTTGATTAGTTTAATGTGAGGTGTCACAAACCTAAATAATAAACAATTCCCTCTCCTTTCCTATATAAACCTACCCAATATCCCACTTTCTCCTCACTGAAAGCCTTTTGAGTTTGTCCCACCTCTTCCCTACTCTCTCTATAATCCTCCCAAGGTGCCCTAGGCTCCCATGAAGCCTCCATAAAGCCTCTCTCAAGCCATTGGAAGCACACTTCCATGTAAGGGATTTCTCCTTTCTCATTTTTGTCCAATATTCATTAAGTTGTTATGCCCTTTTAATTTCAATTATAAATGTTGGGGTATGGTTTTTCACCTCCCCCATACTTCCCTCTTTATTTTTTAATTATGGGAGACATATTTCTCTCTCATTAAATGCCTCCCATGTACACCCGTTACCATGCCGAAATTCAGAAAGGAATTTCTCACTCCTCATTTACCTTCAAAAAATTATTTTGTATCATGAATCTAAATTCCATTAAATTTGTTGGGACATGTATCTATATGACCCCCTTAATATCCATGTCATTTAAATATTATGAGACACCCATTTCTCTATCATCAACCATTTTTATGAATTCTTATGTCATGCTGTTATTCTGCCAAAATTGCACCGCATTTTCTTCCAAGCCTAAGTCATTGTGTAGTGAATACCATGCCCATTTCTCTATCAAGGGTATTCACATTTATGCACATTTACTTATTTTTCAAATATTTTCATTTATGTATTCCACATTATATTATCATGGAATAAATAATTATGTTGAATGATTCAATGTTTTTTGATCCATGTGGCACACTTATTAATGAAATGAAATGTTTAAGAAGGGTGTGCCCTGATAGCGCTGCAATTCATTGGGTAAAGTATAGTATCATGATACGTAATTTGAAATGGGTGTTTACTCATTAAAATTCAATTGAAATGAGGTTTTACTCATGCTTCATGTGCAATGAGGGTTTACTCATGCTCCATGTGCAATGAGCCTTAGCTCATGCTAATTCCATGATAAGTTTTGTTGCCACATTTCCATATTATGACTATCATGCTTTATCATGCCTTTATGTTTCTGATTTTCTTGTTCTATATTGATATACCTATTGTCTAACATGTATTTTATTCCTCATGTTATTCTATTTTTATTCCCTTACTGGGATTTATATCTCACACTTTTCTTATGCATGTCCTCAGGTTATCCCATGCAATGCTAAGTATGAGGGAATGTACTGATCATGTAGAGGAATTTTTCAATAAAGATGTTATATTTCATGTTTTAATTTGTTATGTAATGATCCTAAGCCCCAAAGACACTAGAACTCTCGATATTCTATGTTTTATCAAGTGAATTTTAAGTAATAAATTAAGTTTAATTATGTAATAAAAAGAAGGGTTGTTATAGGTACGCATGGGAATACAGATTCTGGGTAAGTTTTTAAACTTCATCTATTTTTCCTTTCCTGTGAAGTTGAAAGGAACATGTGCCTACTATTAAATTTAGAACTATTAAATGATGAAAGATTAGAATAAATGGGTTTCTAATGAGAAACATTATTAATGATAATGAGGTTAGCCTTTGTTAACCCTAATAGTAGTAGGATGGTTATGGGTAGTGATTGTGCCACGGTTTTAACATGTCACAAGGTTTTGGGTAAAATACATGTTGTGACTCGTTGTGTTTTACTCTAAAGTAATCATGATAAAGTGGTGTTATGTGTCTTGATACATATATTTGGTATTGTAGAGATACGTATCCAAGATTATGCCTATTGAGATGATTATAGGAGGATGTGGTTGGAGATAATATACCATTAGTGGAACCTGAGCCACCATTAGTGTCGGGTGAGGAAATAGGGGAGAATTTCTAAGAGAACCATGATTTATTCAATAAGTTTATTGAATAATACCCATAGTGGGTTTTTAATAGCATGTATGACTTGACACATGAGTTCCAGTAATACCACCATCTGAATTTTACTGTAGAGGGTGGACCTAAGGGAGATGAGATCAAGATTGAGTCCATACTGACTATACTTGACCATTTGGAGACTCCTATGCATAAGAGGGTCAAGTTAGCTGCTTACATTCTATGAGGATAAATGAAGTACTCATGGTACAATCAGGCTCAAACTGGACAGGCTGAGGGTATGTTGTGGAAGGACTTCTTGGAAAATTTCTTAGATAACTTCTATCCAGAGATGTTGAGGAAAGAGAGAGATGTTGAGTTCATAAGGTTCACTCACGGGAGTATGTCCAATATGGACTTTGTTTTATGATTTACATATTTTCAATTCTTTTCTCAAGTGTTGGCAGGGGATGATACATATACAGTGAGGCATTTCTATGATAGACTTAAGTGTGATAATAAGTCCCAAGTTAACCTCTTTTGGTTGAATATGTTTGATGAGTTTGTGGATCAGGATCTTATTGATGAGGGGAACCTAAGGGAGGCATCCATTTTATGACAGGTTATTCCAGCTGGATAGTAAGGAGGTATGGATTCTGAGAACAAGAATTGTCACTAAGACAATATTATCCAAAGCAGTGGGAAGTGAAGTACCCAGACAGATGGATCGGTTTCATAGGATCTTACACAAGTGATTTGTCACCGGTGTGGTAGGTCAGGACAATTCTAGAGATAGTGCCCCCAATAACTAGTGGAGTTTCGATCTTGAAAAAAAATGGGACATGTGCATAGGATATGGAGGAAATCATGATAGATATGTAATGAGAGTGTATCTTGAAAAAGTCAGAGTTTAGGATGGTAATCTTATACACCTTATCAAGATATCAATTAGAGTACTATAGGATCAGGTGGTAGAGGTATTAGATATGTTTTTTCTAGGAAATACTATTCATATCATCGGAGTGGTACAGCTTAGGGGATTCATATTTCATCACAGGGGAGAGGGGTAGTACAGTTGCATGTGGTGCAGCCTACACTTGTGGATAGATTTGGACCATCAAAAATGAGAGGTATTATTCTAGTTTCATATAAACTATCTAGTTACTTATTTGATTATAGTGCCTCTCATTCCTTCATACCTTCAAAACATGTAAATGGTTTGAGCCCAGTTTGGGAGTAAGTTAGTAGGGTAATGAAAATAGATACATCATTGGGAGTATATTAAAGAGACATATATTTGTGTAAGGGGTGATCTATTGGGATTACAGAGTATATTTTTCGGTGGGATATCTATATCCTTGAAATTTTAGGATTTGACTTGATTTTATTTATGGAATGGTTAGTAGAATACTGGAAGAAAATTGATTGTTACTGAAATAGAGTGACCTTTATGTATCTTAATGGTGATAACTATATTCACCATGGAGAGTGGTATATCTAGGTAGGCTAAGCATGTCTAATTACTCAACAACTAGAAGAGCTCACAGTGCAAGTTTCAAGTCTATTACTAGATGAAGTAGGTGTAAAGAATGATGTATTCCCACCATTAGTAGACCAGTTTCATGATGTCTTTCATGAATACTTCTCAGGGATACCACCTAAGAGAGATGTGGAATTTATTATTTATCCCATGTTGGGGGCTGAGCCAATTTATATTCCACCATAAATAATGGCACTGGTAGATCTTTAAGAGCTCAAGACTCAACTAGAATATTTGAAGGATAAGAGATTTATCCACCCAAGTATGTCACCATGGGGTTCACTAGTATTTTTTTAAGAATTATTACAGGACTCTATAATTGTGAGTTGATTACTAGAAGTTTAACCAGATGATAGTGATGAACCAGTATCCCATTCGACGTATCGATGATCTGTTTGACCTATTGACAGTAGATTGTGTCTTCTGAAAGATTGAATTTGGAACAATGTATCATCAGTTGAGAGTTTGACCTTATGATATATTTAGGACTACTTTTAGAAGCAGGTACAGCCAATATGAGTTCATTGTATTGTATTTTGGGTTGACGAATGCACTGATAGTGTTTATGGTCTTGATGAATATAATATTTCATCCATACTTGGATCAATTTTTTGTAGTTTTTGTGGATGAAATCTTGGTGTACTCCAAGAATCATTATGATCATGCCAAACATCTTGAAATAATCTTGAGTATACTAATAGAGAATCATATATATGTCAGTCTATCTAAGTGTCGGTTTTAGATTGATCAGGTACACTTCTTGGGTCACATCGTCTCTAATGATGGTGTTTATGTGGGCCCAGATATGGTTTAGGTAGTGGTTTGTTGGGATTATCCCAAGAACATTTTTGATATTCATATATTTCTGAGGTTAGCTGGATATTATCAGAGGTCCATCCAAGAAATTTCCCATTTGGCAGTAACACTTATGGTCTTGACTGAAAAGTAGATAAAGATTGAATGGTTGGAATCATGTGACAGTTCTTTCAAGGATCTAAATGGTCATTTGACATTGAAAAAAATATTAATCCTACCCGAGCCAGGTGAGAAGTATACAATGCCCTATGACACTATTTAAATTGAGCGTGGAGTAGTGTTGATACATGTAGATCGAGTTGTGGCATACGGGTCTCAGCAGTTGGGACAACATGAGTGTAACTACCATACACATGACCACAAGTTAGCTTCAATGGTTTAGGATTTGATGTGTTTGATCAATTTTCTATTGGATAAGAGTTTTACTATTTATATAGATCATAAAATCTTGAAGAAAATATTTTTTAGAGATACTTGATTCTTCGGTAGTAGCTATGGGTTGAGTATATGCAGTCATTAAATTTTAAGCTAGCATATATTCTCAGGAAGGGAAACAGTGTAGCTAACACTTTGAGTAAGAAAACTAAAACTCAAGTGGTTTAAGAGTCTAGTTATAAGTGTAAGATGATGAATTTTTTGGATGAAATACATGTGGTGGTTCAGTATATTCAAGCAGAGATGACACTCATATTAGTTTCATTGGAGTCTACACTTTTCAGATGGATTAGAGATAGAGAGTTTGAGGATACAGAATATCTATCCTCAAGGGAAAGCCTTGAAGGTGGGTATTCACCTTTTTATTTGATAATATATGAGGATAATATCATTTATTTCTATAATAGAGATGTTATTATGAACATTTGAAAGGATATGATATGGGAATTTCATGCATATGAATGGGTGGTATATCCTGAAGTGACAAAAAATTTACCTCGTCCAATGATGATATTTTGGTAGACATTCATGAAAAAAAGGAGATAGCAGGGTCTGTGACATGATGATACACCTATCAATAGGTGAAGGTTGAGCATAAATGAACTAGTGGTGTGCTATATTCATTACCTAGTATGGAATGGAAGTGGGATGATGTGACTATGTATTTTGTGGTGGGTCTCCTAAGGATTTCGTAGAAGAACGATGAAATTTGGGAGATTATGGACCGACTGATGAAATTAGAACATTTAATGCCTATATTGGAGACATTATCAGTGGATCAGTTTGGGGACATTTATGTCTGATAGATAGTATATCTGCACATGGTTCCTTGGAGAAAAGTTTTGGATTGGGATTAAAATTTTACTACATGCTTCTGGTAGGGCTTGTAGAAAAAACTCAGTACATAGGTGTTATTGAGTAAAAATTTCCACCCATAGACATATGGATAGTTCGAATGTACTATAAAGGTGTTTGAGCATATGTTGCGAGCATTTTTTTTTTGCTTTAGTGGGACTTGAGAAAATCACCTATATTTGGTGGAGTTTTCCTATAAAAAAAGTTTTCCTAAACTGAAATAGGTGGAACTATATGAATAACTTTATAGTAGGCCATGAAAATAAACTCTATGCTAGATGGAGGCAGTTGATTCATAGTTTTTGGGAGTGAGTCTCGTGCAGGATACATCAGAGGAGGTTCTATTGATTCGGAAGTTCATGGTGATGGCTTAGAGTAGATAGAAGTTGTGTGGTGATAAACATTGAAGACCCCTAGAGTTTACAGAGGGGGGTTTTTTATTCCTTTATGTGTCTCCAAGTTTGGCTCACCACAGGATATGGAGGTAGGTAAAGTTGGTTCCCCATTTCATTAGATCATTTGAGGTTGTGGAAAGAATTGGTCCGGCGGTGTACCAATTGGCTCTTCTACCAAGATACAGTGTTTTGCATGATGCTTTTCGTGTGTCACAATAATAGCAGTTTCATCCTAAACCTTATCATGTGATTGATGTGGAATATGTTCATATTGATACTGATGCATTTTTTGAGGAGAATCTCATACGTGTGTATGATCATAGTGATAAAGTGTTTCAAGGAAAGACCCTACTGATAGTTCATTTATTGTGGAAATAATAGCATGTTCATGAGGAAATAAGGGAAATGGAAGCTAGTATGTAGGATCAGTGGCCCAGTACTTTTGACTCATAATATTAGAGAATATTTGAAGTACAACTCAAGGATGAGTTTTTATAAGGTGGGGAGATTATAAGATCGTGAACTTATTTGGAGATGTCTCTGGCTCATTTACAGGTACTCTTTTGACTAATTTTGAGTAATTTCTATTTGGGTTTTACCTTAGGATGGTTTTTTGTGAAAAATTGATATTTTGGAAGAAAAGATGGCAGTGCACGGTTGGTGCATAGTTTTTGAAAACCTTTTTCCCTGGCCCAGCAAACCGTGCAACTCTGGAGAGTGAGGTTTTGCACAACTGGCACATGGTTTTCCAAACTGTGCACCCAAAAAGGAGAAATTGTGCACCCCCTTGGACTATCACACTGTTAAGGAACATGGTTAAGAGAAATCATTCACCTCTTCTAATAACACTATGTGCACATTTTTAATTAATCTGAAAATTAGATTTAATATTACCAAAACCGACTAATTAATCAAAAAACAACCCCTACTCAAAACAATATGATTTCTCTCATTTTTGGAGGTTATCAGATGCATTATTAGGGCTCCAAACCTCCGTTCAAAGTGATTCAAAGTCCAAATAGAATATATGAACCTCTCCTGGTAAGTTAATCCTATCCCGCTTGGTTTCTCATTCCCCTTCCTTTCTTCTCTCATTAGGGAATGGGTTTGTTCTTCCTCTTTTGATTAAATCTAGATCTAGTTTGTGGATCTAGATCTAGGATTGAAGATATAGATATAAATTTAAGAGATATTGATTTTTTTGATCTTGGATTTAGATTTTATATCCAGATCTCTCTCTGCATCATTGTTCCATTCTAATTGGGGATTTCAGTTTGGTGATCATTTGTCAATGAATTGAGGTAGGTGGTCTATAATTTAAATCCTAAGGTCTTGATTGAAATTATGTGCATGTAAATGTATAATTTATATTAGATATTTAGAAAATTAGTTCTTTATTGAATTGATAAATTTTTTGAATTAATTATTTGAATAAAATATGAAAATAGAGATATTAAGATTCTGAGCATGAATAATTAATTGTCCAATTAATTATGATATATTGAGATTTTGATATTAAAAAATTAATTATTGAATTAATTATGAGATATTGATATTGTGATCGTGAATAATTAGTTATTGAACTAATTATGAGATATTGATATTATGAGCATGAACAATTAATTGTTGAATTAACTAAGATATACTGAGATTGTGAGTATGAATAATTAATTGTTTAATTAATTATGTGATATTGAAATTTTTAGAATGAATAATAAATTTCTGAATTAATTATTGGACATTGATATTGTGAAAAAGACTAATTAACTATTTAATTAATTAATGAAATTGATGTGGTTAATTAATTGATGAATTAATTAATGGAATGATGGATGGGTGAAATTGTCAAATGTGAAAAATTAATTGATGAATTAATTAGGGTGGTCATTTAGTGTGGGACATGGTCTGTCAAATCAAAATCTCATATTATGATAAGATCTGATGAAAGGTAAAAATGGCATTCACATTTGATAATTATGTGTGGTACATGGTCTACTACATTAAAATCCAATAGTGTGATAATAAATTATGAATGGTAACAGTGGTATTCACATGTGTTAATCGTGTGTGGGACATGGCTTGTTGTATTAAAAGCTCATGCTGTGAATTGAAATGATGGATGGTAATTGTGGAATCCATATGTGCATTTTGTAATGAATGGTAACATTGACATTCATTTATATGATATCCCTTAGGGTGAGTTCAGACTCCGACATGGGCCAAAGAAGGTATTGATATTTCAGGTGTCCTTAGGAACCTGGGTGTTATGTGGTTAAATAAAGAGTAATTGAATATGGGTAAATTGATTACTTTATCTCTTTTATGTATTCTTTATAAAAATTCATACACCTATTATTAAATGAATATTTTTTATATTTCATTGGTGGTGGCCTATTGAGTTGTACACAAACCCTACTCAGGTTTCCTGATTGGTACCTGAATGAATCTCATTTTTGCAGGGTAGGATAAGGGGAAAGGACTAGTGTTATATGGATGATTTGGTACAGATCATAGTTGAGGGAACAATACATGGGGTGTGACCCACTTATTATTCTTTATTTTATTTAACTTTGGTTTTTCATTTTGACACTTGGCACGCACCTTAGAAAATCATATCTATTGTTCAGTTTTGAGATTGTATCTCTTGTTTTGGTCATCTTGTGATATTGGTACTATTCTGTTTCTAGTTATATATTATTCAGTTATTCTTTCTTATTTTCTGGTGGTATATTACACTAATAAAAGAGGGTATAGTCTCCCCATGACCGATATTAGCCCTCACTGCTAGTCGGAAACCTCCGGTTTATGAAGAGGCGTACCTGAGGTCACATGGCAGTCCGGCTCAGGGCACCGGCATGTGGCACCCAGACTGAGATGTTACAAATGTACTCTATTTCCAATTATTGATAGTGAATGCTATCATGTATCAATTATCTTGTATATGGATGTCATTTTCACAACCTAGGTATGATAGTGACTCCACCATATAATAGCCAATAAAAAATCATCATGACTAATCATCTGACTTACATTTATTATTACGGGTCTTAAGAAAACCAATTCCATGAACACCTGATTTCCTTACCACACATCTATAGCTGGAACCTTCCATATTCTCTATAAATCCACTATCTGGGGTTTGATTCCACTAGTGAAGCATATATCTAGGTCATCTCATATATCTACTAAGGTTTCCATGACTATTCTAAAGAGGTGACTGACATAATAAAGTTACGAGGATCACATGAGGATCCTTATCAATATTAATCATGGGATCATGCCCTTAAATCACATCTCACTCTCACCCGCAATATCCCTCAAAGTATATAATCCCATATTCAACACCCATCAATGGGATTTAAATATTCAACAAGTTACAATAAGGTTTTATTATAAGAGAGGATCGTCATAGAAAACTAATCGATCTGTCAAGAATCATCAATTCAATTCATTAAAAAATTATAAAATTAAATGTTCAAAAGGGTAATATTACCCTCTTCATTACACAAATCAGAATCATAATTCCAAAAGGGAATTTATAATAATAATTTCATTAAAAATATTCCAATGGAATTCATAATCAATTTAACAATTTAACAAGGTTTGAATATGTTCTAGAACTAGATATTACGCCCTCTTTCCAAGTGAATAAATAATTTATTTCAAATAATCAAAGAGCAACCATTTCAAAAAAAAGGGTAAAATAAATCAAATAGGGTTCTTGGTCATTTCAAAAATTCATGCATTTGAAACTATTCAAAAAATATCAATTAGTTTAACACATTTCATAAAAATAAAGGAATTTAATTTTAGGAATAAACACTTGGGCCGAAGCCATCATTTTAACCAAATCTCCCTTTAAAAGTTATTTAAAGGTAAATCCAAAAAACATGGAATTAAAACATTCAAAAAAGGTGAGATAAATCAAGATCATGCCCATTAAATTCATGCAATATTCAATTAAAATGGAAAAGGACCAAAGATGATTTCATAAGGAATTTCAAGAACAATATTCAAAGAACATGTGTTAGAAATTAAAAAACAAGTATCTATGAATTATCAAGAAAAAATGAATTAAAAGATGAAGTAAAATCATAGAAACACATTCTTGGAATATTCAGAATCGAACCAAAATATATTTGAGATGTGTCACCTTTAATGTAGATCATGGGATCTAGAAACAAGGATCTCAAGAGAATAGAGAGAGACCCTAGATCCAAAATTCCACATCAATAATACAATATACAATGAAACAAAAGGCTTAAATATCCATTAGGTAGAATTAATCAAAAGAAGAAGAGAGAGTTAAGACCATAGATAAAGGAACTCACCAGAAGAGTATTAGAGCTTCGATTTCCACTTCTATCCACCACGAAATGAGGTTGGGAGATCTAAAATTACTCTAGATGGATCCCAAACTCCAAAGTATTAGATTTACATTGAGTGAGATGATTATAGGGTTAACTTGGGGGTTTTGGGATTTTAATTATGATTTTTGGTCATTAAATATCAACTCCATGGTTTCCTGGGTTAGGGAATATAGTTAGTACTAACTATGCACCTAATCATGCACCCCAAACAGAGCCATTGGATTAGCTACATGGTTAGGACTCATGGTTAGTTTAATCGTGCACAAATTGTGTGATCCCTTTTATCTAGGTTTCATTTTTTGGATGTATGGTTTATCTAACCATGGTCAAGTCATTAACCCCTGCCTAGGATACTATAAATATTTCATGGATTGTCTGTATAGATTTTCAAGCCATGCCCCAACCATTAATAGGCCCCAGAACCTTCAAAAAAATCCAAATAAACACCATAAATGACTCAAAATAAGATCTAATCATTATATAATAAAATAAATGGTTCCAAACACCTAAAAATAGGTAATGGTATGTTATAAACTCCCTTTCAAGTGAATTTCTATCTCCTATAATCTTCCAACCTAAAAGATATAACAAAATGACAAAAGAAGAAATCCCCCACTCATTTTGTGAGGTAGAAAGTCCACAGTCCAAAATAGAGACTCATCCAAAGGTGAACAACACACACATAACTCCAAGGTCAACACACTAAGATCGCCAAACATATCCAAACCACATAATGGTTGGAGTCTTGACATATGTCTCCTTGTAATTTAATAATTGATCAAAATGGTGTAACATAATAAAATCATGTCCCTTTGACCGAAATAAGAGACTTTAACCACTCACTATAAAGAAACATCTAAGATCAAACATCGATGATCAATGCAAAGAACTAATAAGGATTAATACCTCGGGCATGGACTTGACGGTAACCTAGGATTTTCAACACAAAGCCTCACCCCTCGATGAGCTTATCAAAACAAACAACACCACCTATGGGTGATTGGTCCATAAAACATCCACATCATCCTTGTTACGTAAGTACATTAAAATGTTCTATCCATGTCCAACTAGAATGATTTCAAACATCAAGGAAAGCGTAAAATAAGGTACTACACTCCCATAAGGGAGATCATCAAACATATCAAAATTTATCTCTAACCATTAAATTAAAAAAGAGGATAATAAGGAACAATAACTAACATAAACATCTCAAAGTTTCTTAGCACAATATTCCACTCCTTAATAAATAGAATAACAAACATCAAGAAAATAAAGTAATTTTAAAAATTTGGCTACATATTCAAGATTTAACATCCAAAATACACATCCACAGAGGTCATAACTGAATTAAACCATCCACGCAATAACAACCAAGTTAAAAGTAGATCATCCATAAAGATAAAAAAAATAAAGGGTTTATAAAAAGAGACAAGCCACAATAAGGAAATCCCACACATTTTTGACTATGAAGTGGGAAACTACAATCCAGATCAACATCAACCACATCTAGAAACCAACAATAGAATGCTCCTGTATTGTGTGAAAAATCGTAAATCAGAGGCCTATAGCTAGAGACCTATTATCTTGAAGAATCTACTTCCCCAATAGATAAAATATGATGATCCTAACTAAAAATTCCCTTTTCAGTCACCTAATTTAAAGAACCTTTTAAGGAGGATCAAACAATCACACTATTTACAAAATCTCAAAACATTTAAACATAACCTTTTATAATTACTAGGTTCTCTACATTCTAAATTCATTCTGTTATTATTCTTTTCATGAGGGGGCTATCCTTTATCCACAAAAAATAGGAATTCTTCCCTTCATGTTGTTTTCCTAGTTTTACTTCACCAAATAATTCCCTATCGAGAATCTCTTATTTAGAAATCAAAAATTCCACTAGCGTGGATGTTAAAATGTTTGGGTGAATAACTTTTCTAAAATACATATCCTTACTTAATTCATCACCAACAAGAAAAAGTATCAAATATACCACTTGTGAGATTTTCTGTAACACCCCAAGATTTCATAGTGTGTTAGTTCTTCAAAATAATTCAATAACTTTCACTACATGCAACACCAAGTTCAAGCACACCATGACTTACCAAACAAGCCGTTCAAAAGAGGTTATGAATAGTATTAGATAAATTTTAATGTTTATATAATCCTTATAATTTTAGAATCCATATTATGAGTTTCTTAGATATAATGCAAGAACAAATTCATTTTCAGTATTGCACTTTTATCAACTTTTAATAGTGAACCCTTTTTAAATACAATATATTAAAAATTTTGACTAAATGGGGACATCAAAAATTTAAAATGAAACATCCCAAGCTTCCACGGTACGCTTTCTTTGAATAATACAGTAGCGTGTGTTGTACGCAACCTTGAGTTTTAACACACACCACAACCAATCAAACTAGCTGTTATGAATAGTAATACCTACTTTTCGAAATTATATATATTTTATATTTTAAAATGGACTTCATTTCTGGATTCGGAATATCGAATTTAGCCTAAGGTGAAATTTTGGTACTTTTCGGATAACTTTCATATTTTGATGAATAGTGAAAATTACTAAATTTTAATTAAAAACAACTTTTTTAATCAAAATAATTAATAGTGATAAATTATGAATTTGAGTGGTTTTAAAGTATATTTAGAATATATTTTTACCATTTAATATAATTTTGGTCATTGGACATAATTTTACAATTAAACCGAACATAAACAAGTGTCAATCTTTTGATAGTTATTATCTCTTAAAAACACGCTTTTCGTTTTGACAGCGGGAATTAATTTTAAATTAATTTCTGCCACTTCTGTGTTTTGAATTTAGGAAAATGGATTCCATATTTGTAATCATGATGTTCAAATTGTGTAAATAGGTAACTTTTATTTTTAGACATTTTGAATAATTACTGCGGTAAATATTTTATTTACCATGGTTAAGGGTAAATCCGGTAAATAAGGGTTAAAAAATAATATTATAATAATACTAAATTACCCTAAAACGTGTCTTAACCCTATTGGTTGATACATGGTCGGTCATGGGCATCTTTGTGTCAATTTTGGGACCCCATGGATCCACTTGTAAGTGATAATGACACTTTATTTTAATTAAGTTAAAATGAATACAAAAATGACACAAGCATATATCTTTTAGAACAACAATTGTTACATAGGGTTATATATGTTGGATTTTAGATTATAAATATTAATTAGAAAGATAAAAATATTTCCTACATAATGATATTTTATTTATAATTTTTAGACATTAAATAATTTATTTTATATATGACACAATGATGATGCAGTAATTACTATAATAGTGAAAAATTAAAATAATTGATATTATAAATACCCAAATAAATATAATATGAAACTTTTAATGAATTAAACTAATTTTGTAGGATAATATGATATATTAGGATTGATATAATTGACTTTGTTCGAAGTAATCAATCTGTTATGAGTTTCAAAAAAATCAACTATTGAATAGTGTCAAAATTGACATAAAAGAGTTCTTAAAACAAATATTATATTATTAATTGATATTAAATTCCTAAAAATCTAAGGTTCGGCCAAGAGACTTATATTATGATAGGTTAATCATTAATGGACCACTTGGGGGTCTCTTGGATGTATATAGTAAGTTTATTAACCATATTATATAAAAATACAAAGAGACATTGTAAAAGTGAAACTAATTAACTTAGAGTTAATACTTAAAGATAAGGTTAATATAAGTACCCAAACCTGTCTAAATTCTATTGGTTGATTGGTTTTCGACTTATCCACACCTTAACCTTTGAATAATAAGTTTTGGAGCCATTAGAAACCGAATATGAATTTATTATAAATTAATATTTCTAACTTTTCCAAAGGTGCCCCTCACCCCTCTTATAAAAGGGCACTCCTCCTTCTCATTTCTTAACACCTTCAAAGCCTTTTGGTTCGTCCAAACTCTGCCCAAATACTCTCCCAACATCCCTCACTAAAACCTAGAGGCCTTAGTTTGATCAGAAAGCCAACCTAAGGAGCCCTTTTGATCAAATCAAAAGGAAGAACCCGAAGAAGAGGTAATGATTTCACCACCCTTTTCTAAGTTCATTACTTCTTCCACTTCTTCTTCCTTTGTTCTTACCATTCTGAAATAATAACTCCAGTATCTCACATATACTGTGATGTTATTATAAATATGGTACAATCATATTCAGTATTCTATCCACCCTTTGAATAACATGTCACCATACGTGCGTACGTACGGCTTACCGTCTCCACGTCGTGGTGTAATTGTTATTCAATATAATATTATTTGGATGGGTATAATAATGATGTGTAACTCATGTAAATAATAAATATAACATGTTAATGATTCTGTATATATGATATACCATCCATTTATATATTATTTTAATATCAAAAGAATGATATTGTCGCTCGTGCGTACGTACGGACTACCGTCTCCACGAACGCGATGAGATTCATTCTCCATCATATCCATTCAAGTATTATTCTCATTTTAGGGTTAAAAATAATGTTAATATCATTCTGATTATTAATAAGATATAATCTATCCATTACAAACATGTCTTACGTAACCAAACATTTAAGAAGAACGAATCGATTATCACCCGAAACGACAATAATACTAAGATATTATTAATAAAGCAATGTTAAAAGATCATATATGATATCATATTAATGTATATGATTCTTGTATAATTTAATAACAATTATTTCACCATTATACAGGAGGTTAACCTACCCCAACAAAGGAAAAGTACAAGGTAAGGGTTATTTCACAATCTCTTCATTATCCGAGGTTGTTTATACGTAATAATCTACTGGGATATCTTTATCATCCACATCCATGTTTCTTAAAAATGTATTTCAAAACATTTTTTATGGGTTAAAGTCATTTATACCCTTGTTTGAATTTTTATAAGAGGTTTATAAAGGAATCTTTCCGTCGTTTTCAAAACAAGGTCCTTTTTAACCTTTTCGATATAATTGAGGTAAGAATGTTTTTTTTAACTTATACGGCGGGTGCGGTTATTTTACGCCGTTATAAAATCTTAAAAGATTTCCTTACAAGCTTATAAGAATATTTTCAAAGAAAATGTTTTGTTTTATATGGATCTTAAATGGTTTCAAAATGAAAGGAGATATTTCTTTAAAAAGAATTTTGATTTCATCTATGTCAACATCCTTTGATGGATTTTAAGATTATTTGAAGTTGATTTATTATGATACAAAACTTCTATATTGTATTGAAGGTTTTGTGATATGTTTGACTATGGATGTGCTATTTTTATACCATTCATAGTTTATGGTGAAATTATTGACATTTCGTATGCTAGTTTTAATACGAATGTTTATGTTATGTTTAAACCTTTTCATATGGGAATGCATTGGACTTAATAAGTGACGGGTGGAGCTCGCTATAGCTCCTCGATGCATCGGTAGGTCTCATGAGACAAACTAGTGTCTTGGCACAAGGCCTTGACAAAAGCTTATTTGTAGTCTTGGCATGAGGCCTTGGCTATGTGGTTATGATAGTCTGGCATTATGCATTCCAACATTATGAAAGTGGTGATTGATATTGCATGTGATTATTCGATTAGTAGAATATCCATGTGAACAAGTAAATGGCATTATTTCATTTTACTTTTGCCATACTATGTTGAAGTTCAATTTTAAAAGGCTTTTGTTTTAGTAATTCATTGCCTTAAATGTTTATGCTTATTTTGAATGTTCCACTATATTGTTATCCTTACTGGGCATTTGAGCTCACCCCTTTTCTATGTTTTATTTTTCCCAGGTAGTGAAGAAGTAAATTATGAATGACTTGCAGGGATATTATGAGGGGTTAATAGTGTGGATACGAAGACTTTGTTGTTGTAGTAGTTTTTCACTTTGAAATGTAATGTAAAAAATTTATGATTATATCTAGTGTTTCCAAGGCTACTAAACCAATCGGTCTTTCGGGATTTGATCTTTCTTGTGATCATGCCAATGTTACGAAGTAATGCACCGACTCTGGGAAACTGGGGTCGGGGCGTTACAGTTGGTATCAGAGGAAGTTTAGTACAAACCTTGGAAGCTAGATTTAGATAAACTCTGATTAGAGCACGTAGACCTAAGATGAACTTTGAGGATTAGTATAAAATAACTTCCGAGAATTTTGGTATTGTAGAGATTTTGTGAGTTTTCCGAGCAATACATCCCTGTCTGGATACGAGCAGGTAGAGGCGGCTCTGGCACAGATGTACCTAGGTGTAAAACCCGAAAACACCGCTTTGAGCTAGACTCGAACGGGAACTGGTGCACGACAACGGGCCTTGCTGCACTCTTGGTTACGACACTCCCGGGGGATATGCTTAGGATAACTCTCACTTTCTTTACAAACCATTATGAAGGGTTTATGAGTATATACATCCTCAAAGGAGACATTTTTATGATTATGGATTATATCCATAAATAGTTCAATTTATGTTAAGTGTTTTATAAGTATGGGATTATGTATTTTGATTTATAAACTGATCTAGTGTATGCCATTGTTTAGAAATGGCGCCCAGTAGAAGGATTGATAACTCCAGAAATGCACATGATCCAAAGAGAAGGAAGGATCATATCTTTCATGGTCTTAAGCTAGAATTTATAAGAGAAATAGTCTCCCATGTATTATCATCATATGAAGAAATAATATCATGTGTTGATAAGATAAGTAAAGAGTTTACTGAGTCCTATGGCTTTGAAGGGAAGCAAGAGAAGAAAAGGATGGAAGAGAGAAAGATGGATAAAGGGAAGAGGGAAAAGAAGAATTTTCCAATATGTGGTAACTGTGGAAAGAAACACCCTGGAACTTGCCTGAAAGGAATGGGAGTTTGTTATAAGTGTGGAGGAAAAGGGCACAAAGTACATGACTGCAAGGGTAAGAAAATGGTTTCAAATGTACAATGCTTCATTTGCAAAGAGTTTGGACACTACGCGAACCTATGTCCCAGTCATCAGACTATGCCGCAAATGATGCTATTGGATAATAATAAAGTTATGATACTACCACAGATTAAGAGGAATGATTAGAGTTATTATGTTGATTATATCAATTGAGTGTTTTATCAACAATGTACTTGTTATAATTATTATGGAGTATATAAGGATTTTACTGCAGTACTATTTCATTAAGGACTTGAGATGGTGTGGAACAAAGAAAAGTGACTCAGTAGCAGGTTAAATGTTTGGAAAATATATGGTTGAGAGAAAGATAAACCATAATATGGTTCAGATACCGACGTGGTGATTTTCGAATAATACATGATTATTTTGGAAAAAATATATTGGATATTCTTGACAACCTTGGAACTGATTAATGATTTGTATATTCCATCATTGTTGGGGTTTAAAACATTTTTGGATTGATGAAGTATATCCAGCATTCTATATGGAATAAGGGAGCATGAATGTAATCAATAAGGAATATGGTAATACATGATGAAGGTATTCATATGCTATTACGGGGTAAAAAGGATCTATATTATGTTTACCTTCCTTATAAATGTTAGACTGTGAGTTTGGACAGAAGTATTTTTGATAGTTCTAGCTTGGATTATTTTGGATTGCCATAAAAGGACAACCCGGAGGTCGGGCGGCAACCCGTCGCGTCCAGCAAGGCTGCGAGACTTGAACCCGCAACCGAAGGGCGACAAGGGTGTATCACCTACCACTGGCCCACGAGATGTCCTGGATTAAATAATATAGTTTTTTTTTAAAAGATCTGGTAGATGAATTATAAATTCATTTATTTTGGAACCTTGTACAAATAGTATAAATAGAAAAAAAAATTACATTCTATTATCTTTTAGAGTGAAATATGAGTTTGTGGTAGAAATTTATTAGTGGATAAAACTCTAATTATAAAGTAAGTATATCTCCTTATGATCTTATCCAATCTCATAAATAAATTCCTCAACATTAATAAAAGGAACTTAGAACAAAAATGTTGTCCTAGATGGTACCTTAAATCATCACTAATTTATGGCTTTGTGATTGTTGGCCTTTTCATAGCCATGTTCTCTACCACTCTCCATCAGATAATTGATGGTTATATTTTTCTTCCATATCCATATTTTCCTACATGGAACCCTAGTATGTGTTATTTTCGGTAATCATCATACTTTCCACTCTTTATTTTAAATAGAGGCCTCATTAATTCATTTTTCAATGCGGGATTTCAACTAAGATATTTTGAAACGTCAAAAATGTGTTATCCTAATACCCTATGTTTTGTTGAACCGATGGTATTTCAAATCATCATAGATTGATGAATTTAAGGACCTCAATTATACACTTGTTTGTGATTGATGACCTCAATCACTACCTATAAATATTTACGGTTTTCCTCCAATTATATGTCTCAAATTGCCACCAATGTTCTCCTAATCGAGATCATAATTTGGTGGTGACCCTTTCATTTCTCTTTTCCTCATATTAAGACTAAATTTTAGTAACCCAATTTCCGATGTGGGGTTTCCCACAAATATATTATCTATTTTCAACCTTTTATTTTCGAAGAACAATTTCAAATTGCGAGGACGCAATTTATTGAAGGAGGGGAGAATGTAACACCCCAAGATTTCATAGTGTGTTAGTTCTTCAAAATAATTCAATAACTTTCACTACATGCAACACCAAGTTCAAGCACACCATGACTTACCAAACAAGCCATTCAAAAGAGGTTATGAATAGTATTAGATAAATTTTAATGTTTATATAATCCTTATAATTTTAGAATCCATATTATGAGTTTCTTAGATATAATGCAAGAACAAATTCATTTTCAGTATTGCACTTTTATCAACTTTTAATAGTGAACCCTTTTTAAATACAATATATTAAAATTTTTGACTAAATGGTGACATCAAAAATTTAAAATGAAACATCCCAAGCTTCCACGGTACGCTTTCTTTGAATAATACAGTAGCGTGTGTTGTACGCAACCTTGAGTTTTAACACACACCACAACCAATCAAACTAGCTGTTATGAATAGTAATACCTACTTTTCGAAATTATATATATTTTATATTTTAAAATGGACTTCATTTCTGGATTCGGAATATCGAATTTAGCCTAAGGTGAAATTTTGGTACTTTTCGGATAACTTTCATATTTTGATGAATAGTGAAAATTACTAAATTTTAATTAAAAACAACTTTTTTAATCAAAATAATTAATAGTGATAAATTATGAATTTGAGTGGTTTTAAAGTATATTTAGAATATATTTTTACCATTTAATATAATTTTGGTCATTGAACATAATTTTACAATTAAACCGAACATAAACAAGTGTCAATCTTTTGATAGTTATTATCTCTTAAAAACACGCTTTTCGTTTTGACAGCGGGAATTAATTTTAAATTAATTTCTGCCACTTCTGTGTTTTGAATTTAGGAAAATGGATTCCATATTTGGAATCAGGATGTTCAAATTGTGTAAATAGGTAACTTTTATTTTTAGACATTTTGAATAATTACTGCGGTAAATATTTTATTTACCATGGTTAAGGGTAAATCCGGTAAATAAGGGTTAAAAAATAATATTATAATAATAATAAATTACCCTAAAACGTGTCTTAACCCTATTGGTTGATACATGGTCGACCATGGGCATCTTTGTGTCAATTTTGGGACCCCATGGATCCACTTGTAAGTGATAATGACACTTTATTTTAATTAAGTTAAAATGAATACAAAAATGACACAAGCATATATCTTTTAGAACAACAATTGTTACATAGGGTTATATATGTTGGATTTTAGATTATAAATATTCATTAGAAAGATAAAAATATTTCCTACATAATGATATTTTATTTATAATTTTTAGACATTAAATAATTTATTTTATATATGACACAATGATGATGCAGTAATTACTATAATAGTGAAAAATTAAAATAATTGATATTATAAATACCCAAATAAATATAATATGAAACTTTTAATGAATTAAACTAATTTTCTAGGATAATATGATATATTAGGATTGATATAATTGACTTTGTTCGAAGTAATCAATCTGTTATGAGTTTCAAAAAAATCAACTATTGAATAGTGTCAAAATTGACATAAAAGAGTTCTTAAAACAAATATTATATTATTAATTGATATTAAATTCCTAAAAATCTAATGTTCGGCCAAGAGACTTATATTATGATAGGTTAATCATTAATGGACCACTTGGGGGGTCGCTTGGATGTATATAGTAAGTTTATTAACCATATTATATAAAAATACAAAGAGACATTGTAAAAGTGAAACTAATTAACTTAGAGTTAATACTTAAAGATAAGGTTAATATAAGTACCCAAACCTGTCTAAATTCTATTGGTTGAGTGGTTTTCGACTTATCCCCACCTTAACCTTTGAATAATAAGTTTTGGAGCCATTAGAAACCGAATATGAATTTATTATAAATTAATATTTCTAACTTTTCCAAAGGTGCCCCTCACCCCTCTTATAAAAGGGCACTCCTCCTTCTCATTTCTTCACACCTTCAAAGCCTTTTGGTTCGGCCAAACTCTGACCAACTACTCTCCCAACATCCCTCACTACAACCTAGAGGCCTTAGTTTGATCAGAAAGCCAACCTAAGGAGCCCTTTTGATCAAATCAAAAGGAAGAACCCGAAGAAGAGATAATGATTTCACCACCCTTTTCTAAGTTCATTTCTTCTTCCACTTCTTCTTCCTTTGTTCTTACCATTCTGAAATAATAACTCCAGTATCTCACATATACTGTGATGTTATTATAAATATGGTACAATCATATTCAGTATTCTATCCACCCTTTGAATAACATGTCACCATACGTGCGTACGTACGGCTTACCGTCTCCACGTCGTGGTGTAATTGTTATTCAATATAATATTATTTGGATGGGTATAATAATGATGTGTAACTCATGTAAATAATAAATATAACATGTTAATGATTCTGTATATATGATATACCATCCATTTATATATTATTTTAATATCAAAAGAATGATATTGTCGCTCGTGCGTACGTACGGACTACCGTCTCCACGAACGCGATGAGATTCATTCTCCATCATATCCATTCAAGTATTATTCTCATTTTAGGGTTAAAAATAATGTTAATATCATTCTGATTATGAATAAGATATAATCTATCCATTACAAACATGTCTTACGTAACCAAACATTTAAGAAGAACGAATCGATTATCACCCGAAACGACAATAATACTAAGATATTATTAATAAAGCAATGTTAAAAGATCATATATGATATCATATTAATGTATATGATTCTTGTATAATTTAATAACAATTATTTCACCATTATACAGGAGGTTAACCTACCCCAACAAAGGAAAAGTACAAGGTAAGGGTTATTTCACAATCTCTTCATTATCCGAGGTTGTTTATACGTAATAATCTACTGGGATATCTTTATCATCCACATCCATGTTTCTTAAAAATGTATTTCAAAACATTTTTTATGGGTTAAAGTCATTTATACCCTTGTTTGAATTTTTATAAGAGGTTTATAAAGGAATCTTTCCGTCGTTTTCAAAACAAGGTCCTTTTTAACCTTTTCGATATAATTGAGGTAAGAATGTTTTTTTTAACTTATACGGCGGGTGCGGTTATTTTATGCCGTTATAAAATCTTCAAAGATTTCCTTACAAGCTTATAAGAATATTTTCAAAGAAAATGTTTTATTTTATATGGATCTTAAATGGTTTCAAAATGAAAGGAGATATTTCTTTAAAAAGAATTTTGATTTCATCTATGTCAACATCCTTTGATGGATTTTAAGATTATTTGAAGTTGATTTATTATGATACAAAACTTCTATATTGTATTGAAGGTTTTGTGATATGTTTGACTATGGATGTGCTATTTTTATACCATTCATAGTTTATGGTGAAATTATTGACATTTCGTATGCTAGTTTTAATACGAATGTTTATGTTATGTTTAAACCTTTTCATATGGGAATGCATTGGACTTAATAAGTGACGGGTGGAGCCCGCTATAGCTCCTCAATGCATCGGTAGGTCTCATGAGACAAACTAGTGTCTTGGCACAAGGCCTTGACAAAAGCTTATTTGTAGTCTTGGCACGAGGCCTTGGCTATGTGGTTATGATAGTCTGGCATTATGCATTCCAACATTATGAAAGTGGTGATTGATATTGCATGTGATTATTCGATTAGTAGAATATCCATGTGAACAAGTAAATGGCATTATTTCATTTTACTTTTGCCATACTATGTTGAAGTTCAATTTTAAAAGGCTTTTGTTTTAGTAATTCATTGCCTTAAATGTTTATGCTTATTTTGAATGTTCCACTATATTGTTATCCTTACTGGGCATTTGAGCTCACCCCTTTTCTATGTTTTATTTTTCCCAGGTAGTGAAGAAGTAAATTATGAATGACTTGCAGGGATATTATGAGGGGTTAATAGTGTGGATACGAAGACTTTGTTGTTGTAGTAGTTTTTCACTTTGAAATGTAATGTAAAAATTTATGATTATATCTAGTGTTTCCAAGGCTACTAAACCAATCGGTCTTTCGGGATTTGATCTTTCTTGTGATCATGCCAATGTTACGAAGTAATGCACCGACTCTGGGTAACTGGGGTCGGGGCGTTACATTTTCTTATCATACTTTGCAACTGATAGATTATCTTTACCAAAATACAAGAACATAGAAACCTTCTCATTCACTACATCCTTAGTATACTACCATAGTACAAACATTAATAATTCTATAGATATTCTTTCTTGATGAAAATATGGAATCATAAATTCCCATCACTCTAATCTAGGTCCCTCAAATAAGAAGCTGATAGACTTAACCTTTAGAGCATCAAGAGTCATGAGAGAATAAAAAATCTCATCAACTTATTCAAGCCACTTTACTACCTCAAGAGAACCTTCTTATCCTATATAAGAAGGAGGATGAAGATCCCTAAAGTCTAGGATGGAGTTCAAAGGCTGTAAGGTCTCGAGATACACCACTCGATATGGATTATGGGTAGTAATCAATAAGAGATGCCACTTATGGAAAACCTAAAGGACCACTCTAATAACTGGACTAAAGAATGGATTTTCTATCTTTCATAGAGAACTTCCTAGGGTACATTTCTAGCCAACATCAAACACAGACTCATAAAATTAGGTATACCAAAAAACCAGGAAAAAATATAAGAAATCCAAAATATTTCAAACAAGACATAAACCACATTATCAAAGTATCATTTATTTCAAAACACATCATATTTCAACATTTATAAAATATTACTCTTTCCTTTAAAAATAAAAAATATTGTTATAACTTGATCATTGTTTTTAGAAATCCAATACCAATGCATGTAAAATTATTCCATGGTTTCAAAAACATTAATCACATTTTCCAATTATAAAAACATATTCTATTTTAAACCCATTACCAACCAAATTTATTCTTAAAACATTTATTTAACACATAATAAAAGTGTCTTTTAGAATAATTTTTTCAAAATAAACATTTCATATAATTCAGTTTTTTGGTAATTGAAATCATTTCTCAAAGAACGAAATCAAAACTTATTTTAAGAAACATTTTTGTTTTATAAAGGGATTTAAAATTATCAACAAGGGATTAAATCTAAAATGACTAATCAAGAGCCTGGAACAAACCACATTCACAAACATTCCAATTGAACCCAAACAAGTGAATTAATCCTGGATGTAATGGAATAAGGTTCCAGGTTTGGGTTAGAGTATAACAATGCATGGTATAGTTGCATGGGCTGGTAAACAACACTCCTAAAACACAACATTTCTTGGATTGACATCCAAATCAGTCACACTGATTCCCCAAAATTTACCATGTTGTTAAGGAACAATATGACTTCATTCATCTTTCTCTCCCAACCCAAAACACATAATAGATTCCCAAAATCAATGGTAATCTCATCATGAATCTAAATCCCATTTTTCATCACTAAACCAATATCTCAAAAGAAATACTCAAGTCCCCACATTCCTGGTAACTCATATCTCATCATGAGGAGGTGGTGATCAAGAAACCATTCATTAATTACCTCTTTACACCCAATACATTATTACTCTCCTTTCTACCATGACCTGCCCCAAATAGCATAATGGATTCCATGGAGAATTGATTCCTTTCATGGAAAGAACTCCTCTAATACCATTTGTGATGAAACAACTTGGAGTACCATCTAAATTGATATCTCAGTTGATTATCCACTACCTGAATGAGTATTCCCAATCTCCATGGGTTGATGAAAAGAACCTAGGCATCAAGAAATAATAATTGGGAATGATTAAATCTATAAAATAATACAATAAAAATAGTACACTACAAAAACATCATCAAATACATACATTAGTATAACCATATCATGTACAAGGAGATAATAAAAATAGTAAATAAAATAAGGCTAATAAATAATCATCTCCTCATGGTACATGACCATGCACCATGCCCTAATTCACCCATCGTTGGTTATCCTAGCTATAACCCACAAAGTAATATGAAATCATAGTTACCCACTATAAGATCATTAAGGTTTAAAAACACCGAATAGTACAAGTAGGGTGTGATCTATAAATCTAAGTAAGATTACACCAAATATTCTATGAATTTACATCATAAGTTAAGTAAAAGATGATAATAGTTGCTTACAATAAATATATTACAAATATTATTTTTAAAATAGATTCTTAATCATTTAAAAATCATTTACCAATCCAAATATGTAAAAAATAACATTTTACCATTTAAAAACTGAACATTTTATTGAAAATAATTCATAACCATTTCAAAAGATAATGTCAGCTGATTTATGAAAAGTAAGAACATTCACCTAATATTAGAATATGTGAAAGAGTCAACACATTAGAGTTAGGGTGCAACCTCTCAATGAACAGATCAGTCAAGAGAAGTAATCTGTCAAGAAAGGAAATATGGTTCCAAGTAGTGACAAATAATGTTGTCATGTATCAAGTATCATGTATATGGATGTCATGGTCACAACCTATTTATGATAGCAAGTACACCATAGAATATCTAATGAAAAATCATCATGACTAATCATCTGGATTACATATAGTCTCACAGGTCTCAATCAAAACAGTTCAACGCACACCCACTTTCATGGATACATGTCCATAGCCTAAACCTTTAATTTTATCTATGGATCAACTAGATGGGGTTTGAGTCCTCTAATGAATCATGTATCTTGGTCATGTCATTAATATATGATGTTTTCCATGACTAGTCAAAAGAGGTGAGTGAGATAATTATGTTATGAGGATCACACGAGTATCCTTATCAATATAAATCATGGGATCAATCCCTCAAATCACAAGTCAATAACACCCCCAAGATACCTAAAAGTAAATATTCTCATATTTGACACCAATAAGTTGGAATCAAATAATAAACAAGTCATAATAATGGATTGTTATAAGAGAGGATCATTATAAAGTGCTGATTAGATCTTCAAGAATCGTCAATTCAATTCAAAACCTTTTTACACAATTCATCATTAAAATGGGTAGTCGTACTTTATCCTTTCCAAAAGCATCACCATAATGCTAAAAAGGACATTAAAATAATAATTTCATTCAAAATAGACTGAAGGCAATCAAGTAAGTTTCACAATTTAGAATGGTTTTAATATGATTCAAAATATGGTTTTACATCCTCTTTTCATGAAAATAAATTATTTATTTCAAATAACCCAAGAAAACCCATTTAAAAATGAGGGTAAATTCATTCATATTGGGTTCTTGGTCATTTAACAAATTAAATAATTTGAAACTATTTTTAAAACAAAAAATAGTTTAACTCGCTTTATTTAAACCATGGAATTTCATTTTAGGAATGAAAACCTGGTTAAAAGCCCTAAATTTACCAAAGCATCTGTTAAAAGTTATTTGAAAATAAATCCAAAAAATCATGGAATTAAACAATTCACAAAAGGTGACAGAAATCAAGATCATATCCATTCAATTCATGCCATGAAAAATTCAAATGGAAATGTGTCATAGAATATTTCACAAGGAATTTCAATAAAAATATTCATAGAACATGTGTTAGAAATTAACAAACATGAATCTAAGAATTATTAAGAAACAAATAATTACAAGACATAGTAAAATAATAGAAACACCTACTTTGAATATTCCAAATCCAACTGTAATGGATCTAAGAGGTGTCACCTCCAGTGGGGATCATCAGTTCTATGAAGAAGGATCTCAATAAAATATAGAAAAGACCATAAATCCAAAACTATGCAACAATAAACTGATATCCAATGAATAAAATGGTTTAAATAAACTCTAAAAAGAAGGAATAAAAATAAGAAAAGAGATTGAAAAATTAGGAGAAAGGAACTCATTATAATAGGATCACTGCTTCGATCTACACTTAGATTTTCCATGAAATGAATTTGGGGGAGCCAAAACTTCTCTAGATGGATCCCAAAATCCAAAGGATCAGATTTGGCTCTATTTGGAGGAGTTTAGTGTTAATTATGGTGGTTTTTTAATTTAAATTAAGATTTATTTGGAATTAAATATCATCCTCATGGTTTCTTGGGATAGGTTGTACAGTTAGTACTAATCATGAACATAACCGTGTGTCCCAAACAAAGCCAATGGATGAGCTACATAGTTTGGATTCATGGTTAGTTTAACCATATTCTAACCATGCAACCCCTTATGTCTAGGATACATGGTTTGGTGGAATGGTTTTTATAACCATGCTCAAGTCGTGCACCCCAACTTGGGATACTAGAAATGTTGCATGGTTTGGTTTTATGATTTTTCAAACCGTGATCCAACTGTGAAAAAGAGAAAATACCTTCAAAAAAATCCCAAGAAACACCAGAAACAACCTATTAAGAGATAAAATCATTGTATTCTCAAATAAATGGGTAAAAATCTAAAAAGTTAATTGGATGTTACAAAAAAGTATACCTTTTAGTCATCCCTAGTTGATGGTCATAATGTAAATTTATAGATTGTGATGACATGTGAAGATTAATATGGGTTGGATTTCACAGAGAGATATGGAATTCACTGATGCGGTATAAAAACAATTTTTACTTAATTTCCCACCAAGTATACCACATGGAGTTTCACACACTGTGTATTTGGTATAATAGTGGTGAATGTAACATAATGAATCCATATTACCTTAGGATGACAAGATACATTGCATGATAACTTTCATACTTTGATACCATTCTTGTATTATCCTTGGGGTTTGTGACAATTCATATATTTGTTTGAGGTTTAACCAAAATGGGATTTTTAATCATAGATGATGAATATAATATCTTGGCCCTCAATTGAGATAGACTGAGGAAGTGAATATTCATAGTTGTATAAGTAGCATGTTATATACTTTAAAATATTTTGGGTATAAAAATTGTTAATTAATCAGAGTGAACGAAATTTTATGTGTTTATCCATGTAATTAATCTATACATGATGAATAGAGAGAGTATGATCATTATATATGAGATTGAAATAATTTTTTTATCATGGTCACTTTATGTCTTAAGCTAAGGGATTATATGATTATTCATATTGTATATGATATATCTATTGTTGGATATAGATTTGGAGGCACTTGAATTTGATAGAGATAATTCCAAAACCCTTTGAATCCTGAGTACCACTAATTTTTAAATAGATACACTATTTTTATAAAATTATATATTTGAAAATTTACAATTAATATCAATACTGAAAAAATTTATGGGGTTACAATTAATGGTTGTTTGAATGACGTTAAGTTTTGTTTCAATGTTTCTCCATTTTTGATGTAACCTAATGTGAAATAATACAGAATTATGTTATTCATTAGTAAAATTGGGTGATTTATAAAATTATACACAAAATAAAAACAATGATTTAGAGTTATTAACAATGTCATTGTTTGCGCTGAAGTAAACCATGTCATAGTGAAGTAAACTGTGTCATGGTTTTATACATGGTTTTGAATTTATTAATATGATAATAGTTGTCAATTTTTATTTATTCCAAATAAACTATCATGATTGGTTTGAAAATAATATGAAAATGTTTAAAAAGTTATAAAGAGTTAAAATATTTGAAATGTTTTTTAAATGATTCAATTATGTTCAAGAATTTTTTAAATGTTTGGGAGTCCAAGGATAATCCTTATAGTATATATAATAGTTCCAATACTAATTTAAAGGGGGTATATGACTGTAATTTGGTAGTGTTTGATCAATTACATTTCATTTCACTCATTCTATATTTCTATTTAAGCTATGGTTTTAGGAGACCATGAAAAATAGAGGATCATACCTAAGAATTAGATTATTTACACAACCCATAGACTATCCTTGGATGAATTAGTATATTGATTGATTCTAATGGTTCTCAATCAAGATCATGTAAAAGATATTGATATAATTGACTTCAAAACAAAGAGATATATTATTAATTTATTTTAAATTCAATTCAAATGAATGGAATTTTTTTTATGATTTTAATAAAAAGTGAATATATTAATATTATAAATTAATTCATAAAGCTTTTAAAAATTATTAAATAAGAATAAATATAAAATATATTATTTTTTTACAGATTTTCTTAAAATAAAATATAATTTGTTCGTATTAAATGTTTTATTTTATAAATTTATTTAAACTAATAGAAAATGGGTTTGGTGGATATAATCAAAGTTTTAAATAAATATAAATTATTTATATTAAAATTATTTATATTATTTATATTATTAATATGAAATTTTCATATATTATTAAATATGAAGGGTTTATATTTATTAATAAATCATATATTTTATTATGTAGGGGTTCAAATATCTTATATTTAAATGAATAAATATGAGGATTTCATATTAAAGTATAAATGTGAATTGTTCATATTTATATATTATTGAAATTTCCATAAAATAAAAAACATGAATGTCCATAAAATAATGTCTAAATTATAATTTTTTATAAATTTTTGATAATTTTTTTTATTTATGACATGTTCATTAGTTTATATTTGTTGACTAAATATTTGAATTATTAATTAATTTGTTTATTTCAAATATTTTTATTATGAATAAATATAAATTTTTTATATTATTAATTGTTATATGTTTCAGTATAAATTTTATAAAATTTTTCATATAAATGTCAAACCATTCATATAAGGGGTTATGTGGTAAGTATTGCATAATATGTATTTTCATTCAATCAGTATTTTTATTTTTTGGGTTATAAATTTAAAAATAACGGATAATTATGATTTATACATATTATATGTTAGGACTAAAATGGAATTAAAGTCTCTCTTATCTATTAATATATAGATAGTAAGACTTTGGGTAGGACTTCCCACTGGATTGGGAGTTTAGGCTATATTATAAATAGGTTGGGATTGGTTACCAGTCACACCATATATGCTATTGAGTATATTTTAGTCTCATATAACTCTAAAATTTAACAAGAAAGTGTTCCATATACCATATACATGATATATATTTTTATGTGCTGATGTATAAAACTTTTATTTCTTTGTAAGTAACACAAATAATTAGTTGTATAAATGTTTTATATTAATATATTATAAATATAATAATTTAGATAAAAGTATAAAATATTAAAGTTTCATTGTACAGTCCTAATTACCCATCTATCAGCTAACCAAAGAAGTTTTAATTACCTCAGGTGCATCTCTCTATATACTAGAGGCTTCCAATAAGAAGTGAGGGTCAAATACTATACCATAGGAAGACTGTAACCCTTATCTAATAACAATTGATGGTATAATAATAACAACCATAATACTCTTAAAAATATCATTTTAATATGGAAAATATTACTAATCTAATCATAAGAAATATCATACCCCACACTATAGAAAAATAGACCCATAACAAACCATATAATTCATACATCAGGAAATGGATTACCCATTGAGCTGATAATATACATGGTATATATAAAATAGGATTAAAAAATATATATTAATATACTAGAGGGACCTATTCAATGCATTCATACTGTATCCACACCCCTATAAATCTTCTCTATCCCAACCACTCTTTAAGGTCCTCTACACATACCTGTATCTAAAATATGAGGTAGGTACACCCACTAATATGCATGTGTTGAGTGTGAGTATAAAATTAAATAGTAAAATACCAATGAGGCCATAATATAATGTATTATAAATGTGTACACATGTATAATATGATCTTAAATTGATAAAAATCCCATATATTGTTTAACCCACCTCATCATGTGTTCATGGAGACACCCAGATGATCAAAACTACCTAATTGGTCTTACAATAATAAGTTATCACATCATTCCCAATAACACGAGTTAGAATGGAATTAACAAGGTAAGGTGGAACCACCTCACACAAGGCTATTCAAAAATATCAACAACTAATTATCCTCTAGGCGAGTTGATGAAATCATATCTAACTCGTACTACTATAGAACAGGGGATTGGAATTGTTTTTTTAGTTATTTGGTGGTTTAAACTATCTCAAAATGGTTTCACAAAAGTTTTTTAAAACCACCTCAAATGTTATCATTGGAATCCAACAAGTGTCGGTTTCACCCATTTAGTGGTAGTTTCTAAGAAGTGTCATGAAATGATATGGCATAAATTAATTCTTTTTTTATCACCAGTTTTTTCTCTCAATAATGTCAATAGTTTCGTAGTTTTTTAAATCACCAAAATATTTAATAATATATAGTGGAAATTTAAACAACCACCAAAAATATTTTACCATATATAGAAGTGGTTTAAACAGCTGTTATATATTTCTGTTAGAAAAATCAAAAGATTCATAAACTACCACTCCCCAAAAAATATACCATACAAATGAAAAACCATGAAAATTAAATAATGAAATAAAAAAAAATAGTATTCATATAATAATATTACTAAACCCATAATGTAAATCCCCGACCCTAGTTACCCAGAGTCAGTGGATTATTACATAACATTGGCATGATCACAAAAGATCAAGTCTCGAAAGACCGATTAGTTTAATAGCCTTGGAAACACTAGATACATTCATAAGTTTTACATTAAATTATAAAATGAAATACTACAACAACATTGTCTCCATAGACCACACTAATATCCCCTCATAATATCCCTACAGGTCAGTCATAAAATACTTCTTCATATCCTGGGAAAAATAAAAATAAAAAGGGGTGAGATCAGATGCTCAGTAAGGATAGCAATATAGCGGAAACTTTCTTAAATAAGCATAAACATTTAAGGCATTGTATAAGACTAAAACAAAAGCCTTTTAAACTTGAACTTCAGCATAATATGGAAAAGACAAAATCAAATAATTCCATTTACTTATTCATGTGGATATTCTACTAGTCGAATAATCACATGCAATATCAAATAGCAACTTTCATATTAATGGAATACAGAATGACAGACATTCATAACCATATAGTCAAATCCTTATGCCAAGACTTCAAATAATTTTTTGTCAAGGCCTTGTTACAATACACTAGTTTGTCTCATGAGACCTACCGATGCATCTAGGAGATATAGCGGGCTCTACCCGTCACTTACTAAGTCCAACGCATTCATCATATGAAAAGGTTTAAACATAACATAAACATTCGTATTAAAACTAGCATAAGAAATGTCAATACTTTATCCATAAACCATTAATGGTATAAAAATAACACATCCACATTCAAATATATCACAAAAATTTAAATACAATATGGAAGTTTTGTATCATAATAAATCATCTTCAAATAAGCTTAAAATCCCTCAAAGGATGTTGGCATAGATGAAATCAAAACGATTTGAGAGAAATATATCTTTTTTGAAATTATTTAAAAGTCACATAATTATAAAATAAAACCTTTATTTTGAAAATATTCTTATAATATTTTAAGGGAAGCTTCGACGATTTTATAATGGTGGAAAATAGCTACACCCGTCGTATAAGTTAAAAAACATTCTTACATTGATTTTTGTCAAAATGGTCACAAAGTACCTTGTTTGGAAAAAGACGCAAAGATTCATTTCAAAACATATAAGGTCAAATAAGGGTATAAATTAATTTAACCTACAGTCTAGTAAATAGTAAAAATGTTTTGAATTACATTTTTAGAAACATGGATGTGGATGATAAAGATGTCCTAGTAGATACGTAAAAACAACCTCAGATAATAAAGAGATTGTGAAATTAACTCTTACCTTGTACTTTTTCTTGGTCGACAGTACATTAACCTCCTGTATAATATTTAAATCATTGTTATTAAATTATACAAGAACCATATACATAAATATGATATCATATATGATCTTCTAATATTTCTTTGTAAATAATATTTCAGTATTATCGTCGTTTCAGTTGTTAACTTACTCATTTTCTTTTATATTTTTTGTTACATAATCCATGTTTGTTATGGATAGGTTGTATATTATTCATATCCAGAATTATATGAAGTCCTTAAACATTATTTTTAATCATAAAATGAAAATTAGTCTTTAATTGTTACAATGGGGAAATGAATCTTATCACGTTCATGGAGAAGGTATTCTTTACGTACACACGAGCGACAATATAATTATTTTGATATTAAAATCGTATTTAATTGGATGGTATATCATATATAAATAATCCTTATAATGTTATATTTATTATTTACATCATTTATACTAATTATTATACACATAAAAATGATGAAATGTTTGAATAACAAACTATACCATGATGTGGAGACGGTAAGTTGTACATACGCACGTGTGGTGACTTTTTCATTTATAGGATGGATAAAATAATGAAAATGGTTGTAAAATTTTTATAATAAAATCACATTATATAGAAGATACTGGAGTTATTATTTTATAATGGAAACAACACAGAAAGAGGAAGTGGAAGAAGAACATAACATGAAAGAGGTGATGAAATATTTACCTCTTCTCCGGGTTCTTCCTTTTGATTTGATCAAGTAGGCTCCATAGGTTGGATTTCTGACTAAAGGAAGACCTATATGATTAATTGAGGGAATTTTAGAGGATATTTGGTCTAGGTTTGACCGATCCAAAAGGATTTGAATTTTTGAATTTGAGAGAAGTGGAAGTTCCCTTTTATAAGAGGGGTGAGGGGCACCTTAGGAAAAACCTAAAATATTATTTTATAAGAAATTAATATTCGGTTAATAATGGCTCCAAAGTGACTTATTTCAAGGCTAGGGTAAGGATGGGTCTAAATAATTTAAACCAATATATTTAAGATAGGTTTAGGTCACCATATTAACCTTATCATTTATATTTAAGTCTTAGTTAAATAGTTTTACATTTACCATGTCTCTTTGTATTTTTATATTATATGGTTAATAAACTTACTGTAAAATACAATAGAACCCCAAGTGGTTCATTATTAACATATATAACCTTATATAAGTCATTTTTCCAATCCTTAGATTTTTTGGAATATAATATCAATTAATAATGTAATATTTCTTTTAAAAACTATTTTATGTCAATTTTGACACTATTTGATAATTGATTTTTCTGAAAATCATAACAAGATGATTACTTCGAACAGAGTTAATTAAATAAATCCTAAGAAATCATATTAACCTATAAAATTCTTTTAATTCCTCAAAAGTAGTAATTTACATTTATTTTAGTATTTATAATATCAATTATTTTAATATTTCATTAATAAGGTAATTATTGCATCGTCATTGTGTCATAAATAAATGAAATTATTTAATGTCTAAAAAATATAAATAAAATACTATTATGTATGAAATATTTTTATCTTTATAATTAATATTTAATGTCTAATTTATCTTATGTATAACCCTATGTTAAAAATGGTTTAGTTTTTAAACATTGATTTTTACTCTTTTAACTCTTCTTTAAATAAAATAATAATAAATGTCTTATTCTAATCCAAGTGGACCTAAATGATAATATTTTATTCCTAAGATTGTTTTTTGTTGATATACACTTATCCAATAGAATTATGACATGTGTTAAGGTAAAAATAATATTATTTTTACCTTTAATTACCCTATTTTTTTAGTCGTGATAAATAAAAGTAAAAAGTTACTATTCATCAAAACTTATTTTCATCTCATTGAACCACATATTACTTATTAATATCAACCGTGTCTCACAGATTTCTGAAATTAAATTCATAGAAGCAGTAAAATTAATCTTTATGTGAATTTTCAAATGCTCCTAGGAGGTGGGTAAAAGAGGGTAAAAAGTTCAATAATATTTTTATATATGTTAACTTATTATAAAATGACTCCAATGAATTAAATTGAACTTATATAGGTATTATGTATCTTTTTTTACCTAAAATAAATTTAAATAAAATAAATAATTATTTAAATAAAAGGTCAGTTTTAACCAATAACTAAGTGTTTTTACTATTCATCAAAAATTGAAAGTTTTCAGAAAAATACCAAAAATTCACCCTTAGCTAATTTCGATATTCCGAATCCAAAATTGAAGTCCATTTTGAAAAATAAAATTTATTAAATTTCAAAAAGTAGGTATTACTATTCATAACGGTTACTTTGATTGGTCGCGGTGTCTTAGAATCTCGAAGTTTTGTACAATGCAAGTTATTGCATTATCAAAAGGGAAACGTACCGTTGAAGCTTGTGACATTACATTATCCCCTCCTTCAAATAATTTCATCCTTGAAATTTCTAGAATACTACCACACAAAATGATTCGGGTGGTTCTTCATCATAAGTTCCTCGAGTTACCAAGTTTTCTCTTCCATCTTATGGTTTCTCCATAGAACTTTTACCAGACGAGTCATCCGGTTTCTCAGCACTTGTTCTCTGGTGTCAAGAATTCTGATAGGATCTTCGCAATAATATAGATCAGGTTCTGGTTCTAATTATTCATAGGTGAGTACATGCGTTGGGTTTGGCATGTATTTTCTCAACAGTGATACATGGAACACATCATGAACTTTAGAGAGACTTGGAGGCATTTCCAAATGGTAAGATACAAACCCAATTCATTATAGAATTTCGAAAGGTCTGATGTACCTAGGACTCAATTTACCTTTGTTACCGAAACGTATAACTCCCTTCTATGAAGATACCTTCAAGAAAACATGATTTTCTACTTGAAATTTTAAATCCTTCCTTCAGTTATCGGCATAACTCTTTTGTCTACATTGGGATGCTATGATGTGGGTTTAGATGACCTTTACCTTTTCCATTATTTCTTATACAAGTTCTGGGCCAATCAGTTTTCTTTCACCAAAATCATCCCAACAAGTTGGTGTGCGACATCTCTTTCCATATAGCACTTTATATGGTGCCATCTGAATAATTGAATGGAATCTATTGTTATAGGAAAATTCTACCAAAGGTAAATATTGATCCCACATACCTTGAAAGTCAAGTGAGAAAGATATCAACATGTCTTATAAGGTTTGAATAGTTCGTTCTGATTGTCTATCTGTTTGAGGGTGGTAGGCAGTGCTCAAACAAAGTTCAGTATCCAAGGCCTTCTGAATACTTTTCCAGAATTTGGATGTAAAAAGGGGATCACAATCAGAAACAATCAATAGGGGTACACCATGGAGTCTTACAAATTCATTAATATATAGTCTTGCTAAATGTTCAAGTGGTAAATCTTCTCTTATATCAAGAAAATGTGCTGACTTGGTAAGATGATCAACAATGACCCATAGTGCATCATTCTTTCTAGGAGTCTTTGTTAGTCCCATAACAAAGTCCATCATAATATTATCCTATTTCCACTCTTGTATGGGAAGAGGTTTCATGACTCCTACAGGATTTTTCCTTCTAGATTTCACTTGTTGACAAACCATACATCTTGACACAAAATCAGAAATCTCCCTCTTCATGTTGTCCCACCAAAAATGTTCCTTCAAATATCTATACATATTGGTGCTACCAGGGTGTATAGAGAAATTGGATCTATGAGCATCATCCAACAATTCCCTTTTAAGATTAGGTATGTTAGGAACACAAAGTATCTTCCCAAATTTCAAAATTCCATCTTCATATATGAAGTCACTCAATCTTCTATCCTTCAAAGCTTTAATCTTCTTTTTAAACTCCTCTTCATCAGTTTAAGAACTTTTTATCCTTTCTAGTAAAGCTGGTTTGGAAACCATTTGAAATATTATTGATGTTTCACCTTCCATGGTAATTCCCATATCCATCTTCACTAGATCCATGAAAATAGGATCCCTTTCAACTCTCATATTGTTTCAAACTCCATGATCATTTCTACTCAAAGCATATTCCACCTTATTTGACTTCCCCGGGTGGTAGTGTATAGTGCAATCCTAATCATTGAGTAGTTTGAGCCATCTCCCTTGACTCGTGTTGAGTTCCTTCTGTGAGAAATTATACATCAAACTATTGTGATCGGTATATATCTCACATTTTTCACCATAGAGATAGTGTCTCCATATCTTCAAAGAAAAGATCACAGCTGCTAACTCATGATCATGAGTATGATAGTTTTGTTCATGAATTTTTAGCCATTGTGATGCATAGGCAATTACCCTATCATTCTGCATAAGGACGAAACCAAGTCCTTTCTTTGAAGCATCACTATAAATAACAAAACCATCATTCCCCGATGGTAGAGTAAAAATTTTTCACACTCTTTTGTCCAACAAAATTTAACCCCTTTACGTGTGACCTTCGTTAATGGGTTAGAAAATCGGGCAAACTTTTGGGTGAAATGACGATAATAACCTATTAAACCAATAAAACTGCGTACCTTAGTTATACTCATCGATGATAGCCATTCTTGGATTGCTCTTGTATTAGGAGGATAAACATAGATTTCATCCTTAGAGATAATATTGCCAATAAAATAAATCTCTTGACACCAGAATTCACACTTGCTAAACTTACCGTATAATTCCTTTCTTATGAGGGTTTTCATAATAGTGTGAAAGTGATTTTCATGATCTTCATAGATTTTGGAGTAAACCCGGATATCATCAATAAATACCACTATAAAGTAATAAAGATATTACTTGAAAACTATGTTCATTAGATCCATGAAAATAGAGGGTTCATTAGTTATCCCAAAAGGCATTACTATAAATTCGTAATGCTCGTACATGGTTTGAAATGCTGTTTTCAGAATGTCTTCCTTCTTCACACACAACTAATGATATCCATATCGAAGTTCAATCTTTGAAAAATACTAAGCTCCATGAAGTTGGTCGAATAAATCATCAATGTGAGGTAGAGGATACTTGTCCTTTATTGTTATAACATTGACCTCTTTGTAGTCAATAGTCAATCTCATATATCAATATTTCTTTTTAACAAAAAGAACAGGGGATCCCCATGGATAAACACTAGGGAGAATAAATCCTTTATTACTCAATTCCTCTAGTTGTTTCTTTAGGTTCACTAATTCCACAGTGGTCATTCTATAAGGGGTCTTCGATATGGGCCTCAAACCAGGAATTAAATCAATGGAAAACTCAATTTATTTTTCTAGAGGATTTCCAGGTAAATCCCTTGAAAACGAATCAACATATTCTTATAAAATAATTAAATCCTCCATTTGAACATTCCTTTACTCACCCACAGTTATTTCATTCTCTTCCTCTCCAATAATTTAATTTATTTGAGCTACTGGGGGTGGATCTAGATAAGAATCAGATGGTGATTTTTCTTCTCTAAAAATAAGGTACTCTTTATCATCATCGAAAATTGTAACCTCCTTCTTCTTACAATAAATTTTTGCATCATGGTCTAAAATCCAATCCATACTGAGGATTATATCAAATTAAATCATGGGTATGACGATGAGATCAGTAGATAAATAACATTTATATTCTTTAATGGGAACTGATTCACAAAACTTTGTTGTAATGATACTTCCCTTAGGATTTTTTACTGACAAATCCCTTGTTAAACCAAATTGGAAATATCTAATTTTCTTAGAAAACTGGGAAGATATTAAACAATTTGATTATTCATAATCAAATAAATCATTTGCTAAACTTGAGGAAACTATTAAATTACCCGCCACCACGTCTTTAGGAGCTTCAACCTCAGCAGTGGTGATAGCGTAAGCTTTGCCTTGATCCCTTGTCCTTTTCTAAGGTAAGTTTCCTTGGATCTTCAGACATTCATTTTCATAATGTCCCATCTTCCTGTAATTGTAGCATTGAACATCGGTAGCTTCTTTCTTCCCCTTGCAATCATGATCTTGGTGGACTTTTTTACCACACTTGTAACAGACTCCCATTCCCTTCAGGGATATACCGAGCTGTTTCTTCCCACATTTACAGAAGGATGGATATTGAACTTTTCCCTTATTTTCCTTATTTCCATTTCCAGAGTGATCAGCAGGTCTCTTCTTCTCTTTCTTTTATTTAAAGTCATAAGACTTAGGGAATTCCTTTTCTATCTTGATAAAACATGATACAATATCTTCGTATGATGAGAAGGATTGTGAGACTAATTCTCGAAGGAGAAATGGTTTTAACCCATTGAATAATCTATCAATGTTACTTCTTGGGTTACGTATATAATCTTTTTCATTCCTTGCTAACCTTGTAAATTTAGCTTCAATCTTTGCGACATTCTCATCCTCTTTTTTCCTCAGACTCAGAAATTGTCTTTCCATATCTACTCGATGGTCACAAGGAAAGTATTTTTCTAAGAAAATCCCTTTAAACTCCCTCCACTCAATATTTTATACTTCTTCATCTTACTTTGTATTTTTAATCAATGGCCACCATTGATCAGCATCTCTCGTGAGGTGATAAACTGCGATAACAACTTTTTCCCTTTCGCTACTCCCCAAAGCATGAAATGTTTTCCTTAAGGAACTTATCCATTTCCCAGCTACCAATGGATTTTTACTCCCATTGAATGTTTGTAGTTGTTTCCTCATGAATCGGTGTAACATTGATCCTCCATGTTGTGGATCAGGGTGCTCCATACGAGTAAGGTTATTATTCATAACCAGAGTGAGTTGTCCCAGTATTGTGATAATCTAATCAGTACCAGTTGCATCAACAACTCCACTATAATTATCTTGAGTAGGAGGGGAATACCTACATGGATTACGTGCATTGATACAGTTTCCATTCCTTCCACTAGGTGCTATTTCTAATCAATGACATAAACTATATTAGTTTATGAATCGAAATACATAATTCCCAACTTCTAAATCACTTAACATAAATTGAATAGTTTATGGATATAATCCATAATCATAAAAAAGTTTTCTTTGAGGAATTATATACTCATAAACCCTACATAATGGTTTGTAAATAAAATGCTAATTATCTTAAGCATATCCCCCAAGAGTGTCGTAACCAAGAGTGTAGCAGGGCCTGTTGTTGTGAACCAGTTCCCATTCGAGTCTAGATAAAAGTGGTGTTTTTGGGTTTTACCCCTAGGTACATCTGTTCCAGAGCTGCCTCTACCCTCTTGTATATAGACAAGGATGTATTTCTTGGAAAACTCACAAAATCTCTATATTACCAAAATTCTAGGATGTTCTTCTATACTAATCCTAAAAGTATATCTTAGGGTAATGTTCTCTAATTAGAGTTTATCTAAATCTAATTTCCAAGGTTTGTAATACACATCCTTTGATACCAACTGTAATTCCCTGACCCCAGTTACCCAAATTCATTGAATTATTACATAACATTGTCATGATCACAAAAGATCAAGTATCGAAAGACCGATTAGTTTAGTAGCCTTGTAAATTACAGACACATTCATAAGTTTTACATTACATTATAAAATGAAATACTACAACAATATTGTCTCCATAGACCACACTCATATCCCCTTAGACTATCCATGCAGTTCATTCATAAAATACTTCTTCACAAACTGGGAAAAATAAAAAATAGAAAGGGGTGATCTCAGATGTTCAGTAAGGATAACAATATAGCGGAAACATTCTTAAATAAGCATAAACATTTAAGGGAATGTATAATAAAAAAAATCATTTTAAACTTAAACTTCAGCATAATATAATAAATTTAAAATCAAATAATTCCATCTACTTATTCACATGGATATTCTACTAGTTGAATAATCACATGCAATATCAAATAGCCACTTTCATAATGATAGAATGCATAATGCTAGACTTTCATAACCACATAGTCAAGGACTCGTGCCAAGACTACAAATAAGGTTATGTAAAGGCCTTGTTCCAAGACACTAGTTTGTCTCATGAGACCTACAAATTCATCTAGGAGCTATATCGGGCACCACCCATCACTTACTAAGTCCAATGCATTCATCATATGAAAAGGTTTAAACATAACATAAACATTCGAATTAAAACTTGCATACGAAATGTCAACAATTTATCAATAAACCATGAATGGTATAAATATAACACATCCACATTCAAACATTTCACAAAAACTTCAATACAATATGGATGTTTTGTATCATAATAAATCAACTTCAAATAAGCATAAAATCCCTCAAAGGATGTTGACATAGATGAAATTAAAAGTATTTGAGAGAAATATCTCTTTTTTGAAATCATTTAAAAGTCACATAATTATGAAATAAAACCTTTATTTTGAAAATATTATTATAAGCTTGTAAGGGAAGCTTTGACAATTTTATAATGGTGGAAAATAGCTGCACCCACCATATAAGTTAAAAAACATTCTTACCTTGATTTTGTCAAAAAGGTCACAACGTAATTTATTTTGGAAAATGATGGAAAGATTCCTTTAAAAACATATAAGGTCAAATAAGGGTATAAATTACTTTAACCAATATTATTTTGAAATATATTTTTAGAAACATGGATGTGGATGATAAAGAGTTCTCAGTATATACTTACGTAAAAACAACCTCGGATAATAAAGAGATTGAAAAATTAACCATTACCTTGTACTTTTCCTTGGATGAGGGTATGTTATCCTATTGTATAATAGCTAAATAATTGTTATTAAATTATACAAGAACCATATACATAAATATGATATCATTTATGATCTTCTAATATTGCTTTGTTAATAATATTTTAGAATTATTGTTATTTCGGGTGTTAATTTACTCGTTTTCTTTTATATGTTTTGTTACATAAATCATGTTTGTTTTGGATAGGTTGTATCTTATTCATATCCATAATTATATCAAGTCCTTAAAAATTATTTTTAATCATCAAATGAAAATTTGTCTTGAATGGTTATGATGGGGAAATGAATCTTATCGCGTTCGTGGAGACGGTATTCCATACGTACGCATGAGCGACAATATTGTTATTTTGATATTAAAATCATATATAATTGGATGGTATATCACATATAAAGAATCATTATTATGTTATATTTATTATTTACATCATTTATACTCATTATTATACCCATCCAAATGATTAAATGTATGAATTACAAACTACACCATGACGTGGAGACGGTAACCCCTACGTATGCACGTGTGGTAACTTTTTCAATTATAGGATGGATAAAACAATGAATATGGTTGTAAAATGTTTATGATAACATCTCAGTATATATAAGATACTAGATTTATTATTTTAGAATGGAAAAGACACAGAAAGAAGAAGTGGAATAAGAAAAGAACTTGAAATAGGTGATGAAATATTTACCTCTTCTTTGGGTTCTTCCTTTTGATTTGATCAAGGGGCTCATTAGGTTGGCTTTATGACTAAATAAAAGGCCTCTAAGATGAAGTTAGGGAATTTTACAGGATATTTTTGTAGGTTTTGGACGATTAAAAAGGTTTTGAAGGTGTGAATTTGAGAGAAGGGGAAGTTCCCTTTTATAAGAGGGGTGAGGGACACCTTAGGAAAAACTTAAAATATTATTTTATAATAAATTCATATTGGGTTTTTAATGGATCCAAAGTCACTTATTTCGAGGCTAGGGTGTGGATGGGTCGAAATAATTTTAACCAACAGATTTTAGACAGATTTAGGTCACCATATTAACCTTATCATTTATATTTAACTCTTAGTTAAATAGTTTGACATTTACCATGTCTCTTTGAATTTTAATATTATATGGTTAATAAACTTACTATAACAAGACAAGAGAACCCAAAGTGGTTCATTATTAATATATATAACCTTATATAAGTCATTTGGATGATACTTAGATTTTTATTAATAGAATATCATTTAATAATATAATATTTGTTTTAAAAACTCTTTTATGTCTATTTTGACACTATTTGATAATTGATTTTTTTGAAAATCATAATAGCATGATTACTTCAAGAAAATTTAATTAAATCAATCATAACATATCATATTAACCAATAAAATTTGTTGAGTTCCTCAAAAGTTTTAATTTACATTTATTTGAGAATTTATAATATCAATTATTTTAATATTTCATTAATAAGGTAATTACTGAATCATCATTGTGCCATAAATAAATTAAATTATTTAAGGTCTAAAAAATATAAATAAAATACCATTATGTATGAAATAATTTTATCTTTCTAATGAATGTTTATAGTAACATTTATCTTATGTATAACCCTATATTAAAAATGGATTAGTTTTTAAACTTTGATTTTTACTCTTTTAACTCTTCTTTAAATAAAATAATAATAAATGTCCTATTCTAATCCAAGTGGACCTAAATGATAATATTTTATTCCTAAAAAAGTTTTTGGTTGAGATACACTTATCCAATAAAATTAGGACATGTGTTAGGGTAAAAATAATATCTTTTTTAGCTTTAATTACCCTATTTACTTTTAATCGTGGCAAATAAAAGTAAAAAGTTATTATTCACCAAAAATTATTTTCATCTCATTGAACCAAATTTTACTTACTAATATCAACCGTGTCTCTCAGATTTTTGAAATTCAATTCACAGAAGTGGTAAAATTATGTTTTATGAAAATTTTCAAATGCTCTTAGGAGGTGGGTAAAGGACAGTAAAAAGTTCAATAAAATTTATATATATATAAACTTATTATAAAATGACTCCAATGAATTACATTGAACTTATATAGGTATTATGTATCTATTTTGACCTAAAATAAATTTAAATAATATAAATAATTATTTAAATAAAAATTCAGTTTTAACCAATAACTCAGTGTTTTTCACTATTCATCTAAAAATTGAAGGTTTTCAGAAAAATACCAAAAATTCACCCTAAGCTAATTTCAATATTCCAAATCAAAAAATGAAGTCCATTTTGAAAAATAAAATTTATAAAATTTCAAAAAGTGGGTATTACTATTCATAGAAGCTACTTTGATTGGTCGCGGTGTGTTAAAATCTCAAAGTTGCGTACAATGCAATCTATTACATTATTCAAAGGGAAACGTACTGTGGAAGCTTGGGGTGTTACACATATTTATAAATGATTAAAACATCCATAAAAAATCACTAAGGTAGTGGATAATAAATGAATTCAAAATATAATCTTATTGATATTCTAAATACCATAATAGTCCAATTGTAAATAGATATTCAATTAAAAAAATCAAAACATTGGACAATGTATGCCAGATTCAAATATATACATTTCTATAATAGATAATGACTTCATCAATATAAAGTATTTCAATAGGAAGTGGGAATCAATAGTTACAATATGAAGAGTGTTAATATAGTCTTATCCAATTATGTGATATCAGTCAACACAAACCTAGGTTTACAAAGATAGAAACTCGAATCAAATAAAGATACATAGAAATATAAGAAAAGTTAAAAAATTACTAGGTGAATAATAAAATCTAAAATCAGTTTATTAGAAATATCAAAATTCAAGTTCAAATTACAATGAATTAAATACCTTGTAATAACACAAAAATCCACCACCAAAATCAATAAAAATAAAGTTCATGTAAAATCAACACACTACAACCTAATCATGTTACCACTTCATCCATTATTATATATTACCACATTCCACAATATTATGGCATCACTATATACTACCATGTAATCACATTACCCCACCACATATGTAGAACCTCACATATAATTTCACAACATCACCCCCTATTCATATCCATTTCACACCTCTTTTACATTACTACCACAAATCCTCATAAATAATTGCCGCATCATCACTAAAGAGCTTCCAACACACTACAAATCAAAAAATAGCATGAGATAATTTACTATAATAATTTTCTCATAACATTGCTTCCACATAATAGGACAACAATGAACTACACCCCCATAATATCATCATCCTTTCCTCCATCAATCCCTAAAATCAACCACAACCCTACGTTCATTCTAGATAGCACACAAAACCCCCAAGAAAATAAGAATAACAATATTAAGATGAGAAAAAATGGATAAAACCCAACACTTATATGCTCATTAATTACTTTTAACATCCTCATTATATGGTCCAACCTAACTCTCCCTCCTAAAATGAGCCTACTAAAATCTCTACTTTCATCACAGTAATCGTACTCTACCTATACCAACTCTAATATATCATTTAAGTAAAGTAAAGAATTAACCAAACTATAATGGAAGGCTTTACTAGTAATCATTTAAAAAACAACCCAAAAGAGACAAATAATGATAATTATAATGGAAACTTCATAAGAAAAAGATTTAAAATTATCCATGTATATAGATTTCATGTAATATATGAGAAATACATATGTCCCCTACCTCAAATCACAACCTAGATTCTAAATCACCATATCATTATGTTAGTCTTTCAAGAGTTTAGTTACTCAAAAACACCAATATATCCAATGAAAATACTCATCACTACCTGATAAAGTAAGATTAAACACATCAATTTATCTATCTCCACTCCATACAACTAGCACCTATATGAATTTTTTTGTTAAAAATTATAGTGATGTGTAATTATATTTCAACATAAAACTAATAAAAGTTTTTGTACTAAATAATTATAATTTTTTTTGATTTTCCTACTCACTCAAACCATCTATCGATGCAATATCACCGAGGATACATCCAATCATTTTATAATATAATTCAACTAATGAATTCTATAGATTAACGAAATTCATATCCTATATCTATATGTAATACCCTTATTATTGAATTATTCTCCCCTATTTTTAAATTTTTGTTTTGATTTATAATAAACTACCTCTAAGAATCTTGTGGTAGGTCGTAAATATATCCATGATTAAGTGCAATTATAATACCCAAGGACCTTCTAAATACCTTAGAGAGTAACGGTCGCAAACCCATCCCACGCACGTCACTAGGATACTCCTTCCCAAGGACTTGACCAACTACATCACCTGGGAGACTGAGAGGGAAAGCGCGAGATTGGAATAACATAGTTTTTTAGTTTTACCTATAAATAAAATTTTATTCATATTTAAAGTAATAAATATTAAAAAATTGAAAACTAAAAATAAGTCATTAAAATGAAAAATAAATTCATACCCCAACATCTTTGGTATGATCATTCACATAACTCCCATTAAATTTCTTTTGAACATCCCACAAAATATTAATCTCAGAGACTTGGTTCCCTAAATTAATTTCATACAATAAACAAAGATAAATCAATAATTTAATATAGTCAATATATAATTTTATCATATAAATATTTAAAATACTTAAAATATTACCATAGTTGATTTTTTAATAAAAAATCATTTGAACTAGAACTTTTAGGGATGATTTGTTTCCCTCTACATGATACATTTAATATTGAAACATACTAAAATAAATAAATTTTAATTTATTATTAATCTATTAATTTTCATTTCCTTATTATATAAATTCATATATGTTTACTGAGACTAATATTGTAAAATTATTTTCAATATCATGTGCTTATGATGGAAATGGCTATCAACAAACACCTTTCACTACACTCTAGGGACCCCTTTAGGTACCTTATCATACTACTGATCAGGGATCATTTATCAATCATTGAATTCATTCCATAATCTCTATTTAAAATCTATCCATTTCTTACCCAAATTTTTCAACATCCACTTTCATGTGATAATATCAACAATGGTAAAGTGGAATAACATCTTTAAAAATAGATTCTTTTTTTAAATATTATACTTTAATTAAATATTGGAATTCAACTAAGTTATAATGTATTAAAACTACCTTTAACTGGGTATCAAATACTTCATTATTCCATTATTGAGGCATATTCCTCCAATAATAATATGTAATTGGAAGGATAACTAGCTCAACCACAAACTGGCATAAAATATGGTTAAATAATCCTACAACATTATCTTTGGGGACCCTATAACAATAAATGGGGAAAACGATATTCAATTAATTTAAATTATAGGCATCTGAAATGTTAAAAAAAAATTTGTTAGTAACATTATTTCCATATTTTATGAAAAAATAGTTATTAGTGTAAAATAAAGTTTAATAACTTTATTTAAATTAAAATGTTTACCTATAAACATCACCCTGCAATATCCTTAAAAAGAAAGAGTTGTGACCACATGTTCCCTCATTGTATAGTCATTTTCTGATGAATCTAATAAATATGGATGAAATGTACTGGATGATGATGAGAGTGATATGGAGGGTGTCCTGGAAAATGATGGGAGAGAGACGAAGGGTACGAAAAACACTGAAAGGGGGAAGGTGGAATGAATCACATATGATATTTGCAGGGACCCCGAGGGATAATCAGGTAGCCTCGGTGATGTATGTATGGTCAAGGGAATGTAAACTAGGATTAAATTGGGGTCAGCGAAATACTTATTCCTTGTCATTCTTTTCATTTAAACCAGTAAAAATAACATTAGAGAAATATTTCAAAAAATTAGTACATAAAAAATTAGAAAGGATAATTTTTTTATAGTATTGACAAACATAATATACATAGGAATGATAATGATCAACTCCACATACAAAAAATATGACATATTATTTTTCAAAATTAAAAAAATCATGAATAAAAATCAATTTAAATAAGAAAATAGTTACATAGTAATAAAAATTAATAACATATAACATATGTGGTTTGTAAGTTAATGGATTACTGTACATACAATCATTTTTCCCTTCAATCATTTCATTATCTTGATAAATCATTACTTTATCTGCTTCATCCACCATAGAAAGACTAATATTTTCAATATCATGATGGAAAAATAAGTTAGTTTATTTTTATTTATGGGATTCAATATCAAAGTTCAAATATTTCACTTTATCACCTATATCATAAAAGTCTCTTTATTTTATGTGAATAACTCCACTCAACTCTTCATCCATGATATCTTCCACATAATATACAATTTTTTCTTTCGACGAGAAGATATATGGATCATATACTTCATGTTCACTTTCATTCATCAATCAAGAGAAGTTTATAGAATTAAATTAAAATGAATATCTTTTAATACCTTTGGTAATATTGACCCAATTTCATTTAAACAAAACAACTAAAAAATGAACATGCAAGTTTAATTCAATAATATAAGTCAACTTTTATTTGTATCCCAATTCAAAAATTATAAATATATAAATATTCATTGTCTTTAAACCCTATTCTTGATTGAAAGTATGAAATTTCAATCCATTTACATTATAATCGTCGAAATTTCTATCTTTTTTAGAGGACCTCAAGCCAGAAACTTCAAATCTTTAGACAACACAGCCTATGTATTAGTATTCATGATCTATAAAATGTAATATAAATTATTAAATTTAAAAAATATGTGTTTCAACCTAATATCCATGTTGATTTTAATATTTATGAACTAACATGATGTGAAAACCATTCTACAATATCATTATTAATAGCTTTTTTATATCATTCTAATTTCATGTTCAAATTCTTTTGATTTTCTCTATTTTTATCATGATCACTTTAATAAATGGATTTAAAATTTTATTATTTAGTAGCACATATCTATGTGCATGTAATAAATTCATTTCTATCGGTGTAATATTTGAGACACTCCAAACCAATTGACCAATAGTAAGAAAGATTTTTTATTTTCCATATAGTTGAGATTGATTCATGGTTTCATAAATATCTACAACTAGATTTAATCTTGTCCCAATATCATCCAAGTTACTATAACAAAGGGAAAGAGACTCATATAAAAAATAGCCTTCAGAAATAGTGCCTTCATGTTGAGATTTGTTTTTCACATATGATTTCAAATGACAAAGGTATCTTTGAAATAAAATGAATAAAACATAATTACATATTTAATTAGGTTTAAAGAATTATTTAGTAATATTAATAACATATAAATAATTTACCTATCAATTTTATACATCTATCAATAATGTGTGGGAGCTCCTAACTTTGTTTCAATAGAAAAAGTAACAGTTAATGCATCATGACAGTAAAAAATGATGGAAGAAAGATCATATCCATTTCAAAAAATGTAAGTACAATTCTACCATAAATATTTTCAAGATTAGTTGGTTGTTGAGTTTTCTTAGATGGTTTTCTGAATAATGTGAAAAATTGGAGTATAACTATAGTGACTATTTTAGGTAACAATGTACACAATGCCAATGGTAGTAATTATTGTAATAGAATATGTGAATCATGACTTTTCAATCCTTGTAACCTATGATAATTTAAGTCAATACACCTTGATATTCTACTTGAATACCCATAAAATACATTCAAATGTTTTGAAATTTGAAGGAATGTGTCATTATCCTTTTTTCCATTGAAAATTTTGTTAGAGCATACCTTTCATTCTCATAAAGCTATAGATCATACTTTTTATTCATTGTTTATAATTTCTTACAAGAATTGATATTGCCCTTCAATTTTCCATTACCTTTATGTGAATTGATGATAAATTTGTCACAAAAATTCTTCTCAATATTCATAACATCAATATTATGATGAAACAAATTAAATTCCCAATATGGAATCCTAAAGAATATACTTTTTTCTTCAATTTTTCCATTCTTATTTCAACTAATGATGCACTTCGAAATCATTTCCCATTATCATTAAAATAATATACCTTCCCAAATTCTATTTCAATATTTACTAATTGAACTAATATTTCAAAAACTATCAACATATTTAGAGGGGGTCTGTGACCAATAGAGCCATTGAACTTTTACATGTTCAACCAAAATCTATATAGTGCATCAAGAAATATGTGATGAAAAAATAAGCACTATTTTTCACTATAACGTAGTAATTCAAGCTCAAAATAAATGATACAAATAGGAAAATCAAAATTCATGTATGTTTTTTAACCATTTAGGTTCCCATGTCTAGGGAATTCAATTATGTTACACATAAGACAAGGGTGTATTTTGAACATTGTTCAAGAAGATGCATCATATGTCTCAATATGGTTTATCTATAACTCCTATAATTATTCAATTAGATAATGAAAGTATATATCAATATCATTTCCAGAAATTTTTTCTAGTAATAATCACTGAAATGATAAAATATATTTTTTTCATACACATCTATGGAGATATATTTGAAGGGATCAAAACAACCATCCAAATGTTATAACCATACTCAAAGTTGTAAATGGGTTGAATCCACCTACATCTAATCCCAATCATGCATTCCTATGATTAGAGGAGAAACTAGGATGTAATGAATTAAAATTTTTCCATGATTTAGAATCTCTTGGATGTTTCAGTAACCCATCATTATTATAATCTATAGAATACCACTTTATGTTTTTTGGGGTTTTCTATGACATGAATAATCATTAAAATCAAGTTTTAAAGGGAGGTAATGCAAAAAAAATTGTAGGTGTGTTCTTCTTCTTATTTTTATATATATACATGCATAATTATAAAAATAGTGCTTCTTTTGTCATTTACTTTGAAGAATACAATCATTAGGACTAAGATTATTAAAAAATTCATATGATAAATTAACTCAGGGTTCTTAGCTTCAGGAAATCCATCATGTAACAATTACAATATCATTGGAATCTCTTTATTTGTAATTCCACGTAGGTATTTTATATGGTAAAACTTCACTAGAAAAGAATGTTTTGAATTTTTTAGACATCCACTATATTTCTCTTGATTTCCATCATAAAATAAATCATAAATTTATTTTTATTCTTATTGAAGTTATATCTTACATTAGTCTCTAAAACATAAATAATAGAATCTAATGATATGTTATGATCTTGATCAGGTTTTCATATAGTCCCAAAAACATCATTTTTCATGTTACTATTATTAGCACCCTCAACTAGTTGTTCTGATTTGGTTTGAGGGTGAAATTATTTCTTGGAAATGTTGAATGTATTGTTTATAAAGATATTCATTTTATTTTACATTTTCTATGAAGTTGGGAGCTCATTCTATTGATTAACAATAGTGTTCAATCTTTTTGTAATGTTTGATTCTCCATGCCTAATCCAACAAAAATATTGAGCATGTGATTTATTCAAAATCAAGTGTTCATCAACTTCATGCCTATTAAACCATCTTCTAAATTTACATTTAGGGAATGGAAATATTATTTTCCCATAAATATATAGATTGAAAATTGCAAAATATAAAAACTTATCCTAATCCATATCATAATGAGGTGTGTTTCACAATAATTTGATCTAGATTTTATCCATATATCACAAATTGTATACAATTAATTAAATAAAATTTAAAAAAATAAGAAACATTATTTCATTTAAATAAAAATTTCTAATTTATTTAAAATCAACAATATTAAAAAATTCTTTATGTAGATCAATTTGAAAAAAAATTTGAACAGAATCATTTTTCCTATATTTTAATTTGAATGTATATAATAGATCACAAAATTACATATTGTCTATAAGTGTGTTTAATGAGTTTAAAATATAAAATAGATTTGATATTATGATGTTAAAAATTATCAAATTATTTAATAACCTTACAATTCACACTCAAGTATAATTATAAAATCAATCATGTTTTGGATAAAACCATTCTTTAATTTTTATACATTATTCCATAATATCAACAATGACTGGAATAGGCCATCATTATATTTTTTCAAGTAGGAATTAAAATTAGATAATAAACACACACAAAACACATTGAATGTAAATAATATTAAACTAAAATGGAGAGATTATGAAAATCACCCATGATCATTGAGAAAGGGGTCTGATGAAGTGGTACGATGGTAAGGGACGAGTGTTGCGGAGGGGGAAAGGGAAGCAAGGGATATAATGAGGTAAAGTTAAATGGATTGCGATAAACAATGAGGGATCATTAGGTCGAAAGTGAGGGCTTGGAAGTGAGGGATTGGGGTGGAAATAGCTTGATAGTAGGGGCTGGGGGCTCAATGTGGGAAAGGGGAACAAGGGAGACTGAGTGGTCAAGTGAAAGGGTGAGGGTGAGATCAGCAAAATATAGAGCTTGGTATCTTGTAGAAAAGGAGAAATGGGGAAAGGTTAGAGGAGGAGAGGGATTTGGGAAGGGTGGAAAGGTATTGGGGAGAAGAATCAAGGGCTCTACAAGGTCTCCATGAGGGCTAGGAGAGTGGAAGTATCCTGGGGAATAGTGGCTTAGGGGGTGCAGTGAAGGATTAGGGAGCTGTGCTGGATAGGGGTCGAGGAACTACAATGAGGTTTGGTTAGGTATTAGGGAGTAGGACTAAGGGGGAAAGGGGTGGTTTGGTAAGGGGTTGATGATGGATTTGTGAATCGAAGAAAGGGGTAAGGGGAGTGGCTATGAGTGCTTTGGGAGAATGGTTTATGGGGAGTTATGAAATTGAGAGAGGGAAAAAATAATGTTTTTTAAATATCTATTAAAAATTTAGAGGTGGTTTTTTAAAAAATATTTTTAAAATTTCACAATTTTTTTAGTGGAGGTTTCATAAACCACCTCTAAACATCATTTTTCATGGAGTTTCTAGGGTATGGTTTTAATCATATCAGTCAACAAAAGATCAGTTCTATCCTTAACATGGGAATCAAAGTATTGGGCCAATAAATTCACCAACCCCTATTGCAATGTTCTCTATGTAGTAATCCAAAATTTACATATTTAAATCTTGAAAAATCCTCCTAAAAATGGGTTAGAATATTTTGTAAACCCAAAAAATTGCCTCTAACATAATTAGTGTCATATATATATCCAACCCACTGTAAATAGTTCTATGAATCATAGGTTTGTGAAATCACCCAACCCATGAGTATTCAAAGATATCATGAGTGGAATTTAAGTATCTATCTTTATAGAAATATTCCTTCTAATAGAAATTTAGAAAAATCATCCCACCCTATCAATTGTACTTGGAATCAAGTGTGACATAAATATTTCCAACACTATGAAATTCCTCTAAATAGTAGGCCCATAATTGTAATATCCACCCCAATGGTTATTCAATATATCAAACCAATACATAAAATTTTATGTTAATAAATAATGATCGAAAGTAATCACACAACCCAATGTTTTAGACCCAAGTTATAAACCAATCACATATCATCTTTCATGTATCTAGATGTATCAACTTCCAATCACTCAAATAATAAAAACCCTCATTTCTCATGAATTATGTATCCTGATACACAATAACCTTATCATGGTCAATTGGTAAGAGAATATAACTATCAGTGGTCTTTTCTCAAATTAGCACATTTCCTTTATCCATGGATCATCATTTCCTTTCCTAAGGTCTTGAGACTAGCTAGTCCATATAGTAAAATGATACCTACCCTCGGTAAATCATATCTCACGATCATATAATACTATCCTTATTAAATAAATTTTATTCTAAATTTATATCACAAATCACTTCCCAAATAGTAACATGGCACATAAGGCCCATTTCTAACATTCCCACACATGAACCCCCAAGGTGAGCTATTCATTGGTCATATAACTTGCTAGTCTATCATTAATAGACTCCTTCTTGTGATCACATAGGGACTCCCATGACTATCCCAATCTAAGATCCTATGATACCCCTATTATGAAATTCTCCTAAGGACACTCAAATAAAACTATCATCTAGCCAACAAGCATGAAACATATTTAGAGGAAACATAATATGCCATCACATGAGACCTCACAAGATCAATAGAGTTTCCACTTAAAGTTGGACACCCTTTATGGATTATGTACTCATTTATAGAAAATAATCCTAATTCAATGCACTTTTTGAGTGGTTATAAAATTGAGGTAATTCATGTGAAACATTATCTACACCCCTACTAGGTCTTAAATATTTCCCTATATAAATGTGATTCCTCTCGAATCCATTTAGTGTCCCTTAAACCTTCGCACATAATATCATATATAACACGATACATGAAAAATATATAATGTAATGGAAAATTAAAAAAATATCATAACTTTTACCATTAATATTTATCCCCATAAATACCAAAACATGATTCATCTTTAATCAATATTTTTCACATAACATGAAAAAAATATTTCAAATTAGGGATTTAGAATATTAATCCACTAAAAAGTAAGATAAAAATATAATTAAATATTTTGAGAGGTTCTTTATACCTTTAAAATTCTAATTCTAATAACATAATTTTATTTAGAGATAAAACAACGGGTATAGAGGTGATTTTGTGTAATAAATCCAAGGAAAATATGTAAGGGTTGTGTGGTTTTTATATGAGGAAGTGATTGTATATATTTTATAAAAACTCTCCCAATAAATTACCAAAACATCATTAATAAGGGAACATTTGTAACACCCTAAGACTTTAAAATATTTTCATTTTAGAACAAAATAATTTTATTTCTTTATTTATTTATATGTAACACAATGTTAATCTTATGCTACTCACAACACTAAGTTAGCTTGTGTTACATGCAAGATTGAGTTTTACCTCCTTTTAATGGCACACCTATTTTAAAATTAATTTTTGACACTTTTATAAATTTTATTTGTCAAAATAACCTTAATTCTTTACTTTATAATATCAAAATTATATTAGGGTGAATTTGTTTTATATTTCTAAGATGTTTCATTTTTTGATGAATAGTGTAAAATACTGCATTTTAGTGAAAAAGTGTCTTTTCGTCTAAATATTTATTATTGTTAAATTATATTTTTTTTAATTCAAAACAGATCATATATATATATATATATTAATCCAATGCTGGAAATTAGAATCATTTTTATATTTAATTAATATATAAAGACTTAATGCACCTTTGAGGAATTTAACTTTAAAACCCCACTTTCGTGCCACCTCTAGGGGATTATATTTAAACTTATTTTTTCCACTTATGTGAATTAAATTTTGAAAAAGTTTCATAATCATCTTTGATCAATATAATATTTATAGTCTAATAATATTAAATTAGTTTTATACCAAATATATTAGTGAAAGTAATTAAAATTAATTATAGTGATTAAGATAAAATTAATCTTAATAAGGGACTAAAGCTTAAATTTAAGGTAAAAAATGACCTAGAAACTTGTCTAAAAGCCATTTAATGCCAACATATCAAAAACGGTCTCTCATTTTTTAGGAGTTATTGGGACATGTATTGATGAAATTGACCTATATAATAAATTAAGTAATAAAAATGACAAAAGGGGAACATTCCTTACCTTTTACATTTATGAAGCTTTAGAGAATGGAAGAATCTACATAGCTTCGGTTATAAACGTTATTTTTAATTTTAAATGAGTTTCTAATATCATTATAATTTAACTTTAACTTTTAGATATGATATATTTACATTAAAATATTAACAAACACTAACATATATATTATTTAGTTATTAGTTAAAAAAAATTAATGATGCTAAGAACATTAAAAGTAAAGTAAATTTAATGAATTATTGTGTTCCGTTATTTTTTTAAAATTAATATATAATGTTACATTTCTGTGAAGTTAATAAATTTTAATTCCAAAAATGATTTTATATTTTCAAAGTAATATTAAATAAATAATGTCAAAATTTACATTAGTGTTATTTTATAATAAATGATATTTTATTAAATGATTTATAATTAATTAAAATAATATATTAATCCAAGTGATTTTTAAGTGTTGATAAATAAAAAATAATTTCTACTTTTACACGTTACATACACCTGTTTTAAAATTAATTTCTAAAAAACATGGGATTTTATTTTTTAAACTATATATAATATTTATATTTTCTATTTTATATATTTTATAATAAATCTTACCTTAATTTATTCTTAATGGTGAAATTACATAGGTTAGAAAAGAAGTTACTTTAACTAAAACCAAAATTAAAAAATTGGGGAAACATAGATGTTAAAGAACACAATTTTAAAAATACACTTATATTTTTTGTTAGAGGTTTTTCTAGACCATAATTACAATTTATTCCATTAGTTTTCGAGTTTTTAGGTATTTGAGTAAAGGGATACCTCCCGATAGTGTATACCTTTTGGTATTTATAAGAATGCCACTCCCCCTACATTATAAAAAGGCATTCACTCTTCCCCTTATCACACCTCTCAAGGGACATTGGCTAATAAAAACTCTTACCAAATATTATTAAAAAATACATATCCATGAAATATAATACTCACTTTGGGAAGAAATAAATCCAAGGAGGCCCATTGGTGAAAACCTGAAGCAGTTACCAAGAAAAAAGGTAGCATTCATCAACGATCACTTTGTTTTATTTCATTCTTAGACCATTCAATTATTATTATTCTATGATTATATAATAACATAATAATCCTAAATATACTTAAATTTATTTATTTTATGGTTTCTACCTACACCTAAAACACTTATACCAAATGGGTAAAAAACTTATCGTTCGTGTATGACGAACTACCACCTCCTAAAAGCAATGTGACATGGTCACACATTACATGGAAAGTATTAAGGATGTTTTTAATTAAAAATATGTCAAATTAATGAAATAAATATTATATTAATTACAAAATTAAATTTCTGAATATATAATATAAAATTTTATTTAATACCCTTTTCGCACACTAAAAAGTGATAATGTCGTTCATGGACGTGTGAAATACTACCTCCTTGACACAATGTGATTCCTTATACATCATAATTATTCTATATATAAGTATATATGATTGTATAAAATGTTATTTATGAAATAATTATCATTGTTTAAGGGTTAAATTTTACTTACCTTCTTTCCATAATGATCATTTAAAAATGGGAACATCACTCCTGCGTACATACAGTCTACCATCTCTTTGATTATAACACAGATTCATTATTCATAACCATCATGAATGATTGTTTTTAAAAGAATAATTTATGTATAAATATGATAGTTATTTCGTTATTATTATTCTTGATATGTTTATATAAGTAACCCTTTGACAATAGTTGAGTTACCAAAGTCATTTTTGACACATGAAACGAATTTCATCAAAACCCCCGATGTAAACTGAATTGTTTAAGTAGTTGTATACAACATTTTAATAAATAAAATAAAATAAATTTTAAATTTTAAAAAGTTTCTAAAGAAAGTATATAATAAATATAATTTTACTATTCATTTAGATAAATATACAAATGAAAATTTAGACTCAAGATAAGGGATTTCATATCAATTTACATTCTATTGAGTCCTATTTATTATTTATGCACCAATTCACTAATATGTGGTGTATATAATGTCCCTTTGAAATTTTATATAATTATTCATTCATTATTCTTGGTATTTTATGTTTCACTTTGACTTATCTCTCCCATGGGTTTGACTTTAAAATTAGCAAGTGATAAAATTTATTTTTTCAATATCACTTTCTTTTGTGATTGTTAGCTTTCTCTTGAAATAATCACTTATTTATGATAATTTTTATTTTAAATTAAATTTATCTTAAATATCCATATTATCAGGTAGTGAATATTATTATTTACTCAACTATATACCTTTTTTTACAAATTTTGTTCACTTTAACACTTATTTGAGTAATTGGAGAAATAAGGATAAATCTGTGTCTTCTATTCAATATGACTATTTGTATTGATTAATTAAATTGATTATTCGACATATGAGGAATGAATTGGATTTAATATGTGATGGTAGGGGCATGATATATCCCCTTTATGTATCAATATATTTCAAGAGGGAAACTTTTTATGGTTTTGGTTGAGGCCTTACCCATTTATTATATTCTTGGAATGATGCCTCAATAGTAATAGATTCCAAGAATAATTCCTTGACAGTATTACATTCATGGTATGAAGCCTCGATGGTATGATTTAGATATCCATCCTTATTAATTCCATAATTATGAATCTAGTTATTGTTATTCCATGTGATTATTATATTGGTTATAATATCCATGGTTAAGTTCCATTATCATATTATTGATTAAATGGAATGTGTTTTAGTTATCTACCTTTCCATATTGATTCTTCCTTATCTAGTTGTCTAAATGGAAAGTGTGTCCAGTTTATTTTAAATTTAAATATTGATTATTCTTATTGATTCATGATTACTTACATTGTACACACCCTCATTGGTCATTTGATATAACCCTTATTATGTTTCCTTTACCAGGGTTGTAAAGAGGAATATATTTAATAAGATTTGAGGATGCTGATATTTTAATTTTTTTATGTACTATTTTCTATCGCCAATGTAAAATGGGTTTCATTTATGAAACCTGATTTTCGAAATCTACTATATTTATTATTCCTTTGGAATTTTATTTCTTTTAATAATTATAATGTAATAAAATAATGCACCAATTCCAGGAATATGGGGTCAGGGTGCTACAAGATTCCCTCTAACTATTATATACGTAATGGTAACCAACACATACCTAGTGGTCCACCAACTACACAGTCTTATGCCACAAGTCACCCTGTGGTTATCTAGTGACCATGGCCTCTTAAATAAAGCATCACTAGGAACCTTATGCCTACTATAGAGTACCTAGTTTTTTTATTACATGATTTTAGTAAAACTATATCCCTCTTCAACCATAAACTCTTTAATAACAAAATTTCCAAACCTAGATAAAATCCTTCTTGATTAAAAATTTGAGAGAAAAAAATCCCAGATGATACTTTTAACTCTATGGATATTAAAAATTATTCACAATATGGATTCTTATTCCCATGAAAAATCATTGTGCATCTATATTGGTCCACTTTGTTCAATAATATTTGGTGCTTTCCTATCATTTTTAGGTATCCACCTAACTATTCTCATGTACTCACCATACCTGAACCAAAGTATCTAACTCTTCTCAATTTTTTTTGACTCTAATCAATCTTATAAACCAATAATTCCTTGAATGATGTTTTTTGTTTTTCAATCCACCTCACTAAAACTAATCAAACACAAAAAATACCAATCGGTGCTCAATTGTACTAACTTCCTTTGAAATATCCAAGGGACTACACTCTATGGTTCCAACTGATATAGCCTCCTAAAAAAATATGTCCCTCTTATGTGAAACCACTAATAAAACTATTCACTGGTATCAATTTCCAACAATGATATTTTTTTGTACCAAACCACTTTCAATTCTGAGAAACATAAAATCATCTCCAAGTCATAGGCACCCAATCACAATTTTCCGCTTGAGATGTCTTCTGTTGTATGAAGCCATAGATTGTTGAATATGACTTCATACTTTCCTCCCAAGTACTGACATTATCCAATCACAAGTAATAAACAATTCATTTTACTGATTTCTATATATGTTAATTATTTAACAAATAGACTCTACTAAAATTTTATATATCAATAACCAAATGAGTAATTTCTACACTAACCATACAAAACTCACATGATTTTATTCAAGAAAAAAATGGTAACCTAAACTATCAATGGCATACGTTCACCACACATATAATTTTTGATTTTCTATAATTCCATTAAGTAATAAGAATCTCAAAATAAGTAACCTATAGTGTTATTAATATTATAGTATTTCATATATCATCATTAAATAAAAATCATCTTATAAAAAATTCATCATCACCAAAAAACAACACTCATAAACCATGATAATTATAACTCATCTAGCCCAATCCAATAGCCTTTTATTTATGTTCAAGGACCTAATGGTGCTCTATAACACTTCCTTTAAATTTCATGGACCATAAAACATCTCAACAACTGATACCCTAAAAACAAATCACAACTTAATCTCATAGATAATCCTAAAAAAATATACAAAAACAACCACTAAATTCCTATATCAATACTACAATTTATAATATACCTTAAGAAATAATGACCTAAACTCCCTGAAATTAAATATTAAGATTCAACTCTAAGATAAACATTTTAATTCCCTTAGATAATTTTAGAAACATTAATAAATATCTCAACTTGCTATAGTTAACACACTCTTCCAATTCTCTTTACCACTTCAATCATATATGGATCATCCTTCTATATTCGATATTGTAAGTATACCCCATCTTCCTAATATAAAAATTAAATATGATTAATATCATCAATAGAAACACTTATCTACTTGGTTCATAAATGTTTCATATAACTCACCAGTCGTCTCACCAAAATTCGCATTCAGTAAAATCTTTCACCTCACAACTATAAAAGCTAACTAGTTCAACTTAACTATATCCCAAAAAACCCATTGGTTATCTCATAGAAACACTACAATAATACCATCTCTTAGGATAGTGTTATCTCATCCCATTAGTCCTCATTGCCCTGTATACATTATACTAACTCTATAGTAGTTTCTGATCTATCTTAGTTAAGGTGTGGCATTATAAGTGATAACTCCTACAATAATAAAGTGGATCACCACTACTATTCTTGATCCATTAGGTCACATAGAATCATACTAATCTACTAGAAGGTCTACGGGTCCATCTCATAACACGAATAGCTATATCACTTTATGGGATATTAGGATACATGAATATGACCTTAGGTGATTTACTGGGATATAAGTTTTCATATACATATCCATATCTCGGGTTAAAATATTCACCATATCAATAGCACACATCAGGGTATGGTAGCATTAACCATGGCCTCACATAAACCTCACATATAGACATGCACCTATTTCATCCATCTCATTGACTCCTACTCATATAAGGAATAAAAATTCTTCACAAATGTAGTAATATAGTACACTATAATCTCAACATTATAGCCTGGTTTACTAGAAACAAGGAGGTACTTACTGAACTCTTATCCCTAGGCCCTAGAATGAGATACAAACCCTTATTTCACTAGAACAAACTTACTAATTTGCAATGGTTTATTAGATAAATAATTTCCTGATAAAACTACAAATGTACTCAATAAGATCCATTATAAAGTCTCTCCCACTCAAACTAAGGATACCAATAAAAGCTCATCCAAGACATGATATCTTTCCAAGTGTAAATAAAAATGCCATTATAATGTTAAATATGAACCCCTTCACCCATATTTTATTAAATATGGGGTGTATAACACCTTTACACTAGTCATTTAATACCCCAATCACATCCCATGTGTGATTACTCATAGATGTTTCATTGTAACCCCATCACTTATCACCAAGAAACTTAATAGTGCTAAACTTAATCACAAAATTTTTAGGACATGTCAAGGATTTGAAAACCATAAAGTTATTATGGGTCCTTACACAAATCCCATAACAACTTAACCCATGTATTAGGGAATGGTTTTATATAAAAACATTAATTTTTATGTTTCATCATCAATTTAACCTTAAAATCCACAAGTTTGGCCATAACTAGTCTCTCTCTAGGGGAGAATTTTATTTTCCAATCAACATGTTTTATATAATACTCAAGTTCAATCATAACTAATGGTCAACCAAGAATATTTCTATCATAAGGTTGAAATCATATCATTCTCTTACATTTTCCACATAGGTCACATGAATACTAACTCTCTTATCTTATATAAATAAATAATTTATAGAACCTCTCCCACAACAATTCGTATCCATTCTCTGTATCTATCAAATGATATCCATGAATAAGCATATATTCTCATAGTGCCTGGTTAAATGACTCAAATCATTCCATTTGGATTCATATTCCATTTTTGATATTCTCACATGCCTAATAAGGTTATGAATCCAACTAATACTAACATTTGAAGATATCCTATATATGTCTGAGAAAAATATGTGCTTTACTTTCCATGAATAATAAATGTACCCACATGCATTTATCATAAACTCTTACATAAATCCCATGTGTGACACTATTATATTTTGAATAATCTACCCATATTTCCATTTATAAATTGCCTTACGGAATCCATGTTCCTAAATAAACCCTTTATGTACATTCCCACTCATAAACACATATCAGATTACTATCACAACAATGGATATTATTATCTATCTCAAATAATAATATGTAAACACACCCTACTACTATACTAATATACTCAACTCAAACCATCCTTTGTCATATAAATAATCTCTAGTATTCCTTTTCAAAACCAAAAAATGATAAATCTATCGTAGGGTACTTCTCATAAAGAAAAGTTTATGATTCTATTCTTGCATAACTCATTGTGTTCAATACCAAAATGCCCCTTTTAAGGTTATTTTCCAAATTATGGAATCCAAATTCCCATACTAAGGATACCAGGGATTTGTTATATAGCGCATCTGAATTTTATATCATCATCAATTGAATAATAATCATCAAGTAAAAAGATCCACCAATTATATTAATTAATTAATTTTCCACCAATAAGTTATTCTAAAAATGAAAAAATAATTTATAGTTTACATTTTAATAAAAAAAAAAATTAAAAATCATTTTCCAATCACACATAATCATTCACATGTTATATAAACCTATATTCCAAGTATGATTTATGTACATATTCTCTATTTACACATTGATACAATAGTAAAATAATAAATCATAAAAAATAACATCATAAATTGTCAAAAATAACTCAAATGTAATAGAAAATAATACAAAACATTTTCCTACAACTTATGTAACTTGTATTTCAACTATAAAAGTTCCATACAGAATAAGGGTAATATAAATCCCTATTTCCTACCATCTTATATTAATCTTCCAAGACTAAATAAATGAAACAAAAAAAGGGCTTTGATTCCACTTTGAAATATCCAAGCCTAGATACTGTTTTACTGGTGATGTTAAAACATTATGCGACCTTAGGTGTGCCTCCCTATACTCAAGAGGTTACCAACTAGTGGAAAGTCCTAGATAAAATATTATAGGGATTCAATTCCCCTTAACATATAAAAAATATAAAAAAATAAAAACCAATATATAGATAACAACATCAATATAATATTTAATCATAAAATAAATCCAACCATAATAAATAACATATATCATGCTATAAGAAAATAGACCCATCATAAAACATACAAGTTATATATCTGGAAAGTGATCATCTGATTGGTCAGTTTATACATGGTATACATAAAATGGGATAAAATAAATATGTAATATTCTACTATAGTAAATGCACCCTAACTCGGTACTATATCCATATCCTAATCAATATCCACTAGTTCAACCATTATCTAATGTCCTTAACCCATACTTGAATCTCAAACATGTGTTTTATACATTAACAAAGGTATACATTCATGGTGTGAGTATAAAAAAATTATTATACAGTCACTAATAGGACTATAATATTATTTACTATATGTGTGTTCACATGTAAAGTTTGTTAAAAAAGCAATAAAAATGACATTTATTGCACAAGTTGCATCATCAAATGATTTTGAAGACACACTGATTTTCAGTACAGCCTACTCTAGCCTATTCTAGTAAGTTGGTATATCATTCCTAGATACATGAGTTAGGATATAATTCCCAATTTATGGTATATCCATCCTAAAAATTGTTGGTCTATGAAATAAACAATTTTTCCTCTTATACATACATCAATTTGAATGTATCTAAATCCAATGTATGGAATTTATCACATCAGTCACAGCATGTTCAATTATAACCTTAATACATTCCTCAAAGTAATGGGTTAATAGAATTTAATGCCCCTCCAATAATGTATTATTAATAATGAATTGTCATATATGTATCCAAATCTCATAAAATCCTCCTGGAATCATTTGACACCCAATGTCAATATTAATATATATATATAGTATTTAATTTTAGACTGTTTTTATGACTTTAGGGTTTTTTAAGTTCTTCTAAATTTTTATTGTTTTTTGGTGTTGCAAAGTTTTCACATGGTTAGTATAAATCATTTGGTGATTGTGCATATAATTTTGTAGACTTAACAGTGAAATCCCACAAATTCGTTGTATGATTAATCATACCACGCATGGATCTCTAATAAACTACATAGATTCATTTTCTCTTGGAGGTGATTTTCAAGTTTTGTGAATGATTGGGAGTAACTATGAAACCAAATCGTGTGGGTGATAGTGTTTATACATTTAAATATTCATGATTCATGAACATTTTGGAAAATTGTGAAGCTACATAATGTAGTATGACCAAATTCATTTAAAAGTGAAATTTACTCTTATAATCCTTGGGGTTTTTACCCCTTTATCATCTTCTCTTCCCCACCCCTCAATCAACTCTTATGGACCCAACACACCACCCCCTTTAATTCTCCCTCCTTACATGAAAATTTTATAGGTTTTATCCATGATTTGAGGTGATGTATTTATGGTAAGCTCCTCCAGGACTTCCCCTTTATTATTCACCTTAATTTTCCCCTTTTTATTTCTATATTTTGGTATAAGAGACCTAGGGTTCCTTCTGTTCTAAATTTTAATTGGGTTTTTTATTGCATAAGGTTACTTTTGGTCTTCCAATTCTTATTTTACCCAATTTAGGTAGATAAAAAACATGACTTATAAAGGCAACATGTTTTTGGTTGGTTTATCGATGATTGAGCCTTTATATTTAAATCCATTGATTAATTTCTTATTTTTAACCCTTTATTTGAGTTCTATTAAATTTATATAAAATTTTCTAGTTATTATT